>CM077025.1:4800000-6000000 GCA_039090855.1 Macrothele yani | reverse complement strand
GCATTGCATGTAGTCGTTCTGGCTGTGGTTGAGACGCCTAAAAGATGAACAGCCACAACCGGCTAATTAGGGAACTTTTGCTTTAAGAGTTTGAACTCGGCCATAACGCTGCTCAAACAACACGAAACATCTGTCATGCGAAAAAGGGAAAGTTTCGTTGACCACAGCACAGCAACCAGATTGTTGAAGAAATTTCGCTCAGGTGACAGAAACCTCGACGATCAGTCAAGGACAGGTTGGCTGCGAACCGTGGATTAGGAGGTCGTGCGCTAGGCCGTAGAGGCAAATCCTTCAACCAGCACTTGGATATTATCAGGCGAGTTGGGCATATCAGAGGCCACTGTGGTTCGTCACTTCAGGACCTCGGCAAGGTCTACAGGAGTTGCCGCATTGTCCTTCACAAACTGACGCCAGCGGAAGTGTGAACCAAACTCCTAGAAAACCCGCGCGATCTACGTTTCATCAAGAGAATTGTTACGTGCGATGAAAAGTGGGTCTATTTCCGTAATCCTAACGCACAACCGCAGTGGTTGAGCCCGGGCCAGCTTCCAGAACCTGTTGCCAAACGTGGGCGCTTCGAGCACAATGTGATGCTCTGTGTCTGGTGGGATTTCGAGGGGATAATCAATAGCGAATTGTTTCCAGACACTCGGACCATCAACGCCAACCTCTACTCTGAACAGCTGGAGAGAATGTATGCCGTTTTGGAGGAGAAGTATCCAGAACTGGTGAACAGAAAGTGCACTTTCCTACAGCAGTATAACTCTCGGCCTCATACCGAGCGAAAGACACGGGTAAAACTCCAGGAACTTGAGGGCATCAAACTGATACCACACCCTGCGTATAGTTCGGAACTTGCCCTGTCGGATTATTACTTGTTTCGGTCCATTTTCCACTTCCCTCGCAGGCGGCACTTCAACAACCAGGAGGAGTGGCAACTGGGGTGAAGGAATTCTTCACCTCGAACGAAAAAACTGGTAACGCCGCGCAATCGAAGAAATGGCGCACAGATGGCCAAAGACGGTGCAATACCACGGCATATACTTTGATTGCTAGTCAGCTTTCGTCGTAAAGGTACGTATAAAGACATAAAGTGATCCAAGTATTGCAAAACTTACGACTCACCCTCTGTAGTTGCCCTCGTTACATGAATGGTTCACTCCAACTCGCAAGACGTCACGTGATTGCAGTGTACGGTATAAAACAGGCTGACCTGCTCGTCGAGCATTAGGTGGCACTCAATTCAGTGTGAGAATGGGAAAAACGAGTGATCTGATCTACTTTCAGCGTGACATAATAGTCGGAGCTGGATATTTCAAACTGTAGTGCTCCAGTCTTTTCACGCACAACTATAGCAAGAAATGGTGTGACATGCAAAACAAAATCCATAACTCTACAATTCTGCAGGCAAAGACATCTGGTGGACCACAAGGGTTAAAGGAAATCGGCAAGAATCGTGTTAGCGAACAGATGAACCATAAACACGGGCATATCCCCTGCAGAATTTAACATTGCTCTGCTGAGTAACATCTCTGGAAAACACGAAGTATCGCACAATGTTGCGAATGTGCTACAACAGTCGTCAATAAAGTTGCCCGCCTTTTTTTTAACTCCTGTGAACTACTAGATGTTTTCGTCCAGAGAATCGTCGATCTCCTCATTTTTTTACTTTGCGTGTGGCACCATTCCAAAGCCCAGAAGTCAGTTTCAAAGATGCTCAAAACGGCTTGTCGGGCGCCAAGTATCGTGACACCTAGAGCGCCGCTTAGATCACTCTTTTTAAACGCTAACTTCTGCTGGAAGAGCTGGTTTGTCCGATTTATACCGTAAACTTCCCTAATGTGCTATCTTACGAGTTGGGATGACTAATTTATGGGACACGTGCAAGTCTACCTAATAAAATGGTACCCTACCCCAGTGTATCTTATTTTCCAAATAATTGCGTATTTCTTAGATAGACTCGAGTGTCTGCAACTCTGCAATTTACATGTTTTCAAGCTTTTTAAGAAACATTTCCTTAAATACTCATATTTTCAATTCTTTTCGAAGGGTTCCATATTTTCAAGTTATTTTCGAAGAAATTGGAAAAAAATGATCTTTCTGCTGACACGTTTTTTTTATAGCACAGTTTCCTGAAAGTTTCTGTGTTCATCCTTCCTATAAGATGACGACTAAGTACCACCTATACATTGCACATATGTCTCTCCATTTGCTGTTTTCGAAACTAAATTCAAAAATATTTAGACCACCAGTACTTTTTACAGTGAAAAAAAAACAAAAAAAACACAGAATTTTCTGTTGTAATGAGCACGTCTTTTAAATCCGTTTCGATGCGAATAAAATTTATCAAAGCTATTCAAATCCATTGGAACCGGTGTCGAAAACAGTAGTATCTGACTGAAGCAAGAAGATCTGCAATCGGGTTTTTAATCCCGGAGATATTGGTGTAAACGCAAACGCGAACTTACGCCATCTGATGGCAGACTTGTGTGTTAAGAAAAACCTGAAATTACACTGCTGGCCACCCAAAATGCAACACCAAGAAGGACACGAGATAGCAAAGCCAGATTTACTGGACACATAACAACAGATACAAAGATGAAACGATTGAGTTTACAGGCCCGTGCGACTTGCAGAACACGCAGACATCAATAGTTCGTGTGGCCCCCATGGCTGGCAATAACGGCCGCTACACGCCACGGCATCGAACGAAAGAGGCTTTGGATGTGGGCTTGGGGTATGTCGGTCCAGGCTGCTTCCACACGTTGCCACAGTTCATCAGGGGTAGCCGCGGGTGGTGCTTGCCGGGCCACTCGGTTGCCGATCAGCGACCAGACGTGTTCGATGGGCGACATATCGGGAGAACAGGTGGGCCATGACAGCAGTGACACCTGGTGGGCCGTGAAGAATTGTTGCACGATGCGTGCCACGTGCGGGCTCGCATTGTCCTGTTGAAACGTGGCCGCTGGCAGGTCCTGTAGGTAAGGGAGGACTACAGGCTCCAAAACGTCGGAGATGTAGCGGTGGTTGTTGAGTGTACCGGAGATACGTACCAGAGGGGTGCGGGTGTCATATCCAATTGCGCCTCAAACCATAGCGCCAGGCGACGGACCGGAATGGCGATGCATAAACTAGGCGTCATACAGTCTCTCACCACGGTGCCGCAACACGCGGATCCGACCATCGTGGTGTTGCAGGCAGAAGCGGGATTCGTCGAAGAAGAAAATGTCGTGCCATTCCGTAGTCTAGGTGCGGCGTTCAACGGCCCACTGCCGCCGCACTCGCCGGTGGTGTAACGTCAATGGTAATCGGATAAATGGGTGCCGGGCGACAAATCCCCGCTCCTGCAGACGACGTCGAACGGTACGTGCTGACACAAGTTGTTGCGTAACACACCCTAATTCCTGCGCTAACGTTCGTGATGTGGCGGTGCGAGCCGTCAATGCCCGCCGCACAACATGCCTGTCCTCTCGTTCGGTGGTGTGCTGCGGCTGCGGCAATCGCTCACGTCGGTCCGTCCGTCCCTCCTGCACCCACCGAATCCATACTTGCCTCACTGTGGCTGGATGTCGTCCCACACGGGTGCCGATGTCTCGGTAAGATAAACCGCTGTCGCGATAAGCCACTATTCGTCCTCTGTCGAACTCTGAAATGTGCTGTAATGACTGCCGTATTCTGCGACGAGGCACCAGGAAGCTTCTCACGCGCATGTCCGGCAGCACAACACACTTCCACTACTTACACCCCGCCTTCTGTGCACCTTTCTTATAGTGCTTCTCGGTGGCGTGCCGGGCGCACATGATTTGCATATGCCCTTCAATGCTAATCGTTTGCTTGTCCTCTCGCGTGCGACGCATGCGGAGAATTTCAGGCCAATCGGATGCTTTCTTCTTGGTGTTGTATTTTGAGAGGTCAGTAGTGTATATGAGAAACATTTCGCAGTGGAAACGCTGTCTAACCAAGAAAGAATTCTTCAAATCGAGCTCTTAGAAGCAGAGATATGGACAAATGTAAGATATACATCTACGCCCCTGGCGGGAAAGGTATGCATTATTTTACGAAGAAAGTATTCTCAAAAGGTTTTCGGATGTGCGCGGTATCGTTCCACGAAATAATTTTTTCAATCTAGTTTTCAGGAGCTCAGATTTTGCTGCAAATACATCAGAAGCAGAAATTAGCCCTTACTCCTTCTGGCGACCAAACCATTCTTTACGAAATATTAGGACTCATATGCAAAATATTTTCCATCGCGAGCTGTATGCGACACAGGAAGATTTTTTCAAATCGGAGTTTTGGAAGCAGAGATATCGGAGAAAACGAAATTCACCTTAACGCCCCCTAGCGGAAAGTCTATGAATTACTTGAAAATTTTGAAATAATATGAAAAACATTTCGCACTGGAAACGCTATCCAACAAAGAAGGTTTTTTTTTCAAATCGGACTCTTAGAAGTAGAGATACTGACAAAAATAAGATATATACCTACGCCCCTGGTGCAGAAACTATGAATTATTTAAAGAAAATATTCCAAAAAGGTTTATCGACGTGAGTAGTATCGGTCCACGAACGATTTTTTTAGTCGAGATTTTAGAAGCTCAGATTTCGCTGCAAATACCTCAAAAGAGTAAATTAAGGCTTACGCCCCTGGTGGTTAAACCAATTTTTACCAAAAATTAGAAATTATGTGCAAAAGGTTTACTATCAGGATTTGTATCCGGCGCAGAAACAATTTTTCAAATCAGAGTTTTAGAAGCAGAGATATCGGTGAAAACACAATTTACCTTTACGTCCCCTAGCGGAAAGTTTATGAATTACTTGCAAATTTTGAAATTAAATCAAAACATGTCGCACCTAAAACTCTCTCCAACAAAGAAAGATTTTTTTCAAATCGGACCATTAGAAGCACAGATATTGAGAAAAATAAGATATAGGCCTACGCCCCTGTCGGAGAAACCATGCAATATTTTAAGAAGAAAATATTCCGAAAACGTTTATCCACGTAAGTGGCATCGGTCCACGAACGAATTTTTTCAACCGAGATTTTAGAGGCTAAGATTTTGCTGCAAACACATCAGAAGCAGAAATTAGCACTTACGCCCCCTGGCGGCCAAACCATTTTTTACCAAAAATTGGAAATTATATGCAAAAGATTTTCCATCAGGAGCTGTATCCGCTGCAGAAAGAATTTATTTTTCAAATCGAAGTTTTAAAAGCAGAGATATCGTGGAAAACGCAATTTACTTTAACGCCCCTAGCGGAAATTATATGCGTAACTTGAAAAAGTGACTACGCCTAAAATAGTGTTTAAGATAAACGGAACCGAAATGTTAGAAAAAAATCAAGCTGGTGTTTAGAGGCAAATATATGGAATAAAATATATTTTAAATTCGATATCATGTGATTTCCAGCCCTCTAGCGGCGTAAATGTGCATCGTAGAAAACAACGAAAAAGAGGATCATCATTCGCACATTTCATGCTTCCAAATGCAAAAAAAAAAAAATTTAAATCGCACTAATAGTTGCAGAGATGTGGTGTCTTCGGGTGGACGGACGGATAGACGGACGGACGGACAAACTGGAAACATAAGTACGATCTTTTTTACAAAAGACGTGCTAAAAAAGAAAACGTCAGATTTATAGTTAAGAAGTCTTTAAATAACATGACGATGTTGTTGCTCGCATTTCAGAGGCAGACCAAGTACCTACTTGCTTTCAAACCGAAAGCCTTAGGGGGAAACGGGGTGACAAATGGAATTTTATACAACTTTGTTTTTCTCTATCTTTCCCCTGTGATCCTGGATTATTATTTTTTTTTTTTTAATGTGTCTGGGGTCTTTAGATATTTTTCCGCTTTTTTTTTATTTGGTTTTGGTTTCTCTAAGCTCTTCCACTCCGATTCCAGAGATGCCTCTTACCTAGAAGTGATTTTTAGCACGTTTATTGTAAAAAAATATCGTGTTTATGTTATCGGTTTGTCCGTCCGTCCGTCTGTAGACGCCATATCTCTGCAACTATTAGTCCGATGTGAAAAATTCTTTTTGCTTTGGGAAGCTTGAAATATGCGAATGATGATCCTTCATTTCGTTTTTTTTTTTTACGATGTACAATTTCGCCGCTAGAGGGCGTAAAGGCAGATGATGTCGAATTCAAAAAAGCGTTTTATTCCATATATTTGCTTCTAAACATCCGATTGAAAAATTTATTTTATCTTTCGATTCCATGTATGTCGAACAGTATTTCAGATATAGTTACTTTTTCAAACTACGCATAGATTTTCCGCTAGGGAGCGTAAAAGTAAATTACATTTCCCCCGATAACTCTTCTTCTATAACTCCGATTTGAAAAATATTTTCTTCAGAGGATACACCTCCTAATGGAAAGTCTTTTGCATATAATTTCTAATTTTTGGTAAAAAATACTTTGGCCAGCAGATATCATAAGTGTTAATTTTTGCTTCTGATGTATTTGCCATAAAATCTGAGCTTCTAAAACATCGATTTAAAAAATTCTTTCGTGGACTGATACCACTCACATCGATAACCTTTTCGGAATATTTTCTTCTTAAAATATTTCATAGTTTCCCCGCCAGGGGCCGTAGACGTTTATCTTATTTTTTGTCAATATCTCTTATTCTAGGAGTCCGATTTGAAAAATTCCTTCTTTGTTGGATAGTGTTTTCAGTATGACATGTTTTTCATACAACTTCAAAATTGTTAAGTAATTCATAGACTTTCCACTAGGGGGCATAGTGGTAAATTGCGTTTCCCCTGTATCTCTGCTTCTAAATCTTGCACATAATTTTTAATTTTTGTAAAAAAATGCTTTGGCCACCAGATTATGTAAATCTTAATTTCTGCTTCTGATGTATTTGCAGCAAAATATGAGCTTCTAAATTCTCGATTGAAAAAAAAGTCGTTTGGTGACAGATACTACTCATGTTGACAAACCTTTTAGGAAAATTTTCTTCTTGAAATAATGCATGGTTTCTACGCCAGGGGGCGTAGAAACCATGTATTATTTCAATAAGATGTATATCTTATTTTGTCAATATATGTATATCTTATTTTGTCAATTATTTCAAGAAGTTGTATATCTTATTTTATCAATATGTATATCTTATTTTATCAATATGTATATCTTATTTTGTCAAACCATACATTATTTCAAGAAGATGTATATCTTATGATCATGATCATATGTAGAGGATTTTAGGAAGGCAGTGTCTGACCCCGGGTCTTAAACAACCCTTAGAAATAGGAAGCTAGGAGATTTGGGCTAGAGTGCGCGGTAGGAAAGTGACACTTAAGCAAAGTAGAAAGGGGGAGGAAGAAGCCCTTATTTATTACCGGAGGGCCAGTACCCAGGGTCCGACAGCTTAAAGTGCCCATCCGACGCACAGCGGATATTTAGTGTATCGAGCGTTCGTACCTGCCTGGGATCGAATCTGAGGTCCTCTCCACGGCAGCCACGAACGTTGCCCACTAGGCCACCCGCGGCCCAGTGTATATCTTATTGTTGTCAATATCTTTACTTCTAGGAGTCCGATTTGAAAAATTCCTTCTTTGTTGGATAGTGTTTCCGATGCGAAATGTTTTTCCTATAAATTCAAAATTTTCAAGTAAATCTTAGACTTTCCGCTAATGGGCACAAAGGCAAATTGCGTTTTCTGCGTTATATCTGCTTCTAAAACTCCGATTTGAAAAATTCTTCCTGTATCGCATACAACACCTGATGGAAAATATTTTTCACATAATTTCTAATGTTTGCTAAAGAATGGTTTGGCCACCAGGGGGCATAAGTGTTAATTTCTGCTTCTGATGTATTTGTAGGAAAATCTGGGCTCCTGAAAATTCGACTAATTTTTTTCTTGGACCGATACCGCTCATATGGGAAAACTTTTGAAAATACTTTCTTCCTAAAATAATGTATGGCTTTCCCACCAGGGGACGTAAAGTCACATCTTATTTTTGTCGATATCTCTGTTTCTGAGGGTCCGATTTGAAAAATTCTTTCTGTGTTGGAGAGCGTTTCCGATGCGAAATGTTTCTCATATAAATTAATGTTTTTCTTAACGCACAAGTCTGCAACCAGAGGGCGTAAGCTCATGATTCTGTTTACAGCAATATCTGAGGGATTAAAAACCATATTGAAAAACTTCTTTCTTCCGTCAGATGCTATTGTTTTCCATACCGATTCCATCGACTTTGAATATCTTTGATAAACTTAATTTGCGTCAGAACGGATTCAAAAGACATGCTTATTACACCCGAAAATTCGGTGTCGTCTTTCTTGTTAATTTTCGTTATGTGTGTATGCGTGCGAGGGTGCATGAGTGGCGCTGGAGATGATGATAGTGGTTGGCTGACCCATCATCATCATCTCCAGGTTATGGGTTATAGCGAAACAGAATGCAAGCTTAGCTATGCAGCAGTTTACTGACTGATCCGAAAATATTAGAGGACGCTTGTAACAGTTATTAAGCTAATCTTCATAGTCTTGTTACTTTACTGATTCCTGTACCAGTTAAACTTATATACTATCTTCGTTTAAGTTAATTAGTTCTTTATCATTATCTCTGATCACTTACATCAAAATATTTTTTTTTGCTAAAATCTGTGGCAGAAGTAATAAAGTATAACCCGACTTTATAACTGAAACTCTTGCGGCAAATATTGGCTAACGTACAAAATACAGGAAAACAATCACACATTGAATATTTACCGCATTGTATGATGCAACATAAAGGGAAATATTATACATAAATGAGTGTAATTTTTGAATTATAAAATTTCGGAAAAGCATATCTCATGAGGTTAGTCTAACAACAAACTTAACACAAACGTGCTGCCATTACTTTTTCACTTATACGCATATAAGTTCGGTTTAAACACGAAGCCTTATTAGAGGACTACTTACATAACAGGAAACAGTATGTGCAGATTAATAAAATGAAACCGCACGGGTTGCTTAATGAAATAGGAGTGCCGCAGGGTTCAGTCCTGGGACCATTACTTTTTTAAATTCATGCAAATGACATTTTTAACATTGAACCTAATGAGGATTTTATTTTATTTGCGGATGATGCCACGGTTCTGATTACGGGTGCAGATATAAATGAGGCAAAAATAAAATGTAATAAATTTATCGAAAAATTGATGGAATGGCTGGACACAAATTTTTTGTGTTTAAATATTGAAAAAAACTAAAATTATTATTTTCAAACAGGGAGATAGACAGATTGTTGAGCTACCATCTATTTGTGTGGAGAAGTGTACCCTTGAAATAATAAATAAAATTAAATATTTGGGAATAATAATCGAGGATAATCTAAAATGGAATATAAATATTCAAAATATTGTAAACAGAATTTCGGGGGTATTGGGTTTAATTACGATAACTTCAAATAGTTTAACAATTAAAACATTAAAAATGTTGTACTACAGTGTGATTTATCCATGTTTGACTTATTGTTTATTAGTATGGGGGCAAACTACTAAGACTAATTTATATAAATTACAATCATTACAAAATAGGATGGTCAGAATTTTTAATAACTTTAGAGGAATTAACTTGAATATGGGGGTTCGGATAAATTCTTATGGGTTTTTAGATATTGAGAAATTATGGCAATTTAGATTATTAGGATTCATGTATAAAATGATAAAAGAGAATAGGTATCAACATTTAATTCAACTGAGCACTGTAGGTCACGACTATCAAACAAGAGATAGAAATGCATGTTTGTTACCAGTGCCTAACACTTTAACCCAAAAAAGATTTATTGATTACCAGGGAATTGATGTTATGGAATAATCTACCTTGTCAATTAACACACATTAGTAATTATAATTATTTTCGAAAGCAACTAAAAATATTTGCTGACAAATTAAAATATAAAATGCTATGGTAAAATTTATTGATCAGACCACATATGAGTAAATTTTATATGTGCAGGACGTTGGACTTGACTACGTACTTTAGGAGAATTGGGTTTCACTCAAGCATATACAGCCTTGTACATATACAGCCTTTTACTCAATTTTCTGTTCTGTGGTTACCCTGTACATAAGTATTCACATTATATATGCTGTTTTTCTTAATACTACATGTTATAAAATTAATTTTGAAATGTAATATAGTCAAATGTAACCCCATAACGAAATAAATGAAATGAAATGAAATTAAATGGAAGCAGTTTAGATGTAATGCAGTTTCAATAGTTTATTTGTCCAAGTCAGAAAACAATTATGAATCATTCATAAAAACTTGGCCGACAATACGCATCTTGCTATCTCGTAAAAGTGAAAATCTCGGAATTACGTCAATAAATGGAAATGTTAAATAGAAATCCCTTTGGAACAATAAATATCCACACAATGAATTCTATAATAGAAAGATTCTTTCGATTGGATTGATGTCTTTTTAATGTAAGTATAGACAAATCCTAATTCGTGGCATCGAAAGGCGCAGTCGACAGACGTTTCAGAGCCAGTGCCGAGATTTTGCAACAGTTAATGTCGTTAAAACCTCGTTCACAGCGACCTCAGGGCTACAGCGCGACAAATCACCAGCTATAACAGTGGTGATCAGGGCAATGTGTCACAGCGCACAGTTCATCGCAGCCTTCTGCACGTGTGCCTGCGTAGCCGAGGACCCAGTCGGTTCCTCATGCTCACTGCATGTCATCGCCAACAACTCACGAAATGGGCCCAAGATCATCAAGATTGGACCGTGGATGATTGGAAGAAATTGGCCTTGTCTAACGAATCAAGATTTCTGGTTCATCACGTAGACGGCGGAGTGTGGATACGCCGATTACCTACGAAGGCATGGCGCCAGAATGCACTGTTGGACAGAAACAGGTCGACGGCTCGATGTTATGCTGTGGGTGATGCTTTCTTGGTACACTCTTGGCCCCATTATCCCAATAGGACACTCCCTGATAGCTATCAGGTATCTGAACATCGTTGCGGAGTAAGTTCACTCATTCATAGCAACTGTGTTCCTGCTGGTGACGGGCATTACCAACAGGATAATGCGCCACGCCATACAGCCAGAATCTTTAATTAGTGGTTCAAAGAACATGCTGGTGACCATTTATTAATTCTCTGGCCTCCGAATTTACCTGACATGAACCCAATCGAACATTTGTGGTTCGACTTGGAAAAGCGGGTTCGCGCTAAATCACCACCACCCCAAAATGTACGGGAATTGGAGGGCCTGCTGTTGACCTTGTGGTACCGTCAGCACATGGTCTCCGTGTTCTTCGACATGGAAAAAGCTTACGATCGAGCCTGGAGATACGGCATTCTCCGTGATCTGCGTGACTGCGGATTGCGGGGAAATTTGCCAACCTTCATTGCCGGATTTCTCCAGAACCGGATGTTCCGTGTGCGCGTCGGATCGACCCTCTCTGCGTTATACCCACAAGAGCAGGGTGTCCCTCAAGGCTCCATTCTTTCTGTGACATTGTTCATCCTTCGTGTAAATCATATTTTCACTCTACTTCCTCCGTCGGTTCGTGGCTCCATGTACGTGGATGATCTGCAGATCTCTTGCGCATCTGTCAACATGCGCACTATTGAGCGGCAGCTGCAGTCGGCCATTAATAAGATTCTACCTGGGCCTCCCACAATGGATTTGGCTTCTCGACCCAGAAGACCGTTTGCGTGCATTTTTGCCGCAAACGGGGTCTTCACCCAGACCCTAACCTCCGTCTGGGGTGTTCTACCATCCCTGTGGTGTCAGAAGTCAAGTTCCTTGGGCTAACTTTTGACCGAGCACTCACCTTCCGACCTCACATCCAGTCTTTGAAGGTGAGGTGCACGAAGTCATTGAGTATCCTGAAGGTCCTCTCTCGAACATCTTGGGGGGCTGACAGGTGCTCAATGCTTCGCATTTACCATTCTCTGATTCGGTCAAAGTTAGACTTCGGTTGCATAACGTACGGTTCGGCACGTCCTTCCGTGTTGCGGCCTCTGAATCCTGTCCATCACCAGGCTCTGCGGCTATGCACTGGTGCTTTCCGTACCTCTCCCGTGCATAGCCTGTATGTCGAGGCCCATGAACCGCCGTTGTGCATCCGTCGTAAGCAGCTGTCTCTTCATTTCTTCACCAAGTTGAGGTCTCTTCCTGATCATCCACTGCATGGTTCTATTTTTCAACCACAATGTGTCCGCCTATTCTCACACCGGCCTTCCTGTGTTCCGACGTTTGGGATTCGGTTGTCGAACTTGGTGCGCGATGCTGGTCTAGACTTGTCAGGGATTGGTATGACCCGGTTCTACAATGAACCGCCTTGGCAGCCGGTTCAAGCAACGGCTGATCTTTCCCTTTGTGTGTGGCCAAAGTCTTCCACTCCTGCTCTGGTGTACCAGCAGCTCTTTGCCGAGATACAGTCTCTCTTCCCGGATTTCGTGCCTGTATTTACTGACGGGTCGAAATCCGGTGAGGTTGTTGGATCCGCATTCGTGTGTGGCGATGCCTCCCATGCTGAGAGGCTTCCGCCTGAATCCACCGTCTTTTCGGCAGAGATGCGTGCGGTACACCTCGCTTTGTGTCACATACAGTCTAGATCTCATCGTCGCGCTTTGATTTGCTCCGATTCCCAGTCCGTCATCCAAGTTTTATCTTCTCCAGAGGACACGGACTCACCTGTCATCCGTGATGTCCGTCGTCTTCTTGGAACTTTGGAGGGTGATGGCTTCCTGGTCCGATTCTGTTGGGTTCCTGGCCATGTTGGGATCCGGGGTAACGAGCTGGCAGATATCTCTGCCAGGTCTGTTTCCTCCATGTCGCCAGCTCGGCTGCCACTGTCTTTCCGAGATTTTCGCCCTTTGATCCGGAAATATGTTATGGATGAGTGGCAGTCCCTGTGGTCTCAACAGGTCAGTAATAAACTTTATGCCATCAAACCACAGATCGGATTATGGACGTCTAGTTTGCGGAAGAACCGTCGTGAGGAAGTTGTTCTTGCACGTCTCCGCATTGGGCACTGTCGTTTTACTCACCGCTTTTTGCTGTGTGGCGACAGTGCCCCGATGTGTGAGGCGTGCCACTGTCGTCTCACCGTCCTTCATGTTTTGTGTACTTGTGTTCGGTTTTGTGATCATCGTTTTCGTTATTTTCATTCTCATATGTTGGACGAAGTTCTACGCTGCAGACTCTCATTGGTGAGGACTGCGATCTGTCCGCAGTGTTCTCCTTTTCTAAGGACATTGACTTTTTTAACCTAATCTAGTTTTTACCGTATTCATTTCCATCTTTCATTTTTACCGCTTCATCCTGTTTTTAACCTTGTGTACGTGTTTTATTGATTTTGTTCTCTTTTGATGTCTTTTGTTTGGCGCTCTTTGGCCAACCCTGGCCCTTGCGCCATTAAAATCTACTTACCAACCAACCAACCAACCTTGTGGTACCAGATGCCCCAGAATACCTATCACCACCTCATCGAATCAATGCCTCGCCGAGTGGCCGCTGTTTTGCGGGCTAAAGGGGGTCCTACAGCTTATTAGGTAGGTGGTCATTATATAATGTCTCATTGGTGTACTTGCTCAACGAAAAAATAGTGCGATATATAGTTCTACTTGTCATGATGTCCCATAAAATTCTCATTATCACTATCACACTCATCTTCCATACTATCAACAGCATTACTAATCAATCATTAAAAGAAATACTTCGGAGTCGGCCATGAATTCTTCATCCATGCGCGAACTTGTGTCATGCTAGACGGTTTAGTTAGTTCGGTTAGGGTCAAATCGTAAGTTGGCACTTTCATTCGTTTGGTTCACATCTCACGCGTGAATCGTTTTTCTTTTTTTCTTTTTGGTTGGAGGTTTAAGACAAATTATTTATTTGACCTGTTGGTACAGATACAGTGACAGGATAAAGAGACATAGTTGAACAGTATTGTCAGGCAGACATGGACCGTATATTCATTTTACATGAATAATGTACATAGCTAACATGGTATACAGTATACCAAATGATCAAGTAACACGGAGAGAGCCAGTGCTGATCAAGTAACACATTGAGAACCACTGCCGAAGACAAACACAAACATAAATGCCTTAACCGGGATTCGAACGTAGACCCCTCCCTGGGTGAATGATCAGAAGATATCACTTAGACCCCTGCGCCACCGAGGCGGCCACATTTTTTTTTTTTTTTTTCGATTGAAGGTTTAACGACCACCGCGAGCAACTCAGTGGGCTATAAGCAGTCTCCCGTCTCTAATTTAGGGCCACAGATTCCAGGGAAGGGAGAGAGCCAGTGCCGTAAGAAAAACACCACATCCGGGATTTGAAACCGGACCCTCTCAGACGAATGACCAGAAGCGCTTCCTGGAATCACACGTAAATGTCCACTCAATTTTTAAACTATTCTTTTGGTTGTCTCAGACTTATGATGATTAGAACTAGCCATGAACTTCATGACCTTGTTTTTTGTTGGGGGTTTTTTTTTGGGGGGGGGGGGGATTAATGAATTTATTGAGCAACTCAATGGGCTATAAGCAGTTGCCCGTCCCTAATTTAGGGCCACTGGTTCCACGAAAGGGAGAGAACCTGTGCCGTAAGACGACGAATACAATATCCATGCCTTACGGGATTCGGATAGGGACCACATCACGGACGAATGGTCAGAAGCCAACGCTTCGACCACTGCGCCACCGTCGCGGCTTCACAACTTCGTGCCCGTTTCTTTTAGGTGGCCGAAAGGTCAGAGGCGCGGGACTCTGTATAATCGTACAGTGTGGATTTGGTTTTGATTCTCAGATAACATATGGGCGGTGTGCCCCCCCCCCCTTCCCTTAAAATTAGTTCTGTTTCTTCTCTAAAACCAGTGATTCTAAATTCTAGATCAGGTGCTCAGAAATTTTTTCGTTGCTTTTACGCCCACAAGAAAGGATGTTTAGACGCAACTACGTGAGTCCTATAGGACGTTTGTTCAGGATATCGAAAACGTAGTTACATTAGATTGAATCTAGAGGCACAGATGCGACCGATAGGGAGACAGGTTAGAAATGTAGGAAATAGATACAGATAGACAGGTTAGAGATTTTTTTTATTGTAGGTTTAACGATCACCGTGAGCAACTCAATAGGCTATAAGCAGTCGCCCGTCCCTAATTTAGGGTCACTGGTTCCAGGGAAGGGAGAGAGCCAGTGGCCGTGAGACAAACACTATATCCATGCCTCACCAGGATTCGAACCCGGAACCCTTACGGACTAATGATCAGAGGCCATCGCTTAGACCACTGAGCCACCGGGGCGGCAGGTTAGAGATGTAGCAGATAAATAGATAGATAGTTTTTTTTATTTATTTTTTTTTGTTTGGAGGTTTAACGACCGCCGTGAGCAACTCAATGGGCTATAAGCAGTCGCCCGTCCCTAATTTAGGGTCACTGGTTCCAGGGAAGGGAGAGAGCCAGTGCCGTAAGACAAACACAACATCCATGCCTGACCGGGATTCGAACCCGGACCCCTTACGGACGAATGATCATAGGCCAACGCCCTAGACCACTGCGCCACCGGGGCGGCTTTTTTTATTTATTTATTTTTATTATTTTATTTTGATTGGAGGTTTAACGACCACCGTGAGCAACTCAATGGGCTATAAGCAGTCGCCCGTCTCTAATTTAGGGTCACTGGTTCCAGGGAAGGGAGAGAGCCACTGCCGTAAGACAAACACAACATCCATGCCTGACCGGGATTCGAACCCGGACCCCTTACGGACGAATGATCAGAGGCCAGCACCTTAGACCACTGCGCCACCGGGGCGGCATAGATAGATAGACAGGTTAGAGATGTACGAGTGCTAGATTGAAAGTACGAGGCCACCCTGGTGGCGCTGTGGTCCAAGCGGTTGCTTCTGATCATGCTCCTAACGGAGGGGGTCTGGGTTCGAATCCTGGTAAGGCATGGATGTTGTTTTTCGCCTTACGGCAGCCCCGGTGATGCAGTCATCTAAGCGATGGCTTCTGATCATTCGTCCAACGGAGGGGTCTGGGTTCTAATCCCAGGGTAAGACATGGTTATTTGTGTTTCGGGGGTTTATTCACTGTATTCCTTGTACACCTGGCGTTCAGTATTGAATGTTCACTACATATGTACACTTCTGACGTCGAGACACAAAATGTTAATGTCGCCCCGGTGGCGCAGTGGTCTAAGCGATGGCCTCTGGTCATTCGTCCGAACGGGGTCCGGGTTCGAATCCCGGTGAGGCATGGATGTTGTGTTTGTGTTACGGCACTGGCTCTCTCCCTTCCCTGGAACCAGTGACCCCAAATTAGGGACGGGCGACTGCTTATAGCCCATTGAGTTGCTAACGGTGGTCGTTAAACCTTCAATCCAATCCAATCCAATCCAATAAATAATTTATTAAAATAAACTCTCAACCAAAATTTAAAAAAAGAGGCAATTTTTTGGAAAAGCCGTGGAGTCAATGCTCGGCGCAGTGGTCTAAGCGATGGCTTGTGACTATTCGTCCGTGAGGGGTCCGGGTTCGAATCCCGGTGAGGCATCGGTGTTGGGTTTGTCTTATGGCTCTCTCCCTTACCTGGAAACAGTGGCCCTAAATTAGGGACGGGCTAGTGCTTATAGCCCATTGAGTTGCTCACGGTGGTCGTCAAACCTTCAATCAAAAAAAAAAAAAAAAAAAGTGTTCTATCACGTATATTTGCATATCTTGGCACACGGAAATGTTAGCTGTCTCCTTTCTTCCCTGGGTTTACTGGAGTGCGTGAGGACTCTTAGCCGTTCTCTTATTGGACAAAGTTTCACGTACATGGGGTGCTTCGAAGCTTAGCGAACAAGTGGTAAAATGGATTCTGATATAGCATTTACTTTATAATGAGATTTGGAGATGAACTCGTGTTAGGTGGGATCCTACAACCTCTACGAAAAGAAAGTTTCGATGGTTAACCTAGATCTAGTACACAAAATTATTTGATTTATGCTGCTGCGACATTTGAGAGTCGACCTACTTAGCAGTTGTTAGGAAGCAGTTCAACCAAATGGAACCAGCGATTACTGAGGTTATCCCGGCAATATGGAATGATTTAGCAGCGGTCAGCCGGAAACTTCAGGCCGCTTGAAGAAAAAAAAAGCTTTTGTAAAAGGAAGACGTTTTCAACTTATGGAGAAAATGAGAGATATTCAGTAAAAAGAATTCAATGTCATATTCCGAAGAGGGGAAAAGAACAAGTTCTTGGCCAGTCAAACACCCCCAAAGCTCCATCGCCAATGTGTTCTCTGTGACTACCTCTCTTCTCAAGACAACTATTTACTTTCGGGTTACTCCAGGACAATCCGGCAAAAGAGAGATTAAACTTTAACTTTGAAAACCAAGTGCCAGTATGTTTAGGGGTGTATCGCGGCAGAAAATCCAGAAATCTCTGGTAAGATTTTTTTCTAGTTTATGGTGTGTGTATATACATTATGCATATTCAACCAAGAATGAACTCTGCAATGGTAGTGGCTCTAAAGAGGTGAAAAATCTTCTTAGCACGTCAGAAATGTCGCTTCTAAGACTTTGCTATAAATATAGAACAGTATGTACTACTCAATACTACTTTCGCTCCCTCTGTTGAACTTTAATTTGTTTTTTAATATGTACCTTCCTCGCCGTTCGAGTTGACATCTAAAGTAACTCTAAATACAATTGCTTAGGATTTTTGAAGGGGGGGGATAACTGTAATGAGATATAAGCTATCACGTAATGGAGAACCTAGCTGATATTCCTGCAATTGAGCGGTGCAGCCTAAAAAAACTGTATATATAAATAAAATGTGAGTGTCAGGGATTTCTGCCCGTTTATAAATTCTGGAACTGAACAAATAAGGCTCCGCTTTCATTCAACGATAGGTTACGGGGTAAAATTTTAACGCTACCATGGAGAGAAAATGACTTGTAGGAGTGTACTGGCTGAATACTAAGCTAATGATGTAAAATGCCAAAATTATTTGATTTTAAAATGTGTATTCTCTGATGTATAGTTATCAACCATTACCAATACTGCTGGGTGAATGTCTCCCCAAATTTCTTCCAAAACTGTCTTGAGCCAGATTTCTGTGTGTCGCTCAGACAGGCTTCCAAATTTCGTCCCCCCATCTTCCACATAGTCTTGTGCGTCTTTTTCCTTCTTCTCAGAATCCAGTCTAGTATTTCAGTGTTACGAAGGTGGTCAGTTCTAGAAATGTCGAGCCCAATGATATGTAAGGGATTTTACCTTGATGTCAGACTCCCGTCATTTTCCTGATACGCGTGTTATCCTTCCTGGTTACACAAAGCATGCACCTCTCCATGCTTTACCGATATAGAATCCTTATTTCAGTAATGTGATTTGTGTCCAACCTATCCTTAGAAAATTTAATTTTTGTCAACCTATCGTTTAGAGAAAATTATTCTATTCGGGTAATTTAAGAGCAGAATATCTGGATATATAGTTTACCAGAATACAAATTTTGGCCAGTTAAAAGTATCGTAAGCAACTGCGACTTTTATCCAAATGTCAAGTAATGTACGCGAAACTCAAGCTCTTTGAAATATGGTTCGCAGTTTTTGCTTTAGTCTAAAGGAAACTCTAAAAGTGCTTTGAAAAATCTGAAATCACTATTTTCTTTACTCTCCGTTGGTTAAATAAAAGTAGAGGCAGTCTTTTCGAAACTTTAATCTTCAGTTTCAGCCGTTTTAATGCGTATGTGCCATAAACTGGATCATAATGGATACCCATCGCGGATAGACTGCGGCTGAGAATCCATAACCTTGAAAAATTCTGCGATTGTACGCAATAGCCAGTCCAATGCTAGACTAAATAGCTCAAATTACAGTGCTAGACGAAATCACTAATTCAAACAAAATACAGCACTAAATCTGGGAAGTTGTTATATTGTTGCAGAAGTGATTTTTGGAGCATATGACGCACGTTGTATTATCTAGTTTGGTTATACAGTGAAACTCAGATTTTCTTCTTTTCAACGGACCAGCATAAAAAATCGTACGATGCGGGAAATCGTGAAATCAAGGTAAAACAAACTTTAAAGGAAAACAATGTGTACAAAAAGAAAATAGAAATGCAATGTACAGGATATTTATTGTGAACACAAAACATGCAGTGCAACTACGTACAAACACTATTGGGTGTTGGTTTGGGAAAAATCGGTAATTTCAGTTTGCTTTTTATTTTTAGGGTTTAGCTGAAGCAACGCTTTCTCAATAATTAAAAGGCTTTGCAAGTGCCTTTACAGTTCTTAATGCTTTGTGTTTCTGCAAATACTTTTATGCCGTCCCAGTGGTGCAGTGGTCTCAGCGATGGCTTCTGATCATTCGTCCGACAGGGTCCCGGGTTCGAATCCCGGTGAGTCATGGATGTTAAGTTTGTCTCACGGCCTTGACCTTCCCTTCCCTGGAACCAGTGGCCCTAAATTAGGGACGGGCGACTGCTTATATCCCATTGAATTGCTCATGGTAGTGGTTAAACCTCCAATAAAAAAACATTTTACGGTCTGAGGAATGTGACACTACCCCAACTGGGCTTCACGTGTTTTTGACAAATTCTAGGAAGGAAGAACCGGTTTAAGGCAACCTGGTCGTCCAATTGGGCTGAGGAATGTGGCAAGAGAGGGGAAGAACCGGTTTAAAACAATCTTATATATACGAAAATCAAGACTAAATTAGAGAAACAAGGGCAAATCATGATGTACGCAGATGATACAGTTGCTGTCAATCAGGTCCCTGAACAAAGGCAGAGCAGTGAAGCTCCTCCAGGGCTCTATCTCAGCTGAAAACCTATTACACTGACTGGCGGATCAAGATCAATCCGTCTAAGAGCAGTGGGATGGTTTTTGGATCTCTCAAATTAGTACCGAAACTCGTTATTTTTCAATAGAAAATCCCCCTGGGCTACCTCCACTAAGTACCTAGGGTTCCAACTAGATTGTCGACTTTCGTAAGTGGCAAACACCAGCTACCACACGAATAAAGCTAGACAATGCCTTGGGCCGCTAGCTCCGCTACTCCAACGGAGAAGCTTCCTTACAACACGGCACAAAGTACTGCTGTATAAGACGGTCGTCGGGCCGGTTCTTACCTACGCCATACCTATCTGGATAGGTATTAGTAGGAATCAGTGAGAGGGTGCAAAACCGAACACTTCGTATGATCACTGGGGCTCCTCATTGGACCCCACTTCGGAACCTGAGGAACAAACTTGGAATCGAAAAGGTATACACGTTTTCCATCAGATTTTTCTTGAAGTTCAAGAAAGCGGAAACTCGCCCTAATGGATTTGTTAGGGGCGCGGTTGATTACAATCGCAGCGAATTCCTTAGGTATCCCAGAACTAAGGCGGCGATTGTTGGCTCCCCTTTACTGAGAGTAAGTATGTGAACAATGCTGGGTGTTAGACAGACCACCACCCGCTTTTTCAGTTTGGCATCTAGATGGTGAGAATGGATTCTGCTCCGGCATTTGGATTTAGTCTCTTTGAGTTTGTCACTTCCTGGTGCGTCGGCGGTCGTGTGGTGTCCTGGTTCCCTGCGATGTTGTGCGGTGCTCGGGTCCTCTTGCCGCCCCCGGACTGGTGTCACGGTTCACAGTTTGAAAGATATATCACCTTCTCCTTTCACTCAATTTGTCTTTCCTATTGAGTTCACTTACTCAGATCTCCTAGCTTCCTATTGCTAAGGGTATTTTCTGACCTGGGGTCAGACACTCCCTTCCTACTGTCTCTGACTCAGCGAGGTCCCCACCCTCAACCAACATTATAGAGGAACATGGGGGGGAGGAGAGTGACATTTCGTCCCCGCCCTCTGCCAGCGTTGCAGAGGAGTGTGGGGGGAGGAGAGTGACAGCTCAGCCCCTCCTTTTGACTCATCCTATGTGTAGTTGTGTTCGAATTCGTACTGTTTTTTTATCATTCTCATTCCTCAGTTTTACTTCATCGGCTTGTTTCTCACCATTGTACCATGTTTTTCATACTGTCTATTTCATTGTCTTTTTTGGCCCTCCCTTCGTACTCATGTTTCGGTTTTACTTGGTCAGCCAGATTTTGCGATTTTTGCCACGTTTTTTTTTATTTCTGTCTGTTTGTCTTGTGTCTGGCGCTCTTTGGCCAACCATGGCCCTTGCGCCATTAAAATCTAACCAACCAACCAACACTCCCTTCCTACAACTTTTTTTAATTTCGTATCTACTAAATAAGGGGAAAATCTGGTTTAGCACTAAGAATTTTGAACGACGTTCGATGCGGGGAAATCGTGATACCGTTGGAATACCTTCTTTGTCGTAAAAAAATAAAACAAAAGCTTCCCGAAATATGTTTACCAGTGGCGGATCCAAGCGGGTCATGGATGCGTGCCCCCCCCCCCCCCCCCCCGAATAACTGCTGCGAGGAGGCTGGCGCCTTGAGTTCACTACAGCTCTCTGAAAATAGTTGTTAACACTTGGTTGCGCCGTTGCAACCAACCGCAAATTTGCAGCTAGCTGTAGGCTAGGCTGCCAGACTTTTTTTTTGGAAGCCATAATTACACTGGTCGGCATGAAAATCTGCCCTGACACCATTCCTGCTGATTCTTATGTAAAACGACCTCCTGAATCCGAATATGACCCCCGTTTTCCCCCATCACCCACCGTTTTCGAGGGATTGGAGGTTTAACGACCACCGTGAGCAACTCAATGGGCTATAAGCAATCGCCCGTCCCTAATTTAGGGCCACTGGTTCCAGGGAAGGGAGACAGTGGTGTAAGACAAACACATCTATGCCTCACTGGATTCGAACCCGGACCCCTTTCGGACGAATGATCAGAGGCCATCGCTTAGACCACTGCGCCACAGGGGCGGCCGTTTTCGGGGAGCCCTCCCCCACCTAATTTTATCACTTTCCGAAAATTTGGAGGGATGAAAAGGATTATTTCAGCCTTTACATTTCTTCTGAGGGGCTACAGAGGTGAAAAGTTATAAAACATGAACATCTGTATCAAGGAGGTAGATTTGGAGTGATTTGCCCCCCCCCCCCATTGTAAAGAAATCATTACAAATGATTGATTTTCCGCTTTTTTGGCAATTTTTTAAACTTATTTGCTACATATTTCAGCTTCTAGCACCTCTCATCCTCCCCCAAAAAACCCGCAAATAATAAAAATATATAGCAACAGTTCGGAACATTCACTCTACCATGCTGGCTCTCTCAATACCTCGCGCGAACAGGTCCCCACGGGAATCGCGCCCAGGTTTTGACAAGGTCAAACTTGCATTGCTCTTATCACGATAATCCTGCAGTTGTAAGCATTATCTTCCCTCAGTTGATCTGTAGCGATCGTTGAGTCTACTTGTCGGTGTTCTAGGCAGGGATTCTGTGTTTCCAAGTTGTTTAAATTGTGTCAAACGATAGAAATTTGTTTACACCGGCCATTTCCAAGTGAATTACAGTACGCGAGTGTAATTTGTGATTAATATAGAGCATTTATTTACTATTTAATTATGCCACACGAGTGTATAAATTATCCCGATAGATTCTATGTTTGCGGGGAATTGACTTTTAAAGCGCAACGAAAGCCCCTTTCTCCGCTTCTTAAAAACGGCTTATAAATTTTACTTTGATTGCAAAGTTTGCGATCAGGACAAGAATTGGGCTCCCACAGTTTGCTGCCCTGTTTGCTGCTAGTGTTTGGTACGAGAAACTTCTACCTCAGGGTACAAAAGGAAAGCAAGCACCAAATGAAGGTACTTATCTTATTTATTATACTTTACATTTGTATTTTACTTTTTATATATTATTCTTTACAGCTAAAATAAATAATCCTTTTCACCCCTCCAAATAAAATTCATGTCCATAACATATTACCGAAAATTGATAAATAAATCATAAAAATCGATCATTTTTTATTTCTTTACAATTTGGGGGGGGGCAAATCCCCCAAATCTACATCCTTGCTACAGGTGTTCATGTTTTATAACTTTTCACCTCTACAGCCCCTCAGAAGAAATGTAAAGGCTAAAATAATCCTTTTCATCCCTCCAAATTATCGGAAAGTGATAAAATTAGGTGGGGGGGGGGGCTCCCCGAAAACGGTGGGTGATGGAGGAAAACGGGGGTCATATTCGGCTTCAGGATGTAGTTTTACATAAGAATCAGCAGGATTCTTATGTAAAATTACCTCCAGGGCTCGAAAAGAAATTTTTTTTGCCGACCAGTGTTATCTCCTTTCGCGATCCCTCGCATTGCGCCAGGTTGGCGGTAGGCCGCTGTGCGAGGAATGGTAAGGTCATGTGATCTTATACTGATTTTCCCTTTCAGGTGTCGTTTTCGGGCTCCGAGAAAAGTAGCGTCCGAGAGGTGCTCGAAGAAGATTGGTTTCCACGGGCACCGCGCATGCGCTTGCATTGACGCAGCTGCTTAGGCTAAGAGTTTCCCTGCTTTGTGGCGACGGAGACTGTTTGTGCCTTGTCTAATTGTGCGGCGGTCTAATTTGATTCTATAATAATTCGTTGCTATCGAGACATTTTACAAATAGCAAACGAGTGAAGACTTCTACGTTATTCTTTCAACTGCTAAACAAACAAGTGCTCGACAACTACTTCAACCATAACAAAGGAACCACTAACAGTGCAAGATCCGGAGTGCTCCGTAAAAAAAGTTAAGTGATGCATTCCGCAAAACAAGCCAAAGTCCAGTGACGAAGTTCTTCTCTTCCCTTGGAAAAATTTCGACAACCCCCAAGAAAGACTCTCATTACCTCAAAACATCCCATCATCCAATCACTAGCTGGCAAACGCAAGCCTCCCTGAATTAAATTCCCAAGTCTAAATCCTACTGGTCAGAGAATTCACATTTTGTTCATCCATTCGTTAGGGGGTCAAAATTGCTACCCGTTCCCGCAAAAATTCTGACAGCCGCTCAAGTTACGTTAGCCCCGTGATATAACTACCGGGCCATAAATCCTTACCTAAGAAAACTGTTAGATCCGGTTCCAAAAAGTCTACGGTCTACCCAACACACATTGTGGATGCTATTAACGGTGGACAAATCTATTGCCCCAATAAAACATACTACAAAGTCAGTTCGCCGATGGATGTCGCAGCGTCGTCTCTTTACAACGTCGGTCCATCCATGGTGACGCCAACGCTGTCTAGCTCGTCTTACGCTATGCGACGCCTTGCGCTGGGAGAGTGGGGACGGAGAGAAAAAGAAAAGAATCCCCCGAAAGTATATGGCAAAGTAAATAAAAGTAAATAAAACGCACTTTCTTCAAATTGCACGAATTAATAAAAACGAATGAATAAATAAACTAGGGAATGGATTTTCAACCTAAATGTGCAGCCTCTAGTCTGAGCGCTGTCACAGGATGCTCTGTTATGCTTTCTAGTATTTGTGGGGCTGTTAAGGAAATAAGAAAAAAGCGATTCACGGACTTCAATGTCCTTGTTGTTTCAATCGTCGTTTCAACAATTCAATTTCAAAGTCTTCAAAGGTCCAAGACATACGGAACGCTATAGGAGTCATGGCAGCATTTCTACTGCATTAGCTAAACGGAACAATGAATTAGTGGGCATGTTGCAAAAGCAACTCTCTGGGCTTTGTGAAACAAGGTGGGTAGAGCTCCATGATGGTGTGATTCAATTCAGAGGATCTTCCAAAGATTATTGCCAAGCTAGAAATCATATCGAATTGGCATGACATAAAATCCGCAGGGAAAGCATCTCTAATTACAGCATTGCTCCACAGTTCATTTTTGGTTTCACTCTTTTACCTAGCTGACGTTCTTTCACTCACACTCCCGTTAAGTAGAACTTTACAAAAAATCTACCTTGGATCAACAAGCTACTGAAATAGTTGGAAACACAATAACCACGATGGATAATCGAAGTCATAACGCTACAGAATACTTTTCCAGCATGTTTAAAAAACTTGAAAGTTTTTCAAAAAGTTTAGAGGTTGATCAAAAATCCCCGTATTTGTGGTTGACAAAGTGTTCGCGCGAATTATTGAGAGAAACCTGGATATTACTATAGGCTTAGCACGTTCATTCCACTTTTGGATCATGTGTTAAATTATCTTAAATCAAGATTTTCTGCTGAAATGATGAATGTCTGCAATCTTGCATGTCTTATATACCGGAGCGGATAGCTCAGATCAAATTTGGAACGTTTTCTCATGATTATTGAAATCGGTTTGCGATGGAAAATCAAAACGAATTCTCAACTGTGAAGTATATCTGTGGAAAGAAAAATGGACCCAGTCAAAAAAACTTCAACGTTTACCAAAACTGCACTGGATGTTTGTGAGATATATAACTTCCTGTTAGCAACGCCCCTTCCGAAAGACGTTTTTCAACACTCCGACTTTGAGACATGGCTAAGGTCTCTAAATATCAGTCACGTTTAATTGTTCTTGCTCTTATCATACATCGCGATATCTTCGTGGACGTAGATAAAGTCATAGAACGATTCTCCAGGACAGAGAAACTTCGCCTGACTTAACATTTAACTGTTTAAATATTAAGAGAATATTTTTCTGCAAATGTGATTTTATTAGCAAACGAAATGAATTAAAACTTCGAAGAATATACATTTTTGTCGAAAAATTTCGCCATGTGTTAATTTTCTTCTTCCGACAATGTAACAGAAATTCATACCTTTCTTTCTACAGACAAAAAATTGTGCAATGTTTTCCTTGGCTATATCGAATTTAAGATTGAATACTTCAGAAAATATTAACGCAAAGGTTTAGCACCAGTACCTGTAATATTATATATATGGGAATATATAAATTAATAAATATTGTTTGGGATTATATTATTTTTATATTTAGTTTAACTCGTGATTAATACTTTCTGTTTTAGTTGTCTTTTCAGTTAAGGTAGTGCTCACCCCCTCCCCCACCCAAACACTAACACTGGATCCGCCTTTGGTTGTGACACTCGTAATTACTACCAAAAATCAACATGCGTTCATCCTACGTTTAAGTTAGTGGACATACTCTACAAAAAAAAAAAGTGGCTGAGACGCACAAATATTTGCCTTGGGGTATAGCCAACGGCAACATCTATTACATGTCACCCATAGATTGTTTCTTGCCGCTACACTTTGTACTTCTGACAGTGATTTTTATTGCATCTGAATCAACTCTGAAGGACTCGCGCCACTTTAAGTAAAACCCATTCGCATATACAATTACTCCCTACCTTAACTCAGTCCAAATGGGAAGTTATGTCACCTGAAATCAAAGGTCAGCAGGTAAGACTAGTCATAAAGACTGCTTGCTAAAGAAAAGCATCACGCAACAGAAAGATAATCGCTATTCAGTAGGGAAGAACTAGACTAGAGGTGGGCAACATTTTTAATGAAGCCACAGGTGTGAAATTCGCAGCACAGGGTTAAAATTGATCATTTTTTTAATTACGTAAAAGACCGTTTGATAAAGTTTATTCAAAACGTGCACTTTTACTACTCAGTTAAAACTGCCTCAGACACAAATGGTGAAAATCGTTCAAAATGAAAATGTAAGACAATTGAATGCTAAATTCGACGATCCTTTTAAGTTGGAGTCACATTGGCTGAATATATACTCATTTCACATCTTAGTTTCTCCTACAAATCGCCCACTTATCCATCTCGCAGGGAATCAGATAAAGTTTATCTGCTCATATTTTTCGACACAAGCACACACTGCCGAGGGGGACGAATTTGTTGGTCATGCCCTCCAGGGCACCAACAGTCGCATCCATTTTAAAGGGCACAATTATTTGCTATTTCTAGATAACATACAATACCTACTGCAGGAACTTTTTGAACGCCCTGTGTGTCTGTGTTAAAAATTGAATTTCGAATTTATAGCTCAAAGCAGATTTGTCCGGGTCGGGTCAACTGCGACGTCTGGGTCCAAAATGTTTGACCAGTTTCTTACTCTGGACGAAATCTCGGGGAGATCACCCGGCGGGTCCAGTCAATGACAACCTACGCCACTCAGCTTATGTAGGAAGCATTAGCAATAAGGATTCAACCATGTAACTCCGTACAAAAAAAGCCGAAGGCCCTACTTTAAATACGAACCATGTTTATAAGCCAGGTATTCACCCTGAAATACATACTAAACTGACATGAACCATTTACCAGCAACACGCGCCATCCACAACATCGTGACCTGACTTGAAAGTGTATCAAATTACAACCAGCACACACCGATGGGAAAAAGTTTATTTTACTGTGTAACCTGGCAAACTCAAATTTGACTCGCTTTTTATAACAACTTCGCCATTTTTGGCAACAGGCTTGCCCACTCCGGAACTATACCGAACGCCTGTAAACACCCATTAAGAACCCCAAACCGATTCTTGGTTTACGTTACTTCTTGCTAGAAGAGGTTGAGGTCTCGTCTGAATTTATTGCACTAAACTAAGTCTTTGTACAATTTGCAGCAGAGATGCCAAAGCAAGATTAATGTTTCCCGAGAGAAATGCAAATTAAGTCTCTAAGAATTGCCCATCACACCACAGTCCCGTCCCTTTTGGTGATCAAAATCGAACTGGTTTCATGATTCAACAAATTTTAAAGGAGAAATGGAAAACACCCTTTCTTCAATGAGTTGGAGTATAGAAAGTAGCATAACGCAGATCCCTCGGAGACTCCGTATAGAAAGTGTTTGACGTACACCCCAAGGCGAACACTCGCTCATGTGGTGAAACATTACTAGGATTACCGGCGTTGGTCAAAACCCTTAACATTTTTGGTCAATTATTTTTCACTTCAATTCTATCTTACTTCAGATTTCAGGTGGGTTCAGACAAGTGTCCATGCGAAAAAGTTGTCATAAAGCATTCGGGGGCCGTATTAAATTTTTTGATTTCAACAAGCCCACTTCCCTATAGGCTGACCACAAAAACCGTTAAGGATCAACATAAAAATTTCATTTTTCTTAGTGTCCACTTCCATGTAGGCTGACCATAAAGCCTTAACGGAGTTGTATAAAAATTGCACTTTCCCCACCGTGTCCTCCCCTAATATATAGGTAGACTTTAAAGAGTAAACTTTTAATGCGGTCACCTATCCGTGCCGCGTCGGCAAAGTGGAAAAGTATATTTTTATCTGTATAGTTTTCCTTTAGTTTTTACCCAGACATTCATAACATGGGCCTCGGGTTGGGCATTTTAGCAAATAGTGTTTATATACAAGAACACTTGCTCTGCTTCATCAAATGATGAAATTAAAGTTTAACGTGGGCAAGTAGTTTGTATAGCTGTAATCTTAGTTACAGAACTTTGTTCTTCAAGTTACATTTGACCAAGCTGTTGAGGGCAACTCACGGGTGGCATCCTACTCTACAAGCGTTTCAAACATACTTCACCACAGCTAGTAACTATCTAAGAATTTGACTGTTATCTTGCCACGAGTTGCTGTCTCTGAAGCTTCGGTTCTTATCCTCACCTCTTGGAAGCACTGTAAGGTTAAATAGCTAGTTCTGGCACAACTTCAATTATGAAGCCATCTGCCTTTTTAGCAATTTTTAATGCGCCTTGCTAATATTCACAAGCTTTGCATAAGTCAGGTATTGCATTTACTCAGGCAGAAAAGATTAAAAAGCCCTAGGCCTTTATCAGTTTTCGATTGTGGTGCTCATATTCGTAAAGTTTGTGTCGCAATTGACCACCAAACATTAACGCCTAGGCCTTTTCAGAAATTTTTAATAAGCGCAACATTAACTTAACTGGTCATGCAAACCTCATGCATATGATCACGGTGGGATAAAAATTGCTAGAAAGGCCTTTGACCTATCAACATTTTGTACTCTAGTAAAAGTGTAACATAATTAGCTTGATTTCCTATGGAAACCTTACGAGAACGGCGGACAAACTGATAAAGACCTAGGCCCATCTCTTGGACTTTGAAACCTGAGTAAAAGCGCAAATACTTGTTATGCAAACCTTATAAATCTTAGCACGGCAGAGTAAAAATTGCCGAGCTAGGTAAGGGACTTTTAATGTTTTGTGACTAAGTAAAAGCGCAACATTTACTTGTTATGCTAACGTTGGAAATGAGCATTTGATTAAAAATTTATTTAAAGGCTTGGGGATTAATAGTTAACTTCTTTGACTGAGTAAAAGTGTCATAAGATATCTCGATAAAAATAATTTACTTTACCCCCTTTGAAGACGCGTCACGGTGAAGTGACCGCAATAAAATTGCGCTGTTTACAGGGCGACCTCATATGTATACCGGTAAAAAGAGAAGTGCTATTTTTGTACGACCCCTACGTCTTTTGTGGCCAGCCTACCTGGAAGTTGGCACAAAGAAATATGAAAAGAAATTTTATACTTCCTAACGCTTTTGTGGTCAGCCTAAATGGAAAGACGCGAAGTAATTAGTGAAATTTTTATACGGCCCCGGAACTGTTTTGTGGCTAGCCTACACGGAAAGAATTTAGTCAAGAATTTGATGATAGGCAAAGTATTGTGACTTGGCGTTGTTCAGAACTTGGTACTGACACGGTTCATGTTCAATTTGTCAATAAGGATGGCTTCAACATAACCAAACCACAGAACAGTCTTTCCTGTAATTCTCCCCTGCACGGGGATAACTGGTTTTCCAGTTATTTGGGGAGCGGCGCCCCCACGGCCCGAGCTGACCTTGTGACTGGTCAACATCTTATGTCATGCCACCGCTTGTTTTTTATTTTGGTGTTTGCAGGGACGGCTGTTCATCCAGCTGTTGGGGAGTCGCGGGCCCCACGATCCCGAGCTGGTCTTGTGTCTCGCTTTTTCGTTTTTCCTTATTTTCTCCACTGGCTAGTTGCCCGTGTTGTATTCTCTACCTAATCGCTACCACGTTATGTACTAACACCCCGGTCTTGTGGTTTTGTTACCCTCCTCCACTAACTGATTTATATTAGCCGCTCAGTTCGTAGGTTGCTGAGATTCCGATTAGGTTCCCTGCCAGGATTTGTCTTCTTTGGATTTCTTTTTTTCCTTTTCGCTGGTTTGGGTGCTAGACCTACCTGCATGTTTGCCGCGTGCGGAGACCCGTGAGGCGGAAATGGGATGTCTGGGGGCTGAGGTCGCAGGAGCCCGGTTAAGTGCCTGCTGTGTACCAACACTCCTCTTCGACCCCGGCTTCGCTGTAAACGGGAGGCTAGAGACTAACCCACCTCTAGTCAGAAGTCTTGTACCAAGTTGTGTACTGGGCTTTAGCGGCTTTTTTGTCGTATGGCACGGCAGGGTGAGCCTGGGGTTGTGGGATCATGCCAAAGGCGTTGGCATGACGGTACCAGGAGGCCGAAGTGTCCGCCGAGTGCGTGTGATCACAGCCAACGGACTATATCTGCAACGTATAAGCTCCAGAACTGTGTCTAGCGTCATTTTCTTGGCTTGCGGACCTCCAGTTCTCCCTTGTAGGGCTCGGTGGTGGGTGGAGTAGTCTGCAGACGAATCTTCCTTCTTTTTTTCCATGGGTAAACCCAAAAACAAACGCTCCAAATTTAAGTCACCTGAGAAAATGATAGTTGCAAACGACTCTCCTTCGTCTTCTCAACCTACCAAGTCTCAAAACCTTAAACGTTCTTTAGACCATGACCAAGAATGTACTACCTCTTCGGCAGCTGTACCAGTCGCTCCGAAGCGTCGTCTCCCCTCGATTGCTGTGACTACGCATGCTACACACTTACTTGTAGAATCCATCGATCCGAATGAGAGACTGTCCACCAGATCTCCATTTTTCATTTCTAAAGCTTTGAACGCTGCGGTTGGCCCCTTGAAGTCTGTGAGGAAGCTTCGCTCTGGGGACCTGCTTGTCCAAACTTGCAGTGTTTCTCAGAGTAACACTTTTCTGCGCCTTTCTAGTCTTCAGGGAATTCCTGTCAAAGTGACACCTCACCCGTTTCTTAACACCTCTCGGGGTGTTATTTCGGAGTTTGATCTCTTGCCATGCAGTGAGGATGAATTGGTGACTGAACTTGCGGATCAGGGTGTTCTTGCTGCACGTCGTATGATGTTCCGGCGTGATGGCTCTTTGCTTAAATCTAAAAATGTAATCTTGACTTTTGACTCCCCGAAAGTTCCGACAGAAATCAAAGCAGGCTACTTGGTCTGTGCAGTTCGCCCGTACATTCCCAGTCCTCTGCGCTGTTTCAGGTGCCAGAGGTACGGGCATTCACAACGATTCTGTAAGAGTTCCGCTCGTTGCGCTAATTGTGGCTCCGGTGAACATGACGGGGAAGGTTGCACTTCTGCGGCCTGCTGTGTTAACTGCGGTGAGGCCCATGCAGCTTACTCCCGCAACTGTATGAAATGGAAGGACGAGATGGCGATCCAGCGCCTCAAGACCCTGGAAGGCCTCTCGTACCCTGCTGCCAAAGCCAAGTTGGGTATTCCCAACACCCGACAGCGTAGTTTTGCCGCAGTTGTTCAGTCTCAGCCACCACCCGTGCAGCCCTTTGTTCCGCGCCCTGTAGCTCTCGCCGCACTTGCCAAGCGATCTACAGTTGAACAAGCGACACAGGTGGATTTCACCGAGCTCCAGCTTATTCGACCAGCTGAGTCTGCGCCTTCTCTTCTGAAGACGACCGACTCTTCCAGTTCCCAGCGGAAGGCCTGCACGTGCTGGAGAGCCGGCCCTCAATCCTCTAAGGTGTGCAGTGTCCATCCACATGTCGCGGCCTACATGGCCGACTTTGCAACTGTCTCGGACTCAGCGCGGTCCCCACCCTCGACCAACATTATAGAGGAACATGGGGGGGAGGAGAGTGACAGTTCGTCCCCAACCTCACCCTCCATTGCAGAGGAACATGGGGGGAGGAGAGTGACATTTCGTCCCCGCCCTCGGCCAGCGTTGCAGAGGAGTGTGGGGGGGAGGAGAGTGACAGCTCAGCCCCTCCTTTTGACTCATCCTATGTGTAGTTGTGTTCGAATTCGTACTGTTTTTTTATCATTCTCATTCCTCAGTTTTACTTAATCGGCTTGTTTCTCACCATTGTACCATGTTTTTCATACTGTTTGTTTCATTGTCTTTTTTGGCCCTCCCTTCGTACTCATGTTTCGGTTTTACTTGGTCGGCCAGATTTTGCGATTTTTGCCACGTTTTTTTTTTTTTTTTTTTTTGTCTTGTGTCTGGCGCTCTTTGGCCAACCATGGCCCTTGCGCCAATAAAATCTAACCAACCAACCTGTAATTCTCTGTTAAGGCGTCTGATCTCCCTGATCATATCGTAAATTTTAATGACTTCGGTTACCGCCGTTGACTGTCTTCCACGACGATTCATCTTCGATGGAGGAAGCGCCATCTTTAAACTTAGAAAACCACTTACTTTTTTTATTAGAAAAGCATCCACAGCACGATAAATTTATTAATATTGCCTGTACTTAAAATAGACATTTTTAAGGTACAGCAACTTACAGGATCTTTCAAAGCACCGGGTGCTCCAATCGTCCGGTATTTCAATAAACTTAAACAAAAACTGAAAAACAAGCATTTTCAAATTACGCGATCACGATAACAATAACGAGGTTTAAAATATAGTGGAAGCTTAGTCATGTGCTAAAGGACTCAACAAAATACTAAATCACTATTACATATGCGAAGAAATATATATACACACAGGATAATTAATAGGGTAACATTAAGCGTCAAGCTGTAGTTGAATTATTAGGAGTGGATTGCTGGTGGAGAGGAACATGCTTTCTTGTCTGGATTCCCAAGGCACTAGAACTAAACAGTTTTTTCGTTACAGCAGTCAGTGCTGTGCGATAAAATACATAACTTTCAGCGAATCTGAGGGTTGCCTTGTACGATTTGAACTCAGCACACTGGCATCGGTCCAGTCTAGTTGGCAGGTACCTCTATTAACCAACCGTGAAAGAGATGTAGCATCAGAGTTGATAGTCATGGAGTACTTGTGCTCATACAGTCTTGTGCGCAGTGGGCGTGAAGTAGATCCTATATATGCTAATACTGGTCTTCTGGGTCAACAGGATTTAAGGGTATTTTGTAAACCCCATGTCTGTTAAGTGTGAAAACTTGGTCACTGTCATTCTGCACGATGGCTAATACATTTCGTACTTTCTCCAAAGGCAGTGTGGTTTTCTTTTTACATATGTTTTTTAGTATTGTAGTGTGTAATTTATTAAAATTTGTCTTGGTCACAGCACTTTCACTATAAACAGTTTAGTTTTTCATGGGTTTCTCTTACCGAATACATACCCAAGGTGGAAACAGAACTTCGACATCCCGGTAACGTTGAACAAACACGCATTTACTCTTTGTTGTGAGAACTACTGGCATTAACTGAAGACTACTCGCATTTACGTTGAACAAACGAGGAACGTGTCTACTTTGGAGGACTACTGGCATTTACGTTAAACAAACGAGGAACACGCGTCTACTCTTTGATGTCTGGAGGACTACTGGCATTTACTGCAAAACTGGCTTCTGTCAAAGATACCAGTTAAGTCTGAAGGGAGTGAGGCCCGGGTCCCACCCGCCTCACCCCCTCTCCCCTTGGGCTGATAGCGAAAAATTGCGTCGAAGTTTGTAACAACTTCGACGTAATTTTTCGCTATCAGCCCAAGGGGAGAAGGCTACAAGCTATCACACAAGTGCGTGAGGCCACAAGCTTCAAAGATGACATAATAACCTGAGATTCAAAACTGGTTAAGTTTGGAACTAGCAAAAGTTTAGACTATAATATTATGAACACTTGAAACGGGGGACACTGGGGAATAGCGATACGACGTCCAAAGAGGCTAAAATGAAGGCTCCAGTGGGACGGAAAGATTTAATTTTGTTCAAAGCATCAGTAGAACTGCGAACGGAAATACTAGATGACTAAATAAGAGGAGCTAGAAATAAAGACAAAGCTTTCTTTAAAGGTCTAGTAGGATTACAGGAACCAGAGGACGAAATGGATGACCGGTTTTATGAAGTTTGATTTTCCCAAATAGTTCAGGAACTCGTGGGCCCTGGGGTGGATGCATACACTGAGAAATGCTGGAGGGTAAAAAAAACCTTGATTACGCAATTTACTTAAAGATGAAATTGTGGCTAGAGCAGGATCTGACTGATTTCTTACTTACCCACACATCTAGTCCCTGTGGGTTAAGTTATTCAGTTTATCAGAAACCTACTTTTTGTCCCGCACTTATTCCATTTGATTCAGCACACCTTTGGTCTCGTAAGCTTGCTGCTTTGCGTTTCTTGGTAAGAAGCTCGTTCTCACTCTTCCTCCAATCAACTACGGCACAAAGAACTTAAAAAATTGTTGAGATTGCACAAATGTTCGGCTATTCAGCCAAAGACCGTTTTTAAGCTGCTACAAGGATATAAGTTTGCTTTTCACTACTTTGCAAAATTTTAGTTCCACCCCTAAGTTTATTGGTGCTATTTATTTTCTTCCTCCTCTTGCAAATATACTTAAGAATTTATGTAGAAAGTACGGCCTTGATTTTGGCGTTCGTACAGTCAATAACTTTAAACGTGTGCGCAGAGATCGTGACCGAATACATCTGCATAATAAATGTGTGTACAAGGTACCGCTTTCCTCAAACATTCCAGATCTTATATTCATGTTATATCGGTTCTACCCTCCGCAATTTGGGGATGAGAATGGCAGAACGCCAATACACTGCACGCCGAGGATAGCTGTCAACTGCTTTAAGTAAGACTGTTCTTAAAGGTGAATATAACCCTAATTGGGCACAATTATTGCGACAGCCCCACATAAACGTGCCATATTGTTTGAGGAGAATTTGTAGATACATAAGCTTTCTGCTGTAATGATGATCCCCCTGTGCTCGTTCCCCAACCCTCGCTGAACTTAATGAACGAGTTCGACCACATTACAAATGTTGTATAAAACACTGAAGTTTTAAATTATTCAATTATTATATTTATACATTACAGATCATCCGTTGGCAACACGTTACAACCTCCCTCGCAGGGCAATGATCTACTTTCAAAGATCTTGTCACTCATTTTTAACTTCTTGGTGTGTATGTCATCTTTTAGTAGCAGACACCTTGGTGTCCTTGATCGTGATATTCATTGTGCTCTGACAGCCTGTTTTTTTATTTTTATCATCCAGCACGAATTTTTGGTTTCTATTATATCTGTTGACGATATCTGTTCCTCGTGTTCTACCCGTAAGTCAGTCGGGGAAGTTAATGTACATTCTAGAGTCTCATCAGAACGAAATTGTGAGCGTAGCTGGTGTCAAAATAGTCGGTTATGACTTACTGTTTTGTAGTAGTCAGTCGAGAAACAATATTTCGTTGAATCTTTTACATTTTGATATTTTAAATACGGTCGTTTCAAGGTTAAAATAAAAGACAAACAAAAAATATAATAAAAATAAAAGGATGTGTTCTGCAAAATTTGATCTCACTCAAAAGGCCGCGGGTTTCCCACCCCTGTCCTAGTGAGTTTTAATTTTGTAAACCGGCTCAACGTAGTCAAAGCAACTACTTGAAAATTTGCTTTCAACTCCGAAGCCCTTACAAACCTTTTACCCAGGAACAATTTAATGGTTAGTGGAAATTTGCTTCCGTGCGTAGTTTATTCATGCAATATAGCAAGTGCACTGGCCTAAAATAACTGCCTGGAGCTGACATTTCCAATAAGTTCACGGTTTATCAAAACCACTGCGAACAATTATTCCCAGTTCTTGTATTTCAGAAGTACAAACTTCACACGAAATAAGCGGAAGTAAAGAAAATAATGCGATTTATCGTAAAATAAACTTACCAATAAAGTGCAATTCCTGCAATGAGTGAGAACAGTAGCCATGTTGGAATAATAGCAAATAGTCCACTAAATAACTCCATCGCTGTAATCTAACCCTCAACAGAGTTCAATTTTCCACAGAACAGAACTTATACTGCGAGTCAACCTAACTCATGTGATTATCTTACTACCCTTTGATTGCGTCACTCAAAAGGAAACGCTCAATGATAAATCCATTGCGCCAGCTAGAAAGAGGCGTACTCCTGTCGCGCGGGACGGGTAAAAAAGCTCATCTGCTGAGGTCAAAGGATAATAAAAAGCCTTGGCAAGAACTGATTAGAGAAATACTTATTCCAGCTACTAACAGCATTCAATGCGGCATAGATATGCGAATATCTTCCACTTTATCGGTCAGGATAGCTTCCTGTGATAAACAATGTCTTTTGTATAGCACTGTTTAATACTAATATAAGATAAAAATAAGCTTGTACATTGTTTTCGAAGCAACGCAAAATGGAAGACAAGATATTAGAGCAAATTGGGATATATTAGACAAAGCATGAGTGAAACTTTCAAGGGCGAAAGAAATATTCACTGCCATCTGTTTTTCTTTCTTTTAATATTAAACTGTTCTTAACCACTCTCCTTGTTTAATTTTATCACTATTAGGAATATATCAATTTCCTAAAGGTCACATGTGCAGAGCTATATTTATGCACAGGTATGCTAAGCGCATACCCAGGGCACCAGATGTCAAGACTCGTGGAATTCTCAAATTCTAAAGCGCATAGTGATGCATGGAGAAAGCTTTTGCATGTAACCAATTACTAATTCTGAGGTAGACCCACATTGAATTGAATTTTCTTCCACATTATATCATGTGAAAAAATATATGCATGCATACATGCTCGTAAGGAAATCGTGATCCACCGTTAAGGGATTAAGCAGAAGTGAACAAGAGGCAGACGTGTTTTCAAAAAGCCTTTAGAAACCAGCACCTTAGTGTCGTTAGATGTATAGGGTTATGGTAAACGTGGGAAATTTATGTATATAATAAAACAAATGTTAATACACGTTTTATTAAAGCAAAATCTTGTATTTTTACAATAAGTGATGCACAAACACGCTTAGTAATTATTTAATGGAAACTCCCCGTTGGCGAGAATTTCCTCGATGCTTGACCAGAATCTGTCAAGGCTTGGTGACCTGGACCTTGTTAATGTGGGTCATGCCATTGGCGATGACATGACTGACGGAGTCAAGGGTGTTATAGGGATGGTTGATCTTTCAACTACGTCCCACATATAGTGATTCAAGTCAGTGGACCCCGCACGGGGATAACTGGTTTTCCAGTTATTTGGGAGCGGCGCCCCCACGGCCCGAGCCGACCTTGTGACGGATCATTTTGTCATTTCGTCTTGAACGATTACATCACCGAAGGGACAGCTGTTCATCCAGCTGATGGGGGATGGCGTCCCCACGGCCCGAGCCAACATGTACTATATGTGATGATTTTCACATTTTTTATGTTTTTTCACTTGACATGAACCCGCCTCAGTTGTAGGTTGCTGAGGTTGTGATTATGCGCCAGCTCCGGATTTTAGTTTCTCGTTTTCTTTCCTGTCTTCTCCATTTCATGTTCCTTTCTTTGTTTTTCCGAGCTGGTTAGCTAGACCTGCCTGCACGTTTGCCGTGTGCGGTGACCCGTAAGGTGGAAAAGGGGATGCTGGAGGCTGAGGTTTCTGGGGGCCTGGGTGTTGTTGTCACCAGTTGCCAACACTCCTCTTTGCCCCCTGCTTCACCTAAACGGGCGGCTGGGAACTAACCCACTCCTAGTCAATGAGGTCTGTGGCCGAGTGGAGCCCAGACCTCTAACGGCTTGTCGTCTCGTACGACAGGGTGAGTCTGGGGATAGGGTGGGCATGCCAAAGGGGTGTTCCCCAGGCATGGGAAAGTCTGGGTGCTCGCCGAGCGCATGTCTGCCCTATCAACTTGCTATATCCGCTTGCTATCCCTAGAGCCGTGTCCTGCGTCCACTTGGGCTTGCGGACCTCCGGTTCTCCCTTGTTGGGCTCGATTGTGGGTGGGGAAGTCGGCGGATGAATCCTTTAAATTTTTTCATGGCTCTCAATGAAATTTCCCATGAACCCAAAACTAAAAGAAGTATGGAGGAAGGTTCAGGTCCTTCCGCCAAAAAATTTGTCGCTGATGTTTCCAATGCTAGATTCTTTTTTGTGCACTCATTGGACCCTTCAAAGCCTTTGAGTGCCAAAAGTCCATTTGGATCCATAAAGCACTGCAAATCAATTGCAAGCTCTCCTAAAAGCGTCAAGAAGCTCCAGTCTGGAGATCTTCTTGTTGAGATGTCTACTGTGGCCTACAGTTCCACACTTATCAACACCAGCATGCTGCTTGAGACTCCGGTCAAAATAACACCACACGGTTACCTAAATTCATCTCGAGGTGTTGTCTCCTCTCGGGATCTTATTGATTGCACTGAGGAGGAACTTCTCGAAGAACTGAGGAGCCAACATGTTACGGGTGTGCGGCGTATTTCTTTCAGGAGGAATGGGCAGTTTGTCCCATCCTGGAACATTATCTTGACATTCAACTGCCCTTCCCTGCCTACATCCATCAAGGCAGGGTATCTCCACCTCGAGGTACGACCGTACATTCCTAACCCGTTGAGATGTTTTAGGTGCCAGTCGTACGGCCACTCTCAGCAGTCATGTAGGAGTACCCTAGGTGTGGACGCTGTGGTGCCACAGAGCATCTACTCTCAGAATGTGTGGCCGAGGCCGAGTTTTGTGTGAACTGCAAGGGTTCACACCCAGCATCAGCCAAAGATTGTCCCAAGTGGAAGGAGGAGAAGGAAATCCAAAGGCTCAAAACGGTGGAAAATATTTCCTATCCTGAGGCCAGAAGAAGAGTGGTTCCCGTTATATCTGATCGGCGATCATACGCTTCAGTGGTGGTTGCCAAATCTACGGTTGGCATTCAGACCGACGCTCAGATCTCCCCTAACTGTCCATTCAATATGGAGGAAATCATCGCAGCCGGACTGGAGGCACTCCGGTCGCGAGCTATTAGTCTGAAAGCGGCACCCGCCACTTCACCGAAGCAGACTCACTCCAACACCAGCAAGGGCACTCAGTCCACTTCTTCTGGCAAAAACGCCAACACTAACACCAACACCAAGGTCAAGGATAAGAAGAGCATTTCTTCTCCTTCAAAGTCTCAGCCAAACAATCAACGGCGAGCAAATCCCGCCAAGACACTTGGGACAAAGCATTCACCAATCTTGGCCCCTGGTCACACACCACCAAATCTGGGGAACGCTCACCAGAGGAAATGGAGGCTGACCAAGTTTAATCATTTCCTTTTTCATTTCATTTTTACCCATGGGTTCAATAATTCAGTGGAACTGCCGAGGTTTTCGCACCAGTTTTGATGACGTGACACATCTGCTTTATTTGTACTCTCCGGTGTGCCTTTGTCTTCAGGAGACAAAGCTTAAACCATCGGACCTGCTTTCAGTTCGAGGCTACAGTGCATTTCGGACAGACCACTCGTCTGGAAATATAGCCTGTGGGGGTGTCGCTATTCTCGTTCCTCACAGGGTTCCGGTATCTTCCGTCGCGGTTTCCACAACTGTGCAGGCCGTGGCGGTTCGTATTTCTATGCCTGTGCCTCTTACTGTTTGCAGTGTTTATCTACCACCGGATGAGGATGTTAGCGTCTCTGTTCTGGAGAGCTTGATTGATCAGCTGCCCTTTCCCTTCCTTCTTTTGGGTGACTTTAATGCTCATCATCCTTTGTGGGGTAGTGTCAGCGCCAGCGCTAGAGGTCGTCGCATGAGTCTCTTCTGTGCTCGGCCTCTGTGTGCCTTTAAACACCGGTGCTGACACTTACTTCCATGAGCCGACAAGATCTTTCAGTGCGATCGATTTGACCTTGGGTTCACCATCGATCATTGCTGACTGGTCGTGGACGGTGTGTAAGGATCTCCACGGGAGCGACCACTTCCAATCGTCCTCTGGCACCATGCAAACGTGCCATATTCTGCCTCCCGCCCACCTCGATGGAGGATGGATTGTGCCAGATGGGAGGTCTTCACATCGTCCGCGGTGATATCTTCTGAAATGGTGACCCAAGAGTCAATCGACGCAGCTGTACTTAAAGTCACAACTTGTATTCTTCAGGCAGCTGATCTTTCAATTCGTAAGACATCTACGAAGCTCCCAGAATTCCGAAACCTTGGTGGAACCCTAAATGCGCAGCGGCTAGGAGAGCTCAACACAAGGCCTGGTCTACTTTTCGGCGTTATCCAACCGAGGCTAATCTCGTTGCTTTTAAACGTGCTAAATCCTATGCTCGGTTGGTGCGTCGACGTAGCAAGAGGGAGTCTTGGATCCAGTATGTATCATCTCTTACCTCACGTGCCAATTCGAAAACTGTGTGGGAAAGGATTCGTAAGATCCGGGGAACCTACAGTTCACACCAGATTGCCATTCTCGAGAGTAACGGCTGCACATATGCTGACGTCGGGGAGATTGCAGACTGTCTGGGGGAGGCGTTTGCCTCCGTTTCAGTGATCTGGCGTATCCGGCCTCCTTTCATAGGATTCAGTCCTCCGCGGAACGCCAGAGAATCTCTTTTGCGCCGTATACCGACACTGGTTATAACTCCCCCTTCAGCATGTGTGAACTTCGGGTGGCTCTGCATCGGTCCGGGGCTACTTCTGTCGGTCCCGATGACATCCACTACGACATGCTCCGTCATCTCTCCCAGTCGTCTCTCGAGAACCTTTTAATCTTATACAACCGCATCTGGTTAGAACACAGTTTCCCGGAGTCTTGGCGAAAGGCTTTTGTTCTACCTTTTCCGAAGCCTGGCAAGGATCTAAGTCTCCCTCTAGTTATCGCCCAATTGCTCTCACTAGCTGTCTGTGTAAAGTTCTCGAACGCATGGTTAACTCACGATTAATTCATTTTTTAGAACATCATCAATTACTTTCACCATCACAAAGCGGTTTTCGGCGTCATCGTTCACCTCACGATCATCTCCTGCACCTTGAGACATCTGTGCGCGAGGCGTTCGTGCGTAGGCAGCACCTGGTTTCTGTATTCTTTGACATCGAGAAAGCCTATGATCGTGCGTGGCGGCACGGGATTATCCGTGACCTCCACGCATGCGGATTGCGAGGGAATCTTCCGACCTTTATTGTAAATTTTCTTCGCAATCGGGTGTTCCAGGTGCGCCTGGGTACGACGCTATCTGCAACATTCCATCAAGAACAAGGTGTTCCTCAAGGTTGCATTTTATCTGTCACATTGTTCATCCTTCGCATTAATTGTCTCCTCACAAATCTTCCTCCTGCGGTTTCGGCTACTGTGTATGTCGATGACTTGCACATCTTCTGCTCGTCATCGAGCATGCGTTTCATTGAAAGGCAGTTGCAGTCTAGTATTAATCAGATTTTTAAAGCGGCAAATAGCAATGGTTTCGTTCTTTCTCCCGACAAGACAGCGTGTGTTCATTTCTGCCGGAGGCGTGGCCTCCATCCTGACCCCGAGCTGTATTTGGACCGTGCAGCCATTCCAGTTTTGCCGGAGACCAAGTTCCTTGGACTGACCGTCGACCGTGCGCTTACGTTCCGTGTGCACGTTCGGCGGCTCAAAATTTCCTGTCTGCGTGCTCTTTCTATTCTAAAAATCCTTTCGAGAGTTTCGTGGGGCGCAGACAGGATCTCTTTGTTTCGCATTTACCACTCCTTAATTCGGTCGAAACTGGATTACGGCTGTATCGTGTATGGCTCGGCTCGTCCTTCCGTTCTCCGGCCTTTGGACGCTGTTCATCATCAGGCACTGCGTCTTTGTACATGGGAGCATTTCGAACATCTCCGATTCCCAGCCTTTACGCTGATGCGAACGAACCATCGCTTGAATTACGCCGTCTGCAGCTGTCTGTCCACTTTTACTTAAAACTTCGGTCTCTTCCAGACCATCCTTTGTACGGTGCAGTTTTCCATCCTCAGCATGCTCGTTTATTTGCGAACCGGCCCTCGTGCGTTCCAACCTTCGGTCTTCGTATGGCGGCCGTAGCTCGTGATGTGCAGGGCTCGACTTGTCGCTTGTTGCAGCGATCAGGGGCTTTGGGGATCCTCCATGGCACCCACTTGGTGTCATGGTTGATACCACCTTTACGTCTTTCGACAAATCCTCAACCCCTGCGTCAGTGTACCAGCAGCTCTTCGCTGAGCATCGTGCCCTCAAATCTGAATACACTCCCATTTTCACTGATGGCTCCAAGATGCATGGAGTCGTTGGATCCGCAGCTGTCTGTGTTGATGACGTGTCAGTAGCGCGGATCCCAGCTGGGGCCACGGTGTTTTCGGCGGAGATGCATGCTGTGTATCTTGCACTTCTTCATGTTCAGTCGAGTTCTCATCATAGTGCTATGGTCTATACGGATTCATTAAGTGTCCTGCAGTCTTTGTCATCGCTGGACTATTGTAATCATCCTTTTCTTTTGAACGTACGAGGGCTTCTTCGTTCCTTGCTCGGGGCCGGTGTCCAGATTCAATTCGTCTGGATTCCTGGGCATGTTGGAATCTCGGGTAACGAGTGTGCTGATGCGGCTGCTAGATCTGCTTCCTCTTTGGTCGTCACACCCTTGCCACTCTTTCATCGCGATTTTCGATTTCTTGTTCGTGATCATATCAAACGAACGTGGCAGGGTCTGTGGGACCAACAGGTTGAAAATAAACTGCATCGTATAAAACCTATTCTCGAAATCTGGAACTCCTCATCTCGTCGGAACCGTAGGGAGGAAGTGGTGCTTGCGCGTCTCCGCATTGGGCATTGTCGTTTCACTCACCGCTTTTTGCTGTGTGGCGACACTGCGCCGATGTGTGAGACGTGCAACTGCCGACTCACCGTCACTCATCTTTTGTGTACCTGTGTTCGTTTTCGTGATGTACGTTTTCATTTCTTTCATTCTCATTTGTTGAACGAGGACGCCGCTACACTGCAGCGGCTCCTCAATGACCACTGCAATCCTGTTGTTGTTTTTTCATTTTTTAAGCAAATTGACTATTTTAAACGTATCTAGATTTTAGCCCTATCATTATACTCATTTTTCAGTTTTACTGAATCAGCTAGATTTTAATATTTGTATCATGTTTTTAGTACTGTTTGTTTCATTATCTTTTTTAGCCCTTTCATCGTTCTCATTCTTCAGTTTTATTTGATCAGCCATATTTTAAGCTTCATCGCACGTTTTTAATACTGTTTGTTTGTCTGTCTGTCTTGTAGTTTTTACCGTATTCATTTCCATCTTTCACTTTTACCGCTTCATCCTGTTTTTAGCCTTGTGTACTTATTTTATTGATTTTGTTCTCTTTTGATGTCTTTTGTTTGGCGCTCTTTGGCCAACCATGGCCCTTGCGCCAATAAAATCAATGAACCAACCAACCAACCAAGTCAGTGGAGCTGGTGGGTGCCAAACTTCTGGAGGAGACTAGTGGTAGGGTACACTCTTAAAGCCATTTGAGTCACTTTGGCCTTGTGGGCTGGAGCAGTCCTGTTGGGAAATGTACGGCCTTCCCCTTCAGCAATGTGTCCATCCAGGGCTTCATTACATCTCTCAGCACCTTAATGTACACGTCTGCTTTAACCCTTTCCAAAGAAGTGAGGAGGCATGAAATCTCTCGCTGGAAATGCACACAATTTCCTGACCCGGTCATGGTCATGAACCTAGGCATGTCGTTAGGGTTCTAACAACATGCTTAGGACCATGGTACTGTGGTGTTGCACAACCACCTGTCTTTCCTCCTATTGACCTTTTTGGTACTGGTCAAAATTCTGAGAAGAATCGCAGCAAGTTCTTATCGGGGTACTTGAATTTGAGTGGTTTCTTTTGCCTTCAAGATGCCTTTCTTGCATAGCCTGGTCCATGAACTGGCTTTTAAAAACGTAGCTGTAGCGGAAGTCCTCGTAGATGTCGCATTGAATGGTACCATAAGAAACTCCTAACTCCTTAGATTGTTCATTGACTTTTCTGTGGTAGTCCACCATCCCTTGCAGCTTGGTGGAAAAACTCTGCCGTCCTGATGGTATCGAAGCGACAGTCATGCTTCGTACGCTTGGGAGGGATGTCGTCAGGGTCCTCCGCGTTGTTAACCTTACTCTTAATTTTGTAGACAAAGGATAAGGACAATTTGTAGAACTCGGCAATCTCCTTTCGGGTTCTCCCGGCGCTGAAAGCTGACTCCATGGATGCTCTTTTTCCTTCTCTGACAATGATGTTCATGATATTATCGATGATTTACCTGGAAAGATCATAAACTGAGCTTTCAAATGACAGTTTGAATGCTCAGTTTGACCTTTAAGTAGTTTTTAAGACATAAGTATCTGAAATCATTCCGCATTTACCATAACCCCGTGTACTGGAGGGGGGAGTACTGACTATTCATGTAAAACTATGTGTAGGTTCTCGCAATAAGTCCCCGGAAAGTGTCAACTGGTATGCCGTATCATATAAATGTAAGCGCTGTCCTTAGCTTGTCCAATGTCTGTGGAGGAAAGTTCATATGTCGCAGGGCCGCCGTTAAGGGTGTGCGGCTCGTGCGACCGCACAGGGCTTCGCGTTTTGAGGGGCCTCGAGCTGATGGATAAATAAGAAAAAATAAAACAAGAGGTAGAAGAAAATATAACATTAAGTACACAGACAAAAAAAAATCACAGTTCAAAACATATGAATTACCATCCCAGTTCTCCGCGAGTCCGCATACACAATCGCAGTGATGTCATATATACGCTCCCCCTTGATTCAAAGTTCAGCGCGCTAAGATCGGTGCTTCTGTATCCCTGAGTCTGGTGGGCGGGGCCAGATGGTGTTACCTTGATAAGTCCAACACACGCCGCAGCGCTGACAGCAATATATTTTCTTCTCGCAGCTGGAAACTATTTGACAGGTGAGTGGACATCACGTCGCGACAGTCTTTGAGTTTTACCGCCTACTTTGGAATCCACTTTTTGGGAATTTTCCCAAGCTGTTTTTCCAAAGCAAAAACAGTTGTGTGTATGTCAACTGGCCGCTGTGTTTGGCTGTCTATTAACTTTCTTCGGTTGCTCATTCATGCTTCTTTTAATCAAGTTCACTTCTCTACTTCGAATGCAACAAATTAACTTTTTAAGAATAGTTTGCGTTAAGTGAGTTGAGATATCTAGAGAACGGGGTAAGTTCCGAAAATTGGAAGGAGGTTAGCAAAGAAAAGGAAAAATGTTTTTACGAAGTTAGGGAGGTGTCTTCGATAAATTTTTACTACCTTCAGCTTCAGTTCCCGTGGCCAACAGTTCATCGTTTGCTTCAAATTACATCGAAGATCAAGAATCCAGTGATGTGGTTCAAGTCGGAGCAAGTGATAACAATGTTGCGAGTGTCTCTGACCAGCTTTCACTAATATCTGATGTGAAGGAATGTCATAATTTCGAACAAGTGAAGAATTTGTTCTACTGTTAGATCCAGGTGAGTGGCCGCCTGTTTTAAACAACAGTTTGATGTAATCTTGCAAAAAGGTCCGATTTGTGTGGTAAACTAGGACTACCCAAGTGATGACGAGAAGCGGCACTTTTCGCCAGAACACTAAGCGTATTTTACACAACTGAGAAACAGACAGGAGGCGGTTGATTTACTCAAAGAAAAAAATTGTTTTCTGCTTTTGCCGTAAATTATTCGGAAACTCAAATGGGAGGGGGCATGTTAGCACGTGAAGGGTTTTGCCACTGGAGACATTTAAGTCATAAGTTGAAGAGTCGTGAAATTTCCCAAAATCACTTAAAATGTATCAAAACGTGGGCTAAGTGCGAGCTTAGACTTGCGAAAAACCTAAGCATTGACGACAAAGTCGCTCAGTTTTCAAAAAAAGCAGCATTGGCGCGAAGTCTTGAAACACATTTTATGCTATTCAGTATTTGGCTGAACATAGCCTTGCATTTAGGGGTGATAACTCTGTACTCGCCAAACAATGGCAATTTTCTTGGGTTGGTACAAATGATTACAAAATTTGACCCTGTTTTACAAGTGCATTTAAGACGTATCAAAAATAGCGAAAATCACAACCATTTATTTGGGTAGCCAAATTCAGAAGGAACTCATTAATCTAATTGCATCTGAAATAGCAAAATCAAATGTAGACCATGTTAAGAAATCAAAGCACTTTTCAGTTATACTAGATTGCACTCCCGATTTAAGTCATCGGGTGCAAATGTCGTTGTTAGTTAGATTTGTTAATATTTCAGAGGAAAATTTTGAAGTTGAACACTTAAATTTCTAGAAATTGTATCATCTACTGCAAAACACCTCTGACCGTCTCTTGGTGTAGCTCTGGATGAGCTTGGCTTGAACTTAAATGACTGTAGGGGCCAGGGGTATGATAACGGCGCTAATACGAAGGGTGTAAATAATGGTGTCCAAGCTCGAATTCTTCAGTTAAATCCTACAGCGTTTTTCATGCCATGTGCACGTCACAATTTAAAATGTCTCTTAGGAGACATGGCTAAATGTTCTGCAAAGGCGATTACTTTTTTAGGTGTAACTGGTAGAATCTATTCTATATATTTGCAGCATCTGCTACTCAATGGAACATTGAGCTCAAATGTTTCTTATATTACTGTTAAGAAGTCCTGTGATACTAGATGGGAAAGCCGTGTAGAAAGTGTTAAACCCATTTGATACCAAGCAAAAGAAGTAAGGGCCGCACTTCTTGAAGTTGCGGATACAGTAAATGACCGTAAAGTCAAATGCGAAGCTCTCTCATTGGCAGGCAGTACATGAACTTCAGAGTTATGAATTCTTATTGGGTATTGTTACATGGTATGACACTTTTCTGTAAACAGTGTGAGCAAACCACTTCAGAGAGCAAGCAGCTTGACATGGCAGAAAATATGCTTCAGGGAGTAATTAAATTTCTGAACCAATTTTGAAATGAAGGCTAAAATTCTGGCCGCTTGCGAAATTTGGGAACAGTTAGGTGTTGAACCAAACTTTTCTGAGCAAAGAGTGGTTAGAAAGAAAAGAATCATCTTTTATTACGAAGTGGACAAAAATGGGCCCTTGAGAAATACAAAATCTGCAGAGGAAGCCTTCAAAATAAAGTATTTTTATCCTATTAGACACTGCTTTAGTCTCTGAAATCTTGTTTTGAACAATATAAGGAGTTCTATGACGAGCTTGGATATTTGTGTTCTCTACGGAAAATGAAACAAATGAATGACTAAGATCTAATGGAAATATTGCAAAAAAACTTGGATTTGACCCTTTTGTTCAGGAAATTCCCGCGATATATGCGGAGAGGAGCTATTCACAGAATTTAAACTAGTTCCGGACGTCGTCAATACTGCCGTCCAAGTACAGCAATTTTTAAACTGAATGCAAAATCCCTTTCCTAACGTAGTTATCGCGTACGGAATCATGTTAACTGTGCCGATAACAGTAGAGTGCGGAAAGAAGTTTCTCTCGCTTGAAATTAATGAAATCGTATCTGAGGACAAGCATGTCTCAAGAAAGGTTAACTGCACTCGCTACATTGTCAATAGAACGCGATGTGGTATCAAAGCTAAATTACGATATTACTGAAGAGTTTGCTGCACAAAAGGCGAGAATGGTCTTTGCGTGACAGGTAAAACGTGAAGTTTTCCTTTTGCATACCATTATATTCATAAAATACGATGACTGTTTCTCTAACTTTTAAAGAACATTTAAAAGGTACATCAATTTCCTAGTGAAAAACTTTTACATTTAAATGTTTTTCACTAGGAAATTGATGTACCTATTTAAAACATCTTTCTTTTTGTTCCGCATAGGTTTCATTTTTAAAATACACGGCTATAAGTAAAACAGATTTTAAAAATGCATAGTATTACTAACATTTTCCTTTTTTTATTTTGCAAAAGAGAACGACTGTTGAGCTTAATAAGTTAAAAATTTAAGAAAAATATCAGTTCCTTGTATAACAAATGAGTGAAAAACTTATCACTTTGTCAGAAAACAAACATATTCTATTGCGTACGTGCGCAAAATGCAGTTAGCCAGTTTGATTTAGCAAACCTTAGTTAGCCAGAGGGCCTCTCAAGCAGAGTTCGCACAGGGCCTCGCGTAAACTTGCGGCGGCACTGATATGTCGCAGCTGCTGATCCATATAGCCCCAAATGTTAATTGTGGTGTGGGCATCAGTGGAACCTAGCTGTAACCAGTTCTGGACAAATAGGGTCCTTATGACACAGCAAGCTGTCCTGTATGAGCTCCTGTGACTGGAAAGTCACCATGAACCTGGTCTACAATGATGGTCAGGTACTCGATTACGTTCAAGAGAGCAACCCTACTCTATCTGAGAAAATGGTTATGCAGGAAAACATCTTCTCACAGCATTCCCTCCTGCCGCCTACCTATACCCATTGTACTCACGGAATCATTCACCATCCTTCCGGATGAATGATGCCATGATTACATGGATATAGGTAGATAACTTTCCCGGAGAATCTAGTTTACTTCGTCCATTAACTCGATGAAGTAAATGATTCTCCCGGAAAGGAAGCTTTCTTCCACTGCCCATTCATGACGTTTTCTGGAAGCCGATTAAGTGCTGTGGTCATGCTTTTACCCCGTAAGCACATGCGGTGGAGGATCGTTGTACTTTAGCTGTGGATGCATTCCTTTATGCTTCCTAGCTGCAGATCATGGGCAACCCACCAAAGGTGGTACGTGTTTATTCTTGACAATGAAGCCAAGCCGCATCGGCCTTTTAAGTAGCGGTGGCCGTTCAACACCCACCCGCCGGTTATGCCATGCACCTCTTCCCATCCACTCGGTGAACTTTAACTATGGCAACCTGTGAACAGCCGACAAAGTTCACAATTTCCGGAATACGGCCACCCTTTACTCTGCATCAAATGATCATGCCTTTATCGAAATGGGTCAAATCTGGTTCCTTAAGCACCTTTACTACCTCTTCAGTTCAAATTGGTGCTCCACGTGTCACAAATAGCACTGCATAAGACTTTACTTTCACACATATGTACAGTAGATCAGGAAATGATCCAAATGCCACATACGAGGTGAGGTCATAATATTCTACTGTGTATCAGTTTTCGTGCTGCAGAACACACAACATAAAACCGTATTAAAACATGCACCACAAGACTCACGAACTTCAAAGATTTCGTTCCTCTGCTGAGTGTTTGTCGTGAGTAGTTTTGGTTGAGGAAGTTCCCGAATTATGTTGCCTGTTTCGCAGTAGGCGGAGCAACTAAATTGAGTGTTGCCGTTAGGTTCTTGATTTGTGTGCTGGACAGTGGCGTAACTATTTTCAAAATCTGGGGGGGGGGGTTCCGGTCACACATACACAGTAATCTGACTCTCCCCCAGATTATATATCATCATCATCATCATCATTGTCAACCATTATCAATCCACTGCTGGACGAAGGTCTCCCCAAGTTTCCTCCACAACGGTCTGTCTTGTGCCAGTCTCCTCCATGTCACTCCCGCATATTTACGAATTTCATCCACCCATCTCCCATGTGGTCTTTTTCTGGGTCTTTTCCTGTCCCTTGGAATCCAATCTAAAATTTCGGCTGTCCATCTATGGTCTGTCCTTCTGGCAGTATGTCCAGCCCATTGCCATTTCAGGGATTTAACTCTGATCATGATGTCTTCCACTCTCGTCATTTTTCGGATCCACGAGTTCCTCTTCTTATCTCTCCTGGTTATACCAAGCATGCACCTCTCCATGCTGCTTTGAGTTGTCTGCAGCCTTTGTATGTCTCTTTTAGTTAAGGTCCACGTCTCTGCACCATACGTAAGCACTGGAAGGATGCATTGATCAAACACTTTTCTTTTAAGACATAATGGCATATTGCTCTTGAAAATTATGCTGTTTCTTCCAAAAGCTCTCCAGGCAAGTTTTGTACGCCGATTAATTTCTTCATCAATGTGACCCTCACTTGATATCTGCTGTCCAAGATAAACATACGTATCTGTTATCTCCAGTTTTTCTCCATCAATCAATAAATCTTCATTTCTTGTAAAAGCATTGAACATCACTTTTGTCTTCTGAAAGTTCATTTTTAATCCCACTTCTTTACTCTTGTCAGCAAGTTCCTGGATCATACTCTGCAGCTCTGATGGGGTAGTTGCAAAAATGACTGTCATCAGCAAAACGAAGGTGGGTTAGATAATCTCCATTAATCTTTATCCCTTTGTTTTCCCAGTTCAGTGATTGAAAGACATTTTCCAATGTGGCATTAAAGAGCTTCGGGGATATGGTGTCACCTTGTCTCACTCCCTTTCCAATTTTTATGTGTGTTGTATTTTCAAACAGCCGAATCTTTGCACTTGCATTTTCATAGATGTTATTAATAATATTAATGTATGCATCTTCAATACCGCAGGATTTCAGAGCCGTGGTAACTGCTGATGGTTTCACCGAATCAAAGGCTTTTTCATAATCGATAAAAGCCATGCACAATGGAAGTTCATATTCCCTCGCTCTTTCAATTACTTCTCTCAGCACATGGATATGATCTATTGTGCTGTAGCCACTCCTGAATCCAGCTTGTTCTCTCGGTTGAGCCATGTCCAGTGTTACCTTCAAGCGGTGTGAAAGAACTTTAGTGAAGATTTATAAACCACTGATAGGAGGCTGATAGGTCTGTAGTTCCTGAGATCCTCAATGTCACCTTTTTTATGTAGCAGGATCATTGTAGCATTGTTCCAATCTTCAGGAATCTTCCCTTCATTAAGGCATCGAGTGAAAATTTGGGCGAGTACTGTTTCAATTTCTCCACTTGCTTCTTGTATGATGTCTATAGTAATTCCATCTTCTCCTGGAGCTTTCCCCCGCTTCATGTTCTTGATTGCATGAGCAACTTCTGCTGGGAGGACTGGAAGAACTCTGGTACCTTTCATGATGTCTGGAGTACATGTATCATCCCTTTCATATAATTTGGAGTAGAAATCTTTCACTCTTGTCAAAATTTCGCCTCTATTTCTTGTTATAGAACCATCTTCTTTTCTCAGAGCCATAATCTGTTTTCTTCCCTTACTGAGATGTCCCTTTGCTATCTTAAGGCTTTGGTTGTTTTCAATTGCTTTCCTCACTAGCTCACAGTTGAATTTCCTTACGTCTTCAGTGATACTTTTTCGTGTTGTCTTGCATAACTCTATATATTCCACTTTGGAAGTCACATCTTCTTTAGTTGTCCTCATCTCTCTTCTTTTTTGCATCAACATTTTGGTTTTTCCTGATAATTTGTTCACATGCAACTTGTTCTTAGACCCAGCTAATTTTGTTGCTGTTTCCATTAGAGCTTTGGTTACTTTTTCTGTTAACTTCCGAAATATCCACTTCTTCCGATGTTAGGCCTTCTAAAGCAGAGAATCTGTTCTTCAGTTCAAACTTGAAAGTATTATGGTGTTTTTTTAAGGTTGGTTATGTCAATACATTTTGTTTGTCTTATGAGCTTGCCACGTTCCAGTTTAGTGTTGAGGTGCATCTTACATCTCACCAATCTATGGTCACTACCTGTGTTGAACTTGTTTAACACACTGCAGTCTTCTATGACGAATTTTTTGTTACACATAATAAAATCAATTTCACTTGTCGTCCCAATTGGATGTCTCCATGTCCATTTCCTGTGTGGCTTTTTCTTGAAAAAGGAGTTCAAGATGAAAAATCCTTCTGCCTCTGCAAACTCAACGAGAGTATTTCCACGCTGGTTTCTGTTGCCGTGACCGAATTTACCTACTGAAGTTTCATTCTGTTGCCGTTGCCCTATTTTTGCATTGAAATCTCCCATAATTATCTTCAAGTGCTGCTTACCTTTATTATTTAGATGACGAATTTCCTCATAAAATTCTTCAATTTCTTCTTCAGGATGACTTGTGGTGGGCGCATAAGTTTGAATAATCTGAGCTTGGTATCTTCTTGATAGTTGGATAACGAGTCGTGCAGCTCTGTCAGAGGAACTTTCAACTTCTACCACTTTATCCTTCAGTTTCTTGTTTATTATAAATCCAACACCACTAGTTCTGCCAGTATCTGTCCCACGATAATAGAAGAGATGTCCACTCTTTAGTTCAATGAGATCTTCTCCTTTTCTCCTTACCTCACTTAGCCCGACGATGTCCCACTTGATCCTTTGTAGTTCCTCTTCCAATTCAAGAAGCCTTGAATCAGAAGATAGGGAGCGTCCGTTATAGGTAGCCAAGGTCAGCATCAAATGGCAGCCTAGTCCGGTCCTCCGGGGATTCTTAGCACCCTCTGCCTTCATGTCGCACTGGCCGCTGCCTTGGCCAGGTACATTCCAGCTGCCGGAGACTGAGGGCCAAGATTTAAGTTGTAGAGTCATTTTGGAGGTGTTTGGCCATAACTCACCACGCTGGCCAAGCGGGTTGGTGAGTGTGGGATAGCATTTCCTCTGATCCCGATGGTATAGTTATACCGCTATTGGCGGTCGTCAGAGCCCCTTTAGTGGGAACAGGATGCACCACGAGAAGGCGGGGTTGACATTTGTCAAGGAGAGGCTGTGATGTTACGCATCACCTGACCTTACATCCCATATATATATATATATATATATATATATATATATATATATATATATATATACAGTGTGTAAAGTAGTTTGGGACCCCTTCCCCCAGCACACGCAGGAGTACAGCAGTTGCTGAGGCGCAATCTAACGGGCACGACATAGGCGCCCCTCTGTTGGCGAATTGTGGAACTTAGAGAACACAACTGTAAAACTATGTAATTTACACTCTGCCCTATCTGTCAAAGTTGTAGAGCTGACTTTGCTTATTAGGAATCGATATCGCTGTTTTATTAAGTACATATTATACACGTGCTTGCATTCTACGAAAAATCCCAATCTTATATTTTTTAAATTTAGTCGGTTCACATCAAAGTGTGCATTGTATCATTATGCATTGATTAGCCACTTTATTATGGCCACCTGACAGTTTCAAGCAAATAAGCTATGGCTGCACGCTGTTGCAGTCAGAGGGCGAGGCTAGTATAAAAAGGGAAAGCTTAGTACTTGCGACAGTAGAAGTGATTTTTGGGTAACGAGATGGGTAAAAAATGCAATTTGACTGACTTTCAACGTGGGATGATTGTAGGAGCTCGGAGCCATGGAGCGAGTATCGCCGAAACCGCCGCATTCGTGAAATGTTCCAGAGCAGCTTTTGTTAACGTGTTTAAAGACTGGACTATCAGCCAAAAAACTGGGTCTCTACGTGTAACGTGTGGTCGTCATCGACTAGTGACTGCTCGGGTGGAACGGAGTGTGTCCAGACTGGTAACAGACAACAGAAGGGCAACAGTGCAGCAAATTACAGACCATCTTAAGGTTCACCTCAAATGATCTCTGCATGCACTGTTCGCCGTACACTGCATCGGATGGATATGGCAGCAGAAGGCTTGTTCGAACACCTCCTTTGCTGTCTGTAGTTAGCAAGAGAAAACTTCTCCAGTTCGCACAGGAGCACAAGATTGGGCAGTCTATAATTGGAAACAAATTATGTGGTCCGATGAATCGCGTTTTCAGTTTGCACCATGCCGATGGCAGAGTGATAATTTGGCGGAAACAGCACGAAAGCATGGACCCCAAATGCATTGCTACAACCCTTCAATCTGGTGGGGCAACGTTATGGGTTGGAATGTTTTCTTGGCAAGCTTTGGGCCCTTTAATTCGTGTCGTTCAAAGTCTGACTGGCACATCATATCTAAACATCGTTGCGGACCAAGTGAATCCTGTCATGTGGATGGTGTATCCCAATGGCGATGGTTACTTTCAACAAGATGCGTCCTACCATAGTGCTCGTATTGTACAGCATTGGTTTCAGGAACATGCCAGTGAGTTTACGTTGCTTAGGTGGCCCCACAATCCCCCGATCTCAAGCCCATTGAGAACTTGTGGGATGAAGTTGAACAAGCCATCAGACAGCTGTATCCACAACCCTGCAATCTCACACTCCTGGAAAGTGCTATTCGTCAAGCATGGTCTGAGATCCCACAAATCATCTATCAACATCTCGTGGAGTCCATGCCACGAAGAATCGACGCAGTATTAAAGGCAAAATGTGGCCCAACGAAGTACTGAGGGGGTGGTCATAATAAAGTGGCCACTCAGTGTATTCCCGAAAAATTTGGGGATCCTTTACGTTGGGGATCCCAGACTCTTAAAATCTGGGTTCTGACGCCCCAGTGGTTACGCATATGGTGCTGGAGTTAAGTTAATTTGGTGCAAATATGTTGGGTATTGCATGACGAAGTTTGTAAATCAGAATAACTTTGGGTGAATTTTTTGGATTCAGTTTCGGTAGGTTGTTGGTAGTCTGAGGTCCGAAAAGATAGTTTGCTGCATTTTTGTGGTCATCCTTTTTCGTGTGAATTTGCGATGGATGTCCTTCAGGGGTTGTATTAGTCTTTTGCTGATGAATTTCTTAGCAATATGTGTTCCTCTGTCGTGGAAATAGATGTGTGCTGGGTTGTTTGTGGAATTAACTTCATTTGCTGGGTGGGTCATTTTTGGACAGAGATTACGTGTTTTTTTTTTTTTGTTTTTTTTTAATACGTCCAGCTGGGTTACTGGAGTTCCTTTTAAATTTTTGTGTCTTTGTTTCTGCAGTCTGGCCCTATAAAAGTCCCCCCCACTTTAATTTTCCATCCATTGTTTTAGTTCATTGTGATTTTTGTTTGGGTGTTTTTGCTGATTTGTCTGGCTGGAAATTCTAGATCTTTCGTACTGTTATATTTTAGATGTTTACCGGACTTTCTCCTGTAGTAGGGATTTTCATTTAGCGAGTCCTAATTGCGTAGTCCTTTTGAGTTTAATGAGGTTTGGCCCTGAAGAGGTCCTTTTGATTTCTGCTCCCTCTGTCTTTCTGGATGAGTTCTGCTGATGGAGGAGTGACTGAGGCTCAATTTGGAATTGGCTGACGTGCTGTCTCGGTAAATTTCTTGATTTGGGCTGGCGTACGTGCTCTCCCAATAATTCTTCTTGCTGGAACTTCAATTCTTCTTTTTTGAATGCCATCATGAACTCCAACTGCAGCGCGAACTGAGTTGATAAATCCATGGCGAGTGCCAACGCTGGAACGTTTCACTTGCGATGTGCGAATGGAGACCCGACGAGTACGATTAGGCACCGTTTTGAAAATAGACTCACGAACTTCGAAGATTTCCTTCCTCCTCGAAGATGCCCGCGTATTCCTTAAGAATCAAGGCTACTTTTAAACGAAACGTACTGCTTCTATGTAGAGTAGGAAGAAAATAAGTGGTTCTTTTGGGAATAGGAAGTACATAGTGTGGAACACCGTGTAGAACGGAGATCACAGACAAATTTCGAGGGCAGGCTTCGCCGGCTAACGTTTAAATACTTCTGTGATGGAACACAAGTGTCAGAACAGCATGCTGGTACTCTTATTTCACACAAACTAGATTTGTTTTTCCCAAATGATCAATCAACCAAATACACTATCTACCAACAAGTAACTGGACACCTGTGATAGCAAAGGAAAACGAAGTTTATTCACCTTCAATAGTTGGTGGAGCCTCCACGAGCGGCGATTACAGCTGCGACCCTCCGGGGCATACTCTCATCCAGGTGTTGTACGACGGCTAGCGGTATTTTCTTCCACTCGGCTTGGAGAATACAGGTCAGTTCCTTCACCGATTTCGGACGGTGGAGGCACCCTTTACGTCGACGCTCCAACTCGTACCAGAGGTGCTCGATAGGGTTAAGGTCCGGGCTCTGCGCAGGCCAGTCCATTCGATTAACCCCATTGTCACCATACCAAGCCATAGTGGACCTCGCAACATGACAGGTGGCATTGTCATCCTGAAAGTAACATGGGTCCACCCCGTAAAACTGCCACAACGTAGGAAGCGCATGGTCATTCAAAATGGTGCAGTAGGTCTCGGCGTTGAGTCTACCAGGAATTGCGACCAAGGGTCTCGTGCCACACCAGAAGAAACACCCCCATAGCATAATTCCACCGCCGCCGAACTTCACATTTGGCACAATACATTCCGGCAGGAGGCGTTCTCCAGGCAGACGCCAAACCCAGACCCTGCCATCCAAACGGTAGAGGGTGAACCTTGATTCGTAGCTCCAGAGAACATGTTTCCGCTGTTCAACGGTTCACTGTCTACGTTCTTTGCACCACGTTAGCCGAGCAGCGCTATTGGACTTTGTGATCAAAGGCTTGTGGGCGGCAGCACGTCCATGATAACCGAGCAGATGGGCTTCCTTACGGATGGTATTCATCGAAAGAACACTCCCGGATGCCTGTTGAAACTCCTCGCGGATGTGGCCCATCGATTTGGTGCGGGTTCTTCCGAATTTCTCTGGCCAAGCACCCGTAACTTCGTTTTGTGGGTCTGCCGTGTCGGGGCACCTTCAGACAGTCATCTTTCACTTTCCAATCACGTAGGCCACTCTATTTTGGGTACTTCAACTCGCTGGATATGTCACGTATGGATCGGCCATTTCTGTGATACCGGACGATTACACCTTTCTCGAAATCAGAAAGCTCCGAACTGCGTGGCGTCTTGCATGCGACTGGTTGCGTTGTTTCCCGTCACGATATTTAACTGCGGCGGCAGTGACTTGTATCAGGACCGCAGATATCGTTGATTGCAGGGGTGTCCAATTAATTGTTGGTAGATAGTGTACTTGTTTCCGAAAGATAACATAACACAAGGTAATCAGTTTCGGCACAAAAAAGGCCTCGATTCTCAAAGCCTCAATATATTTGATTTCCGCCACCGGTTCTAATAAAAATTAGTATTTTATTCGATCCAAGTAATCAGGAAATTCCACAAAGCAAAGAAATATGGTTTTAAAATTTTATTTGATTATATTGAAGCACTTCAAAAACGTCGCACAAACTATGTCTGGTTTTTCCAGTTACATTTGTCATGTTTTAAAGAGTTTTGACTCGCACATCTATAAATTTCACTCATCTTATTTGGGTTCTTCAGTTTATATGCAATTGACGTTCTTTACTGAATTATGTCTACAAATTAACATTGTCTGTTCTTATTTCTATTTTGAGTACCACTTTTCTGGGAGTTATAATTCCTTGGCCAACATAATATCTCAGTGGTATCTGCAATAAAAAAACGGTGGTGTAATTAGTAGGGAATAGATTTTTAAGTGCTCAACAGAAATATTTATTTTGTGCTAATTTCAAAAACATTTGCTAAATAGAAAAATGTAAAAAATTAAATACTTACTAAAAACAAAACTGTATTTCCTTCAACGATAATATAATTTTTGTAATAACATATTAATACTGAATTTGCTAATCAGCTATACATTTGATGGAAAAAGTTCTTTGGAGTTGCAGTGGACAAATGCCACCTCAAAATTTCCTCTTAAATCTAGAGGTATTGTTACGAAGCAGTGACCGGTATTAAGAAACCGATCGCTCGACATCAGAAAATGTGAACCTTAGATTTTAAGAGGGGAATGTCACTAACATTTTAAAGTCTGATTCGCGAAGTTGTTGACCTAAACCTCTTCAAAGTACAGTCACCTGCAAATGTTTAAGACCACCTATTGGAATAAGATTTCTGCTGATTGCGTCAGCTACCGTCTGTATTACTAAACTTCCTGTTGGTGTTGCATCATCCTACGGCGGGAACTGTTGATAGTGTGTGCGGGGGAGAGGGGGAGCGTGCGAGTGTCAGTTTGCTTCTGGTTGTTTTCATACTGAGGTTTTGTACGTATTTTCTATATAGCGCAAAAATGTTGTATTACTTAGAGGCCAAAAAGTGACTTTATATCATGGATACTCCAAACGTGACGAAAAGTTGAATGTGAGCAAGACTGCTATTCATAATACAATCATGAAATATCGAGATACAGGTGAATTTAGCGGTCCAAAGAGAAGTGGACGTCCAAGGAAAACCCCACGTGACAATACCATAAGGCGAATTGTTATGCGTTCTCCGAGGAGTTCGTGCAACAAAATAAGATCCTTTGTACATTCAAAAGGATCTGATATTAGTATCGCCACTGTTTCCAGACGTCGTAGCAAAGATTTTGAATTGAAGTCTTATAAACCTAGACTAACGTCTATCATGAAAAACTCCAGTTTGCGAAGCGTCATCAATCTTGGACTGCTAAAAATTGGAGCCACGTTCTTTTTTCGATGAATCAACTGTGCGTCAATCTGAATTATGTGAAGCATATATTCAACGACCAAAACGCAAAAAGTTTGATGAAAAATATACCGTTTGCACCGTGAGACATCCGCTTAGTCAGATGATATGGAGTGCTGTGTCAGCATCCAGTACTGCTTCAGTATCCTTTTTGCCGACAGGTACTACCATGACTGGTCCTTTTTCATGTGGAAATGTTTAGTGAGAAGCTGTTAACTCATTTGCAGGTGCACCATCTTTATGCATGATGGTGCTCCCATACCACAGATCAGACAGTAAAGGAGTACCTGCAGAGTAAAAACATAGCTGTGCTTGACTGGCCCTGTAATAGTTCCAACCTTAATTCTATCTAAAATTTTTGATCCACTTTAAAAAGACATGGGAATTTAATGGCTATTTTTCTGCTACCAAACTTTGACTGAAGCGAGTAAAGTACGTGTGGTGCAAAGTAATTTCAAATGACTACTGCAAAACCTTCATTGAGAGTATGCCCCATCGTATTCTGCCCGTTATTAAAAAAGTGGCTACACAAAGTACCGATTTCGGTCTTTTTGTGTTCTAAAGAATGCAAATATTCACATCTGTGCTGTCATTTTTCAAATATCTGACTACTAATAAGTTTCTTTGAAAAACTTTTAAATTTTCAGTAACCTGACAGGTGGTCTTAAAGTTTTGCAAATGACTAATGGAACGATTTGTCAGTCGAACGTTGACGACCTGAGTTTGCTTTACACAACTTTGTCAACTCAAGTATGGTTTCTCTTGACTGAGTTCATGTATGTGCTAACTGTAACCAGTGAGGTGTGGAGTTCCAAGGTAGTCTGGATGGTTGAAGTCGCAAGTGTAATGCTCAACAACATGGATAGGCAAAGCGCTCAAAGAAATTTTCTAGTGCAAGATACAAAGTGATTATGTTTCATGCCACGCATGCGATCAATTGTACCTTACTTTTAATGCAGCTAAGTGTCTGGCACTTCTATAAGTGTCATCAATGTTCAATCTACCAAGGTAGATCTTTACACGATTCAGCATTGTGAATGTGCTGTTTTATTGTTGCGTTTTCATCTGCGTGTAAATGGTGTTTATCGTCGTAACTTTTTTTTTTTTTTTTTTTGGTCTCTATGGATAAAAATTTTCACCGGTTAAAAAAATCTCACAAAGTACGTCAAAGTCGTGATAATCACAAAATAATCCAAAACAGTTGCCGTCGATGCACTATGAAACTTGAAGAAGCAATTAAAATAAAGTTAAAAGGTTTAATATTATAAGGTACATTAACTAAGCACAAGACCTTTCGGGCACCATTGGGTGTTCAGTAGAGACTATCATTCCATGCCAGTTTGCTGGATAGGATTTCCACTGTTTCCCTGATGGCAGTCTCTTTAAAATTCGTGTGAGGGGCAATTCTAATATTATTCCATGAAAGAACGGCCGAGCACTGCACGACTTCTCTGGTGAGGGCTGCATTCTGGATGTACTGGTTGACACTTCTTACGTGTTCTTTTAAATCTAGTGTCCAAGGATCGCTTTGTCTTTCTGATATATTTTCCTTGTCAAGATATATAAACTGTATAGCGTACACACCCGCCTTTTCTTTCTCATTCTCTCCTCGCAACTTTGTGATAACGGGGTCGGGGACTTCATTGCTATTAATATGTTGTATTTGCGTAATAAATTCTTCAGCCAATATCTAAAGCCTGGGATATGTGATGGATCCTGGTTATCTCATAGTCCTACTTGACGATTTTGTTATTGCTGACAAAATAAGATTTCTTACAGTCCTATGTATTCTATGTCATCCTTCTTATATCCAGCCTTTAGACCTTTGCTATAAATGATAGATTTCTTTATTATTTAGGTAGTCGGGTTTGCTTACGTTATACGCTCCATAGAACCATCCTCTAAACGCAGAAAGTTCGCACTCTTTTGGGCAGTGAGAATCTGAAGGGACAAGTTCGGTACTGCGGTCGGCTTATAATAAAAGTTAAAATCGAAACTGGATATTGAAGTTGTATGAAACCTACTGTAAAACTCTGTGCACATTTTCATCACTTGTGGCGAAATGAAGATACCACACGAATGACAGTGGCTTAATGGATTTTTGAATACATAAACCAAAATTCCTTGTGATCTATGAAAAGTGTAGTTATTTTAATTTCACATGATCTACAAACACACACATACAAGTCTTTCAAATTGTGAAATATGAGAACATACTGTTCTAAGGTGAATTGAAAGAATTTCACACAATATTGTAGTATACTGAAGTCTTTCGTTTAAACCTAGATGCTAGTTAAGAGCTATTAAACAATAAAAACCTTGTTCCTCTGGCTTCGAATGAATTTTCCGTGGCTGACACTAGGCCTTCTTGGAGGTATTCCAGTCGCTCGTTCAGTATTCAATCTGTGGACTCTGAGCCTATAGTTAAAACGGAAACTAAGTAAAACTAACTACAAAACTGTCACTGATATCACTACATTATCCCGTCACAAGTACATTCGTGAGAGCTTTCTGAAACGCGCGATGCTTTTCGGGGTGTCTATTATACCATTATCAAGCTGTTCTTAATATTGCTAGTAAAGAACTTGGGTATTTATAACCCATCGATGCATATCATTGGCTGTCACGTCTTGTCAACGCCATCTGTGCCATGTATTGATTCGTCATAGTGAGGAATTTCTTTAACAATTTGCTGTATGTAAGCCGACTAGTGAACTCAATTCAGGGTCATGGTTAAATGGACAGTTCCCGACATCTCTAATATTTCTTGAACTATGTCTTTTTAGTTTTCGGTTTATTTTGAGTTTGTTTCCGATATAAGTTTCCATGGGTATGGAACTTCAGTGGGGTTGACCTTATTACAGTTGTCCTTCAATGTTTTCCTCAATGACGAGGGCTTCTGAAAACGCATTCGTTTCTCTGAATGCTGATCAAGAACAATTTTTGCCCATTCAAAATCAGGGTTACATGCATTATACATGCAAAATTCAATTAGCAGTCTTCCGTTCTTTTTTCTTCCAATTATCCTGGTGCTGTTGTATTCCAGTTTTTAATAGATTTTTGTACTTCGCACGTAGAATTTTGATTTGGTACCATCTTAATCTATCACTGGAATAGTATATACACCAGTTTTTTTTTAAACCCTCTTGAGGACCTTTATTTTTTTTAAGAGTATATCAGCATAGGCGACATTGGTACCGAAACTTATCAACTTTATCACATTCTCTATGTAATACTATTACATATTCTCTTGTCTAAAGTTGTGTAGTTTTACTTCATTTGTTTTTAACTATATAGGCCCACAGTCCACAGATTGAATATTGAACGAGAGACTGGAATGCCTCCAAAAAGTCCTAGTGCTAGTAGCTACGTAAAATTCATTCGAAGCCAGAGGAACAAGGTTTTTATTGTTTAATAGCTCTTAACTGGCATCTAGGGTTTTAATGAAAGACTTCAGTATACTACAATATTGTGTGAAATTTTTTCAATTCACCTTAGAACAGTATGTTCTTACCTCTTATTTCGCAATCTGAAAGAATTGCATATATGTGTTTGTAGATCACGTGTAATTAACCACACGTTTCATAGATTGCAGGGAATTTTGGGTTTATGTATTCAAAAATCCATTAAGCCATTGTCACTGGTGTGGTGTCTTCATTTTGCAACAAGTGAAAATGTGCAGAGTTTTACAGTATGTTTGATACAACTTCAATATCTTTTTAGCACATTGAATTTGCCAAATAGTTTTTGGTCTTACGAAACTGGTTCTATTTCTTCTGAGAGCGACGTCAAAATAATTCAACGTCCCATCTTTTTCAAGCTCCATGGTGAAATTAATCGTATTGTGTAGGTTTATTTTGCGCATGAAATCATTTAATTCGTCCATTCAATGTTCCCATATGAAGAACGTAATCAGCTTAGCGGGTCCACACTCGGTTTCTTTATAAGCCGCTAGAAGATGGCATCCTTGACCAATGGGTTCCTCTATCTTCAGTCCTTGTGGAAGTACTGCTTCCACAAAGACTCAAGATAGAGATGAACCCATCGGGGTTCCTTTAGTTTGTTTGTAGATGTTTCCATCCAACTTGAAATAGTTGTGGTTAATAAGCAGATTTAAGGCGCCGATAATTTTGTTTGGGACGGTGTGAATTCAAGGGAAGTGACTATTTCTTCAAGATTTGCAACAGTCTCCGCTATAGACTGATATATAAACTATGTCGAAACTTCCTATTATCAAATATATTTAACCTTCTTGCGCGCTCCACAAATTCTTTTGTTGACTTGATTACGTAATCGGAGATTTTTCAAACATTCAGAAGAATTTTCTAATATGTACGTATATTTTGCTATTACAGGTCTGAGGGCAGATCCCGGTTTGATTCTTGAGTCGTCCAAAACGTGGTGGAATTATAGGGGCCAGTGGAAGCTTCGCTGCCATTCTAATAGTTTTAGATAGATGTCTCTGGCCACAGCTTGAATTTTCCGTATTATGCTGTTTAGAGGATTCGTCGACTTCAGAATAGTCTGATCAGCAAATTCCTTAAGTTTTCTAATATAATCAGACCTATTCATAATGGCAATCTGATTCGACTTGTAGGTTAGGATAATCGATAGCTTAGTCATTGCGTAGGTTCTCTAAAATTTAATCTGCCTGTCACTTTCCTTAATGTTCCTTTTTCAATATTCCTCCTCTTAAAATTCCTTACACTGCTACTTAACTTCAATACCGCTAAACATGTGGTCATATCACGATCTTCTGCTGGAACTTGGGAGATTATACTTTCTATCTCAGATATTACCTGTTTGATTTTAGGCTACGATGGAGGGCAATATTTTGGCTAATGTTCGAAAACTTTCACTTGTTCATCCGCCATTCTTACTGTCCATTCATTTAAGAAAAGGGACTTTGTAGTCATGCAAACCCGACTACCTAAATAAAAAAAAAATCGATAATATTTATAACAAAGGTCTTAAAGGCTGGATATAACTATGACATAGACAGAATACATAGGACTGTAAGACATAGTATGTCATAACTCTCCTGGTAGCACTATGAGATACGCAGGATCCATCATATACCCCAGGCTTTACATATTGGTTAAAGAATTTATTGCGCAAATACATCATATTAATAGCAATGAAGTCCCCGACCCCGTTATCACATCAAGTTGCGAGGAGAAAGTGAGAAAGAAAAGGCGTGTGTACGCTACACAGTTGGTATATCCTGACGAAGAAAAGATATCAGAATGACAAAGCGATCCTTGGGCACTAGACGTAAAGAACACGTACGAAGTATCAAACAGGACATGCAGAGTACATTCCTCGCCAGAGAAGTCATGCATTGCTCGGCCGTTTCTGTATGAAATTATATTAGAACTGCCCCGAATACTAATTTTAAAGACTGCCATCAGGGAAACAGTCTAAATCCTACCCAGAAAACTGGCATGGAATGATAGTCTGTACTGAACACCCAATGGTTTGTCATGCGTTATTAGAAGATGGAAACAAATCACGGCGCATGGTGTATAATTGCGTGATAAAAAGTCATGAAATATGCTAGTGATGTCACCCACGTTATTTTCAAAAAATCATCTTCGTTCTTTACCTGTTCAGATTCCCTGAATTTTTGTCTACCATTTCCTTGAAAAAGCCTCCCAGTGGAGTGCAAAAGCTTCGCGAATCTTTATGCTGACTACACCACAAAAATAAACTGATTTAATACTATGAGTTTAATTATTTATGTCCGGTGTATTTAAAATAAAGCTATGGAACATCGGTCCCACGCTATGCTCAGCCAAGACTTTCTCCCAAGTGCTGCTAAATTAATTCTGCCAAGATCGCAGATAATGGGGTGCCCATGGGCGTCCCTCCCCTTTTGTTGGTAGAAAACATTGCTAAATTGAAAATACGTGCGCTTATGAAGTAATCGAAGTGCACGCATTATGCCCTGTACCTCGTGAGGTGGCCCTATACCCTAGTGCTCCTATCACTTTGGTTCATAACATCATTAAAGATAAGCTTACTGCTCTGGGAAATGTGCCCCCTCACGAGGTGCAGGCCATTATGCGTGCGCTTTCATCCGTTCATTAAAAAACTTATTTCGGGTTAATTTACGCAAAAAAAAAAAAAAAAGAAAACTCACACACTTATGTATCCATGTGTACACAGGCGCCGCGCAGCAGATCGCATTCTTTGCATTTTGCGAAAACGAAATTTGTTTGGCGATTGGTAAAGTTCTGGCAAAAATATTTGCCATTTGATTTTTTTAATGACGTCCGAGCAAATGCAGTATCTAAAATTTTTTTGCTCCGGGGTTATGTCAAATTTTGCTTCGGCAATGCTGCCAAGGATTTTTCAAAAACAAATTAATATAGAATCTCCTATTTGAGATCATATTTCTGGATTTGTTTTTGATGTGAACAATCAACCAATAATTCACGACTTATATGAAAGTTCTATAAGTAATAAGTGAAAATTTTCAAAAACATCTGTTTATGCCATTGGTCCCTTTTTTTAAATCCAAGCCACGGAATAAATGTAGTACCCAAATTTTGAATTCGAAATTTATCTTCTCAATGCCTATTTTTTTTAAATACTTAATCGGTAGTAATACATTAATCGGTAGTAATACATTAGGGATGTAAGGTCAGGTGATGCGTAACATCACAGCCTCTCCTTGACAAATGTCAACCCCGCCTTCTCGCGGTGCATCCTGTTCCCACTAAAGGGGCTCTGACGACCGCCAATAGCGGTATAACTATACCATCGGGATCAGAGGAAATGCTATCCCACACTCACCAACCCGCTTGGCCAGCGTGGTGAGTTATGGCCAAACACCTCCAAAATGACTCTACAACTTAAATCTTGGCCCTCAGTCTCCGGCAGCTGGAATGTACCTGGCCAAGGCAGCGGCCAGTGCGACATGAAGGCAGAGGGTGCTAAGAATCCCCGGAGGACCGGACTAGGCTGCCATTTGATGCTGACCTTGGCTACCTATAACGGACGCTCCCAATCTTCTGATTCAAGGCTTCTTGAATTGGAAGAGGAACTACAAAGGATCAAGTGGGACATCGTCGGGCTAAGTGAGGTAAGGAGAAAAGGAGAAGATCTCATTGAACTGAAAAGTGGACATCTCTTCTATTATCGTGGGACAGATACTGGCAGAACTAGTGGTGTTGGATTTATAATAAACAAGAAACTGAAGGATAAAGTGGTAGAAGTTGAAAGTTCCTCTGACAGAGCTGCACGACTCGTTATCCAACTATCGAGAAGATACCAGGCTCAGATTATTCAAACTTATGCACCCACCACAAGTCATCCTGAAGAAGAAATTGAAGAATTTTATGAGGAAATTCGTCATCTAAATAATAAAGGTAAGCAGCACTTGAAGATAATTATGGGAGATTTCAATGCAAAAATAGGGCAACGGCAACAGAATGAAACTTCAGTAGGTAAATTCGGTCACGGCAACAGAAACCAGCGTGGAAATACTCTCGTTGAGTTTGCAGAGGCAGAAGGATTTTTCATCTTGAACTCCTTTTTCAAGAAAAAGCCACACAGGAAATGGACATGGAGACATCCAATTGGGACGACAAGTGAAATTGATTTTATTATGTGTAACAAAAAATTCGTCATCGAAGACTGCAATGTGCTGAACAAGTTCAACACAGGTAGTGACCATAGATTGGTGAGATGTAAGATGCACCTCAACACTAAACTGGAACGTGGCAAGCTCATAAGACAAACAAAATGTATTGACATAACCAACCTTAAAAAACACCATAATACTTTCAAGTTGGAACTGAAGAACAGATTCTCTGCTTTAGAAGGCCTAACATCGGAAGAAGGGGATATTTCGGAAGTTAACAGAAAAGTAACCAAAGCTCTAATGGAAACAGCAACAAAATTAGCTGGGTCTAAGAACAAGTTGCATGTGAACAAATTATCAGGAAAAACGAAAATGTTGATGCAAAAAAGAAGAGAGATGAGGACAACTAAAGAAGATGTGACTTCCAAAGTGGAATATATAGAGCTATGCAAGACAGTAAGAAAAAGTATCACTGAAGACGTAAGAAAATTCAACTGTGAACTAGTGAGGAAAGCAATTGAAAACAACCAAAGCCTAAAGATAGCAAAGGGACATCTCAGTAAGGGAAGAAAACAGATTATGGCTCTGAGAAAAGATGGTTCTATAACAAGAAATAGAGGCGAAATTTTGACAAGAGTGAAAGATTTCTACTCCAAATTATATGAAAGGGATGATACATGTACTCCAGACATCATGAAAGGTACCAGAGTTCTTCCAGTCCTCCCAGCAGAAGTTGCTCATGCAATCAAGAACATGAAGCGGGGGAAAGCTCCAGGAGAAGATGGAATTACTATAGACATCATACAAGAAGCAAGTGGAGAAATTGAAACAGTACTCGCCCAAATTTTCACTCGATGCCTTAATGAAGGGAAGATTTCTGAGGATTGGAACAACGCTACAATGATCCTGCTACATAAAAAAGGTGACATTGAGGATCTCAGGAACTACAGACCTATCAGCCTCCTATCAGTGGTTTATAAAATCTTCACTAAAGTTCTTTCACACCGCTTGAAGGTAACACTGGACATGGCTCAACCGAGAGAACAAGCTGGATTCAGGAGTGGCTACAGCACAATAGATCATATCCACGTACTGAGAGAACTAATTGAAAGAGCGAGGGAATATGAACTTCCATTGTGCATGGCTTTTATCGATTATGAAAAAGCCTTTGATTCGGTGAAACCATCAGCAGTTACCACGGCTCTGAAATCCTGCGGTATTGAAGATGCATACATTAATATTATTAATAACATCTATGAAAATGCAAGTGCAAAGATTCGGCTGTTTGAAAATACAACACACATAAAAATTGGAAAGGGAGTGAGACAAGGTGACACCATATCTCCGAAGCTCTTTAATGCCACATTGGAAAATGTCTTTCAATCACTGAACTGGGAAAACAAAGGGATAAAGATTAATGGAGATTATCTAACCCACCTTCGTTTTGCTGATGACGTAGTCATTTTTGCAACTACCCCATCAGAGCTGCAGAGTATGATCCAGGAACTTGCTGACAAGAGTAAAGAAGTGGGATTAAAAATGAACTTTCAGAAGACAAAAGTGATGTTCAATGCTTTTACAAGAAATGAAGATTTATCGATTGATGGAGAAAAACTGGAGATAACAGATACATATGTTTATCTTGGACAGCAGATATCAAGTGAGGGTCACATTGATGAAGAAATTAATCGGCGTACAAAACTTGCCTGGAGAGCTTTTGGAAGAAACAGCATAATTTTCAAGAGCAATATGCCATTATGTCTTAAAAGAAAAGTGTTTGATCAATGCATCCTTCCAGTGCTTACGTATGGTGCAGAGACGTGGACCTTAACTAAAAGAGACATACAAAGGCTGCAGACAACTCAAAGCAGCATGGAGAGGTGCATGCTTGGTATAACCAGGAGAGATAAGAAGAGGAACTCGTGGATCCGAAAAATGACGAGAGTGGAAGACATCATGATCAGAGTTAAATCCCTGAAATGGCAATGGGCTGGACATACTGCCAGAAGGACAGACCATAGATGGACAGCCGAAATTTTAGATTGGATTCCAAGGGACAGGAAAAGACCCAGAAAAAGACCACATGGGAGATGGGTGGATGAAATTCGTAAATATGCGGGAGTGACATGGAGGAGACTGGCACAAGACAGACCGTTGTGGAGGAAACTTGGGGAGACCTTCGTCCAGCAGTGGATTGATAATGGTTGACAATGATGATGATGATGATACATTAAAATTGAAAATAAGTATTTATTAGGATAGAAATAGACATGGGATCTGACATTGTGCTGCTTAATTGTAAATCTAAAACTCATTGTTTTTGTACTATTATAACACTGTTTTTATGCTAATGAACTCAGATGTATATCATACATTACTCAAAATAGTAAACTATGCACATTTTTCATCATGTGAGAAGCAGTTTTTTACTATTGAGTAATGTATGATATAAATCTCAATTGATTAGCAGTTTCAGCGCATTACAATTGATCATTCATATGGTTATGTGTTTATGGTTTTTATATTTCCGATGAGAAAAAATGGCTACTTCAGATTACATTTGGCCAAATAAAATCACGCTTGACGAATGGGTTAACGAAAACTTTAAAATAGCCAGATCGACCGCTGTATGTACATAAATTTTCGAAAATGTTTTAGCAAAAATATTTACCTAAAAATCCGTTCGCTGTTAATAAGTTAAATGAAAAGCTTCTTAACGGTCAGAATTTCTTGCACTGTTGCGTATGACACATTGACGATGCTAGAAATGTCTTGAATGGTTCCCCGTCGATCGTCATGCAGCAGTTCCCTAATTTTGTCCACATTTTCGGGGGGTTTGCTCGTGAACGATCGCCCTGGCCTCTTCTTCCAGTGCCGTTCTACCCCTCTTGAAGCGCGAGGGCCACTCAAAACACCTCGTACGACTAATTACTTCATTGCCATAAGCCTGTCGCAACATTTTGTGCATCTCCGTTCCCGATTTGCCGAGTTTGACGCAGAATTTGATGTTCGCTCGCTGCTCTAGTTTGCAGTCCATACCGAAATCGCAGCTGTGTTCTGCACGTGGTCACCAAATATCGTGTAGCACAGCTCCCGATGTTCACAGAACGACGCCACTCGGCACAATGACTCTTGAAGGTCCTTGCCCTCGACTGCTGCTCACGAATCCGCGTACTGTCATCTGTTGGCGAGCTACGTACCTAGTCTTGGAACTTTTTGATTGAAGGTTTAACGACCACCGTGAGCAACTCAATGGCTATAAGCAGTAGCCCGTCCCTAATTTAGGGCCACTGGTTCCAGGGAAGGAAAAGAGCCAGTGCCGTAAGACAAACACATCCATGCCTCACCGGGATTCGAACCCGGACCCCTTCTGGACGAATCATCAGTGGCAATCATTTAGACAACTGCGCCACCTTGGAACCGGCTGGAACTTTTTGATCACACTACATACTGTATAAATACAATAGAATACTTAAAGACAGGGTTCTTACGTTTAACCTAACGAATGAATGTGCGTTGTGTATATTAAGCTTTTGGTAACTACAAGGTTAGGCGTTTATGCGTCTGTTAGCTAATACTTGTAGCGAACTTAGCTGCACATAAATCACATTCAAAATAAACAAAACTGCCAGTTATACAGAATAGTTAAGTTTACATTGATTCAAAACTTATATTCCTTCCTCCAATGAAAGGACAGATCCACTAATGCATCGTGCCTCTCTGGTCTTGACACAAAGCAATCCAATAATAGCAATACATCGATCAGCCATTACATTATGACCATTTACCTAATAAGCTGTATGAACCCCTCCCCCCCCCCCTTAGCCCGCAAAACAGGAGCCACATGGCAAGGCATCGATTCGATGAAATGGCGATAGGTATCCTGGGGTATCTGGTACCATAATGTCAACAGGTTCTCCAGTTCCCGTATATTTCAAGGTGATGGGGATTTAGCGCGAACCCGCTTTTCAAAGTCTAACCACAAATGTTCGATTGGGTTCATGTGAAGTGAATTTGGAGGCCAGAGCACTAACAAAGTCACCAGCGTGTTCTTCGTTCCACTCTTTGACTATTCTGGCATTGCAGTTTGGCGCATTATCCTGTTGGTAATGACAATCGCCATCAGGCAACGTTGCCATGAATAGGTGAACTTGGTCCGCAACGATGTTCCGATACTTGACAGCTTTCGGGAATTGTGCTATTCGGATAATGGGTCCTAAAGTGTCTCAAGAGAACATCGCCCACAACCTAACACCGCAGGCCTGTTTCCGCCCAATAGTGCATCCAGGTGCCATAGCCTCCGTTGGTAATCGGCGTATCCGGCTTCGGTAGTCTACGTGATGCACCAGAAATCTGGATTCGTCAGACTTAAAATTTCTTACAATCATCCACAGTCCAATTTCTAAGATCTTGGGCCGATTTCATGGTTTGTTGGCGATGACTTGAAGTTAGCATGGGGACCTGGCTAGGTCTTCGGCTACTCAGACCCATGCGGAGAAGGCTGCGATGAACTGTGTACTGCGACACATTACACTGTTGTAGCTGCGGGCGATTTGTCGCACTGCGGTCGCTGTGGACAATGCACGACGCTCTCCGCTCCCCCTCTGGCATCAATGAGTTGCGGATGACACACTGCTAAAAGACTTCATCGTTTGGCTATCTGTGCACCACTTTTGATACGTATTCACTATAGCGGAACGTGAACAAGCCGCGCCGTTTCCGAAATCGTAGTTCCGAGGCACCGTGCAATCACAATTTTTCCTTTATCACACTCCGATAAATCGGAAGCTTTCCCATTCTGACTCGGAGCAATCTACTAACAGAAAGCCGGTCCTCTGGTTGTATATATATATACTGCTGTGAACTTCATCTGCGCCACTGTTCGGTCTCCAGGCGCGCTTATTTCCTTAGGTTCGGGGTGGTTATAATGTAACACCTCATCGGTGTAGTTGGTAACGTACATCTCTAGTTTTATATCGGCGTTTTATAATCTCAACATTTAATCGACCATATTTGCAATCCTTCACTTATATCAATCTGCACCCACTCTCACCCTTGCTACATTCAATCCTTTCGTTGTTTATCGTGCTATCACCCACTGTCAGTGTTGCCAAATCGTAAACTCTTTTCAGGGAAATGTCTTTCAATGAGAACGTGTAACGAGAAGTAAATGGATTTGCGTAAGAGAAACACAAAAGGTAGGTTACATAGGTGTGAGCACAGCATCTAAAGTTAAAGAACTCACAATTGAAGTATATTTCTTTACAAACTTACCTGAGTTTCGGAACATGTGTGAAAGCGAAACTGACTAAGCATATAGGCGATGCACACTTTGACTTCCATGAGTGCAAATCTCATTGCCACACAGTTCCTAGGTCCAGCTCCGAAAGGCAGGTAAGTGTACGGGTGTCTCGTTGCTTTGATCTCGGGAGAAAACCTGAAAAATTAAATTTGCAAAGTTAGAGACCAAACAAAAGTAAAATAAATTTGCACAAAGTGGATGCCCCGTTGCCTTTACCTCCAGGGTTAATCTGAAATGTTAAATTTGCACGGCTACCAAACGAAGCTCAAACGAAAACATTGCACTTGTGGAAAGCTTAGTGTCGTTTGTAGGTCGTCCGATAAATAAGGTACAGGTGACAATTTCTTGGAAATTGTCACCTGTGCATATTACTGATGTGGTGACAATTTCTTGGAAATTGTCACCACATCAGTAATATGCCAGCAGAACTACATGTAAATGTTACTTCTCCGCATAGTCATCGTACATATTGAGACATCTATTCCAGCGACAAGTCCTTTGCGATAGCTTACCCTTTCAAAGTTATTGAAGTACTGCAGAACTGGGATCTTGCCTTTCTCCGCCCGTTAAGTTTATCCGACAAGTTTAACGCATAAGAGGTGATAACCTCTGGGTCAGAACTGTATAGTGGATGCAACAGAACTTCCGCTTAGCGATAATTGCTTTCCTCTGATCTGTAAGGTCTAGCGAACATCATACAAAAGCAAATGTTAGAAGTAATAGCTGTCAGAAGCACGAATCACAAACACTTCAGCCGAGTTAAAGTGCAGAGATAAAGATTTTAATTAAAACTTAAAATCAAGTAAAAAGACACAGGCAAGATCTTTCACGGCCGCGACGGCTGTGAAAGATCTTGCCTGTGTCTCGTATTTTTCTGAAGGGTGTTGCAATGAGGAAATGCCGATCAATGTGAACTCTATTTCGCAAGGTCTATTGACACGGTTAAAAACTTAATGATTATGTACTACCTTTTTTGTAAAAACAAAACAAAACTAGTTAATCATACTGTTATCTGCAACCTAAACTAGCCTCACTATGCATTATGGGGAGAACTATAATACTAGCACACCAGTGTTGCTGATTAGGCCTGATGCAGCTGTGAAAGATCTTGCCTGTGTCTTCTAGTTGATTTTAAATAAATTCCTTTTATCTCTGCAGTTTAATTCTGCTAAAGTGTTTGTGAATCGTGCTTCTGACAGCTATTCTTTTACAACTTACTTTAACTTTCTGTAAGTGACATATCACATCAGAAAGTTAAATATTAAAAAGACATCTTGTAGTTGTAAAATATTGGTAACTTTTACCGACAAAGCAGAGCTGTGATGGAGGGAACATACTCTGCAAAGGTGAAATATTTTACCTTGGATATCCGCGCTGAATTAAGAGCAAGCTGCATAATTATATTTTTGTGAAGAACGAAATACATGGCAAATTTTCTAAGTTCAAATTTGGTTGGCGAGGTAGTCTAAGCCCTGGTTTCAGTTTAGCCGAGAGGGTTCGGGTTAGTCTCCCGGATGGGGCGCATGTGGTTTCCTTACGGCACTGGAAGTCTCCTCTCCCTTCCGTAGAACTAATGGCCCTAAATTAGACTAGTGAGTGCTGTAGCACCCCCCCCCCTTTTCATTGTATTTTTCGGGTTTAACTATCGTTAAGTTAACCGCAGTGGTCGTTAAAATTCGAAAACAAAAGATAGAAACGGGTACAACGAAATCTAATTTTAAGAACATAGGTCATTACAACTACCTGGAGGTGAAGTATAAATTTGAAGACATTTGAGGACTAAAATCAAAATTCGGAGACAATTTGAGTCCCCAAAGATATCGGACGTTTTTGGGGACAGTAAACTAAATTCGAGGGCTGTCCAAGAATTCGGGACTTCTGGTTAGTTTAAGTATGCGGAAACTGAATGAAGAACAGTCGAGTGAACAAGGGAGCCTGACTAAGGCAGAGCACTACATAATTAGTGAGGATTACAGAAGTATCTCAGATCTGGAACCATGGAGTGTGAGGACATCATTGTCGAAGAAAGTGTTTGCTTGCAGACTACTTCATCGAATTCAGTCTGCAGAAGAGCTGTGAGGGAGCAGCGAAAATAGCCACACAGGAAGGAAGGCTATAGCAGTGGAGTAGTTCCTCAGAGGAGACCCAATGCTGCGTTGATAGGACATTGATCGAATCTTTTTCCATTTATATAATATACATTTGCAGGCACTATTGCGATGACGAGATGTAGGATGAGTGCGGAGGCACTGAAACAAGGTGTGCGGTGAATGCATTCTTTTTGAAGAATGGCAAACAATTGAAAATAACTGTTATAACACTACGCATGCCGCATAAGAATGAGACATTTCCAATGGTACCATAGTAATAGCAATCAGGTGAATACTTGTGGCGGAAGCGATGGATGGATGGTTCGTGAGGTAAGAAGCAGACTGTGTAGGTGCAACCAGTGGATGTCACTTGTTTTTGGTGGAGCGTACGACGAGAATCCATCGCCGCTTCACGTACCTTGCAGAGCAGTTGAGGGAAGGGACTGAATCGGAACAGGAAACACTAAGTTGGTTGTAAGATGGTAAAGTAGCTTCGTGGTTATGGCGTGGGGTGGACACGTGGTGCCATTCAGAGTGAAGGGAAATAGATGCGGAGCTGAGGATCACTGAAGAAGTCCGGTGCGGCTGACCCGGTAAGGTTGAAGACTTCTCAACGATGATTGAAGGAGTCGAAGCTGAGCACGATTACGTGGAGTCCGGTAGAGGAGAGATTTCGAAGTTTTTTCCAGGTGAGATTCGGATGGACTAATTGACCTATGGAAATGACCCCGCAAATAAACCAGGGAGAAAAGTGACAGTCAGCAGTGACAGAATGGATAGACGAGAGCTGAAGAAAAGCGGTTCTGAGATGAGAACATTAGTTGTGCTGGGAGGGTGGCAAGGGAAGACAAAGTAGAAATAGGATTTGAAAGTAGGGGGTAAGTCTCTGCGAAAAATTGGGTATTGGTCCATTCGCAGAAACGTAACAACAGTAAAGTGGGTACTGAAGGAAAGTACAAGGTGTCCAAAGTGGTTTTATAAGCGGGTGGAGAAAAAGAAAGTTTACCTAGAGGAAAGTGGCAAAAAATGGAAGGCGGTGTTTCCGGTCGATGTCAGCAAGATTGAGACCACCATACGAGATCGGCAACACTAAATTGTCTTTGTAGACCCAGTGAATCTTTTTCCATATAAACTTCAAGAAGACCCGCTTGCTCTGTCGAAGGAGCATGGTAGGAGGGAGTGCAGAGATCCAGGCATGGAAGAAGCGAGGTTTGATGAAAGAATTTTTCCTTGGCCTGCTCAGGTAATAAAGGTTTTTATTCAAACTGACTAGAGGATGCAATCGGAAATGAAGTTTCTGGAGATCGGTGGACCAAGACTGTCAAACTACGAGGGCCTTGCCAATATGAATTTCTAGGAGCTTGACTGAGTCTGTCCAGTTAGCAGACCATGGGCGATCAGTCACACCAAAGTCCCTGCCCACAGGCCAGGACACTTGTGCATATTTAGTTGAGAGCCCGAAGCGTCAGTATAAACTTGATAAACATTATGTAGGATGTCAAAGATACAGTTGTCGCGTACGAACACAGTAAAGTCTGAAAGAAACACGATGATGCCTTGTTCGTACAACCGGTAAGCATCCAGCGCAGGAAACCGTAAAAGAAGAAACGTAGAGTGAAGTAAACAATCGCTATAGAGGGAGAGACAAGGAATGAATCCATCGACGGTGAACCAGTCCAGTGCCCAGGTTGAGACAAGAATCAAAGGTTTACGTCGAAGTTGCAGGAGTTTCTGCAAGCTGTAGGTGGGCGGTAAGCCGCGCTCGAAAATAGGAACGAAGAGTCACCAGCAGTGAGGATGGAGGGTGGCACTGTAGCGGTGCGTAGGTGCTGGTGGCAGACATAACATGTTTCACGAGAATGAAGAGAGGTGCAAACAGCCGGGAGGCGATTCGGTGGATGCGTGGTGAGCAACAGACAGCGATAGGCAGTGAAGGGTGTCTCTGGAGCAAATCCGGCGAGGATAAAGGCGATGTGCAGCAACGGTAGGAGGATTGGGCAGTTTAAAAAAAGGTTGTGCTCTACATCAGCGTGATGGGAACAGAAAGAGCAAAGTGGAGAAGAAAATGACTACATACGGAAAAGGATCGAAGGAGTAGGAAGGCGACGGTGGAGGAACCACCAGTGAGTTAAATTCGAGGAGGAAAGCGGAGAAGATGCAGTCCAGATGGCGAGGACAAGAGTAGCAGAAGGGGATAGGGTGAGGAAACTAAAGGAGAGCACGAAGGAGGCGGTAGAGGAACTTAGTGGAGACGGAGGTGAGAGGAAAGATTTCACCCCGGGGGTGAGAAAGGGAGAGGAAGCGGTGATAGGCCAGCAGACAAAGAAAGGGGGAAATGAGAGAACGGAGGAGGGCGTAGTCAGTGGCGAGGGTCGGAGAAGGAAAAAAGGGTTTCTAGGAAATATTGGTGTTAACAAGAGCACGGACAGTTATGATCCCGGCACGCAGCCAGGAAGGAAAGGCTAGTGAAGGGAGTGGACGAGAGCGGAAAATAAAATAAATGGGTTCGTTCGAAAGATCGAGATTGGATGAAGGAGGCACGCGGAGAAGAGGATGACAGCGGAAGAAGGAAAGAACCTCTGAAAGGCTATGCGAAAGTCTAGAAGGCAGAGTAGTATAGGAGTCCATCCGAAGAAAAAGATCACTTGGCGAGATCATAACATTGAGAGAAGCTTGAACCGACGGCTCGGTGGCAGTGACAAGGCGGATGAAGAAACTATGCGATGAGCCCGATACAAGGTGTGACATCCTGGAGGCAAATGCCACCCAGCGTAGCTGGAAGGTGCAGAGTCAAGAACCCAATGGTAGGATGACCATATGACACGATAAAAAAATGGAGATAGCGGAGAGGCGGTACGACGGGTAAAGAGTAAGTCCACTAATAGGTACACAGTGAAACAATGTGTGTGCGGACGATCAAAGTCCGCTGCTGGTACGATGAGCAGAACCTGGCCTGTCGCCAAAAGGCGGTAGAACGCTGAAGGCGAGGAAGGAGCGAGGCCCCCGTCGCCGAGGCAGCGGTGAGAGGGAGACCAAGATTCACGCCGAGGAACTTCTGCGATGAGAACTACCACAAGGCTCCCTAGGGAGCGTCTAATCTGGTGGGCCATATCCCGCAACAGAGGCCAGAGCTTTTCGTAGTGTTCAATGAGGTACCAGAGGAACTGGCATAAAGCGGAGTAGACAGCAGCGTGCTGGCAATGGTAGGTGTGAGGCCTGTGAGAAATTAAGCACGACCATCAATTAGGAAGGGATCGAACGCTATGGCAAAGAGTTTCCCCGAGAGAGGGTAGCCCTGGCGTATGCCGCAGCAGAAAGGGGATGTGATCGGTTAAGGAAGAGACTGTCCGGACATGAAAATGGCACCCCGGTATAGAGCAAGAAGCAGAGATGCGAAAGAAGAGGGAAGCCAAAGTGAAGTAAAGTGTCTAAGAGATAAGAGTGAGATTTTATCAAAGGCAGAACGTTAATCTATAAGACTCCAAAGAGGTTAAGGGCGATGACAAGCGAGAAACTGACGTAATAGAGGTGTGGGTATCTTAGCACCCGACGCCACTGAAGTACCTGGTAAAGCAGGCCACATTACGTTGGTGGTAGAAGCACTAACATTCTAAAGAGTCTACATCGTTGAAGGCACAGGGAAAGAAGCAGTCTTACAGACGAAGACACAGAACGTAATGCCGAGCAACTAACTTGGTCACGCCATCGGCACTGGACATCTGGGCCCCAAACAGCAACGAAACTGCTTGGTGTGCTACTTTGCAACACCTTTAAATGAAGAAGCACGAAATCTCCCTAACTTAATGGGAACTAAACTATAACTAACTGAACAACACACTGGAACGAACACTCAAAACAACAGACTAAGCAAGGCCGACCCGCTGCCACGGGCGCGATACCATATGCACCCGTAAACGGCGTATTTAATATAGTTCAGGTTATCTAGTTCAGACTTGCCCAGGATCTGTTGAAATTCGAAAAAAGATCTAATCTTAACATACGTTTAGCAGGAACACGTTTCAGAGGATGAATGTTTGATAATTGAAGTTCTCGTACAAAGTGTGCACGAAGCACTTAATTTAGAAGGCAGTAGAAAATTTAAAACATGCTAAATGAGAAAGGCGACATACCTTTCGGGATCGAATTTTTCGGATCAGGATAATACTCCGGATCGCGGTGAATGGCATGTACAGGAACGCCCACAATCATTCCTTTTGGCACTTTGACGTCATAACGCTTGATATGATAATCAACTTCTGCTATCCTCTCCAACCTGAAATTTAAAAACCCAAATCATTTTCCTAGCAGCATGAACAAAACAGATAAGTAATGCTAAGTTTCTTTATAATGAAAAGGTCTCTGAAAGGAGATCTTAGTCCTAAAATCCGTTGTTTTAGAAAGCGCTACTTCTCTTTACTAATCTTTCACGCTGACATAAACAAAGAGCTCGATTACTAAGTCACAAAGTTCGTCAATAAGGAAACTAAAAGAAATTTGTAAACTTCAAATTCAGCCTCCATAGAAGTGCTATTTCGCATGATGCCGTTCTTTCTCGTATATTTTTTAGCTATGTACCATGAGCTAAAAATTTGAAAATAAGAATACTTTAAGCTACTGCCTGACTGAAAAGCAATCTTTTATCAACAATCGTGTGAAATCACTCTTCGAATCGAACCACTCTGCCGCTTTTAATTTTGTGTGCACGCCTTTGATCTGTGACAGCAAATTTACATTAAGGTTTTAATCCTAAATGGCTGAGCTTCAGGTATTAGGCCTACCATAATTCTGCTTACCGAATACTTGTCTATCTAGAGGTGTATGCACCAGTTTTTATGTAACTGCTGTGTAAACGTTATAATTGTGTCGTCACAAACGGGGAAATTACAGCTTCATGAAGTAGCCTTGTTCGCTCAGTTATTATATGGTATGAGACGCAAAGGACTTGTGTGAAGACAGAATTACGGTCAGTAGAATGATAGTTTCCTTTTGAGCATGTGATATCACTCTGGAAAACATTGGATTAAAATGGTAGTCCACCACGATGTGATTTAACTAGTACAGCGGTATATGTGCTGTGCAACCAAACTTTCGAACTTCCTTAGTTATCTACACCGAATCAGAAAATCATTAGAAACACTCAACAGCAATTTGACACGTGCCATCTTCACCTACGTACGCATTTGACATTAATTAAGATGGCTTTATAAAAAACTCCTTGTGAAAGATTCACACGTCTACTAAGCGTAGATAGCAGCAATATGGGGCAAAAATCGTGAATTAACCATTTAACCGGCCGGAACAAATTAACTCGGGGTTAGTAAAATAATACACCCTGTCGAGTCGCATTGTGACCACCAGCTAATATCCAGAGTAACCGCCGTGTGCAGCGCTGACAGCAGCTAGACGCGCTGGGAGGGAATCGATAAGGTGCTGGAAGGTGTTCACAGGTATGTGGAGCCATGCTAACTACAGTGCATCTGACAGCTATTAGAGGGTGCGTGGTGTAAGATCTATAGAGCGAACAGCACGATCGAGGTTATCCCACAGATGCTCAATTGGGTTTAAGTCTGGGGAATTAGGAGGCCAGGAAAGTATTTTGAAGTCTTCATCGTGCACTTCCAACCACTCTGACATTTCTAGCTGTGTGACACGTCGCATTGTGCTAGAAGATCCCATCCGCCACAGGGAAGACAATCTGCATATCTTTATCTTCTCTGCAAGACTGACGAGCGCAGGTGTTTCTTCCAGATGACACTTTCCTACATTTGCCAATGACGTGTCCGCTGCTTCTGTCAATGAATGTTCACGAGGGTCACAGTTCTTGAGGTAATTTTTATCCGGGGTACTTTCCTTTCCAGGTGGATAATTAAAGTTGACAAATCCTTCAGGTTTTCTGTTGTTCGTAGTACTGAGATCACTGTGCTGAGACGCCATAGTTGAAGCAAGTGCAGAAGAGCCGTAATCGATTAATCCGCGGTTGAGTTTCCTTCGCTGCTTTAGTGATAAGACTTGATGATTCGAGATCACTTATGATTTGTGGTAGTATTGTCTGCTGGTGTTACAGGCGACCTGTTTCCTTTTACACCCTGAAAACTTCTCTTGTATTCACAACTGTTCCTAGAAGTAACATTATGTTTTTTGAAATAAGATCATTGCTTTAATTCCTGTAGCAAAAGGATTCTTCAAAGCAAAAATGACGTCACACTGAGTAGAGCACCTAGCTAAGTTGTCAGTAAACAGTACATGAGAGTGAGCAGGAGCACTTTGAGTATAGGGCAGCGAAATAATCGCATGCAGACCACTGGGAGGCATCGGAGGGGAGAAAGATGGCGGTTGGCGCACACGCGCATTTACCGAATGGGCTGTAGCAGCAGAGGTAACCTTACTGTAAGACTAGTCTGACCACATCAGACGAATTAGTTTTAAACAAAGGAGCACCAAAGCACTAGTGTACTGGAAAAAATCGCTCGGTCTGAATAGTGTTATTACGAAATACACTCCAGTGGACTAGCCACAATATGGCGTCAACAGCACGTATCGATGGATCCTATCTGGCTAGCGTTAAATGGTGCCAGATGGTGGAAGCGGTATAGTGACCTGGGATCTGTTTCCATGGTGCACAATACCGCTACAACATCATTTGGTTGCCAAGAGGTATGAATACGGATCAGGCACACCAGTGTAAGGGCATAATGTTTCCTAATGAATCTGGCTGCTTTCAACAGGATAAGCCATGCCACAAGACTCAAATCATCAGTGGTTCCAAGAGCACAATAGTGACTTCAAAGTGCTAAAATGGCCCCCGTAGTCCCCAGAGCCTAACCCCGCCGTTCACTTGTTATGAGATCGAGAGAACCATTAGTAACAGATACTCCCCTAGCGAATATTAACGCCATCAGATCTGCTTGCCTGAACATACCTGCAGTTACCATATCAGCTTTTCGTTGAATCCACGGCACATCGAATAGAGGTTGCTTTGAACGCCATGGGCGGCCCAATGTTATTAGGTAGGTGTTCCTAATAATTTGCTACATCAGTGTGTAATGTCCAAAAACAAGGATCGCAACAAAGCAAGACATCCGCCGTTGCTCCTAATTTTGGAAAACATACATATTTTCTCTGGCAGCTAAATCAGTGGATTAAAATGAATTTTAAAGACACTGTAACACATTGTGCTAACCACCTAATAATTGCTAAGTGTTGATTAATGCTATTCTTAGCATATTAACTCACCTAATGGCAGGCGGATATTTACGAAGTGTCTCTGATATAACGCAGTCCAAGTACTTCATGTCATATATGGTTTCGTAACATAACTCTCCCTAGAAAATAAAATACAATCATTCTAAACTTGTTAAACAGAAGATAAAAATGAATTGCATAATTTTTTTATTGTGAAACTTAATCGTGCGTACTTTCCGCGCACAAGTAACGTTAAGAAAAGAATCTGCATTGCCCATTTACAACAAAACACCTCGAATATTTTACACGCATTGTTTGAAATATCGGACAGTTCTCCAGATGTAGTTTGGATATCTTTCGTGAATTCTGAAGTCATGTGTGTGTACATTGCTGTGTAATTTGTTTCGGGGGCCTTCTGGAATATAGAGGAATTCATATTACATTTACTGTGAACATCGCTATACATGCTATGAATATTAATGAAGTATGAACTAATGGTGGTGTAAATCCTAGGAAATCTTATTGAGGCATCTAAAGTATACCATACGATCGTTACATATAACCTTGTGTTTTCTAAGGTGAACGATCGTATGGTATACTTTACAAAAAACACTACTCCCCCGCTTTCAGACTTCCAAAACGATCGTATGGTATATTACCCTACAGTGTTTGTATTGTAATCTTTAATCTGCTAGAGCTCTCCTCCGTGCCACTTTAAGTCGTCATAGCAACAACCGAGAAACAAATATTTGTGACGTCAGGCTTAGCTTTTCGTGTAGGTGACGTCATCACCTACACGCGCACAGTACACGCATATACCACTTTGTTTTGTCATAGAAACAGAGTACAGCTGCTGGTGTGACGTCATCTAATCCAAATCATTCTCACATAACGTCAAATGCGTTACGTCACTGTCTACTCTAGAGATACGAAAACGTTTTTGGTTAGCGGTTTAACGACCAGTTAGAAACTGTGGGCCATAAGCAGTCGGCAGTCCCTAATTTAGGGTCACTGGTTCCAAGGAAGGGAGAGAGCCAGCGCCGTAAGACAAACTCAACATCCATGCCTCACCGAGATTCGAACCCTGACCACTTTCGGACGAATGATCAGAAGCCATCGCTTAGACAACTGCGCCACCAGGGCAGCTACGGGAAAACTTTACGTCAGCAATTCAGGTTCACTACCTGAACCGGTGTTTAGCAATCTGTACGTGGCAACGTCAAGAGTACGACGATCTGATTACGTCAAGATAAAAATAGTTCACGGAAAAGAACATAAGGGTTCAATCAGTGTATACCGAAAATGTCTTGTACAAGGAAAGTGCTGACAATACGGACTAAAGGTTTTACAAAACACACAACAGACACCCCGTCGTATCAAATTCCATAAGACTGCTCGGAAAATTTTCGGAAAGCTGAGCCAACGTCGCCCTCTATTGACGTGAACTCAATAAATAAATGTCAATAATTCCGGTCTCATAAATTTTATTTTCCCCGTCATTATTGACGGGCTTTCATTTAGTATACCATACGATCGTACACCTCGTGTTTTCTAAGGTGAACGATCGTATGGTATATTGCACTACAAACACTGCCACCCCCGCTTTCTGACTTCCAAAATACAGTTTGTAACTTGAAGTTCATCCCGTTGGTTTCGAAAACGGTATCCTTTTTAAATTTTCAATACCAAGTATAGATGTTTACAACTTTAATATGACGTACAGGGGTTGGACAGAATAATCTGAACACCACGCTCAGAAACGTGACTTTTAATGTAGTTACGTATGTCGCAATACGCTAAGATATCCACCACGTTTTGGTTGCAATAGCTTTGTTTAGAACACTAAGGCCCTGTTTAAGTGCATTTAAAGTGTCTTGTAAACAAATTTTCAGTGTGACTACGAAATGAGCGACACAACGGCCTTCGATTGGAAAAAGGGCTAATTGTTGATCGGCCAGTTGGTGACTCCGTGACAAGTCGCCAGAGTAGTGAGGTGTATCAAGAGCTACTATTTCTGGTGTAATGACAGCATACAGTGTTCGTGGCGAAATCTCGTCTTCGAAACAGAAGAGCGTCCAGAGAATGACCCTGACTGATGAACAAAAGAGTTGGCCGCCCCGGTGGCGCAGTGGTCTAAGCGCTGGCCTCTGATCATTCGTCCGTAAGGGGTCCGGGTTCGAATCCCGGTCAGGCATGGATGTTGTGTTTGTCTTACGGCACTGGCTCTCTCCCTTCCCTGGAACCAGTGACCCTAAATTAGGAACGGGCGACTGCTTATAGCCCATTGAGTTGCTCACGGTGGTCGTTAAACCTCCAATCAAAAAAAAAAAAAAAAAAAGTTGCTACCCGTAATAAGGCCACCGCGTCGAAAATTAGTGCGAAGGTAAGTAAATCTGCATCTCCATACCCCAGTATCAACTAAAACTGTGCGCAGTGAACTACATACACAAGATATTCATGGCAGAGCTGTTATTGCAAAACCTCTGGTGACCCGGGTGAATGCAAAACGTCGACGGCAGTGGTGCCAGGAGCATACAAAAACGGGGGCTGCCGAAGCATGGAAACGTGTAGTGTGGTCGGATAAATGCACATTCACGTGTTCCCCACCGCAGGACGTGTTTACGTGTGAGAACACAGCCAGAAGCGTACAACCCAGACTGTCTTCTCCCAATAGTGCAGGATGGTGGTGGTCCTGTCATGCTCTAGGCAGTCATATCGTGGTTCCCTGATCACCTTGAAAGGACTGACTGGCAGGGCGTATGAAACCATTTTGGCCGACCAAGTCCGTCTAATAGCTCAGGCATTGTTTCCTGCAGGGGATGCCATCTATCAAAATAATGCCCCGATTCACAAAGTTCGGAATGTCCAATCGTGGTTTGAGGAATATGAGGACGAACTTTCACACCTTCCTTGGCCTCCCCCAATCAGCAGACTTAATCATCGAGCCACTGTGGTCCGTATTGGAAAACAGAGCAAGATCCCCTTCATATCCTCCTGATTTACTTAAGTACTCTTACGTCCCGTTATGGGTCATTACGTATGTAAAAGCGGACTGCTTTCTGAATTCTCACTTTTCTTCTTAGATATCTGGTTTCACAATCTTGGAATGAGCGTTGACTGATCTTATGAACTATGTTTTTCAATCGGCGGTTAGGGATTTTTCAAATAAATGACTTTTCTACCTTTTTAGCAAGCGTTTACTGAATTTTGGGGCGAATATCTTTGATTTGCAACAAAAGGAGTTTATTTTAGGACTGATTGTTTTCTTTCGTATTTAAATGAGCGTTTAGTGAATTTTTCCTAAGTGGTTTTGCAAATCGTAACTTGCCACAATGTTAAAGTTCCATTGCGCCTAGTTTTTTCATCTTTTTGTGTCAAGGTGGAAACATAAATTTTCTACCCTTAGTCGGAATTTTCCAGAAAATACTCCGTATAGATAGAATAAAAAGACCAACGTTTACCACAAAGGTTTATTATACATCGACTATAGTTTCGTACAGCATTTGGCTCTGCTTCATCAGAACGAATCATAATCCGTATGACTGCAACAAATGAATGCATAAGCTCGTGTTGCAAAGTAATTATTCAACTGTTATCAACTATGCTTTTGAAATGTGGATCTGTGCTGTTCAGGCCGATCTGTTCTCCGATTGAGATCATTTTACCTTTTTTTAATGCGTTTCAGAAGACTTTTCAGATTTATTTTTTTTACACAAAACTGACTTTCTGCTTTGCACTCGAATTAATTGTGCAAAAGCAACTGTATCTAAGGCAAATGGCAAAACCTTAGCTTTACGTAGTGCGATCAAAAAGTTCCGAGACTAGATACGTAGAGCGCCAACAGATGGCAGTACGCGGATGCGCGAGCAGTGGTCGAGGGCAGTGACCTTCATGAGTCATTGTGCCGAGTGGCGTCGTTCTGTGAACATCGGGAGATGTGCTACACGATATTTGGTGATCACGTGCAGAACACAGCTGCAATTTCGGTATGGACTGCAAACTAGAGAAGCGAGTGAACATCAAATACTGCGTCAAACTCGGGAACGGAGACGCATGAAATATTGCGTCAGGCTTATGGCAATAAAGCAACTAGCAGTGCGAGGTGTTTTGAGCGGCAGAACGGCACTGGAAGACTAAGAGAGGTTAGGGCGACCGTCCACGATCAAAACCCTAGGAAATGGGGTCAAAATTGGGGAACTGGCGCACGAGGATCGTCTGAGAACCATTCCAGACATTGCTAACATCAATGTGTCATACGGAACAGTGCAAGAAATTCTGACGTCGGTTTGACAACATGCACCGCATTGCTGCAAAGTTTTTGCCAAAGATTCCGAGCCGCCCTGGTGGCGCAGTGGTCTATGCGATGGCCTCTGATCATTCGTCCAAATGGGGTCCGGGTTCGAATCCTGGTGAGGCATTGATGTTTGTCTTACGGCACTGGCTCTCTCCCTTCCCTGGAACCAGTGACCCTAAATTAGGGACGGGCGACTGCTTATAGCCCATTGAGTTGCTCACGGTGGTCGTTAAACCTCCAATAATAATAATAATAATAATAATAATAATAAAAAAAGGTTCCGAACCCCGAACAGAAGGCAATCCATGTCAAACTCTGTCAAGATCTTCGTCAGCAGGTGGTGAATGATCCAACATTCCTCTCGCAGATCCTCACTGGGGAAGAGACTTGGGTCTACGGTTACGACCCGGAGACCAAACAGTCGTCGTGGTGGAAGATCTCTGCATCTCCACGACCGAAGAAGGCCCGACAGGTCAGGAGCGCAACCAAATGCATGATAATCGTATTCTCCAACATTCATGTTGTGCATAGTGAATTCGTCCCTCAGGGCCGGACCGTCACAGCCCTTTTTTACTGCGATGTTCTGCGGCATCTTAGGGAGGACATTCGCCGCAAACTACCTGAAATGTGGCACAGGGGCAATTTCCTGCTCCATTACGACAATACAGCAGCACACAGAGCGTTAGAAACAAGCCAGTTTTGCAGCCGCAACAGCGTGATTACCTTTCTTCGCCCGCCTTAGTCGCCGGATTTTTCCCCCTGCGATTTATTTCTGTTCCAGAAGATGAAGCTCAAGGGTCGCTGATTTGAAACCGTGGACGAGATCCAGCGCGAATCGCAGACGGTGCTTGACACGACTCGCGAACAGGACTTCCAGTGAGCGTTCCAACAGTAGCAAAAACGCTGGTAGCAGTGTATCGCTGCCCAAGGAGACTACTTTGAGGGAGATCATAGCCAGACTTAAGTAATTTAAGTACTTTGTTGTATATCGGCCTAGTCTCGGAACTTTTTGATCGGACTTTAGCTCACAAACTCAACCACTGGACTTCTATAAAGGATAAATTTTCTCAGAGCTTTGAGGTGAAACAGGCGTACACACGCGAACCAAACTCGAAGAAAAAAAATTTGTGATACAAATATTTAATTCACACGAAGGGTACGTGCCTGCATCACTATCATAAATGGCGTGAAACACCCTACTGAGTGCAGCTCAGATGAGTCTTTTTTGTTAGTGTGCAGCACAAATATACATACTTAAAGCACCTCTGTTGGAAGCTCCAAAGTGTGCTCCCCCATACTTTTGGCACCTCAGTGGCGTTGTTTTGTAATGTTTTCTAAATTAACTGTTCACTTAAGGCATTACCTATCGTAATATCGGTGTTTCTTGTGACACTGGAGCTTCATGTTATGCTCAGGATAGCTAGCACAGAATCTTTATACAATGAACAATACTAGGCAACCTAAAGGCCAGAACTTATGCGTCAAGGTACTTCAGTAGTCGCAACACCACCACTCAAAATACTTCAACAAACCGAACCTCTGGAACTTTTGCTAATTATTAGGGCTAGGATTTTTATGATTATGAGTTTTCTATTTTTTTTTTTTTTTTTTTTGGTAATACTAAAACGTCAAAGTTTATACAAATGTTACATACAAAACTAAGCTGATATAAGTACCTTTCCTATATGGCATTTTACCGTGATTTTCACGTTATATGGCATTTTTCAAGTTTTCGGTCATTTTAAAACTTTCTTTTTTGTCAATTTGCACATTTAAGGTATTCTTTATTTTCACTTAAAAGGGCATTTTTGGATGAATTTCCCTGAAACTCCATTTTTCTCTGAAAGCCAGAAACAAGACTGAGAAAATGGGGAAGGGGATTACTCGTGTTTAGAACATCCATACAAGTGTCGTAATAACCGGCGGGCCCATGACGGCGGTAAAATTACCTCCACCCTCTCCTGCCTCTACCTTCAAGACTGAACTGTTCTTCCATTTGGAGTAAAATTGTTGCCATTATATCGGAAAGCGAGGTTCGGTGTGGGGAAGAGTAAATTTGTTTTTCTCTTGGTATATTTTATACGGCATATTTTTTCTTTAAAGGTTTGGCACAGAAAATGTAAAGTTAGTGTTTTTTTTGTTTTGATTTTTAAATCTTATAAGGCATGTTTATGGGCAATAAATTTCCAGTTTGGCACAAATAAAACTATTGTATTTGTTCTGATCATGTGTTGGGTAGTAAAATGTCACTTGATACAGCAACAGTCAAAATTTCTGCTAGTAGAAGAGAAAGGAGACCCCATAGGGGCTCCCGTGGTTTAAAGATAGATTAATTCAAACCCGTTCATTTTCGCTTTCAAGATATCACCTAAGTGCACGAAGGACGGCGTTAATTTCTTCATGTGAATTTTGGTTTAGTGTTACTGAATCTAAATTATTAAGTTGGTGGACCGTATCAACAGGAGCACTAGGAAATGGCGAAATAACTTCAAGGGAGGCAAGCAGGAATGGAAATGATAAATTTAGGGAAGGAATTTTTGTATAGCTTGAACAGATCTGGAGACTGAAGAGTTGGAGTTAGTTACCAGGGTTGCCAGAAATTTGGCAAGAGCTTTTTCTAGCGTACGGATTGGACTGGCTGTGGCTGAAACCAAAGGACTAATGGGGTAACCTGATTCGTGAGTTAACTTTCCGAATAGATTAGGTACACGGGCTTCATTCTGAGGTATGAGGCAATCAAAGCGGGGAGGGTGCGGTGGGGTTTTAAGCTGTTAACGGCAGCCACAGAGGAAACAGTTGGATCAGTTCTTACTTTACGGGGAATAGCTTGAATTTATGGGGTAATTTTTTCAACTTAATCATTCATATTTAGGATTAGAATTTAGTTGGTTTTGTCCTCTGCGGTAATTGCTATATTTACCACTGCCTCTACTGTGGACATGAACCACTGTCTGTAATTCGCCACAAAGGAATATTTATTAACTTTTAATACTTCCGGAAATCATGTTAAAAAATTTTAAAACATCTAGGGAATTAACAACTTTGAGGTCTGATTTCCTATCCCTTATAGGAATTCCGTGCTCAAAGTCCTTATAGGAATTCCGTGCTCAAAGTTGCGGACAGATTACGCATTGTTTCACCTAAATCGTAGCGGGAATTCCGCCTGAACTTGGGGGCCGCAAACGTTGTTAGGGTCAGCACATGGCATGCTAATAGAACTTAAATACTCGTACATATTATGCACAATATAAAAATAAACTGCAGATATAGAATTTACGACAAAGGGTAAAGTAAAAATATGATGTACTAGTTTTAAGCAACATTTATCCAGAATAAACATGTTTTCGGTGGAGTGATAAATTTATTTAAATAATTTTCTAAAGAATTTACTTTTAAAGTTACTATTAGTCTGACTTCTAGCAAACTTTCAAGTTAAATTTTTTTATCATGGTGCACGTATTGAGAAATATCCCATTTAAAATGGGAAGGAATATGTTACCTCGTATAGAACATGCAGTACAGGGAACTGACAGTGAAAATTCATCTTACCAAATATTTAAATCTATGTCGCCTGATGTTTTCTCGGGTTGCAGTCTACTCAAACCTAAATTCTTAGACCCCCCCCCCCCTAAAACTAGATTTTACTCAAACGTCTACTTCTCATACTTTCTCCCAGCATCGTCTCTCTGGATAACAGTACGAAAACTATCTTTTCTTCCCCCCCCCCGAAAAACAAATTCCCTTATATTATTTCTCAGTTTCGCTTCTACAAAGTGGTGGGGATTAAATTTGTGGGTGTTACATAGAATTTTGAATGGAAGTTACCTGGTTTCCCAGGCCCGCGATTCACTAGCAAACTGTATGGCATTCCGAAGGGGTGCTTTTCCAGGTGCTCGCTAGTAGCTGCCTGGTTTGTCACTATACGTAACTCTCCCTATTGTGGAATTTTGGGAATTTAAACAGCCTGTCAGTCGTAACAACAGGTAGGAGACCCACCTACTAGTTTGCTTGAATCTTGGATATACGCTGGGTAAAAAAACAAGTTAGTAAAATCATGCAATGCATTGATTATAATACGCTTTCCAACATACCAGAAATCATTACTCAAGTTATGAGGATAATGGCTGTGGAATAAATCTCACTCCTGTGCCCTGACCTTTGATCCCATTTCGATGATATTCAACAGAACTTGTTCAGTATACCTCCAAAATAACATGATAAAGTTTTGTCACAATCGAAGCAATGTTACGCAAGTTATGATACATAAGAGCTATGGATTAGATCCCGCTCCTGTGTCCGAACCTTTGACCCCCATTTCGCCAATTTTCAAGAGGGTTTGTTCCCAGGTGGTCCCCTACCACATACTAAAATTTAATCGAAATCGAACCTTTTCACGTTAGTTATATCGCATAAGAGCAGTGGAATGGATCCCGCTCCTATGTCCTGAGCTTTGACCCCATTTCGTTCACTTTCAATAGGGTTCTTTTCCAGGTGCTCTCCTACCACATACTAAAATGTCATCGAAATCGAACGATTTTTACGAGAGTTATCGTGCGGATGAACATACGCACACAACGCGTGACGTATGAGGCACATGGAAATCGCGACCATCTGCTCGCAAGAGTGTGACGTCATAAAACTTGAATAAGATCCACACACAACGCGTGACTTAATGAGACATATGGCGTGACCGCGCGCCGACATCTAATGGCACGACGCCATGACACTTCACTAAAAACGTGGAAACTCGGCGTGGTTATTTAACCCACTAAACGAATTTTCCTAAAGTCGAGATCAAGCTAAATCGATTAATAGTACCAGAAAACGGTAGGTTAACGAATTCCATCAATCCTTAGAGCCGTTTTCAAAATAAAATTTACAAGTAATTTGCTTCCTGTACTTCAAATGGAAAAATTTCTGTACACATTTTCTTCACAATTAATGCGTTCCCAAGGACGAAAATTTGAACATCGATTAATATATCTACATTTTGTAACTTACAATACTTAATATTTTCTAAAACATAACTATAATTATGCAATCCAACATTTGTTTATTGACGTCATCAAAGTACAGGTCACGCCATTTTTCTGGTTTCAACACCACCAAAGGAAAAGTTATTGATTTGTAATATAATTATGGTTCTGTTTTAGAAAATAAGTATTCCAAGTTATAATAGAAAGTTATTTTAATCGATGTTCAAATTTTCATCCTTGGGAGCTCATTAATCGTGAAGGAAATGTGTACAAAAGTTTTTCCATTGGAAGTATAGGAAGCAAAATTACTTTACGTCCATCTTAATATGGAATAAAGGCGATGGAATGGATCGCAATCCTATGTCCTGACCTTTGACCCCATTTCGTCCATTTTCAATAGGGTTCGTCCCCTACCACATACTGAAATTTCATCGAAATCGAGCCATTTTTACGCACGTTATGACGCATAAGGGCAATGGAATGCATCCCGCTCTTGTGTCCTGACCTTTGACCCCAATTCGCCCATTTTGAATAGGATTCGTCCCCAGGTGGTCCCCTACCACATACTAAAATTTCATCGAAATCGAACCATTTTTACGCCAGTTATCGTACAGACAGACTGGCTGACTGACGGACGGACAAAGCTGGAGCATATACGCTTCTTCAACCTACGGTTGGAAAGCGCAAATGCCGCCCCGGTGGCGCAGTGGTCTAAGGCGCTGGCCTCTGATCACTCGTCCGCAAGGGGTCCGGGTTCGAATCCCGGTCAGGCATGGATGTTGTGCTTGTCTTACGGCACTGGCTCTCTCCCTTCCCTGGAACCAGTGACCCTAAATTAGGGACGGGCGACTGCTTATAGCCCATTGAGTTGCTCACGGTGGTCGTTAAACCTCCAATAAAAAAAAAAAAAAAAAAAAAAAAAGAAAGCGCAAATAAAATATGTGGGGATGTCTGCTGCGAAGGAAATCCCACCTTAACGAATTGGGGCTGGGGTGGGGAGAGAAAATGTGTTCCAACATTTCTACTCCGGTCCTAATGCTAATAATAAACATTGACTGCTTAAATTTAGTCTTTACTATCAATTAATTTGAAAATGGGAAGCAGATTATTTAAATTATGAATTCTGTGGAATGGTTTCTTAAGAAAAGCAGGAGTTGGGACATTAAATATTTAAATTGCCGGTTATTGAGATCGTGATGAATAGTTATTTGTTACCACGAAATCTCACGATTTCCCATTAACAGCAAGGTTGGGATTATTGCGGAGGACTTTAAGTTCAAGTTCTTCATTGAAGGAGTCCGAAACTGCAGAAAAATTGTTCTTGTGGGATTGTAACTCTTTAAGGTGGACTTCGAGTAATTTTGCTTCGTATACTTCCAATGGAAAAACTTTTGCACACATTTCCTTCACAATTAGTGTGTTCCCAAGGATGAAAATTTGAACATCGATTAAAATAACTTCATATTATAACTTGGAATACTTAATATTTTCTAAAACATAACCATAATTATATTAAAAATAATCTAACTTTTCTTTTGGTGTTGAAACCAGAAAAAAGATGTCGTGACCTGTACTTTGATGACGTCAGTAGACAAATGCTGGATTGCATAATTATGGTTATGTTTTAGAAAATAGTAAGTATTCCAAGTTATAAATCGAAGCTATTTTAATCGGTGATCAAATTTTCGTCCTTGGAACCGCATTAATTGTGAAGAAAATGTATACAGAAGTTTTTTACATTAGAAGTATAGGAAGCAAAATTACTTTACGTCCACCTTAAGGGGCTTGCAACGGGTACTCTTGATTTGGGTTGACAGATGTTTTAAAATTGATTCAGCTTCTGGACTACAATAAAATTGAAAGAATTTTTGTTTTTGGCAGGATATGCGAATTTTGAACCTTTTTTGAAGTGCACGCACCTGGATGGGGTGTTTAGTTGGTAGTCACTTAAGTAAGGTACACAGGTTGTTGTGATGTTCGGCCAAGTTGAGTGAAAGAATGAGCTTTAGCCTCAGTGAGTTTAGCAACTAAATCACGAAGTTTATGAATATGCCTGGTTTGGAGAACCTTGAGTTCTGTAGAAGTGAAAGGTGAACAAAAAATTTGTTCAGTAGAATGAGGTGACAATGTTTTGCTAGTGCTAGATGAGCAGAATAAGATTTCCTTTGAAGGGTATCCAGGAATCCACATGCCGGATTGCCGAGATAAGACGTTTCTGTTCTGCATGTCTTAAAACTGCAGCATCACGGTGAGAGGCTGATTTGATACGGATAGTGCGGAACTTTGAGATTACACAAAGATCTCGGCAATTTAATAAAACGCAAAGTGAGACTCTTCCTTTGAGTTTCCGAAGAAATCTACTGAAGTCCGCAGTTGTAAAGTCCATAATGAGACAACAGCACAAGGTGACAACAGGTAAAAGTAGTTTCCGAAAAGCGGCTGAAGATATGAAGGTTAAAATTTTTTCTATGCAGATAAGTAGTCAGTACAAGATTAAAATAAGCTCTGAGAGATGGTATTTACAAGTTTAAAACCATTTAATTAAAATAAGATCTTTCAGACTTTGACACAACAGGTACTTTTTCAGGTGAAAAAAACACTGTATAACCCGAAGTGCATTTGTCCTAAATAGGACAGATCAGGTAGGGCATTTCTCCACAAACTGCACTTTTTTGTCTGAACCAACGTGATCTGTCCGGAGATATCGGCGGTAAAGGGATCAGTATGTCACTATCAAATTGAGTGGACGTGTGAACAGGACGGTGCGTTGACACAGGCTTAAGGAGCGGATAATGATCATCCGTGAGAGGTGGAGGTTGCGTATTAGTGAGATCAGACACTGCGAAAGACGTTCGTTGAACCTATGCTGTAACTGACTGCGGCGAAGATGACTCACATCGAGTACTCAACGGATTCAAGGCACTGGGAGACTCATCCTTGGTAGGAGGTACAAACGATGAAGCGGTGGAGGCAGGAAGCGCGAAGATGACCAGTTCCCTTACAGAGGGAGCAATGAACTGCAGTAGTGACCTCTATACAGCGCGTGTCCTGACCACAACGCACTGTGATGAGAGTTGGACATTGCAGAAGATGTGCATCCGATGAAAAGATGACCTTGACTTGCATTCGGGGTCTTCCAAAGGACTCTTCTTCCTGATCCCTGGGAAAAGATGAAAATGTAGACACTGGCCCGACGGCGCCACCAAAAGTAATGATGGTACCGAGACTCGTCAATTCCGGCACCTCAAACTGCACTGGATGAAAGATCACTAGCACAGGACGCTGAGACTAGTTCCGCTTGAAAATGGTGGTTGCCGACCGTGAGACCACGAGTAAGGGAGAGCTTGAGCATGCATAGGCTTGAAAAAATATGCCAAAACTGTTCGTGGGTTACGTGCAAGATGGGTGATGGCCCCAGGGGGCACCAGAGCTTTCAAAGCTGTGCTGTACAGCTTTATGGGTGTGTCCGGTAGAGTGTCAAAGCAAAAACTCTAGATCCAGAGAAGAATGGAATGTGTGCCCTGCAGGAGTCTTTTGGGAATGTTAATTGAACTGCATTTCCCGAACGAGTAGCATAATGAGGAAGGACGAAGCGATGAGCTAGTAGACTAACTCGAAGATCCGGAAGCTGTCTACAGTGATACTTTTCGTACTGTCTTGCATAGCTCTACATGTTCCACTTTGGAAATTACATCTTTATTTGTACAAATCTCCCTTCTCTTTTGCATCATTTGTTTTCCTTCATATGCCACTTGTTCTTAGAACCACCTATTTTTGTTGCTGTTTCCATAAGAGCCTTGGTTAGTTTTCTGTTAATTTCAAAAGTTTCCACTTCCGATGTTAGACCTTTTTAAAGCAGAGAAACTGTTCAAATTTAACTGTACGATTTTTTTCTGAAGGTTGGCAAAGTAAATACGTGTTTTCTATTTATAAGCTTGCCATCTAGAAGGTACAACCCAAGTTGCACTAATCTATGCACACTTTGCGCTGCTCGCTCTACACATTATATACATCGGTCTTACTTTTTCAAAACCTAATTCATTCATCCTGACCCCAAGACTGTTGCCATATGACATTCAGTGAGTGAGAAAAATGTAACTTTAAGCCTGATTCGCTTAGAGAATGAATTCAAATTCCATAAGAAAGGAAAGTAAAATTCAAAGTTAGAATATCTCAATTTTTTTTTTAGGACTATCAAATTTTTTGTAGAGGTCTCACAACTGAAACATAATGTACCATTCTAACAAGTAATAGTGTTCTGATAAACTTTTAAGAACAAAATTGCATAAATAAGGTCCTCGCGAAGCTTCTGGCAGCTAATTCTTTACAATTGTCAGAAATCCTCCAAATATGGGGTAAAATTATATATTTACTATGGAATCAGACACGTACCTATATCTTACAAATACTCTGCAGACATTTGCATTAACATTTCCTACGCAAACATTCCGCACATTTTAACATTGAATATACACTGAAAAGCAATTTAATTAGAAATACCTGTCTAGTAACACGTAGCACCACCTTTCGTCCTGATTACTGCGGCGATTCGTCTCGGCATGGACTCTACAAGACACCGGAAGCGTTGGGAAGCCATACGGATCCACGACCTCTGAACAAGCTCCCACAGTTACTGTTACACGGCACTAGCAGTGTTCCTGCCGAGTCGGCCGGTAACGGTGCGTGGGACCTGAAGTACAATTTAGTTGGCCGCGGCACCAGGTGAGAATCTCAGGTGCACTGCTGCACTCAAAGATTCACACCAGAACATAAAAACTGAAAAGTTGAAGAATGACCCGAAGCACAAGGCTTGGGTGAATCCACCGTGTGAACAAAATAACAACAACAAATAAAAATAAAATAAACTAAAAAAAAATGATACTTTGGGATCAGAGTTGTGATGAGGTTCACCCGCAATCACCAATTCGTGACTGAGTGTAGTGGTCCGGATCTTACTCCGGTACATTCAATCCCCAACCAGCCAGTACAACACTCACTTTCGCAAATAACACATGATTCTCAAATACACAACACAACATTTAATAACGTTCTGCGAGATTTAAACAGATACGGCGCTCTCTGGGCGTATAGACAATTGCCCCTCTTATGTGGGCAGCATACGGTGTCACACATTACTGTCGGAAGACACAAGCCGACTGAGTCTCCACCGGACTATCTGAACAAGAGATACTACTCGTTTACACACTAAATAGAGCTGCAGGTGATATTCATATACAATTGCTTAGAGAATGAAAAACAAATTATATGCAAACGATCACATTAAAAATACTCGCGACACAAAATACACAAGCACGTTAATTTGCGATATAAGATTATAGGTGCGAAATACTGCCAAAGTTAATTAACTAAATCTAATAAGCATGCACATGCAGAACCCTGCCCCGCTGACGTTGGTCCTGAACCAAAGTTAAAAGAAACTGTCCCGCCCAGCGGAATTTGTGGCCACACCCTCTCCCTTATTCATGTAAAAAAAATAATCAGGAAATGGGCCCTGTAAGAAATAAATCTGTATGTGCAGGTATTTCCTCTGAGGTTCAGTCACTCAGCATTACTGCATCTATGTCCCTGCAGCTTTGGGTGTCGGGATGGCACAAGTTCGCAGATGTGCGAAGAAAGAAAAAGGAAATATTCATCTACTTACAGTTTCGTGACTTTGCTGTGCAAATCCGTTGTGCATCACATAATTTCGCATGACAAAAAAAAACACGCACACACACACACAGACACTTGCACCATGTGGCAGCACCGATGATTCAACACTTCACTTTGACGCTTGATGTAAATGAAGCACACAATTAAAATGGTGATATCACGCCGCACTTTGTTGCGCTGATGCGAGTATACACGGATCCACTCTTGTGAAGATTTAAAAGGTGGCCGTTAAACAAAATAGCCCTTCTCACATCTGCTGTTGCAGTTTCCGAGACTGATTTTCTGTGTTCCTGGGAAATGATTTTTGTTGTCGTGAAGAAATAATTGTGAACATCAACTGCTTGGAGAGTGGAACACATTCAATTCCGCTGCTGCTATAGTAGATTCCGTCCGTCGCTACCTTCCGTCCTTTTTGACCGTTCATTCCCAATTCGGTCAGTTCCTTTCCGTTAGCATAACATCTACCCTGCCTGAGTACGCAGTTCAAATATATCCCTCGCAGGTTTTGTTTCCATTTTTTTATCGAGTTGCGACCGCCAGCCCTGAGATTAATTTTCTCGGCCGAGCGAAATCAGACGTGCTTTTACCTTAAGCGTATATCGGCAACTCAACATTTCACCTGTATATTTGTTAGGTATCGAAGCCACCGCTCTTACGCTCATATTTTTCTTTCGCCATGTTTTTATCCCGTCGCACTTACACGTAGTGGCTTCGCTGCTTACGTGACCACACACACGCACACATGGGGCCTCGCTTCGCCCCGTAAGACAAGCGTCTCTTCACTTCCTCCACAGTAGGGGATGAATGGGGGTGACGATTCCACACTGCAGTGGTTAGCATCCGAACCCGACTTTGCTTGGCTTCGCTTCTCATTGGAATGACCACTGTCCACTCGCAGACTTCTTAATTTGCCTGTAACTTGGCTTTCATTAGGCCAAACAGTCGCTGATTTCCATTACGCTCCAGCCTAGAAATTTCTGCTTTATCCCGCGGATTCAGGCATTCTGCTGTCTTTATGGCAAACTGGCATCTCCATTTCTTACCAAAATGCGGGGAGGTTTGCTGCGTCATTTTTCCCAATTCATTTTTTGCAGAACCAAGGCATCCAGCCTTTCACATCGGAGAGCGTACAGACAACTGAACTTTCTTCCTTATGTTCATGCCAAGTGCGAACTCTTATTTTTCTGCACGGACCACACAGAGAGCAATTGTTCTCGAAAATGCCCCAAACAAACGACGAATTTACGATTATTCGCTAAACCTTTTGTCCCCATCTTCATTCATTTACTCAAGTGGGACCCCTCTTCGAAAGGTACCACTTTCCCTTTCCGTGTTGCTTAGGCTTCCTGTCAGCTGTGCCCTGATATTTATGACCTAACAGAGGTATTCTGAGACCACCCAGCCAGAGAGAATTCTTCGCCTCTTTTCTTTCCAAACCCCCAGATAAAACTTTATCTGCTGTTTACACTTTTAAACTCCAATCAAGCCTCGAACATAATTAATACTTAATTAATTTCACACATCAACCACGCCCATTAATTACTAAATTAATGGCGGGGGTGGGTCGTAACATCGGCCCCTCCTCAAGAAATCCAGAAGTCCTCTTCTGGGCCTATCGCTTTGCTCTTATCAATTTCCAGAGCAACCATTGAGTGCTACCTTTTCCCACAGGTAGAAACAATTCAAAATGGCAAAAATATTGCGTTTCTTGCCTTCAAGAGCATTGGAGCGACTTCCTAATTATCTCGCAATTTTGTTAATTAATTTTAGAGAACAGCCGAAAGAAAAAACAACGTAAATGAGAAATAAATAAAAAAAACTGAACTGTAAAAGAACATGTGAGCCTGCCGAACTGTGATTCCTAGCTGCCTCATACCATACACGACATGGCGGACAAATTTTAGAGTTTTCTTCAGGTTTTAGGATGGGGGTGTCCACTGTAACATTACCAAAGATTTGATGGAGGGGGTCAGAGCCTCGAACATCTCTCTCGATGGCATCCCAGATGTGCTCGATGGGATTGGGGTCAGGTGACCTAGCTGGCCAAGGAAGCGAGGGCACGTCGCTGGAGTGTTCATCCAACCATTTGGATACAATTCGGGAGCGATGGCACGGTGCATTCTCTTGTTGCAAAATGAGGTCCCCAGTGGGATGTTGAAGACGCACAAACGGGAGCGTCCAGGATATCCCGGTAACGTTAACCTGTCAGGGACGATGTCACACGTACCAGGGGTCCCATTTCAGTCCACGTAAACGGTCTCCAGACGAGAATGCCACCTACACAAGCTTGAAGAGTACCCTGATGGCAAGAAGGATCCATCGCTTCATGTAGTTTGCGCCGTACTCTTATCCTGCCATCCGCATGTACCAACGTGAATCTCTACTCATCAGTCCAGGCAACATTTTCCCACGTATCTAGGGTCCAGTGGCGATGTTCCCGCGCCCATGCCAATCTTTGCAACCTGGGATTTGCGGTCAGCAACGGTACCCTCGTGGGACGATGGCTTCTGTATCCCATAGCGAGATGGTTCTGGATGTTGTGGCAACTTACACGTTTTTGTGCACCAGCGTTAAATTTTAGTGATTTCTTGCACTGTGGCCCGTCTATCCGCTGTTACAATGCGAGCTAGCTGACGATAACTCCGCTCATCCACACGCTGTTGTACACGGCAGTTGGCCCTTGCAGGGATGGTTTTACCGTATTCGATGTACTCACGGTGCACCCGTGACAGTGACTTGTGAAAATTCGTGCCTGTACGACCCCTGAGATGGAGTGACCCATTCGTCGGGCATCTACAATTTGCTCACAATCAAATGCGCATAGATCCATCGTCTTACCTACTGTGTCCGACTCTTACTGATTCCCGTCGCATCACTCCTTATATTGTCTGATCGCTGCACAAGTCATGTCACTTCCGTTTACATGGCCGCCCACAGCGCCACCATTTGCATAACTCAAGCTGTCTCTAATTCAATTGCTCTTCAGTGTATATGTGAACATGACTTTGTATTATTTATCCTGAAATTCTAAATTAACTGTAATCGCAACTTTCATTTCTTAAATCTTTAACTATAAATACATTCTTGAACTTTGTGAATACCATATTTTGCAACAATGCAGGCATCTAAAATATTTTGAGGTTAATATTGTATACTTCATGCATAGTTCATGTTACAAAGTACCTTTTTTAAATCAGAAGACCAATTTACTTGAACATGTCTAATTGTAGCAGTTAGATATTTGAAACAGTGAACCAATAACCTGATTCAGCATGAATGCGTCCGGGAACGAGTTCCTTAATAATCCATGCGTTTGCATGTAAAACTTTGCAGAAGAAGAGGAAAACCTTACCCTGGATTAATATTACCAATTTGAGAACACCGAATCAATATCGAGAAGGCCTGGTCAAGGTCGTCAAAGAGCCACGACGGCCAATGAAGATCTTTTGGCACTTTCAGCGAGGCGCCACAGGACTGCTACAGCTGCACAGCTATCTCGTGAGCTGCATGCCGCCACTAGAACCCGAGTTTCAAGGGTTACTGTTTCTCAAATGCTTCATGAGAGAGGGCTTTTTAAGCCTGAAGACCCGCTTTTTTGCTTCCCGCTCACTTCAGCACACAAGAGAGCTCGTTTAGCATGGTGCAAACATCAGCCTTGGACCAGACTTCAGCGGGGTAACGTTCTCTTCAGACTAGTCGCGAGTCAGCCTGGACACTGATTCTCGACATACCTTCATCTGGAGAGAACGTGGGACCCGATACCTTTCCTCCAACATCCGAGAAAGAGACCGCTATGGCAGCGGAGGTGTAATGGTCTGGGCAGGCATGTTGGACGGCCGCACACCTCTCCATATGTTTGACAGAGGCTCCCTGACTGCTGAGAGGTATATGGATAAGATCTTACAGCCCTATGTTCGACTTTTCAGGGGCGAAGTTGGCCCTCGGTTCCTTTTTATGGAAGACAACGGTCGACGATTATCTTGAAAGTGAGGATATTCGCCGGATGGATTGGCCAGCCAGATCGCCAGACCTAAACCCTATCGAACATGTCTGGGACGCTCTTGGGAGGGCAATTGCAGCTCGCCATCCCCTCAGAGAACCATCCAGGAGCTGAAAACTGCGTTGCTGCAGGAGTGGGACTGACTGCCACAGAGACTAAACTGCCTCGTTTCCAGTATGAAGTAGAGCTGTATGACTGAGAGGAGACCATACCCCATATTAGTCATTTATGTTCGATCTTGCAACATGGATTTTGAACATTCCTGCGCTCATGAGCCTCATTTGACTGTCATGAGTGCGTACCATGACTGTTGTATGGTATAATTTTTCTCTTATATAACTGTGTATCATACCAAATTTCATTAAAATGTGTCCATTAGTTTTTCAGAAATTCGACGAAATGTGCAAATTCTCTTAATTTTGAACATCAGTGTATTTAAATAATTCAAGATTACATCGGTTAATGTCAGATGTCTGAACCAGTGAAAAGAATAGTATCAGCATAAAGAATAATACTGAGAATAAGTCATGAATATAAATATTAAATAAGATCGGACCCAAAATAGAGCCCTGTAGTACACCTGAATTCATATATTTTAATGGACAACAAATGATCGATTAGTATTAGTTGTCTGTTAGGTAATGTTTACTGTCTGATAAATACCTCTTCTTCCAATATTATGTAGCTTTTTAATAAAATTTCATGATTTAATGCATCAAAAGCTTAAAGATTCAAAAATAATGCAAGCGTTATTTTTGTTCCATATTTTCTTGCATATGAAGTAAAGCTGTGGAGGTTGATTTATCAGACTGAAAGCCAATTTGGTTAGGATTGTTATATTTTTGAAGATAAGTCTATTGTAAATAAGCTTTTCTAGAAGTTTTGCAAAAATACATTTTTGCAATAGGTATAACTGTTTCCTTGATTCTTCGCTCCTGATTTAAATTTTGGAGAAAGTCAGTATCTTTAGAGCATCTGGATAGATACCAGTTTGAAACAAAAGATGAAAATTTTAATAAAGGATTTAAGATGTCTGCCACATATCCACCAACCTTAGGATGGATGTCATCATAACCAGCAGTAGAATTAATATTAATTCCATTTAATTCAATATAGTTGATCTCTAGTAATATCAGGAAGATAAAAAGTGGTACTTCTAAAAGTACTGTGAATATAACTAAAATATACATTAAGGAAATATACTGGAATACTTAGTGGTTTTTATTTTAAGGTTATTTTTAATAAGTTGAGGGATAGAAGTAAAGTAGGATTTAATTGAGTAGCTATCTTTAACTATTTGACTGTTTTAAAACGCTGGAATTCTTCGACAGATTTTACTTTACTATCGTCAGTTAAATCCATTTGGCGTAATATTTAAACCTAAATACACAAGCTCGTCCCCGCCAAACTGGCATTTGCTGGGTTTTAAGGTGAGCCCAGCAATACACAACAACCCGAAAACCTGATCTAGCAGAGATATAAATGTTCCTCGGATGTTCCAGAGGTTATATCTTTCAAGTATGAATGCACGTGTGAAGGCCTCTAAAGTTTGTCTCAACACAGTATCCATTAGTCTTGGGAGCGTGGCAAGCACAGATGAGAGACCAAAAGGCATACGCAAAAATCCACGTGAACCAAAGGGGGAGTAATAAATCCTGTCTTATTAAGTCAGGATGGACAGCCACCTGCCAGTATCCACTGGCTAAGTCTAGGCTAGTCGGCCACTTCGTGGATGACAAATCTGCAATATGTTATCACTGATAAAGGATAGTTATTCATTTTGTACTACTCCTAATTTTCTTGTAATCCAGAGTGAAACGATGGCCACCTGTCAATTTCTTAGACACGAAAAAGGCAGGCGCTGCGCATACACTACAGTATTTTTTTATCACAGCTTTGAGCTTTTCATTAATTTGCGTACGTGATTCCTTATAATTTGGACAAGGATATGGCTCAGATGCAACTATACTCCAATTTCACCCTAAAAGTGTACTACTGGGAAAGGTGAGAGAGCCTTATCACATCTCGTCGTGGAACACAAGAATGGTATCCATCCGCGTTATGTGCTCTTCTGTTACCTTTCTGTCACACCCACCCACACCTCACAAGCAATGGGGATTGTGAGCGGAGGTCAGATGGAGGCTGAACTGCTTCACCTACTGCCTATTTAAGCGTAGCCCCCGGTTTAAAAGTAAGCTACCCTTAGAGTTTCCCCGATTGTCAATTTATTGTCTGTGTTAATGTTGGGAGAGGTCTTCCGCCTGTCAGAGTTCTATCCGAAGTGGGAAGAAATAGCCGAAAGTGCGAAGCTCTTGATTCAGCAACTTCTCAGAAAAAATGTATTTCTAAAAGCGCTCTAACTTCTAGAATTTTCTTTTTAGATAGCAATTTTGTCTGATAAACTTGAGCAAACAAAAATGGATCCTAAGCAATAATTCTGATGCTTTTCGATCTAAACGCTAGGGACTATTTTTCGTAGCGGAGGTAGCTGTTTCGTACCCTTCATAGTGGGTTCACTCTCAGGTTGACTGGAAGTATAGAGTAGCTCTCTTCTCTCTTGACTGTGTGAGAAGCAATATGAGTAAGTCCCAGCTGATTCGAGAATAAACCCAGCAGCTTTCGCAGAAACTGAGAAAGCTTGCTTTTTGATCCGGTGACAATGTCACTTTGGAGACTACACTAAAAATCTGCAGGTTCTTCTGAACTGGCTTCAACAAATTCGGGCAATTAAAACTAACTCTTCCAAATTCAAGGATAACTGGAAAGTCTTAATAAAATTCAGTCTCAAAAGACATTTTACAGGTAACTTATTAAGCAGGAGAAAGGTATTAGTAAGCCGAACTTGACCCAACTGAACGGGTAGTGTAACAGCTCCCGAGACAATCTGTTATTGTGCCTCAGCGGAATTTGCGATTAACGATATTTCATGTTCATATTGAGCCCAATCAAAATGTGTTGCTATAATAACATCCCAAGGTTAGCAACACATCTGGCAATTTTCAAAAGTCTTTAAGGTCTCTCTGAGCAGTGGCGGTTCTAGTGAAGACCTTACTCCTACCTCCGACGGTAGTTTAAGTAATTCCTATTTCGGTCATACGAATTGTTCTCCGTTGCTTGCCTATATCCTTAACTCTGATTTCACTAGCATGAGGATTATAACTATTATACCGTGACGAACGCTGTTGAGTCTTTGTTGAAAAGTCTCGTCAGATTGGACACACCAGCAGGACGCAACTCCAGTCCTTCCAGCAGAAGTTGCACATGCAATCAAGAACATGAAGCGAGGAAAAGCTCCAGGAGAAGATGGAATTACTGTAGACATCATACAAGAAGCAAGTGGAGAAATCGAAACAGTACTCGCCCAAATTTTCACTCGATGCCTTAATGAAGGAAAGATTCCTGAGGATTGGAACACCGCTACAATGATCCTGCTACATAAGAAAGGTGACATTGAGGATCTCGGAAACTACAGACCTATCAGCCTCCTATCAGTAGTTTATAAAATCTTCACTAAAGTTCTTTCACACCGCTTGAAGGTAACACTGGACATGGCTCAACCGAGAGAACAAGCTGGATTCAGGAGTGGCTACAGCACAATAGATCATATCCATGTGCTGAGAGAGCTAATTGGAAGAACGAGGGAATATGAACTTCCATTGTGCATGGCTTTTATCGATTATGAAAAAGCCTTTGATTCGGTGAAACCATCAGCAGTTACAATGGCTCTGAAAACCTGCGGTATTGAAGATGCATACATTAATATTATTAATAACATCTATGAAAATGCAAGTGCAAAGATTAGGCTGTTTGAAAATACAACACACATAAAAATTGGAAAGGGAGTGAGACAAGGTGACACCATATCTCCGAAGCTCTTTAATGCCACATTGGAGGGTGTTTTTCAGTCACTGAGCTGGGAAAACAAGGGGATAAAGATTAATGGAGATTATCTAACCCACCTTCGTTTTGCTGATGACGTAGTCATTTTTGCAACTAGCCCATCAGAGCTGCAGAGTATGATCCAGGAACTTGCTGACAAGAGTAAAGAAGTGGGATTAAAAATGAACTTTCAGAAGACAAAAGTGATGTTCAATGCTTTTACAAGAAATGAAGATTTATCGATTGATGGAGAAAAGCTGGAGATAACAGACACGTACGTTTATCTTGGACAGCAGATATCAAGTGAGGGTCACATTGATGAAGAAATTAATCGGCGTACAAAACTTGCCTGGAGAGCTTTTGGAAGAAACAGCATAATTTTCAAGAGCAATATGCCATTATGTCTTAAAAGAAAAGTGTTTGATCAATGCATCCTTCCAGTGCTTACGTATGGTGCAGAGACGTGGACCTTAACTAAAAGAGACATACAAAGGCTGCAGACAACTCAAAGAAGCATGGAGAGGTGCATACTTGGTGTAACCAGGAGAGATAAGAAGAGGAACTCGTGGATCCGAAAAATGACAAGAGTGGAAGACATCATGATCAGAGTTAAATCCCTGAAATGGCAATGGGCTGGACATACTGCCAGAAGGACAGATCATCGATGGACAGCCGAAATTTTAGATTGGATTCCAAGGGACAGGAAAAGACCCAGAAGAAGACCACATGGGAGATGGGTGGATGAAATTCGAAAGTATGCAGGGGTGACATGGAGGAGACTGGCACAAGACAGACCGTTGTGGAGGAAACTTGGGGAGACCTTCGTCCAGCAGTGGATTGATAATGGTTGACAATGATGATGATGATGATTAGCTTCAAAAGTTAAAGCATGGTCTGGAGTTTCTAACTTCCATAAAGCCTTGCGAAAACGGGTCAAGTTGCTGGATTAGGGTACCCAGAATGTCAATGATGGGATTAATCCCGCAATTTAGTGTATCCAGAGCAAACGAGATGGGGCTGTGTGTAGCCCTCTGCCACCTGGAGAACAGTTTCTGTGCAATCCTGCTTTACTCAGTATATAAGGGATCACCAAGAAAATCCGAGCGAAACCTTTCGTAATATGCCCCTTGGTTTAATTTTCTCCACTGTCGATACCAGGTTTTGACAGCGCCTTACATGCAAGTGCTTAAAATATGTATCCCACAATCGTCGGGAATCTTGTAGCCGTCAAACTGATCCTCTGTATCCTCAAGAAATTTCAAAGAATAGCAGTGTTTCCGGTAAAAATGATTGAACCATCGTATGAAATGGTGTCACGGAGGTTTACTCCGCCGTCACCAGTGTCTTGTGCAACTGTAGTTAACTTTCCTGGGACATGATTCTCAAAATCGTTGTGCTCCCCCATTAGAAATACCAGATCCTCAGGCGTAATTATCTTCGTCGAGGACTACATCTAGACTCCGGTAAAGAAGTATCACAACCCCTCTAAAATGATTCTACGTACTAATTACTAGAAGACTTTCTGACAAGACTAAATTCTGGTTCGAAATAAGTTTGGACCCCAGTTGTACTCTTTCCCGAATTAAATGTTCACTTAAAACATTTACCTACTGAACTTATCAGTGGTTCTTGTAAAATTGAGCTTCTTAATTTAATGCTCCGAATAACCAGCACACAAAATCCTTAATTATACAATGAGCAACTCTAGTCTTTCTAATGGACAGAAAAGCCTTAAAGTACTCGCTTAGTCTCTATTTGGTTGTCCTAAAATAACAGAACTGTATCTACGTACTTCAGTAATCTGATCAATATTTCAAACTGAACCTCTAACATTAGACTCAGTGTATCAATCTCCATACACATTAATCCAATATATACCAGGGTGATTCAAAGGCCATGGCAGTTGTCTGATAGTTCATGAAAACGTGTGTAAATGCACAAGATTAAAAGGATTAATCTTCGAAATAATCCATCGTGATGCCATTATTGCAATGTCTTTATTTTCGAGGCAAAAAGGTCTTTGACCCCAAGTTCAACGTCGTGGATGTTTTGGAAGTGTGTCCCTCGTAAAAAATGTGTCGTGGACCGAAATAAGTGGTATTCCCAGCACATTTGACAGGTTCTCTAGTGATTGTGCTCGGATTTGACTTTTTACGGCTTGGCGTACAGTTTCAGAATTCAGTCCATTTCATTTATTATTTCTGTTAGATTCCTGATGTATTGTTACATTATTTCTTTTTTTTTTATAACAGCAAGGAAGCTCCGGGAAAAGACCTCAGTCATGGCTTGGCACCGAGCTCGCTTTTCCTGACTTGTTCTTGAGCTCAGTTCATTGTCTTAAAGGTTGCAGACCATTTTTAAATCCTGAAACCAAAATTTTGCCACCTTTCAGACACTGCTCCATCTTCCACTGTACAAATTTCCTGCAGTGGTAAAAATTTTTTAAAGAAACTGCAACAGCGCACTAATCGTGTAATTTTTAAACCATATCTTTTGACAGAATTTTCAAATAAATCACAGCAATGTGTGTTCCTATTTATACGAACTAGGCGATACCAGTTTTCCGGTAGTGGATTTTATCTGCATAACGCATGCGCACCGAGTAATTGCCTGACAGACTACTCTTCAAAACTGCAATGACTTTTGAATTGCTATTACAGTCTACAAGGTAAAACGCAAGGCATCTGCCCACACTTTACGCTGCTAGCTTCACACATTTATACCTCGTTCTTATCGTGTCAAAATATAAACAAGTTACTTAACCTGATCTAAAGACTGTTGCCACATAACATTCATTGACTGAGAAAAATATGACGTTAACTGTAACATATTCGGAGAATGAGCTCAAAACTTGCATAAGAAAAGTAACTAAAAATAAAATTTAAACTAGAACGCACGTCACAGATTTCACCGATGTCTGCTCACACGGCCTGTAAGCGACTCATATGTTGTAAAAAAATTCTTTAGCGGCATACTTAACTTTAGTGAAAATCTTCCAAATACGTGGAGACAATGTGAATAGAGTCTGGCCCATTCCACGTTCTTCTTTAACACACAGCAACCAAAAAATTGTTATCCAGACACCACTGGGATCATATACCAGATCTCCGGATAACTACTTAACTAGATCTCTCGATAAAAACTTAACTTTTATAAACGCGTTATCTAGAAAGGAAAATTACCTTTTGTGTAATCGATTCGTCTATTTCTTCGATTAACATTTCTTGAATACAGGGGCTTAGCGCCAACTCAAAGGCTACGCATGACAATGTTGATGCCGTTGTGTCGTATCCTGCAAGGAAGAAGGCTACACACTGAGCCACCATCTCGTCGTTGGATAAGGCTAAATTTTAAAAAGGCGGCAAACAACTTTTATCAGAAGAAAACTTAAGTTACATATTTAGCATCATTAAAAATACTACTGCAAAAGACAATTGATATGCAATGTTTGTTCAAATTTTACTAAAGAAACTCATTAGATACAGATGTTATAGGACATTTTTTCTTAACTGTATGCTTTAGTATAATTTCTATGTGAAAGACTATTATGCGAGACTACGTCCTCTGTATATTTTCTTCTTTCTAGTATTGTGGCTAACCTAAGTTAAAAAAGTAAAACCATAATTGCAACACATTGTAATAGCAAAAAGACTGGCGAAACCAGAATAGTATTCCTACTAAGTTTGAGTGTTTTAGATATCTCTGTAGATGCCTTGAAGTAGGAAAACTTCAATTATGATCACCCTGTATAAGTAGGTTATGAAAGAAAATGTCACTAGGAAGGTGGCAGCACATTCAAGTTGGAGGAAGGCTCTCCGTTCGGAAACTAGTTTTTTTCCTAACTAGACTGCTTTCTTTAAGAATCACTTGCAACTTGCAAATGCCAAGCCTGCGCAGTCTGGGTATGCCCCTGTAGATAGTGGAGTAATTATAATAAGTACTGACTCAATATTTTTTTTAAAAAAGTGGAAAAGTTACGTAAATAACTTTTATTTTTCCGAAGTACGTGTCTCCTGCGATAATCCAAGTGTGACGATCAGCCAACACCAGGAAGGACTTGCAGAGGTCCACTTCTAGTATGGAGTGAAGAGCTGATGTAACTCAGTGGTCTAAGCGTTGGCTTATAACCGTTCAAGTGGGTCCGGGGTCGAATCTCGGTGAAGCATGGATGTTAGCTAAATTAGGGACTGGTGACTGCTCATAGCACATTGAGTTCACGGTTGTTGTTAAACCCTCCCCCTAAAGCTGATGTCAGTTTTGTATGCCTTCAATATCTTGAAAAACTTTAAAGGCAGCTGTAATGTAGGGAATAGAATGCGGTCACGCGGTGACAAATCTGGAAAGGCAGGGTTGGCAGTTGAGTACACGCAGTTGCTTTCATGCCAACTGCTGTACACCGCCTGCTCTGCGTGCAAGTGCGTTATCGTGAAAGCGGAACAATTGCCAGTTTGTGTACTCAGTCTTGACACGAACAATCGTACTAAATTTGATTGTAAGAATTATCATTACAGTTGTACCTTGAGGAATGAACTGGTGATGCAAAATTCCCTTGCTGTCATGAAAGCATTCTTTATTTCCAGCTTCTGAAACCTGGTCTTTCTTTTGGGTCACTGTGGCGACTTCCACTGAGCGCTCTGACGCTTCGTTTCAGGATCACAACGAAAACCGCTGTCTCGTCACACCACTTTGGAGGAAATTTCTCCAAGATTCCTTTTGCGTACTCCACTCGTGCGTGTTTCTGGTTATCTGACAAAGCATACTGAACAAAACTAGCAGAAACTTTCTCCCCAGCCACAAATCTTGCATTAAAATTTGACTAAACGTCTCCTTATTAATGAGCTCACATTCCAGCATCTTCAAGATCAAAGACCTTTTATCCTTTCGAGAACTTTCTCGGTGAATTCAGTTGTGCGCACTGAAATTGACCGTCCGGGCCTTTAGTCATTTTCCAAATTTTCCCGCCCATCCTTGAAACGTGCATACCATCTGCTCGCAACAATTAAACTGCTTCAAATGAAGTTTTATCGATTTTCAAACAGAACCGGATATTTGCTCTCAACTTCGCGAGTGTGGCGTTTTCCGCCGAATGACTTCATGCACCGCGTAAATAGGCCTGAGATCATCACGAAAACGCTGCTGCCACCTCAAAGCTGATAAATGACTTACCAAAAAGCTATGCTTTCCTAACCCGTGTGTTCAATCCAATCTGTAACAACGCAAGCAGTATATGCGTTGTCTTGTTGGTAAAATCATGAGCCTTCCCTCACGTACTGACACAAGGTTGGTAGTGCATAATTGTCAAGGCAGTACAATTAGATTTCAGTATTCATCATACTGTCCAGAACTAGTAATGGGCTCGAGAGGCAGCACTAGAAACAGCTTCATACCATCATGCAGCATCCATCAAACTTAAATGCCGGTATAATAGTCCGTGCGCACGGGAGAAAACCCTTATTTTCCTACCCCCAGGTACGACTTTGTAACATGACACATTGGTGCAAAGCAGTTTTCACGAGTCTAGTGAAAGATACTTTCCCTACTGAACTCAAATCTGCATTTGGTAGTCGAAATGATCAGCGGCTTGTGGATGGCTGATGGATCGTGATAACATGTGTAGCACACTCTACTGCTCTTAACATCAATCCCAATAGTCTCACATAGGGTTTGTATGGTTTGAGATAACGCTGTTTGTAGTTCTGAGCGGACAGTCCTTTGCAGAGCTCACCTGTCAGGTTTTGTTAGCTTCGGAGGTTTACCAAGTAGTTTCTTGGCGGATTTAGCCACAGTCCGCTTCTATTTGGGCATTACATCCCCAACCGTCGACTTTAGGATCGTCAATGCCACTAAAACCTCACGTAGGAAGCGAGCGATTGCTTATGTGATACCCAATTATCAGTGAACGATTGAAATGTGTGGACTACCGAGGCAGCTTGCATTCACAGTCGTGCTATTTTCTAGGCGTAGCCATGTTTATGGCCGTCTGTAATGTGGTGCTCGCGTGGGAATTATCAGAAAATTGGTTTCCGAATGTTAATGGCGAGGCAGTGTTTAGTGGAACTGAAGGAAACTTCTTTTCTTGAGGTTTGACAAGATCGCCGTATCTTCTGTGATAAGTTTACCATCAACACAAACTTAACTAACAGCAGTTAGATCCTAAAAATAAAGGCCGAAGATTTCACATAATATTTCTCAGGTTATACCTTTCCTAACACGAAAATCAGAGTTCTGCAAATCACTCCATTAAAATAGTGGAAGGATAAGCCAGCTCACTTAGCGCTAAAATATTAAATGTGAAAATACTGAAATTTAGCATTGAATCATTTTAGCAGGCTGCACTTTAAATGTCTCAGCTGCTCCGGTGGTGCGCTGGCTTGTGATTATTCGTCCGTGATGGGTCTGGGTTCGAATCCCGGTGAGACATGGATGCTCTCGTCTTACGGCGTTGGCTCTCCCTTCCCTGGAACTAGTGTTCCTAAATTAGGGATGAGCGACTGCTTGTAGCCAATTTGAGTTGTTTACGGTGGTCATTAAACCTCCAAATGTCTCAAAGGTGCCTGTTCGACTAAATTTTGAGTCCCATGGTATCCGAAGACATTTCGACAAATATTACTTAGCAGTTAGTGGATTATGAAGCACGTGAAAACTATTTGAACCTACTGGATACTTTTCAATGTTTCGTACAGCCGTATGGTAGGTAGAGGAAGGTGTGCTCCGGAGCAGTTGCTACTCAATACACACCCAAGTGAATGTTAGTTCGTGACATCAAGGTATATTGTGTTCTACAGCTCTCTGGGAAATAAAGCCATGTAACATAAGAGCTCAGTTTTCATTTATATATCTATTTTCCTAAATCAATGTTATCGGTACTTTGACTTCCCATTAGGTTATTCAAGGAATTTTCTCATACTGATTGTAAGGTGAATGAGTTGCGCCCCAATAATTATTTCCATGTAGCATATTTTCTGTAGTTATTTCTCATTTCAAAGGCAATGTAATGTAAATTCAAACGCACGTGTTGGCACGTGGCACAATTTCCTTTGTAAGCGGGATTATGTAACCGAACGACGCACGCGACTAGCAAGATCAGTTTACGTCGACGGGTCTGATGTGTAGGTCAAAGGTCACCACTTCTGGTGAACGGTCAACTCCACACAAATAGGATTTCCAGAGGCGGAAGGGGTGTGTGTTGGGGGGGGGAGATTAAAAATAAAAAAGGAAGCAACACGTTCGCTAAGGGGGTTTTCGTGTTTCACCTTCCACGGAGTTGGACGTCGTGTTTTAAAGCAGAGTGTCTGTTAGACCTCCCGGCGTTTTAAGTTTTCACTGACTGAATAGTCGGGGTTTTTTTCGGCGATAAGAGATCGGCCGGGTTTTAGACGGAACTACTAAAGTCACTGGCGGAGGGTCTTCCGGGATATCGAAGATAGTGAAGTGTTCGCTATCTGGGAACCTGTTGGCACGTGGAGATAGCCAATCGAACGGAACTTATTCTTTCATCTATTAAATTTTGTTTCATCTAACCAAGGACTTGTTATTGGAGTTATTCATTTTCGTGAACTGACTTGATTACTGACTACACGTTCCAATATTTCAACGATCGAGTTTAACTGGAAGGCTCTCAAAAGAACCTAGGTCAGGCCCGTTTGTGAGTCTGGTTCAGCAAGGCCTAGTGGCACATCGAACTCAGCTAGACCTGACATTGTGGCGCAGTCGGCAGTACATGTTTTATCGGCAGTACGTGTAGTATCGACAGCACGTGGTCAGAAGTGACAAAGGAAAGTAAGGCACGTGGTTGACGGAATCCAGCGACAACGGACAGGAATGAAGTGCACGTGGTTGAAAGGAATTCAGTGACAAAGGGACAATCTGGACGTGGTTTAACAGATGAAGCAGTACAGGTGAAAAAGGAGGCTCGAACGCCTCGGGCAATGTACCATTTTCTTGACTTTTTTTTTCGTTTTAACCTGTCTAGGATAGGAAAGGGTTAGGATATTTCCCGCCATGGCGCATTAGGGCTAAGATAGTACAAATCAGATAGGCGTTATGCAAAGTGTTAATAAGAATTTGATTTTTTTTATTATGTTGCATGCAATCAATCAGTCATTTGTATCACTGTGCTAAATTAGTTAGAAAGTATTGTGATGTTTAGATAATCGAATAATGTTCGGAGAAAATAATTCAGTATCAGAAACGAGCAATGAAGATAGGAATTGAAGACCTTAATTCCCGTAATGAAGTTGAAATAAATCTATCTTAAATCAGGATAGGATGGAGTGGGAATTAAGACTAGAAGTTTCTGCTTTCTTCTAGTTATGAAAGAGAATTGGTAAATAAGAGAGAAGAATTAGAATTAGTAAATAAGAGAACAAAGAGTTTGAGTTAAAGAAAATTGAGCGAATGAAAGATAAAGAAAAAAATGTTGATAGGAGTAAAAGGCATGATAAATTATCTGATTACATTAAGATCCTAGAAAAGACATTGCCTAACAGAGTAAACCAGGCGAAATTTTAGATTTTTTTAATTCTTTAGAAAGCTTTTGTTACATGAAGTTCCAGATGTGTTAAAAAGTAAATTAGTAATTGCACTTTTTAACTGAGTATGTGTGAACCATTTGTTCCGAAGGCTGACGTTGGATAAGTGTAAGGATTATGAGGTAGTAAAAGCTGCTATTTTAGCAGAGTAACATCTAACGCCGGATATCTACAGGAAGCAATTTGATAAGGTCTCTAGAGAAAAGGAGGAAAGCTACATGCAACTAGCAGGGAGATTAAAAAGAACATTAACATACTATGTTAACAGCAGCGAGGTCAAAGCATTTGACCAATTAGTGAATCTCATTGTATGTGATAAATTTAAGACCTTATCCCCTGAGCTAAAAACCTACATTTTGCAGAGAGGAGCAACGGGAAAGCTAGAGGAAAATTATCTAGCGGAATTATGTGACCGATTTAGGAGTCACGTGGGGACAAGAGGTAGCGAGAAAGAAAAACCCAGACAAGGATATAGCAGCGGGTTCGTATGGATCCAGGCTAAGGGTAGCGGACCGGAACGCAGCTATAATCTAAATTTCCTAATCAAAGAACCAAGATGGTGAGTAAACCGGGTAATTCTGAGAAGATTGTAGTTTGCTTTCATTGTGGGGTGAAGGGGCATTTCAAGAATAATTGCCCCCAGAAATCATTACCCAAGGGGAACGAGGATAATCCAGGGAGTTGGAGGAAAGAAGACCCGAGAAGAATTAATCGTCTCAGCCTAGAGCAACCAGGCGAGAGGGACGTAGTTCAGGACAGGCAGGTCATTATTCAAGAGAAAAGGCTGAAGAAAGAATCACCGCAAGGGTAGACAGGGTGTCCGTCCGCACGAAATAGCTTACGGGCGGAGGTAGCGGGAAATTCAGTTAGGAGACGCGGTGAGGCTTGTAGGAGAAAATGAATCTGAAGCAGTGGCATTAGTAAACACTGGGCCAGAATTTTCCTGTGTAAGGGCAGAGATTTTAGGTGACCAGTCAGTTGAACCGCAAGATTCAGTGATTTTGACAAGTTTTGATGGAGGAAAGGAGTTTCCTATCAAACAATTGAGGGTCAGAATTTAAAAGGAAGGTATGATCAAAGCCGACAAAGGGGTAAGTTCGTCTGCCGAGATTTTGTGTGCCATTGTTCCCAACCTCACTAATCCGGTAATTTTAGCACCAGATGATTTTCTGAGGTTAAGGGAGTTACAGGAAGCGACGCCGCAGTGGCCGACAGGAGAGAGGAATTCAGAGTCTGAGATATATAAGCACGTGACAGGAGAAATCCGGGTGTTGAGTTTTGAAGACGCGCATTTCGCTTTCAGTCATGCTTAAAAGCGGCAAATATAGCCGCGGGGTAGAGCAACTTAAGGGCGAAGAAGTAGATAGAACAAAAAGAGAGCACGTGGCAAGGCGAAAGAGGATAGCCAGATCAGAGCTTGACGCCAGGCACTCTGCAGGTTAGGGGGGGGGACTCAACCGGCGTAACGTAATCCCGTTGACGAACAGCCCCAGGCAGTAGGGAGAAATTATAGGGTGACGCAGGAAGAGCCGTCGGAGACCTAAAAGTCAGACACCAGAGCTTTAATTAGGGAGCAGAATAATGACCTGTCTTTAAGAAAAACGAGGGAGTGGGCAAAAATGAAGAAAGGTTATGTGATATGGGACATGATATATCACAAAGAGAAGGTGCAGGATCAGAATACTTTACAACTTGTAGTACCGGAAACCAGAAGGGAGCAAATTTTAAAATTGGTCCACGATTTAGTTTTTGGAGCACATTTGGGAGCCAAGAAAACACAAGAACGAATTGTGTATTCTTTTTATTGGCCCACATTGAAGAAAGACTTAAGGAAGTATTGCAATTCGTTCATGGCATGTCAGTTAAGCGTCCGGTCACAAAAAGGGATTAAATACCGATTCAACCGGTGAGAAGGCCAAAACTTCTATTTCAGGTAGTGAATGCGGATTTGATTGGGCCTATCGAATCCTTTTCTAGTAAAGGGCAGTGGTGGGTGTTAGTGCGAGTTGACCAGCATTATAGGTGGCCTAAGTGAGTATGCTTAACGTCACTCGCAGCTAAGAGCACGTGCGAGGCACTCTTGGAAATATTCCAGAGAACAGGTATACCAGAAGTGATAGCTGTGGATAAAGGCACGAATTTCGTGGCATCTTTGATCCAGGAAATGTTACGTTTGGGGGTCTACCCCACGTTTTTCGACGCCGAATCATCCGGCCAGTAATGGGCTCGTAGAACGTTTCAGTAGGGTGCTCAAGGACCTGCTGCATCACATTATCAGAGAGGAGCCTAAGCAGTGGCACAAAGCTATACCCTTCTTGCTATGGGCGTATCTGAAAGTTTCCAATGGTACGACTGGTGTGGCCCCATTCAAATTGTTGTACGGCAGGGAACCAGTAGGTCCGTTGGCAGTTTTAGAGAAAAACTGGCTGGACAATGAGTTGCCAGTAAGAATTTCGTTCCGGATACTCAATATTCACTAGACTTGAAAGAACGGGTGGAGAAGACCGCGGAACAGGTGGAAGGGTTTGCTGCGGAGCAGCAGCTATATACAGAGTATCACAACCGTAATCTTAGCCAGAAGTCCTACGAGGTTGGAGATCAGGTCATCGCTCCGATACCTGACTCCCACAACAAGCTGTACGCGCGGTGAACAAGTCACGTTAGAGTGAGAAAAAAGGGGCAACAAAAGCTACATTATTGAGACTGGGGACGAGTGGCGAAGGCAGGTGCACCCAGGTAAAGCTGCGCGAATTTAAACCTAGGATAGAACTTGTGGGAGTGATATTCAAAACTGAAGATTTTGGAAAAATCACGAAGTGCCCAGGAATGACTCAAAGAAATAACACCGGAGGATATTTGTGCAAATAATGAGGCCATCTCTCCGGAGCAGGTGAAAGAGTTGCAGAAAGAGGTGAAGATTTGATAAGTTTTTCTCACTGAGAGTAAGAGAAACCACTGTGGGGTGCCATAAAATTACTCTCTAACCGGGGAGCGTACTGAAGACGCAGCACCGGTATAAGGTACCGCAGTCTACGCAGAAAGCGGTGGGGCACAGATCGAAAAGTTGTGGCAGAACGGAATGATAGTGCAGTGAGGAGTTCAGCCACCCGATCGTGTGCGTGGCAAAGAAGACGGGAAGTACGCATGTGCATAGACTCCCGGATGTTGAATGCACACACTGTTCCAGATGCATTCCCTATGTCTTAGGTGCCAGACCTTTTTAGCTAAGGTGGGAGCAGCTAAATTTATATCTACTTTGGATATGCTGAAAGGATACTATCAGATACCGTTGGAAGTAGACAGTCGTCGGTATACGGCGTTTGCCACCCATCGAGGGCTATACCAACGTAAAGTAATTTCATTTGAATTGGTGGTGTCCGCGGCCACTTTTCAGCGTGCTATGAACAAGGTGCTTACTCCGCACCAATACTACGCTGCTGCGTATTTGGACGATGTTGCCATATTTTCAGTCTTGGGAGGAGCACTTGGAACATCTGCGACAGGTGTTAATGAGTTCAGAATATGCAGGGTCCACGGGGAATTTGTCTAAATGTTGTTTCGCACGGAAGGAGGTGCATTGAAAATAAAAAAGGAAGAGACACGTTCGCTAAGGGGTTTTTCGTGTTTCACCTTCCACGGAGTTGGACGTCGTGTTTTAAAGCAGTCTGTTAGACATCTCGGCGTTTTCACTGACGGAATAGTGAGGGTTTATTCGGCAAATAAGAGATCGGCCGGGTTTTAGACTGAACGACTCGGTCACGTGGCGGAGGGTCTTCCGGGATATCGGAGATAGTGAAGTGTTCGCTATCTGGGAACCTGTTAGCACGTGGAGATAGTCAATCAAACGGAACTTATTCTTTCTTCTATTAAATTTTGTTTCGTCTAACCAAGGACTTGTTATTGGAGTTATTCATTTTCGTGAACTGACTTGATTACTGACTACACGTTCCAATATTTCAACGATCGAGTTTAACTCGACGGCTCTCAAAAGAACCTGGGTCAGGCCTGTTTGAGAAAGTCTGGTTCGGTAAGGCCTAGTGGCAGATCGAACTCTACTAGCCCTGACACTAATTATAATTTTTATATGGGTGTTTGTTTTAGTTTTGTCTTTCTACAATAAAGTTTGAAATATTATTAACGGAATGGGAACTTAGTGTGTGAGAGCATATTCATCGTTAGCAAATTCGTTAGGACAAGACTGACTGACTGAAATTTCACTCATCTGCTTGACAATCCGGCTGTATTTAGTGCATCTGATTAGAGCTGTCTCCTAAAATACCTAGTTAGAACTAAATATTTCTGGTATATTTGGTTTGAATTATACGCCTCTACAAAAAAAAATCAGGAAATATATTCTTCCAAAACTCTGATCGAAACAGGGTTTCCCCATTATCTTTAAGATATTTTAAAGAGTATATTTTAACTACAGAACTTTTTTTTAAAAGAAGTGCTGTTCTGTATCATTTGATTAAAATTAGACTTGTAATATCTTCTGAAACTCTAGAAAATTGCATTTGGTTTTTAGACCTGACAGAACAATAAAACAGATCAGTCACAAATCTGTTTAAATTTAGAATCATCTGAACTTCCCAGCTGAAATGAGGAACTTCTAAAATATCTGTTTGAAGAGACATAAAACAATTTTTAAGATCACGATGTATGGCTTACTCTTGAAGCCCACAGTGGATCTGTATATCTGATTGCCTTCCTCATGACTTAACTCCGAGGATTCGACACTTTCTTCCGAGAGTCCTTCTTCCAGATTATGTTCAGCGTCCATGAGCATCTGGAGGAAATCATTTCGCCTCTGACAGAAAAAAGAAATAAACGACAGTTTATTACTACATAGAAACATAATCAAGAAAATTGCTTGTTTAACAAACTAGAAATGGTGGGATCCCTGCCGCTGGCTTCTGACTTGTTACTACTTTGTCTAACTCCAGCGCCAAAGTATGAACGTTTTGTTTTTTCCTGACAGCAGTGTCTCTTCATGGCCTGAGGCATTTATCGGAACCGTTTAACGTTGAAACAATAAAATTACAAAAAAGAATAAGTCCTAAGTTATATTAAATCCTAAGCATATATCACGCCAGATTATGTGGAGATTTCAAATATCCTACGCTAGCCACATCATCAGAAATACTCCTATGTCACCAGTTTTTTAAATAAGATTTAATTCATGAAAGACTTGACTGGAAGCAGTTTGCAGAACTCTACAAATCGTGTAAATGCACAGATTTGCCGTAATATAAGGATTCAGAGTTGTATACAAAATACTTTATCTTATCAAAAATACCCAGAACACTTGCCTATCCACAAACTCCTTAACAAGATAAAAAAATTAATACCTAATTGTTCCAGCCTTTGCAGCTATTACAGCTCTCACTCTGTTGGGAAGAAGTTTTACTAGGTTTTGGATAAATTGCGTTCCATTCTTCCACAAAATCACTAGTCAGGTCCGTCATGAATGTCAGACGGTTTGCCATGGCTGGTACTCGGCGTTCCAATTCATCTCTCAATGGTTCCACTGGTCTGAGATCGCGAGCTTCGAGCAGGTCAGTCAAATTCTTCAAGTATTTCATCAAACGCTGTAGACGGGGACATTGTGCTGTTGGCAAGGGCCTCACCGAACTGCGAACTGTTGCCATAATGGTCGAAGCACAGAATTGTCGAATGGCATAGATCGCAGCGTTAAGATTCCCGTTCACTGGAACTAGTGGGCCAGCATGAACTTATAAAAAACAGTGTTACAGTATACCTCCTCTCCAGAAACTTCAGTTGGGCAGGTAGTGTTAACCTGGTATTACCCAGACTGCCAGATTGTGAAGTGACATTTTTTCCAAAGAACGCATTTCCACTACTCAGAAATCCGGTGGTTCTGAGCTTTAGACGTTGACCATATGCAGATGCTCAGCCATGGGCATTCCCTTCAGCTGTCGACGAACAGTTATGATGCTAGCGTTGCTTCCGGAGGCATTTTGGAACCTGGTGTGTGTTGCAAATGATAACAGGCGATTTTGTCGTACCTCCCGCTTCAGCGCTCGGAGGTCCAACTGTCATTTCACGTGGACTACCACTTCTCGATTGCGCTAGTGTTGCTCTTAGGAGTTTAGATTTCCCCGTAACACCACTTAAAATTAATCGGGGCAGCAGAGCAAACAATTTCCCGGACATCCTATGGCCGTGCTACGTTGAAAGTCTGAGCTCTGCCGTAATTGATGCTTGTAATGTTTTCCCGGCCAGATAAGTCCTTTGTACCTGTATGGGCCATCGATGTGCCTAATATGGGCAAATCCATTGCTCAAAACGGGGTGTGAGGTTACTTTTGGCCATTACGGTATTGTATGTGGAGTAATATATCCTTCATTTCACGCAGTAGCCATACATTTTTTATGGCCAGTGTATGTACCAGACTCGAGTAACACCAGTGAGTCTATGTAACACAAACTATAAGGAGTGAATTTACACAAGCAATTTCTTGTGCAATTCCTACACACAAGTAGCACTGCAATGTAGACAAAATAGTAAATTCGGAGAGAATGTCCATACAACTGGATTTCAGTACCAGATAACACCACCAATGTGTGAAAGAAAGTTTTGATGCCTACGAGGCGTACTTTCAATGAAATTGCTGATGCGTGACTCTGGCAGCTAGCTGGGGTATGGAAAAGTAGCAGACGTTGCTGTACAGAGTCCTAAATGTTCTCAACAGGATTAAGGTCAGGATACCTCTGAGGTAACCAGCTCCTGAAGCACGCTTTTTAGGTACGGTGACTGTTGCATTGTCTTTGATAAAACTGAATCCATGTCCAAATAGCAGCGTGACTCAAAAGGCACAATGACCTAGTTTCGGTACACAGAGACATTAATGTTGTCATTTCCCTAATGTTTCACAAAATCGTTAGCATTAGTGTTTCAGTATTGGACGAAATCCATAGAATTAGTGATTCCCCTATTACCGCGTCAAGCCCCGTTCGGGAACTTAATGGCATAAATTTACTAATCACATTAGATCCTCTAAAGAGGCAACAATGGCATTGGGTTTTATGAGTTCGGCGACCCGGTCTCGTCGCTGGGACATTACGCGTTGCGTTTTCATAAAAGCTCGTAAAAGAACTAGTGTGCTGCAATAAAGTTAAATTTAAATTAATATCCCTGTATCGTTATTTGCTGTCACCTTTTTAGTACCTTCTGAAAAATAAATTTGTTTACTTTAAAATTCAACATACACTGAATACAAATTCGCAGAGCCGCAAGCGAAAGACAATTTTAAAAATAAACCTAAAAATGGATTCTTTCGTCTTAACCTGTTTACCGTTTGATGGTTGGACCAGATAAGTTCTGTTGAAGCACATCACTTGAAGTACTTTTAAGTTAAACATGCTAATCTCGCTCTCTGTATACGGTTCATAGATTTACTGCCAATCCGGGATGAGCAGTATTACTTTAATTTTGCCATTTCAGTATTTGATACAAGCAAGGGATTGAAATGTTTGGAAGATGTCTTATAGCAGTCTGCTTTGATTTTCTGTCTGTTGATTTTGTCTCCCGTGGTGGCGTTCAAGGATGCAGGAGTGTCGATCACTCTTTTAAACGAAGTACAAGAATTCTGCCTTAGATGCACGATTAGAACTTGCAGAAAAATAAAGTGTTTATTAAAAGTTAAAAACATGAGTCTTTCCATCTGAAGTTGTGGCTGCTACAGCCACATCTTCAGATGGAAAGACCCGAGTGCTCGGAATCCGACAGTTAAATACAGGAGCAAAAAACAGGTCGTTGCCACTAAATCCGAAGAAATACCCGATAACAGAGGAAAAACACAACCATATTAAGGCTACATATATACATAACTTAAAGTTCATGACTTCTATTGCTAAACAATAATTTCCACGGTTGATGTAAGATGGCAGAAAGTTCATCATTACAACAAATATTAAAGCTTTGAAATATATACATACTTTCAGTAAGTAGTACTGAGGTTCTGGAGGGTGGAACCGCAAGGACGGTAGTCTCGCTCCAAGTGGGAGAGTAAGCCTTTATTGACCAAGCAAGAGAGGGCTGTAGATTGTGAACAGATTTTCACACTGTACTTGTGTTCAGAGAGTCTAGTTCTTAATCTTCTTGAGGCCATACCAATATTAAATACAGTCGTTCTCATCGTTCTCTCTCGCTTTTAAGGGTAATACAGTACACTCCGTACTTATCAAACATATAAACACTATCTCGATCTTTTTTAACCCTGACGAGGATGTTCTGAGTTCGAGTGCTAAACGACAAATTATAGTGGTGGCACACATTTTTCAGAACATCAGCACATTGTGGTATGTATGTAATCCATGGCTCCAACGAATTTGGTGGGGTGACTCGCCCTTAGAGTTGTGAATGCCCATCTTTGAACCTTCCCCAAAATGCGATCAACATGCGTTTTAGTATAGCCATGTGCAACTTACTGTAAGTATGTATATATTTCAAAACTTTAATATTTGTTGTGATGAACTTTCTGCCATCTTACATCAACCGTGGAGATTGTTTAGCCATAGAAGTCATGAACTTTAAGTTATGTATATATATAGCCTTAATATGATTGTGTTTTTCCTCTGTTATCGGGTATTTCTTCGGATTTAGTGGCAACGACCTGTTTTTTGCTCCTGTATTTAACTGTCGGATTCCGAGCACTCGGGTCTTTCCATCTGAAGATGTGGCTGTAGCCGCCACGAAAGATCTCAGATCTCATGGTGTTTTTAACTTTTAATAAACACTTTATTTTCTCCTGCAAGTTCTAATCGTGCATCTAAGGCGGAATTCTTGTACTTCGTTTGATTTACAGAGCGAATATTTTACTGTAAAACCCAGACAAACGAGTCTTCACTTTCTAGGTACATCCTCTGACAGTAAATCTTCCACCTCCTCGCATGGCACTTCACTACCTCATTCTCTTTAATTTACGCGAGCTTTTTACTTCCGTGAACAGTTTGCATACCTCGGGCATCTCTTCAAATCTTTGTCCAAAGATAATTAAAGGCCCCTCAAAAATAAGACTGCGAAAACCTCCAAAAGCACTTATGACAACAATGGCGAATATGACAGAAAGCCTGTATCACTGACTGACCTATCTCTATTTCTGCAAGTTCTCGCTTTTTATTTCTCTATCGCTTTCCACGTGCCGCCTGGTGGGTCGTCACCTCATGGAGATGTATCCCTTCGACCTCAATGGTTACTGGAGTACACCTTGACTGCTCGTGATTACTCTCCATGTGGAAGGTGATGAATGGTCACTTCAGGCATATTTTCTTCTAGCTAGCTCAACATCTGCCTGGTTTAAGCCCTTAAAACTTTTTGGCCATAAATGTCACCCTGTTAGAGGATTTTTAAGCCTTTGCTTTTGCTATACAGAGAAGCATCCATTATCCCAATGTTTATATATTATCGCCATTCATGTTTACACAGCAGCTGAATAAATCTGTTTCCAAAAGTTCGCCAAAATAAGCTAGGAGGGCATGGTCTAGCAGCAATAGGTGCCAAAAATCTCTGGTATAGAAAATAGATGTGCTTACATCTGTCTCTGTAGCGACTGCTTATAAACGTCTGCAACTTACCCAATTAAACGCGCCGGCCGCAACTTAATTGGTCAATCACTGCATTCCTTCAAGAAAAATCATAAGGCTAGGTACTAAAAAAAAAAAAAAAAAGTACATCCATTAGAGGGAATTCTGAACTTCACCTATTTTACTAAAATGAAACTAGTGTTTCAAAACATATATGGATCAAATATTCTGAATTTTGATACACATTATCATATGCAATGAACTAATTTGTTTTTATACTCCTTTCCTGTCTGATGGCAGAATTCGGAATAATTATGATTTTCTTGTATTTTTCATCTCTGAAAACAAGTAATGCATTCAGAGGCAAAACAAGCAAACATTCCTGGCAATTCTAGTTTCAATCAAATTAAATTTTCTGGCAGTTGATCACCAGAAATTTAGGTAAACTGCTTATTTTTGCTATACCACTTATGAGGAATTCCCATGTGTATGTACCTTTTTAGCATTTCTAATGCGTGTTTCGGAATTCCGTTTAATATCCTTACTGAAATTGAGGAGAGAAGTTAAATTTTTACGTTTGGTTCTGGGTTCAATTAACCTACGTTTTTCATGCGTTTCAAACATCTCGTGGAATTTTGTGTGAAGTTTCAAGGTTATTAACAAGCGTGTCGTAATTTTCTGTTACTCTACACATGGAGCTAGGGTGGGGTCAGTCGACGATAGTTTGAAATTCACATGCTCTCGTTCAAAGTAATACTGCCTGATCAACATGGACATACCTTTTTTTCCTTTTGTTATCAATATTAGAACAACTTGAAATCACTTGTTGAAACTTTTTAGTATTTTTTTTTTTTACCAAACATTTTTTCTCTGCAAAATGATTGGTGTAATGGCCTGGATAATATCCAGGATATTCGTTGTCTAATATCATAATTTGTGATTCCTTTCAGATTTGTTCAGGTTCGTTTTGGGCTAAGAAATATTCCTAAACTAATTGCTTCTGTAGCATTGTTTAAATAAAACAGTCGCCGTAATAAGCAGCTTTTTCCAATAATGTGGCACACATAAATCTAAAGGTTGCATCGAAAAATATTTTCAGAATAACATGAAGCGGGGGTTGCTCATTAAAATGTTTTTTTCAACTCTAGGACTTAGTCTATCTCAAACATCATAGAAAAATTGTATTAGGAAAATAAAACATACACCCACCTGCCCATTTCTTTTCCTTTCTTCAATTATTTTCCGTGTGACTTCCGTGAAGAACTTTATTGGGCCTGGTGGAAAGGGACTTATGCAGAGCAGTTTCGCAAGACCAGGATACAAAACTGAAAAGAGAATTCTTCTGTTAAGATAAACATTATTCTGTCAAGTGCAGGGCATTCCACTCAAGTCATTGTGTAAATGCAAAAGACACGTGACTAAAACGCATAAAATAAGTTCTCAAATGTTAAAGCTCATGGCACGCTTGAAATAAAAGCAGTAACAACATTCAGTTTGAGAGCAAACTCCAACGTGAATATCGTGAGAAGACAGTTAAGAGGAATGATGTAGGTACATTGTAACGAGGGCGGTATTTAGAGTGGGGACGAAGAGCCTAACCCTCTCTCGAAAGTGTTTCATTTTCTGTTCAAATGGCTTGTTAGAGAAAATGCTTCAATAAAAATGCACCAACTTTAGAAAATGCTTTAATATTTTCTTCAACGTAGGCGTATCAAAAGTTTCATGCTTCGCATAACTTCTGTTAAACAATGAGAAACCAAGAAAGTATAACTTCTTGAACAAATACCTTTCCCTTATTTTTCCACGTAATCGCAAAGTTTTAGCAAACACCTTGCAATGGTCAAACCTGCAACTATCTTTGCCCGGTCCCGATAGCTAAACCCCAGCTGGAAGGACTGTCTTAAATAAGTTTACATTCTAAGTTAAATAAATAGCGACAGTACACAAGTTTAACAACACGATTTACGTTCAACTGTTTAATGTAATTTAGAATTATTAGTTTCCAAATTATCACAATTTTTGCTTTAAGGTCAAGAATACATTAACCTTGATGTTCACCCATGCAGAAGTATCACAACTCCAAGGAGGCCATAGCTCTTACCATTACATACCAGTCCCTGGTTTAAACTCCTCTCAACAGACACCTAACGAAACTGTAACATGAAGCAAATAGTCCAGCAGGAAACAGTCAACGAGATCAGTCCCACACACTGTGGCACTCGTCACCAGCAGTGGCTCGGCATACACACCCCTCCTCTGCACTGATGTCCATCGGCAGGCAGGCCCCGGGCTTAGATGATTGGCACCCTGAGACAAAGTAAATTCAGGTGCCCCCTTCCCATCTCTTTCCCCTTGACTTGTCCCCCTTGGTAATATGTAGCACCCATGGGCCTTTTTTGTTATTATTGATAGATATGATAGAAATTTTAGTTAAACCTACTATAATTTAAAAGAGAATGCCTTGTAAGTATGTAAAGAAGAATTTTTACTTACAAAGCAAGAGTAAAGCTTACAGAAGTACTCGTAGAACAATTTAAAGATTTGTTTTTCTTGTTTTGGCCTGAGAAAATCTGTCCACGACATCATAAAAGTTTGTAGCGTTACATCCTTCTCGGAGCACATTAACACTAGCGGTATTCAGTTTACTGTCCACGAGAACTAATCTTTCAGCGTTCTTTACTTTGCTTAGGACAGAAAACCCTCTTTCAGCTGTACAGTTAGTGACTGGTAAAGTGAGGAAAGTCCTTAACACAATTTCCAGGTCCACTTCATCATCATTTCGGCTCCAGGTTTCCTCGGATGCATAACGAACATCAGGTCGGCAATCTAGTCAACGAACAAAAACTGCACAAACAAGACTGCCACATAAATGCGCAACCACCATGAACGAAAAAGAAAGACTGAACGGTCTCCAACACAAATGCGGCTGCGAATCTCAATTCCATGTTCCTTTATCTTACACTAGAACAAAGGACCCAAAGCCAAGCATTCTAAACAATATGCAGATGCACTCTGAACAGAGTCCGGGCACTCACATTTCCAAATATATGTAAATGCTCGTAAAACTACAATCAACCGAAGAAAACTCCAAGGAAATGCATAGAGGCCTTTTAGATTTCCTAGAGTGCTCGTATCAAATTACGCGTACCGTGACAACCTGCCGGAAGGAGAAATTAGTTTTCCAATACCGAGAAAGTAAAGTTCGCTACAAGCTCGCGGATACATGTTTTTAGTTTTCCTTGACTTCATTTGCAGAATGCTTGCCCTCGAAGGTCCTTCATTTTTCGAAACAAATTATAATCTCAAGGGCCTAAATCAGGACTGTATGGGGACATGTGGCCATACTCCCTACTTCAAATTGCGAAGAAGCTCCTGCCTGGTGGTAGTTTTTTTGTAGGGTTGCGCTGTCATGAAACAGATTCCTTTTTATAAGATACTGCTGCGATTACTAATGAGAAATATCCAAAATTATGGGCAACCTTGGTGTTTGACGTTTTGGGTGCTATAGAGTTCAAAATGGAAGGAAACGGCTTAAGAGAATTGTGGATAATAGTATGAACACTCACTGTCTGTGAAGACTGTGTGATGAGAGGCCATTCCTTTGCGCCATCTCAGACTCATTTCATCAGGAACCTAGAGAATTATCAATTTTGCGTTGTCAAATCAGCATGTCTGCACAGTGCAAGATGCCGAACCAGAAGCAGGGGGTCAAATGTAGGTTTCTGACTAACTGGATCTGTCCCTGGGTTATTCCCGACGAGGCATGGGTGTGCGTTTGTCTTTACGGGCTTTACCTTTTTCTTTGGAACCATTGGCCTCAAAATTTGGGATGGGCGACAGCTTTATAACTAGTGCTGTTCGGATTTTTTGGATATCCGGATATTTTAGTTTCCGAAAACCTGATTTTTAGCATTCGAATAGTTCGAAATCAGGATATCCGGGTTTCGGATGTCCGGACTTAAATCTATGTTGTTGAGATGTCTGAATATTCGGTATTCTATCTGGCCATGATAGAAGACAATGCCTCAGGTTGTAGAAACCTTAACGCAGCAGTTTGTGAACGTGTTCTTTTGCTGCACGATGTCAGTTTGATTAGACAAAGTGATCTTTCGTGACATTGATATTGTACTAAATGAGGGGATAATAAATAAAATTGGTGTCTTGCGTGAATCCGGATTTCAGATATTTTGAAATCCAAATGTTTTCAAAATATCCATTTTTTGACAGCACAAGCCCGGATATCCAAATATCCAGATTTTGAAATTCGGATTTCATATCCGGATTTATATTTCGGATATTTTAAAATCCGAATTTCAAAATATCCGGTTTTTGATAGCACGAATATCCAGATTTAAAAATCTGGATATTCGGATATCCGAATATCCAGATTTTTAAATTCGGGTTTCAAATCCAGATTTCATGTGGCAATCCGGATTTCATATTTCTGATATTTTGAAATCCGAATTTCAAAATATCCTGTTTTTGACAGCACTGCCGAATATCCGGATTTTTAAATTCGAATTTCAAATCCGGATTTCATGCGGCAATTCGAATTTATATTTCGGATATTTTAAAATCCGAATTTCAAAATTATTCTGATTTTGACTGCACTAATAACCCTCGAAGACTATCCTGGCAGTCGCCAAACCCTGTCTCCCCGAAAATACACACTTCAGGATCTGATGAGAAAGAGTCCAGTCATCAAGTTCTACTATTTATCTCAAAGGGCGGAGCAGCATGGCGTACGCAGTACAATACAAGACAAGAACTGCGAGTTAGTAAGGGATGCCACGTACCATTGCGGTTGCACTATTTCCTCTGTCTGGAAAAAAAGTGCGAAAGCGAAGATTCCCCCAAAGTAAAATCAAAATGACAAAAGGCTTCAGAGCTCTTTGACTCCGAAATTCATACTCACCACATACCGGAAGGGAGAAAGCAAGGATTTTTAAAAAAGGTGCTGGTCCAGCCAGTAAGCCATTTGATTTATTTACTGCTTTGACTTTGTTAGTTTCTAAAATTGTCTTTGATTAGTTTTTGTTTATGCTTCCATCATTTGGTTTTAGACCATTTCGGTAAGCCTTTGAGTGCCGTTGTGAGTACGTTTGGAGATTATCCTTTAATCGCAATCAACCGCATAATCTGCTTGTGAAAATTGCAACAATACAAAATACTGCTGGTATTAGCTTGAAACTTGCAGGGTACGTACAACAGGTTGGAACACGCAATTGATTTAAATGACTGAAAATGCGTATGCGGTTTCGGATCATCTCCCTCTGAACTGTCCTGGTGTAGGGAGCTGACTCAAACAATATGTTAGTCAGTGAAGTTCCGACATTAGTCGAAAGGGTTTGTGTTTCACTATGCACCGTTGCCGAAGGGGATATTATGAACACCTGACTGAAATCGCCATTCGTACGGGGCAAAACGCTAGTACAGTGATGCGAGCGTGGCATCGGTGGACAGATAAGGCTCGAGCACATAGATATCCGGGAAATGTCTCGCAAAATCGCTCTACTGCTCGGGATGGCAGACATCACTACCGCATGGCAGTGGCCGATCGCACAGCGACATCAATGGTATTTGCACAGCAGTGTTGTACTGTCAGAGTTCGGGTATTATCCTTAACAGAAAACTGGTGGCTAGCAAGTCTTTCATCCTTAACCACAGACTCCTCAGGATGGAAGTTCGCGGAACAGTGAGTCTTTTTGTGGGCAAAACGTTTCAACCTAAATGAAATCCATCGTGAAGTCTGTTGTGTATGGAGAAGAGGTAACGTCTCGCCTGACATTTGGAAAATGGTGTAAGTAATTCGAAGAAGGACGTACAGATGAACCTTCGACCGTGAATTACATTTGGTGCGTCCAGGAGTTGATTAGGGATAACCACCGCATTAAAATTGCTGAGACTATCTGTAGTACAAAAAGAAACCAGTATCGCATACTTGGATAATACATAATTATTAGTTTATTTTTTAAATATTGCCAGGAATGACTTTAATAGATGTTATGTATCTTTTCATCAGTAGCCATGTTAGGCTTAGATACAGCGTGGTCAAAAAAGTAACAAATTCGCGTATTTCAGTTTGCAAACTTGTTAGTTTTATGGTCTATTAAACGAGGACTGAAATTTACGTATAAATTAAATCATTTTCTATAGAAAAATTCTCTCTCAAATGATAAGAGTTTAGAAAGTAAATAAAATCAATCTGTTCGAAAGGTGTAAATAATAACGTGCTTGTTTGAGTCACACGTCAATAGATGGTGCTGAGTCCCGTCCAACTTTTGTCCTCTCTGTTTTCGCTTAATGTTACAGCCTGGTACATGTGATTTAGTTCAGCCTTGCTCAGTCGGAAAAGTTAGGTTTAAAGCAGAATAAAGAATACAAAGTCTGACCAAAGCTCAGTTAATTCTTCAGTCCGAAGCAACATTTGAATTACTCTAAGAAAAACTTAAAGACAAGAAAAAGTTTCTGTGATACTTGCCGAATAGTACTATTCTCCACGAGAACTTCCTTCCGAAAAAGGTTTTGGCAACTGACACAAAAGGGTTTTCAGGGTTGTTGTGAGAGTCTAATTTTGTGGCAAAGGCAGAGCTGGCAATAACGTCCATCGTAAATGCTCCAAACAACCTACAGAGATTATTTGGAATACATATTACTGGATAAAATGATGAAAGGTAATTCGCACAACACCCATCGAAGTGAAATGTCCGAAAAGATGCATATAAATGTTTAAGTACGATAATGGTAAAACCACCATGTTCCAAATGCAATTAAAAATATTTTTTTTTATTTACCGTTTAAAATATACTGGCGAGATCTTTCGGAATAACCTGATCACATTATCAGGCAGGGTGCCAGACAGAAGGGGTCAGTCAAATGCCAAATATATACAGATACCTGTCCACGTGACCGGGGAGGGGTCTTGATGTTGCCATTAGTTAAGTAAAGATAGAATATAAAAAGAAATACACGCACACATGTATACGTACAATATAGTATCACGAAGTTAGTATTCACACACATTTGCATTTAGCAGAGTAGTCCCCACTATTTTTACACTTGATTGTAATCAGGCGTTGGATATAAATTTGCAATTAACAATCTCCATGGTGTCTGAATATGTTGGTAGATCGTCGTTGCAACATAACTGGGCCGCCCCGGTGGCGCAGTGGTCTAAGGCGTTGGTCTCTGATCATTCGTCCGTAAGGGGTCTGGGTTCGAATCCCGGTCAGGCATGGATGTTGTGTTTCTCTTACGGCACTGGCTCTCTCCCTTCCCTGGAACCAGTGACCCTAAATTAGGGACGGCGACTGCTTATAGCCCATTGAGTTGCTCACGGTGGTCGTTAAACCTCCAATAAAAAAAACACAACTGGTTAAACCTGGAAATACCCTCTGTGAATATTAGGGTACGTTTGTTTGCCGTGGCGAGAATAGTAGCATTCTCCCCCATCAGGTCTACTATAACCCTCTTGTGTTAAAATTCTCACCAATGCTGTGACGTAGAGCCTGTCCTACACACGTACGAGGAGCAGTCAAAAAGTTAGTTGCACTCCTCCGTAAAATATTGCGGTAAAAGGTGTTATTTTGTTGACACTTTGTGGCAACACTGCTGGCATTTATATGCAGCACGTGCCGCAATTGCTTCTACGCAGAAGTTTTAGTTCGCTCTATAACGAGTCGTGAACATGCCTCTGCAGCTGCTGGTGGCGTCCAAATTGGAACTGTATGCAGTAATTCGTTTTTTGTGGGCAAAAGTGTGTAACTGCACTGAAATTTTTCGGCAGTTAAACGAAGTGTACGGTGAGAACGCAAAATCGCGTCAAGCTATCGCAAAGTGGTGCATCTTGTTCGAGAACGGACGTACTGATATCGAGGACGATTACCGCAAGGGATGACCGTAAACTTCGACAGAGGCTGAGAACGTTGCGCACGTGAATGAACTCATTCTTGCAAACAGACTAGTAACAAGAAGAAATCGCAGAAGAACTGGATATTTCACATGGAAGTGTGCATACGATTATTCTGCAGCATATTGAATTCCGTAAAGTTTGTGGTCGATGAGTGCTTCGTCTATTGACTGGAGAATACAAAGGGAATCTTTTTGAAAGTGCCTTTGCATTCTTGAAGCGTTATCAGCAGGAAGGAAATGTGTTTTTGGACAAATTTGTGACCGGAGACTAAACGTGGGTGCATCATTTCTCACCTGAAATGAAACTCAGTTCTATCTAGTGGAAACATTCCACTTCCCTGACTCGAAAAAAGTGCCGAACAGTTCCATCTGCGAAGAAGGTGAGGCTGACTGTTTTTCGACAGAGAACGTGTGGTGCATACCGAATTCATGCCGAAGGGTGCCACGATTACAGCATCATCTTATTGTGAAACCCTGAAGAGATTGTGCAATTCACTTAAAAATCGACGGCCAGGTAAACTTTCAAAAGGCATATTGTGCTCCTTCATGACTATGCGAGACCGCATGCGGCGAACCTAAAGAGGGACCTTCTGAAAAAAGGTTTAGGTGAAAGGTGTGGAACCCCTCCCCCTTGTAGCCCAGATCTTGCGCCATGTGACTTCCACGTCTTCGGTCCCATGAAACAAGAACTTGCAAAGCGACGATATCACTGGGATGACGAGGTGAAAGCTGCAACCCAGCAATGGTTATCGGACGTTGGACGGAATTTTTTCGCAGAAGGCATAGAAAAACTTATGCCACGCCTCGACAAATGTTTCAATAAACTAGGTGATTACGTCGAGAAGTAACTTTTGTATGGAACTTTCAGGTACATATAACATTTTTCTGTAATTTCGATCCTGTGCTCTTTTATCAAGCAGTGCAACTAACTTTGACTCACCTACGTGTGTGTAATATATATAATTTTCAGACTCAGTTTTCTTTCATTGAATGAGAAAGTTTGTCCGCAACAACCTTGCTGGGCACTTACCTGAAACAAACTTCAGTACTCTATGTGACAAGGGCTACTCTATTTTTCTAGGGATTTCCTCACACACAAAGAATTATCTACCATGTGTGTAAACGCTGTATAACTTGTAACCACATGGTACAGCATTTGCAGAGTTTCCTTTATTTATTTTGTACCTTGCTCGTGTCCCTTTCCTAACCTACAAATTTCAGTTCCTTAAAGAAATTTAAACTCAGTTCCAGCACTTTAGATATCAGGAAAGCTGTTAAACCACCCGGCAGCTGAATGATTAAACACATTTGTGGTTCTTATACACTTACATCCATATTTCTGTACATATCTAAGACCATTATAGCAAACCACGACAGTAAATATTCCATCAGTTAATACACAAACACTCGCATGTGCGACAGTGCCACAAGATACCATTTCCTTGTAAAGTCCGATGTCAGTGATATACTAAGTTGAGCGTTGTACGCAACAAAGATAAAGAGTGAGCAATGTGTGCTGCAGTGTGGAGAAGGAAACCTTGCAGGTATAAGTCTATCTCTCTGATTACTGCTATCTCAACCCTTCATGTATTCTTATAAATGTTTTCCTTCTGTTTTCATGGTTAGGATTTAGGTAATCCTTTTAACAGTTGGTACAAGTCAAGAAATATCTGAAAAATGATATCTTACTTTTTACTCAACCGTACCCACAGATCCTACCAATATTGTAAAGCCATACCCTGTTTTGGCTGTTTAAGTGTCTCTTACCGTTAGGGAGGCTTTCGGTAAATAAGAGCAACTTCGAGTAATTGGATTACTGTAGACTGAAGGTGTGAAAGAAGCTGAAGTAAATGGACTACTCAAAGAACAGTATGTGACAGTTTTTAACAATGGAAAAGCACGTATGAATTGAGATGCTCACAAATGGGTAAACAAGTGCCACTGATGTTGAATAATACCTACAACAATCCTGTCAACTATAGAATCTACCACTGGGGAAGGTCACAGCATATAATACATTCTTTACAACAAAAAGGTGACTGCCAGTGAAATAGCAAATAGACTGCCTCTTGTTTTAAATTCTGCCTATGAAATAATTATAATTTATGGCTCTGTGTTAAACAGTGAGCTTAGTCCACTATTGAAGAACTACAGACGCAACACTATCTTTGAAAATGCCCCATTGAGCTCTGAGCTCTCTCCACCAGATAATCGTATGTTTGGACTCCCCAAAAAAGATGCTTCAGGAAGCTATCGTGCCGCAAGACGTCATAAATTGTACACGTTTTTGCACCCGCCGAAAACTTTTCTGAAGGACGCTGCAATTTCTAGATACTGGAACAAGAATGCTTGGGAATTGTGTATTGAAACTGAAATACGTGCGTTATACAGGGAGTGAGGATGGAATATCTCTGAAAGTACAGGGTGATTCATAAAGAAGTATACAGTTTCCAGATGCTGTAAAACAGTAACAGTTGGAGCCACGGACCACAACTGCGAGCCGTTAGGTAGATGTACTCATAAAGTTTATGTCCCTCTACTGAGGGAAGTGACGTAGGCGATAGCGCGCGTGTCAAGTGCGAGATTATCTCGAACATTTTTCTCACCGATGAATTGGACGAGCCGCGGACTACAACATGCCACTGACCCAATGGCCACCCAGAAGTCCTGACTTAACACCTTGTGACTTTTTTAGATCAACAGGAAGGGAAAGAGCGAATACTTTGTCCTTTACGTACAAGCTATTCGCCCCTTTCCTTCCTGTTGATCTAGCGGAGCTGAAACAGCGTATCACAGACACTATCACTGCACTTGATTCAGATATCTCACCTCGCATTTGGGAGGAAATGGATTACCAGCTCGATGCGTGTCATGTGACTAAGGGTGCACACATAGAGCATCTGTGATTGTCTCTAAAAAACTCTTGAAACATTCCCCTACAATTCTGTTGCAGGTAACATAAAATATCTTACATTGTTCTTGTTTTAAAGTGCGTTGCAACTGTATACTTCTTTATGAATCACCCTGTATTAATTATATGCACTATTAGTTTGCGCTGTAATAAAGGGAAAATGTCAGTTTTTCTTTTTACTCGCTATATTTGTCTCATTGAATTTAAGTGTGGACATCCTTGCAGGCCCGACAGACATCCAGACGAGTCAACCTCATTCCACGCTGCTTGACAAATGTTCGGTGTAATGGGAATCGCAGCGTCCGCTATGAGGCCTTTAGGGTACTGAAGGCTGATCTTCATCTGGCAAATGTTTTTCACATTACCCCCCCCCCTCGTAAAAATCTAGTGAGGTTAAATCTGGTGACCGAGGAAGTCAAGCAATTGGTCCGCCTCTACAGATAAATCTCTCCATTCAGGTGATCTCTAACGATGAGGCTGAAATGTGACAGCGCCCCGTAGTGTTGAAAAACGACTTGAGGTGGCAGCTGGGGAAGCGCAAACAGTTCCAGCATGTCTGGGTATCAGATCCAGGAGATAGTTTACACCGAAAAGAGGAAACGTCCGATCATTTATGCATCAAGCCGACCCAGACATAACTTTGGCGCTGCCTCTCTAGCTCACATGTAGATTTTTATCACCCCAAATTCTGCAGTTGTGCCAATTCACAGTCCCACTGATACGAAAGGTCGCCGCATCCGAGCATACTAGATGGATGAAATAAGGTGTGTAAATTCTTTCAAGCATGTCTACAGCGAAGTACGTTTGTGCGTGCGATATGGTCATTTGGTTTCAGTGTCTGAATCATTTGAATCTTGTACGCCCTTAGACGAAGCCGCCTGTATACCACATCGTGCACCGTATACGTTGAACGTGGAAGGTTGAGCTGCAAGCTAACAGCCCGAATTGATTTTCCAGGACTTTGCAGAAATGCCTCTGATGCGTTCGAGATTTATCTGTGATGTCCGTGGCTTTCCAGGAGACTCGGGTAACTTTCGGTGGTCGTCTGTTTGTCTCAGAACTGGGCGCTTTTCCGTGTTGGAGGTTTGCGCTCATATTGCGTTCTAAAAAGGCGCTGAACAGGAGCAACAGACTTTAATTTGGCAAGCCACAACACGAATGCAACCTTCTCCTGTTGTGTCGACATTCTGACTGAGTTCGTCTGCGGTCACCCGAAATGCCGACACTAGGTGGAGCATGCGCGAATAGCAGGCGACTCACGCACGTGTGCGGAGCACGATAAAAATAACTTTGAGCGATTCCCTCTGCGATGGCATAAACCAGAAGTGAACATAACGCATACTTTCAGAGATAAATTTTATTTTTGATACCCGACATCCTGTACAGTACTGTCATATTGATTTTAAACTGTTAATATTATGAGGAAAACAATAACACCCGGTATTTCAAATATGTCGCTTCGGTAGGTGATCTTTATCTTTCAGCAGAGTGGTGCCTTGCAAAATGCTAGTATGCACATGCAGCAGTTCAACTCGTTATTTCTTCTAAAATCATATACTGATGCACATTTTTGGTTGGTTAGAAAACAAAAATCCAGAAACTACTAGCACGTAATATACACTGAGCAATTGAATTAGAGATACCTGTCTAGTAACGTGTAGCACCACCTTTCGCCCTGATGACGGCGGCGATTCGTCTCTGCATGGACTCTACAAGACACCGGAAGCGTTGGGAAGCCATACGGATCCACGACCCCTATACAAGCTCCCACAGTTCACGAAGATCTGATGGAAGGGGGGTCAGAGCCTCTAACATCTCTCGGTGGCATCCCAGATGTGCTCGATGGGATTGAGATCAGGTGACCTAGCTGGCCAAGGAAGCGAGGTCACGTCGGTGGAGTGTTCATCCAACCATTCGAATACAATTCGGAAGCGATGGCACGGTGCATTGTCTGTTGCAGGAAGAGGTCCCCAGTGGGATGTTGAAGACGCACAAATGGTCGTCCAGGATATCCCGGTAACGTTGACCTGTGAGGGACGATGGCACACGTACCAGGGGTCCCATTTCAGTCCACGTAAACAGTCCCCAGACGAGATTGCCCCCCCCCCGCCCCCCAACGAGCTTGAAGAGTACCCTGCTGGCAAGAAGGATCCATCGCTTCATGTGGTTTGCGCCGTACTCGTATCCTGCCATCCGCATGTACCAGCGTGAATCTCTACTCTTCAGTCCAGGCAACAGTTTTCCACATGTCTAGGGTCCAGTGGCGATGTTCCCGCGCCCATGCTAATCTTTGCACCCTGTGATGTGCGGTCAGCAGCGGTACCCTCGTGGGACGATGGCTCCTGTACCCCATAGCGAGGAGATGGTTCTGGATGGTGTGGCTTCTTACACGTTTTTGTGCACCAGCGTTAAATTGCAGAGTGATTTCTTGCGGCCCGTGTATCCGCTGTTACAATGCGAGCTAGCCGACGATGACCCCACTCATTTACACACTCTTGTCCACGGCAGTTGGCCCTTGCAAGGATGGTTTTACCGGATTCGATGTACTCACGGTGCACCCGTGACACAGTGGCTCGTGAAAATCTCGGTGCCTGCACGACTTCCGAGATGGAGTGACTCATTCGTCGGGCCCCGACAATTTGCCCACGATCAAATGCGCTTAGATCCTTCGTCTTACCCATACTGCGTTTGACCCTTTCTGATCCCCGTCGCATCAATCCTCATATTGTCGGATCGCTGCATACGTCATGTCGTATTAGTTTACAGAGCCGCTCACAGCGACATATTTGCATAACGCCAGCTGTCTCTAATTCAATTGCTCTTCAGTGTATACTGGTGCCAAAAGTCATGGATGGAAGCATGCAAAGTTTTTAATTGGAGATTCCGTCGTATAAAGGCTTCGACGCACGCCACAAATTTTATCAGTTGCGAGGTGTAATCTCGAGAGTCAGGCTGAACAACCGCCAGTAGGGTTATGGCAAGCCGACTTGAATTAGTGGAGTTTAAACGAGCCATGGAAGTGGAAGCCAGACGGATGGGACATTCAATTTCCGACGTTGTACGAACATTCCACGGTGTCACGAGAATACCTCACGGAAGACATTGCCACTCACCGTGGACAGCGCAGTGGCCGAACACGGGTGCTGAATGACCGCGACCAGCGGCGTCTGACCAGGATTGTCCATATTAACCGACAAGAGACACCGACTCAAATAACATTCAATGCAGGAGGTACCAGAGGCATATCCATCAAGTGAGTGCAGCGTAATTTGGCGTCCCTGGGAATATGGGAGCAGGAAACCCACCAGAGTGCACGACATCGGACTCAGTGCCTCATCTGGGCTCGTGAAGACTAATTACACCCTGGAAGGCTGGCAACATGAGGCGTGGTCCGATGAGTCTGATTACTAGTTATTACGAGCGTATGGTAGGGTTCGGGTGTGGCGCTGACCCCATGGACCTAAGCTATCAACAAGGCACTGTGCAAGCTCATGGTGGTTCCATACATGTGTGCGGTGTCTTTACGTGGCTCTGTTTGGGGCATCTGGTCCTCCGTCATTAACCGGTAATCGTTTTGTTGCTCTGCTGGGTGACCATTTGCAGCTCTCCACGGACTTCATGTACCCCATCGACGATCTGATTTTCCAGGCAGATAATGCACCATGTCATCTGACCAAAATTGTTCAAGGAGACAGTTCCGACGGATGGTGTATCCACCAAGTTCTCCTAACATGAACCCAATAGAGCACTTATGACGTGGTGGAAAGGTCCATTCGCACCCAAAGTCCTGCATCTACACATGCCAGGAAACAATGTGCGGCTATTCATACGACATGGCTCAACATCTTTCCAGGAGTCTTCTGGTCTCCTTGTGGAATCGATGCCACATCGAGTTGCTGCATTTCGCCTGGCTAGAGGAAGTCCTACACGATACTAGGTACATATCCCATGACTTCTGGCACTTCAGTGTACTAGTCAACTGCTGTAAAAATTGTATCCTCAGTCGTTTATTTTCAGAAATCCTGTTTAAGTGCGTGAGAACAACTCGCAACACAAATGGGTTGCGTGAGAATACGCGCTGTAGATAGACTTGTAGATAGACGCTATAGCACTCAATGAAATGAAACTTTACGAAGTTATAATTACGCGGATTTTGCGTTCAGTTATACATAACGTGCAACCAATAATCATTGTCATAAGTTTTCCATGTTAGCGATAATATACAAACGACACTTATATTTCTCGGAAGAATATTGCACTTACTGTTTCACATCAACTGGCTTTTCCTCCGAAGCAGCCTTCTCGAAATTTTCCTTTAACATTTCAGCAGACTCAAAAAATATGCTCGTCATCTGAAAAATATTTTAAAAAATCAATCTGCGTCGTGTATCAAAGATAGAACTGATATATTTGTTCCTAAATGAAGGAACAGGAACACATTATGTGCAAGTGTTATGAAATAATTCGCAAACTTTAATATTGTCTAGACTAAATCTCTACCAGAATGGTTGCGATAGCTTTGAAAGTGTGCTATACTATAAAGTACTTGGGTATTATAAACTTGATTGGGGAATACATAAAAAAAACCACCGCATTCCTCGATAATATATTTGAATCGCAGTACTGTGCTAGAAATTTTTATTAATCGAAGGAAAATATCACGTTATTGCTTATTTGTATTGAGTATCACTTTTGCGATTCCTATTCCTGATTTGCACAAAGCTTGTATGGAATTCAAACTACGTATAAAATAAGGGAAAACCCAAAGTTATGGTTTTTGCACAAGAAACTGTTGGTGGATGGTACAGAGATTGACCACGTGAACGAATTTATATATTTATGAAGCGTGCTTGACAGAGAAAAATTTTGATGGTGAAATTAGACGAGTGAATTCTTCTTTTGAAAATCATAACTGCTTTAGGAGGATTTTACAGGAACGATGAGGTTGTCAATGTTCCGAGTGGCTGTGAATGAAAGTGTAACTGTTCCTACTCCGATGTATGGCAGTGAAACCTGGGTATTGCAGAAGAAACTTGTCTGTGCTGGAGAGATTGCGTTACTTTGACACGCTCTGATCACGCGAGAAGCGCACATGTGTTAATGTGAGGCAAAATGTTAGTAAGGTGGAGACTAATATTCTTAAGTGGTTGGGGCCATGTTGAAGGAATGAATGAGATGCTTACTAAGACTTTTCAGCCCAAGTGGCAGGAAAGAAAGATCAAAGAAATAATGGACCAGATTCACGAATGTCTGCGTGAGAAAAAGATGAGTATGAAGTAAGAGTACAAAAGGTCTTGTGTATGACGCGTGATTGATGTCCTTGAAGCTCAAGCTGTGTGCAGAGATCGCTGTAAATGAAGACATCTGATCAGCAATAATAAGTAAAATCTAGTTCAATCAGTTAATGTTTTTCTGGCAGATTTTTCTTCTTTGAAGAGCTAAACCCTGAATCTCAAAACAGCTTAATGATATGAATGTATGTACCACTTCTGTGTGCTCTGAAATATTCAGCTGCTGGAAATGTTAAGTTTCTACTCCTAACATTGAGCTCCATTAGATTGTTGAGATGAAACGTCGGAATATTGATAAAAACTACGGCGCAAAATAAACTTAATTAATCAAAGCAATTACCGCCAGCAGCAACACATTGTTGACAAAGAGCCGCAAGCTTCTCTATGCCGTCATGGGAAAAACGTAGTTTCAGAATGCGACAACCTCGTGGAATACGGTTTCAACGGATGTTTCATTGGCCGGCGCGGTGGTCTAAGCGCTGGCTTTTGAACAATCGTCCGAGATGGGTCAGAGTTTGAATCCCGGTGAAGCAGTCACCCGTCCCTAATTTACGGCCTTGGAACCAATGGCCCTAAATTAGGGACTGGTGGACTGCCTATGGAGTTGCTCACGGTGGTAAACCTCCCAAATCTTTAATTGGGAAACTATTAACCCTGTAGAACGTTCTTCAGATGTTTGAAAAGGTTATGACCTACCCCCAAGGGACAGATCAGGTGGACGAGGTACGGTGTAGCGTGTCGTATGGCGTGCAATGTGTGGTCTCTCGTTATTATCGAGAATGGGCACATGGCGATAGACTAATGCTGCCTATTTGATTGATAGTTTTCCATGCATAGTGTTGGACTTTCTACTCAGTAGAGGCAGCCCAGCCGCTGGCAATTGTTTGTTAGTGGGTGACTCAAGAACTACAACCGCGGTGCGCTGGTGGTTTTGTTCCTGGTTTGCTTTGAGTTAGAAGAAGACTAAGTGCGAAGAAGAAAAGATGCGTAGTTGCGACGTGAGAATTAAATAAGGAGTTTGTGATTTCATATTTAAGATTTTTGCGATTGAATGTCTTCATGTGTTTTTTTGCATAAAGATAGCAACTGGTAGCTAGCAATCTCTTCCTGGAGGAGACTTATTTTGTCGGACTGACTCCTCAAGAACGTAATATCTGTACTAGCAAACAGATATTCGAAACATTTTGGCGCCGCAGCGCGGGAGACTCTAGTTGGTTATCCATGCCAGAGATTAAGATATACTGAATTTTCGAATATGGCGTCCGAAGCACAGAAAAGTACTCTAGAAACTAAAGAGGAAAAGAAGTACAATTAAGTCACTACTAAACTTCTCAATAAAATCACAGAATTATTGGGACTAGAAGAAATACATATTGATTTAGAAGAATTACGTGTGCAATTACGCAATAAAAGTGAGCAAGTATTCATTTCAAGAAATTGAAGACAGAATTCAGGATTTAGATGAACTTAAAATTAGTCAAGAATACAGGAACCGTATTATCAGCTTTAATGCTAAATTAGATAAATGGTTGCATAGGTTGTCTAATCTGGGAAATTGAAGCATTTGAGAAAATAGAGCACTTAAGCCAGAGGCCTCTGGGACGTAGAACATAGGTAAAATAAAACTTCCAAACTTAGTTATCGAAAGGTTTAGTGGGGATTTGTGAAAGTTGGTAATAATTTTGGACAGTTTGAAACCACTATTCATCATAATGAAAGACTAAAATAGACAAATTTAATTATTTGAAAAGCCTCTTGAACGGTTTTTTTTTCTGCGGGAGAGACATTCTGTTAAGGGTAAGTATGAAATAAAGTAATTACTTACTTTAGGATTGATCATAGAACACTATGTACACAAGTCTGACGCTGAACTGAGCGCCTGGTGTACATAAGGGCCGCACGCTTCTCCCATAGACTTTACATGGGAACTTTGCCGCCCATCCCCGCCACTCCCGAACCGCTGCCCTAATATCAGTTTTCTCTTCGACTGGCTCATCTGCATGGTAAGACCTTTATTTTGACACCTGGACCACATTTCTACGTTCAGCTGTTCTCTCAAAATAGGTGTCACAGTAAAAAACCTTATGGAATTAAGATATGGATGGCGCAACTCAATATGTATATTCTAAATAGTTTCACTAACAATGGTCAAAGGAATGTTTATTTAAATCTTTACATAATGGGAAACGTCTTACCTACGTGAATAAATTGGATCGAATGAAAATTAAATTGTATATATACATCCAACGGCATAATGTAATCAGGTCTTCAAGAGTGTTTACTGCTCCAACGAGAAGAACTTTGATACAAAAGGCCTGCTAGCGTTACTTTGCGCAACGGTTAGCTTAGAAAAGAGAAGACTTTGAACTATCTGTCACCCATGCTTCAGCCTTCGACAGTGAGTCAACCGCAGGCGATCGAATGCCAACCGCACGCTTCTCCAGACTTTACATGGGAACTTTGCCGCTCCACAATGCTAGAGTCGTTGCCCCAATTTCAGCTTTCTCTTCGACTGGCACATCTACATGATAAAACCTTTATTTTGATACCTCAACCACATCTTTACGTCTAACCGTTCTCTCAAAATAGGATTCACAGTAAAAAAAAACTTATAAAATTAATATATAGATAGTGAGCATAATAAAAGAAGTAGCAGCCCGTAATCAAGTTTTGTAAAACTTTTCTTATTCGGTAAGGTTTTTACATTTTCACATGAAAGCGATTTTGAAACCTCTTATATTTTCGCATTAGAAAATAAACATTGCAAAGTAAAAGTTAATAAAATCTACTTGGATTGCATACTTTCTTAATCTTTCCGGTTGAAAACGTTGGTGATATGAGGGTGCGGACTCTTTTCCAGTCTTCGTCTTCCAGATTAGTGATCATTTTATCTATAACAGGATCGCTGCAAGTGAAGCTCTGAGAGGAAAATAAAACAAAGGAAATCAATCGTGTATCGTCTGAAATGCACAGCTCTTAACGTTCATTTAACAGGCAAGATTCAATGCAAAGGCATTTTTAAAATAAAATACTTTCCAGATAATGTCTTACTATCCTTAAAATCACGACAGACTTCCACATGGTCATGCCTATAGTTTTCTACAGGCAAGACTTCTTCCCTAACATATCAACTGAAGTTTGGTTAGTCTGGACTCTCTACGGCCCAAGTTGTGGCCTTTCCTGATTCAGCTTGGTTTTGGGCTCTCTACAGAGAAACTTCACCCTTGTAGTAACACCACAATGCCAACCTGGAAGACTAAAGAACAAACTCTTGTTCATTCCGACCCTTTGAATGGCACTTATCGCTAAATTTCAGCCCAACAAAGCGTCACATGGCATTCAGTCCCATGAAGAGTCACACAATACATATTCAACTTCTCAACCCACCATGTACGTACGGCATTCAATATTTTCCAAGTCTACGGGGGTCCTAACAAGTCTTGCACACTGTCCATTTTTGAGGAAAGTGAAGTAACGAAGAAAACTTATCTTATTGCCGTTCAATGTACTCCCCTCCGCTACTAATGACAGCTTGCAAAATGTGAGTTAGGTTCTGGATTCCCCGTAGTACGCCATCTTTTTTCAGCTGTCGGATTACTCAGGTCACGTCCAATGACAGTTCGTCCAGCGATTCGTTGCGGATGCCAGACCGATTTCAACTCTGATTTTGGAAATGGAGCCGATTTTTTAACTTTGGGAAAAGATCAGTCCGTTGGACTGAAATAGGGGATGTTATAAAGTTTTCCAGCCATATTTCATGTCTCCGTGCCTGCGCTGTCATGCAGCAAGATCGCTCCCGTTTCCAACACGTTGGGGCGATTTTGACGAATTTTCGGTCTCAAGTTTGTCCTCAGAAAGTCACAATACTATGCGTTGACATTTTGGCCTACCGGCACTCTATCAGACCACAACATCCTAGGCATCATTTGCAAAAATAGTCATTTGCTGTACTTTGGATTGGTGCCGACGACACTGAGGAGCGTGGGGAACTTGGATGCCTCCATTCCGCTGATTGTGACTTCAGTTCCGTCTCAAAATCACGGGTCCAACACTCGTCAATTGCGATAATTCATGTTCAGGAGGGTCTCGCCCACCCTTTCGAACCTGTGTAGGTGATCCTGTGCGATGCTCACTCTGGCTGCCTTCTGCTCGGGGGTGAGTTGATAATCAAAGGTCAGGACATGGAGCGGGATCCATTCCATCGCCCTTATGCGTCATAACTTATATAACAATGTTTCGATTGCGACAAAACTTGAGTATGTTGTTCCGAAGGTATATTGAAAAAATTCTGTTTAATATAATTTAAATGGGCTCAGGAGCGAGATTTATTCCACAGCCATTATTCTCATAACTTGAGTAAAAATGCTTCTATTGCGGCAAAACTTTAGTATGTTGTTCCGGAGGTATACTGAACGAATCAAGTCAGGGTAGGGAGGAGGGTTTGCTGTGCGCAGGGTAACACGTAGAAATCGCTCGATTTCGGTACAGTTCAGTAAGCTTTTGTGGGGAAGCACGGAACGAAGTGAAAAAGAAACTTAAAATCGAATCATTAATCAATACAACATTTTGAGGTTTAGGAACTGAGTGTATACTTCCGTCCTCCTGCATTGTCACTTAAAATTTTTCGATTTCGACGCTCACAATGTGTGGTGTTTGGGTATATTCGGTTAAGATTCTTACTTAAAATGGCTGAAAACTGTTTTAGGTTACCTATAACATACGAGAAGCATTTCATTTTCTTAAAGCATTAAGACCAGCAGATGTTTCACTCGCGACGCAGCGCAGATGTTTTACGAAACAGATGTTAATGAATTTTTCTACTGCCCGTGATACTTGCGTAAAAATGCTTCGATTGTGACTAAATACAATACGTTGTTCCGTAACGACTTTGGATGCAGTTCCGCCAAAATTGTTTTGTCAGCAATTGCAGGCAGTGCCCATGCGTGAGATTCGTTAGCCATTATTTTCGCACGATAACTTCGGTGAAAATTCTCCGATTTAGATGGAATTTTTAATTATTAAACGGCTTATGTGTGTTAGATCTTGACAATAGAAATAGGTAACACGGGCACAGAGGCTTTATTTTGATGTGTGAACCTCAAACGTTATACCATATTTTAGTCCTCTTAAAACTAAGGCATTTTCCTATTATTTCTGGTATGTTGGAAGGTGTATTGTAATCAATGCATTGCATGATTTTAGTAACTTTTTTATAAAAGGACCACAATCTATTTTTATAAGGGCCACAATCCATCTTTATAAGACGCAAAATACGGTAAAGTAACCACGACCCTATCCAGAAAAGTCAAATTCAAGTCTGCTACTCCTATGTGGGATGATATAAAGAAATTAGCTACCTACTCTACCCCTAACTACAGCCATTCTGCCCCGGTGACGCAAATTCAAGTCCGTTAATCCTATGTGGGATGATATAAACAAATTAGCTAACTACTCTACCCCTAACTATACAGCCATTCGGCCCCGGTGGCGCAGTTGTCTAGCGATGGCCTCTGATCATTCGTCCGAAAGGGGTCCAGGTTCGAATCCCGGTGAGGCATGGATGTTGTTTGTCTTACGGCGCTGGCTCTTTCTTCCCTGGAAACAGTGGCCCTAAATTAGGGACGGGCGACCGCTTATAGCCCATTGAGTTGCTCACGGTGGTCGTTAAACCTCCAATCGAAAATTAAAAAGCCATTCGGGAAACCTTGAAGATCCCACACAGTGATACTTGCAATGATAGCGTCTCGCTCACGTTGCCACGAATTTGGAACCAGTTCAAGTAACGCCTTCTCCCCACCAGGATAGCGCGTGCACAACCAACGTGATACCTTGTTTCTTTAAATGAATATAACTTGTCAATTCACCGCGTTCAAATTGTTAAAGCGTTCTATTCAGTTTGCAGTTTCTAACTTCCTTGTAAAAGCAGTCTGGTTGACGTGAGAAAGCTTGGAAACGCTTATTTATACACTGAGTGGCCACTTTATTATGACCACCTGACTGTTTTAAGCAAATGAGCTATGGCTGTACGCTGTTGCCGCCAGAGGGCGAGGCTAGTATAAAAAAGGAAAGCCTAGTGCCTGCGACAATAGAAGTGATTTTTGGGTGACGAGATGGTAAAAAATGCGACTTGACTGACTTTCAACGTAGGATGATTGGAGTTCGGAGCCATGGAGCGAGTATCACCGAAACCGCCACATTCGTGAAATGTTCCAGAGCAGCTGTTAAAGTGTTTAAAGACTCCTGTCAGCCAAAAAACTGGATCTTTACGTGCAACTTGTGGTCGTCATCGACTAGTGACTGCTCGGGCGGAACGGAGTGTCCAGACTGGTAACAGACAACAGAAGGACAACAGTGCAGCAAATTACAGACCATCTTAATCAAGGATCCCCTCAAATGATCTCTGCACGCACTGTTCGCCGTACACTACATCGGATGGGATATGGCAGCCGAAGGCCTGTTCGAACACCTTTGCTGACTGCTGTTCTCACAGGAGCACAAGGATTGGACAGTCTATAATTTTCATTTCATTTACTGCATTTTAGTTGTTACAGACATGGTATTACATAATCATAAATATAACACAAATAATATATTTTTGCAACAGGGAATGAGGAGGGAAAAGGCCTGATAGGCCTGACGTGTGCCCTCTTCTCCCACAGCATCAAAATTTTCATGAAAATAAACAAAATGTAAAAAGACAAACAAGTCCACATAATAACAAACACAGCTAGGGTGGTGCTATCAATTAATAAAGGTAATAGTACATTATGAGCTTTTGGTCAGTAAGAAATGCCTGAGTTTTCCTTTAAATATATTATTAAGTGATATAATATCAGTAGGAAATGTATTCCATAATGCAGGACCAATATAATTAATAAATTATCTAAATCGTTCTGTTAGTGGAAACATGGAGATTAATGTTTTACGTCTCGTGGAATAATCATGACTGTGAATACGTATTGTAATTAAATCTTGGTAATAACCATTTTTAATTCTCAAAAACATTAGTTTACGTATACTATAGATATGCAATTGTTGAATAGTTAGTATATTAAAATCGTTTGGACCGAGTCTAGCCTGAAAGACTGCATTTGAAAATTGAGTATTTTGTAGTTTAAATTGTAGTAGTCTTATGAATCTATTTTGTTACGACTTAAGTTTTTTCATATTGTATAAAGTAGTCGATCCCCAAACAGATATACAATAGATTAGATGAGATTGAATTAAAGTGTAGTATAACAAAATCATTGATCTTGGGTTTAAATTGGCCACTGCACTACTAATAACCCCTATATTTCTTTATCTTGGAAACAAATTATGTGGTCTGATGAATCACGTTTTCAGTTGCACCATGCCGATGGCCGAGTAAGAATTTTGCGGAAACAGCACGAAAGCATGGACCCCAAATGCATTTCTACAACCCTTCAAGCTGGTGGAGGCAACGTTATGGTTTGGGTAATATTTTCCTGGCATGCTTTGGGCCCTTTAATTCGTGTTGATCAACGTCTGACTGGCACATCATATCTAAACATCGTTGCGGACCAAATACATCCTGTCATGTGGATGGTTTATTCCAATGGCGATGGCTACTTTCAACAAGATAATGCGTCCTGCCATAGTGCTCGTATTGTACAGGATTGGTTTCAGGATAATGCCGGTGAGTTTACTTTGCTTAGGTGGCCCCCACAATCTCAACGCCATTGAGAATTTGTGGGATGAAGTTGAACGAGCCATCAGACAGCTGGATCCACAACCCTGCAATCTCACACTCCTGGAAAATGCTACTTATTAAAGATGGTCTCAGATTGCACAAACCACCTATGAACATCTCGTGGAGTCCATGCCACGAAGAATCGACGCAGTATTAAAGGCAAAAGGTGGCCCAACGAAATACTGAGGGGGTGGTTATAATAAAGTGGCCACTCAGTGTATATTCCTACACCAATAAATCAGATTACTAGTATGGTCGACACCAAATTTTCAGTTGTCTCCCGTAGCTTGTCAACAAACTGTTCCGTTAGTATTTGTTCAAAGTTTCAATCTGTTTCGAGCATGAGGTTATGAACCTTTATTGTTGTATTGTTTTGAATTACGGCGTTAATTCGTTTTGGATGAATACTTGTGCACATTAAGTCAATGCGTTCTGTAGTTTTCTGACTATTTTTGTATGAATTTTTTACGTTCGGCTTCTGAATGTAGGCGATGCTAAAGTAGTTTGTCGTGTTTTTACTAAATTTTAGAGCGCGATAGGATTTTTATTTCAGTAGTATGAATCGTAAAGGATTTCTCTCTATGAATCAAAGTTCAACTTGTTTTGACTTTTCGTGTAACGCGCTTACTGCTTGTAACTTGTTTTAATTGTTTCAAGTCAAGTGCTTGTATACAGTTGATACTTGTATGAGCTTGTAACTTTTGCCACGGTCTATGCTCCGAGGAATGAGCACTAATGCATTGTTTTATCGTGTTGGTGCACACATTAAGGTGTAACCCTGGTTTGAGTTGATCGTTGACAAACTGTTGCAGATTGTAATGGTTGATAACTATTGTTTAATTGCAAATATTACTTATTGGTTATTTTGAATCTTATCTTTATTTCAATGTTCGCTGATGTTGTATTTTTGATTGTAGATTTTGCACTATTTTCTGGCGTTGCCTTGGATTTCAAAAAGTGGAATGAGTTAAAATATACTGTTCAAAACAATTAGGGGATAATATACATAGTTTGGACGTTACATCGTAAAGCACAATGTTTGTGTAATTAAAATGTTCACTAAAGGAAAATTAAACCACGTAATGAACAAATGTACTCACAGCAATTAACGAAGTAAATTTTAGTGACATTTCCGCAAATAAATGATTGGTCAAGATATTGCATACCAAGAAATGAAATTTAGTGGCGCTGAAGGATCTATAGTGGCTTCCTCTAATGGCTGGCACTGCAACACATGAATAAGGTGAATTGAGTTCATGTGGAATTATCCTCCAGTGAACAATAAAACCAGTTGCTGAACAGTCCGTGGAAGACTTCTGGACATCACAGTACATCCCAAACATGATCAATGGGATTTATATCTGGGGAACATGCAGGACACTCCATGCGCTGGATACTTTTCTCAGAAAAGAAGCAATTCACAAACTGTGCTTGGTGAGATCCACAGTTATTGACCGTTAGAATGAATACATCTCCAAAAGCTGCAGCGTAAGAGAACAGTGGGTAGTGAGACTTCTTCGCTATACCTCTGTTCAGTGTATCGTTTCTGATGCATACAGCTCGGTAAACCCACTCGTGGATATGCCTCCCAGAACCATCAGTCCTCCACCGTATCGATACCAGTCTTGCATAAAAAGAGAACTATTCAGTGTTCCTCGCTGTCTCCATATGAGAATTTGGCTATGATCGGGTTGCAAGATAACTCGAGAGACTTCAGAGAAGAGAATATTGCTCCAGCTGTGACATCCCCAGTCACCATATTCCAGCGCCCATTCTCTATTTGTAGAAAGTTTTTACTTTCGGTTAAAGGAACAGAAACCAGAGGTCGGTAGGCATATACAGGCAAACATGATAGCGATTGAGAAGTCTGTGCTAAAACGTTTCGTCCTGTGGCTATGCAGAACTCTCACTGCAGTTGGATTGCATTCAGCCCCTGTTCCTTCTTGCTGTTATTGATAAATGTCTTCATTTGGCGAAGTTTGAGATGGACGACCTTGCTTGTCGCCTCTCCGTCAACGAAGACTTAATCTCTCGAAACCTATTCCACAGTGGAAATGACGCTTTGTGAAACTCCGCTTCCACGACTTGCTGGGTCTTCCCAGCTTCCAACAAACCAATAACTCTCCAAGCTGCGGATTCTGATAAATCCCATCGATTAAGCTAATATCAATAGAAAACAGTTCTACAGGTTTTTGGTGTGATAACAGATCACATTCTGAATATCTGCTTTTATCCGCCTTTGGTCACGTGATTCGGAACGTCACAGGCAGTAACCTGCGTCTCCACATATGCGGACTGCGTTTATGTTCCATTTAGAACCCACTTATCTGACTTAGTATGGTGTCTGTGCTCACTCTCTGTACCGAACCTTCATTATTCCCTAATTGATTTGAGCAGTGGATCAAATTGTTGGCTTCGGTGCAAATGTAAAATTGTTACCTTGTTCGGTGTTGATTGTATACTAACTGCTGTAAACTAGTTCGGTAGACGACACATTTGCATTGTAAATATTTTTACAATGTATTAATAATACCAAGAGTTTTTCTTATACCGCGAAGTAAGACTTAATGCTTTTGTTGCTAAAGTGTTGAACGTTTATGTTTAGAAACTGTTGCAGATTTTGAAGATTGATTACCACGTTATTGATTGCATATATCTTTTCTAGTTATTTTGATTTGTATCACTTCAGAATTATCCGCTGTTGGGCTTTTGATTGCGAATTTTGCACTATTGTAATGGTGCTACCTGGCATTGCAAAATGAGTAAAAATGTGCTTTTTGTTTGCTTCAATGCAAACATTGAACTGGTGCCTTGTACTGCATTAATCGTTGACAACTTGCTGTAAATTTATCTAGCAGATGAAACATTGGAGTTGTATTAATAAGTACTTCTACACTGAAGAGCCAAAGGTCATGGGATACGTATCTAGCATTGGGTAGGACCTCCCTAGCCAGGCGAAGTGCAGCAACTCGACGTGGCATCGATTCCACTAGTGACCGGAGGACTTCTGTAGAGATGTTGAGCCATGCCGTCTGAACAGTCACCCACAGTTTCCTGGTATTTGTAGGTGAAGGATGTTGGGAGCGAATTGACCTTTCGACCATGTCCCATAAGTGCTCTATTGGATTCACGTCGGGCGAACATGGTGGCCACGCCCTTCGTCAGAACTGTTCAGAATGCTCCTCGAACCAATTTTGGACAACTTGGGGCCGATGACATGTGCATTGTCAGACTATAATTCCATCGTTGTTGGGTTCATGAAGGGCTGCAAAGAGCTTGACTTGACTTCTCTTGAGAGAGAAGTCAAGTCAAGCATGTTGTGGTAAGAAGGTGTTTGTGCTACTCGCTGCAAATTTCAATAAGAGTATTATGAATACACATGTGTGAAGGATACCTATTGAAAACGTAGAAGATAAACCAGGTAACACATGCAGTTGCTCAACCAAGGTAAATTTCTGTTAAGTCAATTGTCGTTATAACCTACGTACATGTCAGTTGAACGTCCAGAAGCTTAGGGACCTAAAGTACTATTTCCAATTGACTTTGTAAGACCGTTAGCATGTGCCAGTGTATAAAGTGTTTTAATATGCCACTACTACTATCTTGAATACTCCTTTTGGGTTACATTTGTATTTCCTGACTGATAATTGTGACATAATCTGACACGACTTCAACTTGGCTATAATAGGATGTGCTGACACCTGCCGACATATTGAGGAGTGACTAAGTTCAAATAGCTATTTGCGGTTTATTTGTGATCTGGTTAATTATTATTATAACTAAATATAATGGCAGGTAGAAAAGGAAATGCGGCTTCGAATAAATCCACAGCGGCTGCATCATTTTCTGATAGTACTGGAACTGTAAACATGGACCTCATAATGGTTACCTTGGGTGATATAAATTTAAAAATTCAACAGTCAAATGCTGAAGTTAATCAAGCTCTGACACTCATTAGATGAGATAAATGCGAAACTGGAACCATTATCAGAAATCAAAGATTTGGCAGAATATAAAAAAAATGCTTGACCTTGTTGCAGTAAAATATAAAGATATTTGTAATAAATGTGAGTCTCTTGAAAGAGATAATAAGGAACTAAATGCAAAACAGGATTTCTTACTAAAGGAGAATGATATTAAACATCAAATTCAGAAACTAAACTCTGAAATCAATGAACTAAGTCAATATTACCGAAACAACAATTTAGAATTACATGGGCTTGACTTAACACTAATCAATAATGAATCTGAGTTGGACTTACATTGGTAAATATGCTGATAAACTTGGGATTACAAATTTTCACCCAACAGATATTGATGTTATTCACCCACTCAAATATGATGCTTTTCGAAAGCCAAATGCAATTGTAATTATACAATTCAAATGTCGAACAGCAAGAGACAGTTGGCTAATTAAGAAAAAGACTGTCATATTGAACTCAGAAATAAATACTACTTTGCCAGCAACTAAAATATTTATCAATGAGAATTTAATCCCAGTTTACAGACATTTATTCTGGAGTGCAAGAAAATTACTGCAGCAAGAGAAAAATTAAATATGCATGGGTGAAAAATGGCAGTGTTTTTATAAAGAAGAGTGACCATGACCCAAGAAAAAAATTTATTTCTTGGAAGAATTATATGAATTTGGTCTGGTTCCTTGATGAAAGGTCTTATATTGTGTTTGAGAATATGGTAGGATTTTTTTATATTTGGTAGAATAATTTCCATTGTGTTCATAGTGTGATGGTTCGTGGGATGTCTATAATGTACTGTAACTAAAACTTAGGTATGATTTTTAATGTAATTTGATACTGCCAGAAAAGGGAAATATACCTACTGTTTCTTTGTGTGTGTGTTCTTTTTTGTAGGGTGCTAATAATATATATGCCTACTGCAAATCTAACATAGTGCCTATAACACTATGATTTACACTCAATCTTCAATAGAGGAACGACTTTATTTTGGTAATTGCCTCAAGAACTGGTTTTTGAGTTCCCTATTCATTTCTGATTAGAAATATCTTGGCAGAACATTACACTGTGAATATGCATTTATTTTCCTTGAAAATGCTATGAGGGTAGCTTTATTGGGTCTCCAACAAAATTTTGATTTGTGTTTATTTTTTTTTAATAAAACAGTAGATAGGTTTTCTACTATCCTTTTTCATATTTTATTTTTTTTCCTGTATATAATGAATATTTTTGTGTATCAAATTGAGATATGATACTTACCTGAAATGTTAGAATTAGTGTTTGTGCTTATTGTGCTTGACTTTGTGATATACTATCCTATCATTGATAAACAAAGGGAGATCACACATATCTATTTTATAGATGTTACAGGGAGTTGTTTTAAACTCTTACAACTTAAGATTATAATTCCTACTAACAGACAGCAAGCAAATAGACAAATTTAATGCAAGGTAATTTATATACAACTATTTTTAATTTATATACCCAGAAGTACGGACACTATCCTATTATTGATTAAAAAAGAGGAAATCGCACATATCGTTCTTATAGATGTTGCAGGGAGTGGCTTTTGAACTCTTACAACTTAAGATTATAATTCCTACTAACAAATAGCAAGCAAACAGACAAATTTAATGCAAGATAATTTATATACAACACAACAAATAATATCTTTTCTTGTAGTTCCACAAATTCATTGAAAATTATTCATATTAATGCGAGATCCTTACTAAATAAACTAACTCTTATTGAGGCACTAATTCAGGTTACTAATTCGCAAATAGATATTTTATGTATAACGGAGACATGGTTTCCTAGTGAAAATTATAGTGTTGGCTTAGATAGCTATAAGATTTTTTATCAAAATAGAACCCACTCAAGAGGAGGTGGAGTGGCCATTTACGTTAAGTATACCTATCATGATTACACAATTAATAAAAACTTAGCATTTACTGACTCTACCATAGAAATTTTGTCAATAGAAGATCAACACACTATTATAATGGTGTGCTATTGCCCTCCAGGATCAAATACAACTCAGTTCTTCGAAAAATTAACAGAGGCATTCAATTATGTGAATTTAACCGGGAAAAGGGGATTTTTTTATTGGGAGATCTCAATATTAATATTTACTAATTCACAGACTCGGTACTTTGTTCAAATATTAACTGCTGCTGGATTTATCAATACAATATTACATCCAACGAGAATTACACCTAACACAGAAACTGTTATTGATTTATCACTCACAAATGCTCCACAAGAGTCAGTTTTATCAGGAGTTATAAATTATATCAGTGACCATTTGTAAATCTTCACAGTTTACACTTGTACACATGTAGTGGAGAAACAGTTAATAAACAAACAAATACGATTAATAAATTCTAATCTGGAAAAATTTCGGAACCTGCTTCAAACTATAAATTGGTTAAATTCCCTACCAGCGGAAAATCCAAATATAACATAACTTATTTACAATATTGTTAAGACTCATACGATCAAGCTTTTCCAATAATAACGAAAAGTAACAAAATTAAAAAAAATAGGAAACCATGGATAACAAGGAATCTCTTAAATCGAATAAATAAAAAAAATAGACTGTATTCCAAATTTATTAAAAGTAAACTACAAGTAGACTTCCAGAATTTTAAAACATATAGAAACAAATTGAATTCAGATATTCGGAAGTTAAAAAGAAATTACTACACGAATATTCTCTCGAAATAACCCTAAATTAACATGGAAACATCTGAATCTATTACTTGGGAAAATTATCAGCCCAGTTACGCCGCAATATTTAACCAAATAAACTTATAAAATAACTGATAAACAGGCTATAGCTAATGAGATCAACAGTCACTTTATATTGTCCCCACAATTGACCAAGCAACAACTTATATTCTCAGGAATCCACTTTACAAAATCTTTCAAGACTAAATACTTTTCACATGTCGAAAATTACAAGGACTGAACTTATGCTTTAAACCAAATCAATACAAATGTCTGACCTGGCTACGATGATTTTTTTCCAATAGCCATACAATTTGTGGCAGATATCATAGTTCAGCCATTGTTGCAGATCTATAACCTCATACTTGAAACCGGAATATTTCCAGATGCCTTAAAAATCTCCAAAATCACTCCGAAATATAAGAATGGGTCAAAAATCGACATAAATAATTATTGTCCAATCGCAAACTTATCAATTTTCGCATAAATACTAGAGAAATTAATTCATACCAGACTATTTTCATACATTCAAAGACATATATTTCACAGACAATTCGGATTTGTACCAAATAAATCAACTGAACTAGCATTATTACATACACAAAATATAATTCAACAAAATCTATTACAAAAACAAATAACAATAGCAGTCTTTCTTGATTTATCAAAAGCATTAGATACCCTAAATCATTATATATTACTTCATAAGTTAAATATTATAGGACTCCGGGGATCTAGCTATAATTTATTCAAAAGTTACTTGTCAGAAAGAATGCAATACACCCAGATTCATCAGAATCGATCCATATTACAAATCATAAACTGTGGGGTACCCCAGGGATCAGTTCTTGGTCCTTTATTTTTTAATTTATATATTAACGACTTATATGCAGTATTAAAAGATAATGATACAATCCTATATGCAGGTGACGTAACTATTATTTTAAAGGGAACTGATATGAATGAGCTTACACTAAGAACTAATACTCAGCTAAAATTAATAACAGATTGGCTGAATGCAAATGAATTAGTTAATATTAATAAAACTAATGATTTTCTCTAATTCACAAGCTTCACATTTATACGATTTACCGATTCTGATGAATGGAGTCAGGATTAATACGGTCTCAACACACTCTTATCTAGGTACAACTATACACAATGATTTGAAATGGAACAAACACATTGAAAATTTAAGTACCAAAATTTCTAGAAATATCGGAATGGTCAGTAGTGCTTTGCCAAACTTAACACCAAAAATATTAATTTCTATATATCATACTCTAATTCAAGCACACATTAATTATTGCATTTTGACCTGGGGACAAACCACACAATATAATATTAATAAACTACAGGTACTGCAAAATAGATTTATAAGACTAATAGATCTTAAAACATCAAATAATTTTCAACCAATCTTATATATTCGGTCAAAAGTGAACCCCAATATATATATATCTTAACGATAAAGCAATTATATGATTATAATTGGGAAAAAAATGTATAAAAGAATTAAAAATGGTATACACAATGATATAACACTAAATATACATACCTATTACCACAATACTAGGAATAGGTCACTACTAATTCCAATGTTCCCACAAACTGAGAAACTTAAAATGAATATAAATTATAGTGGCCCAAAATTCTGGAACTCATTGCCCCAAGAACTAACATCAATTAATAATTTTAACTTATTTAAAATAAAACTAAAGGCATATCTTATGAAATAATTAGTAAACAATAGGCAATTTCGACTAAATGGAAGAAATGTGGGTTGGTATGATTATAGAGTGAGGTGCAAACGTTATTTGTTGTTTATTTATAAATATATATGTGATTATGTAGTGAAGTGTATATGATACTTATTTGTTTAGATATAATGAAGACTATTGTTGATGGAACACATTGTTACATGTGTTGGTTGTGAGCAAGTACGTGTACCTACCATATATGTGTTGGCTTGCCTTTTCTGCTTTGTTTTTTGTATTCTGGGGAGAGGAGGGCTATGTCAGGCCTCACGGCCTTTCCCTCCTTTTCCTAGTTGCTGTAGTGGCAACTGAAAGAATAAATAAATGAAATGAAAAATAAATGAAATGGTCACACAGCAGAGCAACAAAGCGATTACCGGTTAATGAAGTATTTACAAAGACCGAAACCGTGCCACGTAAAGTTACCTCACACATGTATGGAACCACAACCAGCTTGCACAGTCCCTTGTTCACAGTTTGGGTGCATGGCATCCTGGGGTCTGCACCACACTTTAACCCAACCATCAGCTCGTACCAACTGGTAGCGTGACTCATTGGACCACGCCACATGTTGCCAGTCTCCCACGGTCCAGTTATCGTGTTCACTAGCCCAGGTAAGGCACTGTGTCAGATGTCGTGCAGTTAATAAAGCACTCTTGTGGGTCTTCTGCTCCCATGCCCCATGGACGCTAAATTACGCTGCACTGACCTGATGGATATGTCTCTGGTACCTCCTGCATTGGATGTTATTTGAGCCAGTATCGCTTGTCTCTTGACATGGACAATCCTGGTCAGAAGCCACTGGTCACGGTCATTAAGCACCCGTGGTCGGCCACTGCACTGTCCACGGTGGGCGGTAATGCCTTCCATGAGGTATTCACAGTACATATGTGACACATGGATCGAAGGATGTTGAACGTTCGCACAACTACGGAAAATGAATGTCCCATCCGTCTGGCTCCCACTACCATGTCTCGTTAATTCACGTCAGCTTGCCATGATCCTACTGACGGTTGTTCAACCTTACGAGATTACAGCTCGCAACTGATAAAACCGTAGCGTTGTCAAATCCTTCATACGACGGCAGCGCCAGTTAGATTTTCATACTGCTATCCCATGAGTTTTGGCACTTCAGTGTATAATGCATTCATAAATATCGGGTAACCAAAAGTTCTGGCGTTTTTCCAGAATTGCGAAGTTTAATGTTCGTGACTCAAAGGACCCAATAAGTGGCATTACAATGCCAGTGATATTGAAAACAAGACTCACAGTAGAGTTTGCTTACATACAGAAAATTGAAAAGGAGGTGCTATAACATTGTGGTTGGAGTACCAATTTCAAAGTCAATTTCCAGTTATTCGTGCTTTATAGGGTGTATGAGTTTAAACTTGAACAAACGTTGTGCAAACTGCCCAAAAGGTATGCCAGTCTTTCGGAGAAGGTTCTTCTAGTGTTCGTATCACTCGAAGATGGTTTAAAAAAATTGGTTTCTGCTGACGAGTCGCTTAAAGATGCGCCACGAGAGGGAGTGGCCATCTGTCGTCTATGACAATGAATCGAGAGCTGAAGCACATTCTGCCCAAACATGTCAGGTGTTTGCACAAAGATTCAACGTCAGTGACTACTATTTGTTTACATTTGTATCGCCCTGGGAAAGTGTAAAAGTTCAGCAAATGGATACCACATGAACTGACTCCTAACAATTAGCATCATTTGACAGTTTGCTTGAGATTGCTTTCTCTACAAAATCGAACCATTTCTGGACCGTTTGTTAGCCTGTATTGAAAAGTGGATCTTGTACAGAAATACCAAGAAATCGCATCATTGGTTGTCATTCACTGACACTGTACCACAGACCTCAAAGCTTAATATCCTTCAGCAGGTTTTGTGTGTATGGTGGACTACAGCTGACATTGTTCACAATGAACTGTTACCATCTGGCCAGACCATTCCTGTGCCTAAATACAGTGAGTTCACGAATCACTTTTGAAAAAAAGAACCAGCGCTAATGATTCGCAAAAGTATTTTGCTTTTACACGATAATGCAAGGCCTTGTGTCGCATTATTCTCCTGACATATTAGTCCTTCAGATTATCACCTGTTTTTTAAGCCTAAACAGTTGAGAAACAGAGGCTCTGGAACAGATTCACTGAGAACATTCAGCATGAGCATTGGACCCCACCAAGAATGGGCACGTGTACTCTTACCGATGAGAACACATTCTGTTTGCAACCAGATTCACTGAACACATCACCTTTTTTTCTCCTCCAGAAATCATTACATTTACAAAAACGGTATTAACTTCATTTCCCCCGTTGGAAAAAGGTTATTGTATCTGAGGATAACTAGTTTGATGAATAAATTTGTTTATTCTACATTTTTGAATGTTTATTTTGTCAAAGAAAAACACCAGAACGTGTAGTTACCTAATAGCATTATCTTTCATGGAACGAAATTGTAACCAATACAGTTAAAAAGTTTATTTTGCTTTTATGCCTTAGTTATGATTCCCTTGGCTCTGTAACGATTTTCGGTTACGGTTTTACCGCCATGTCCCATGAAATTGTGACATTATGTTTGCCATTTAATGTTGTGTATTTGCATTTGAATGATGGAATGTAATTCAAGTTTTGTCTTTTGAATAGTAGTTGGTCGCTAAACTGACTGTATTAATTGCTTATCCTTTGGATTAAAGTATTGTTCGGTATGAACTGTTTCATTGTAAACATGTATACTTTGTCATGTGTTTGCACTTTATTATGTTTTTTGTTGTTGTTTTGATAAAAAAACTAACACATTGATGCTAAGGGCAATACAAGCAACACTGCAAGTCAATTGGCCCAGGGCCCTTGCGCCATAAAAATCAACCAACCGGCCAATTGGCCCAGAAGCTCACTGCAGCAACTGGGCGGGATGTATACCGACAGACGATATACTGGATACTACAGTATAATAGTGGTCTGTATGAAATACTTCCTGTTTTCTTGCGTTTCCTTGAGCCTAACTCAAGAAGTGCTTGCTTCGAATGATGTCGTCAGCATGAACATTGGACCATCCAAGAATGGGAAAGCGTACTCCTTTCGGATGAGAAGATTCTTTTTTTGCAACCAGATTCACTGAGAACATTCATATAGCGATAATGTGGGGCGCTATCATTAGATGAACATTCAGAAACAGGACCATTTAAAACATGGTAGAATGATGGGTCCGCCTCTGCACGTAATAACCTGGGCACACCCTCAGGATATACCAGCTGCCCGATATCGCGACGAGATCCTGTATCCTCAAGTTAGTCATTTTTAGAGGTTCCGTAGGTCCATATTTCTTGTAAATTGACTATGCCTGACATCACAAGGTTTTGTTGGTTAATGAACATCTTTAACTAAGATGCTGCACGTATGGATTGGCCGGTACGGTCAGATCTTAATCAGGTTGAGCCTGTTTGGCATTGCAATTAACCAATAAATTGCTCCAACTAAGAACGGCCATTATTAACAAATCGCTCCACCAACTAAGAACTGCCATGCAACACGACCCATTGTATCAAGAAAGGGCTCTTAATCTGTCACTTTCCAGGGTCCGGCCCGGGTTAGTTTTCCTACGTTGAGTCAAATTAAGCTGCAGGCTCCAATCCTGGCGGTACCCTTCGTCAGTTCATTTAAGTTTCAGCTTTATAACCATACTTCTGCAGGAAACCAAACACTTTTGTTTCCCGGAAGCTGCCTTCCGAGTCATAGAACTCTGGCAGATCGCTGATTAGCACCGTTTATGGTTATAAACTAAGGCGGTATTCGATCGCCTTTGAACCTCTAACTTTCGTTCTTGATTAATAAAAACATTATTGGCAACAGCTTTTGCAGTAGTTAGTCATGCGACGATCCAAGAATTTCATTTCTAGTATCTTAGACTTACTGTGCTCATCGGGAAGAAAAGAACATAATCAGTGTCTTGTGGGCACCCTTATTGGAAGATTGCATTCCTGCCCGTGATAAAAACATTCCTTATTGAAGTGTTACCATTTCTGTTGATTTGCGATATCCGTACATGCATAACTTCACTTATACTTTTAACAGGCCCATAATTTGGGTGCATCTGCATGGATCTTTTTGTATATGTGTTCACAATTATGAAACTGCACACATAAAATAGTTTCTTCCTTATGTTCGTTTGTAAATTGTCTGTAAACTTGGCTTTTGTGCTTGTTACTTTAACTTTGAGCACTATTGTAGATAGTATATGCCACAGTTATTTCTGATCGAGCGTTTCAGTTGTGGCAACCATTTATCAAGACGGTACTTGAATCTTTCAAAACAGCAACTTAGTGTCGCGGCTTTCACTGTGCTGGAATAGCTCGAGGAGGATGATCAAGAATTCTGTGAGGATCCTGTGGCAACCGTATTCCTCCCGATCTGAATTTCATCGAACATTTGTGGTACATCTACGCCAGTGCCTCCCTCTATCGCCGAATTCCGTGGTCATTTTGTCCAGCTGGTTCAAAACATCTGAGGACTGTTTCGCAGCCCACTGAATTTGATGCTATGGCTGGTGCAAAATTAACGCGGCGAAAGATATCCCAACACCAAACTGGATACGTAATCACAATGTTATGACTAAAGTTTATATTTACGAAATGGGTCAAATGTTAGTTTACCATACAGAAAAAAGAATGAAACTTTACCCTGCGGTTTGTGAAAAACTGGAAATCCTTAACAAAAATATCCCTAAGAACGTCAGGATCAGTCACAATCAAAGTAGGTCTGCTTCCTTCGTACAGGCTAAAAATATTAAAACAAGAATTAAGAGATACAGCTTTTCAGTACAAAATAAAATCATGGTACAATTACTAAGACTATGAAAAAAACCTCTAAAAGAATTAGTAATATGTACTTTGATGTCCTAAATTAAAGCTTCGTGATGTGTGAATTCAGAGCTTAAAAACTTATGAAATTAAATAGAAAATGTATTAAGATAAATACAATCTATTCAGGTAGCACCAATCATGTAAATTAAAGTGTTTAGATATAAAAGACCCGTGCGTTTTCTCAAATTAAATGCCGTTTCTAAAGTAGGCAAAAAAAAAAAGTTCCCATATGTATATTTAAATTATACAGATAACTATAGTTTATCATTACTCAACGGTTTGCTGCCTTTTACTGCACTTGGTCCAGATTGGCACAAACTGCTTGTTCTGAAGAAAAAGCAAATCTTGGCAGAGGGGACAACTAAATCCTGTTACGATCAACTGAAGGAAGAGCGAATAAGTAAACACTGCATCCTCTCAAAACCTTTAAGTTGTCCAAAAAAATCACAATACGATGAAGCAACCCGAGAGCTGAGGATGTATTGAGGCTTCAATGCCTAGTGTTTCAACAGTGTGAGCATTATTGAAGGGCATTTCATAGGTGTGCATCACCATACCAGTAGCCTCCGGTGTTCTTTGTGAACAGCCTGCATTGATTTAGTCTCACTGTATTGCTAATCTTTATCGTCACACCTATTTCCTGATAACTCTTAAGAACTGGTTTCAGAATACCCCAGAAAACTATGCGCACAGCTGTACTGTGACATTTGCCCAGTGTTTGCGTCGTGGAGCAGAGAAGGTTTATGGCCAATACTGTTGAGAAGTGAGGGTGGAGGAATTGTTTTGGCGCTATGTGGACAAGGACCACAAACTTTGGAACACCAGTTGGGTCAAGTACAGCTGGTTTGGACTTTCATTTGTTAAGATAAATATCTAGTTTCCGACAAGTAAGGTCACCTATTTTCTCAATGGGGAAGGTAATGAAGGAAAATGCAGTAGACTGGTAGAATCGTCAATAGTGGACAAAAAAAACTTTTCGTGCCGAGTGACAAGACTGTCGCAGCATAGCATGAATAGAGTTTGCAAGATGCAGTCTATTGTGGTCCAAGACAAGTATCCGTGAAAATATTAAATTTTGGCAAGCAAAAGGGACTTTACCAAGTAAAATTCACTGTGAACTGGTTTCTGCTTTTGGAAAAAAGGCAATCTCAAGGAGTTTGTTTTTGGTGCAATGAGTTCAAAAACTGCCGTGTTAACATCTGAAGTGAACATCGGTCGAGCAGGCAATCAACGTGCAAGAGACTGACACTTCGCGCATGAAGGCAGTCGTTGTAGAAAACGGGCGAATAAGCTTTGAAACTGCAAAAGAAATCCTCTTGTCGAAATATCAAGAACCATCTTTCGGTACAGTTTTACCATGTCAGCCTGCTTTTAACTTTCGTGAACTGCTTTTAAGCTATTACATTTGATCTTGTGGTCGGCGCTCTTTGGCCAAACATAGCCCTTGCGCCGTAAAAATATACCAACCAAACCATCTTTCGGGAAGGCACTAAACGACATATGAGGAAGTTCGATAAAAGGTACGCTGTTGGTTAATGAGTTTGAGCACTGACTTCTGTGGGGAAATTGATAAACTTGTGGAGTAGTAATAGTTCATGTTCACTTTATTTGTGTGCAATGTCATCTTCCTCTGATTAAACATTGTGGAGAAGAAAAATGTACCTTACTTTTCGGAAACCCATCGTAATGTCTGAAAATGTGGGTCATCTTTCAGTTGTACCCTGAAATAAAGCTTTCGTACCACAGCATTGTGGAGGTGTCAGAGCATTGTTTTCACACAGCTACTGCTTAGTCAGGTACACACTAAGCAGTAGCTGTGTGAAAACACAGCTACTGCTTGGCATACCACAGCTACTCCATGGCATACCACAGCTACTCCATGGCATACCATTTAGACCCATTTAGGGTCTAAATGGTATGCCATGGAGCATTGCATCTGTGATTATGTGCCCACCGTTTAAAATTAGAGCTGTCACATTTTGTGTTTAACTATATCAGCTACCATTTTATGTGTTGTACGTATTATATTCAACTGAAACAGTTAAAAAGAGTATGTATCACGTACTCTACTAAATCAACCGCGATCTTGTGTTCAACTATAGCAGTTGCAGTGTATCATACAGTCAACTACATAGACTGCCATTAAATTATCGTGTACCCAAATGAACTTTCATTTCAAGTATTCAACTATATCAGCTAACGTTTCACGCATTCAACCAAATGTGCACAAATATCATTAGTAATCTTGTTCCATTCCTCTAAGATTTCAATCTTCAGATCATCAGCGGTTGTTCTGATCCAGCTCTAATACATCGTTCCTATTGATATCACATGTGATCTTTAGGGTTTACGTACGGTGGCTACGTGTCAAAGGAAAAATCCTGTGTATCACTTGTGTTCAGCGAACTATACCTTTATCACTTTCCTGTGGGTGTCTTAATATGTATCTATCTCTCTGTCGAGATATAATATAACCTTCGTCAGACTCTGTTCAGGCTATATCCTCTAGTTGACAGGGTCATGCAGAATGAATAGTGGAGTCTAGCACAAAGCAAACTTTACACCAGTCTGCACAGAGGGTACGATGCCGACACTGTTCATTCCTTCCTCAGACTGTATTGTGTAACTTGATTCAACTCAAATTGAAAGTTTCGGTTTCTTCAATGGCACTTGTTGTCATTCACATCGTTGCAGATGGTGACGTTACAAACAAGACTATTATGAATTGACATATTACTACGTATATTGTGATCAGATTTCCCGGCACGTTGTGCTGACGGATATGTATTAATTTTCTATGGCATTGAAAGTGTTGGCTATTGTGTGTAATGTAACCTTGCGTATTAGTGTACATAGCAAACCGTATATCTCGGTACTTTGTCGCTGAGAGTTGCCTTTCACCAATTCAAGTCCTCCACTTCGCCGGTTTTATGCTGTCGTAACCACTGATTACACACAGTCTTAGTTTACATAAGGATAAACTCCGTAGCAGCAAGGAAAGATGCTTTGGCAGCACTAACTCATACGAATGTGCCTCACATACACACTAATGCCGAACGTCTTTTCAAGAATAACATTTGTATAACTGTGTATTCTTGGTAGAATAATTAAATCCTCAAGTCCCGCAAACAACATGCTGTCATAACTGGTTTACTATTTCATTTACAGATGACGAGCAAAGTGTGAATTTACGAATGTTGAATCCCACTAATATTTTGATGAGGTTACGTACGTAGGTCAAAATAAGCCAGCGCTTCTGATAAGTCAATGCTGTGTAGACATTTATGATCAGTTGAGTTACTAGTACATGGTTGCATAGCAAGGAAGAGTAGATGAAACTACTTACCCATAGATACGACCTCTGGTCTTATGAAGCTTTTTTTCTATATCTCTAATGCCCTAGAAAAGAAAATAGGAACAGTGTATATATAATACATGAACGATGCTATCATACTGATTACTTATTTCAAGAGAATAACATTTATTCAATAACATAGCACACACTGCTAGGCGAATTCTTTTTGGTACAGATTCACTTCGTGTGAGTGGAAAGGAATTCTGCAAATGCCATTTACCTATTGAACAGCTGCACGTCTTGGACTCATAATAAAGGGGCGACATCGAGTTAATGTACTACAGTTGTAACTTACGTCGAAAATTTAGAATAAAGCCTCTGACCCAGGGCATGGCACCACTTCCGCCAAACAGATTAAAAAAGCTCCACTATTTGAGGATGTGGATTTTGCAGATCCATTGTGCATCAAAGGTGTGCGAAATAACAATAGGACATACACTGAGTGGCCACTTTATTATGACCACATGACAGTTTTAAGCAAATGAGCTATGGTTGCCGCCAGAGGGCGAGGCTAGTGTAAAATCGGAAAGCTTAGTGCTTGCGACAATAGTGAACTGATTTTTGGGTGACGAGATGGGTAAAAACTGCGATTTGACGGACTTTCAAAACGTGGGATGATTGTAGGAGCTTGGAGCAAGCATCATCGAAACCTCCGCATTCGTGAAATGTTCCAGAGCAGCTGTTGTTAAAGTGTTTAAAGACTAGACTGTCAGCCAAAAAAATTGGGTCTCTACGTGCAACGTATGGTAGTCATCGACTAGTGGCTGCTCGGGCGGAACGGAGTGTGTCCAGACTGGTAGCATACAACAGAAGGGCAACAGTGCAGCAAATTACAGACCATCTTAATAAAGGATCCCCCTCAAATGATCTCTGCACGCACTGTTCGCCGTACACTGCATCGGATGGGATATGGTAGCCGAAGGCCTGTTCGAACACATTTGCTGTCTACAAGTAACAAGAGAAAACGTGTCCAGTTTGCACAGGAGCACAAGGATTGGACAGTCGATAATTGTAAACAAATTATGTGGTCCGATGAATCACGTTTTCAGTTGCACCATGACTATGGCAGAGTGAGAATTTGGCGGAAATAGCACAAAAGCATGGACCCCAAATGCATTTCTACAACCCTTCAAACTGATGGAGGCAACGTTATGGTTTGGGGAATGTTTTCCTGGCATGCTTTGTGCCCTTTAATTCGTGTTGATCACCGTCTGACTGGCACATCATATCTAAACATCGTTGCGGACCAAGTACATCCTGTCATGTGGATGGTTTATCCCAATGGCGATGGCTACTTTCAACAAGATAATGCGTCCTGCCATAGTGCTCGTATTGTACAGGATTTGTTTCAGGAACATGCCGGTGAGTTTGCGTTGCTTAGGTGCCCCCACAATCTCCAGATCTCAACCCCATTGAGGATTTGTGGGATGAAGTTGAACGAGCCATCAGACAGCTGGATCTACAACCCTGCAATCTCACACTCCTGGAAAGTGCTATTCATAAAGCATGGTCTGATTCCACAAACCACCTATCAACATATCGTGGAGTCCATGCCACGAATAATCGACGCAGTATTAAAGGCAAAAGGTGGCCCAACGAAGTACTGAGGGGATGGTCATAATAAAGTGGCCACTAAGTGTATATAGCGCTATTTACCTGTGCGGTAACTAAAGCCATACAATTTGGAATTGATGTCTGATCTGACATCCACAAACTTTTTGCTTGCATTTAGATTTATCGCAAGGCATATACAGGATAGTATACTCCGACCACAACAAACCTTCAAGAAAGCAGACATATCAGTATATTAAGGGCTGTACTGAATGATGCGGATGTTTCGGATTATTATGAAAATACGGAATAAAATGAAAATTTATCGTGAGCGAGCGGCGTGATGAGGTAGTTTCTGGGAACTATTAGTACGGTCATCAAAAACGTGTTTAAAGATTGGGAAAGTGTTGCTGAAATTTGAAGAATTCGAAACCACACTGAATTCGGAACCCTTAAAATTTATCTACAAAGACTTAACAGAATCTTAACTTTGACTCCAGGACATTTTGGTTGGAAAAAGAATTGCTTTCCTTCAAGAAAGGTGATGACTGAGAGCTACACGAAAGAACTGACGAAGAGATGCAAATACCTTAAATTATTGCTCAAGTTTTGTAGAAAACAAAATGGCGTCAGTTATCACTTAGATCTAAAGTCTACTCGCCACGAAACTTAAACATAGGAAGAAACTCTGTAGTTCTCTTTTAGGAAGCAAATGAACCAAGAATTTTGTGGCAAACAGGGTTATTTTCTAAGGAAGAGATGATAAAGTGCGATCCTGTACTGTAAGACTTTCAGATGGGTGGAGGGGGATTAAGAGATCTGTGCAGCATTTATACCAGTTGGAACTAGACCCGTGCCTGGAAAAGACTAATTGATAATGTCCTTTCGGGCCGGAGGATGTAGGAACTAGGACTGAGCAGGGTAATGATTATTTCTTTAAATGAAGTCATAACTGTAACACGCGGCAGTACTTGTTTTATATTGAACTTGACGTCACAATCGCAGCCGAAGTAAGAATAATAAAAGGTGTCCGTGCGTGGCAGCAGAGTGGTACAATGTAGAACTGACGTGGAAGTATGACTTAACTCCTACTGTTCCAAAGTTTTTTAGTTTATGTACTAGTAGTGTGTTTTATGTTTATCTCTGTGGATACAATAATAAAAAACGTAAACTGACCTAGCGAGTCTTTCTTTGGATATCGAGACTCCTTTTAAATTACTGGGAATAATTCATTGGAAAAGGTAAGATTTGAGAACTAAGTATATACGCGAAACTACAGAAGTTGTACTAACGAAACAGACACTCGAACACACCTAAGAACTGGCTTAGGGAAATACTGAACTAGACAAAGTAAAATATTACAATGCATCATTTATATATCAAGGACATGAGAACTGAAATATGTTAAATCAGTACTCTGATTAAGTTCCAAAATTTGGTTAAAATGTACAATAGGCAACGAAGTAAACTTCTGTATGAACTAACTGCTTGACATCAAAATTGCAACACCCAGAAGAAACTGGCGTTTCGGCATGAAAATTGATGTGAGCAGACACGTGAGATATGCAAATCAATCTCATGAGCTGCGCAGGAGATAAAAGGACAGACTGCCGAAGCAGTGTCATGTCGCATGTTCTAGGTCGTATGGAACAGAAACTAAGTATCGAGGGCTGCTACAGCATATTCAATAACCGAAAATTCCTCTTCACCAGCTGGATGCTTTTGAGGGAGAATCGTCAGCCTCCACGAATCTGGTTGGTCCATGTGCATCAAGATTCTATAACAGTTGGAGGTTGTTGGCAACAGTGGTTGTAAGAATACACAGCCAGTCACCGTATCGGAACCGGGATCAGTCAGGCGAACGTCAGCACGCGTTGATTGGCGCATTGATCTCCAAGCAATTTTGGAGCCTAAGCTATTGCAGAAAGCATTCGACGGGCTGTAGCGGCGGCTACAGATATTCCCGTGATGACTCTTTATTAACCGGAGTTCGGCAGAGGCAGATCTGTGCACCCGGAAATAACTTGCGTCGACTGCCGTTAACCTTAGGGAATCGCTGAGCTAGGCTGTCGTGGTGTCGTAGTAGATTTGTGTGGCGACAGAAATGTCGCTAAACTAGTCCTGGTGCCGAGTCCCGATTGTGTCTTCTGGAGACACTGCCACAGAGATGAATCTTAGTTTTCATTATAGTGCTTGCCAAGCAGCAATCCTCTTGTGGAATGCCATTAGTTACAATAGCTTATCTCTGCTATCATAAAGAGAACTGATAGCCCGACGGAACGTGGATGGCGTTCGCCCCACCTCAGGTTTTCGATATTTCAGGGTCATCCGACGCCTTTTTCCAGCGTGATAACGCTAGAGTGAACACGGCTAACGTTTCTCGAGCGTGCTTCCAAGATTTCCATGTGCTTCCCATGGCCAGCGAGATCTCCGGACGTATCTCCCATAGAGTATCTCTCCTCGACCGCCCCGGGTTTCTGCTGAATTAGGGGGTTCAGGTAAATGTTGCGTGGTTCCAGGACGCAATTGGTATCATTCCATGCTGTGCATGTCTTTTGACTGCATTGCAGAACTTGGTGGTCACACAAGTTCTGCAATGCAATCACGACACTGCCATTGATATTAGGGAATCGCTGAGCTAGGCTGGCGTGGTGTCGTAGTCGATTTGTGTGGAGACAGAAACTGCACCAGGACTTGTTTTATTGACTGTCGTGTGGTCCTGTCTGGTGGCATGTCTAACTGATGACTGCCTTAAAATTTAAAGCATGCATATCCTATGTCTTCTAATTTGATTCTCTGCCTCTGGGGGAGGCAACTTCAATGTCTATCAGTGCATTTGAAATAGGTGAACAAAAGTTCTACTCAGAAGTGCTAATGAAATACCCTTATTGGAGAAATTACCATATTCTGTTGTGAAAACGTTTGTAATACCTCCAGAGGCCGAGTCAGGGTGTTGTAATTTTAATGTCCATGACTGTAAATCTGATTTCTTACAGCGTCTCTAGAAGAACGCGAAGTAGGGGAAACCTATGTACAATCTCTACATCCCAGAAAGCAAAGTAAACACATTAGGATAAATGAGGAAAGCCAACAATACAGAAACTTCAATTCTTTTATTATTAAAGGTTTAACGACCACCGTGAGCAACTCAATGGGCTATGAGCAGTCGCGCGTCCCTAATTTAGGACCACTGGTTCCAGGGAAGGGAGAGAGCCAGCGCCGTAAGACAAGCGCAACATTCATGCCTCACCAGGATTCGAACCCATACCCCTTCCGGACGAATGGTCATAAGCCATCGCTTAGACCACTGCGTCACCGGGGCGGCAAAACTTCAATTCTAACTTCTAGCAAGTTGTAGGGGTAAAATCATAAGAATGCATGCACAGAATAAGATTTTGAAAACTGAGCAAAAATTATTCCACAGTCTTGGAATAATAACCTTCACAGGAAGTTTCTCGGAATGAATTTCTAGCTCTCATACCTTCATCATTGTTTTCACAAAACCAGATAGTGGTAACTCGTAACAGTAATTTGTGCACACACACACCTACCTCAGTTTGTACGTCAGAATTATATCCTGAATTTTGATCTACGTACATGATCAGCCCGTTTCAATAGAGAACCTGGTTCTATCGTATGACCATCTCACATTAGACAAGACTATTTTCATTCGAGCACTCTGCTAAATGATGCGCAACAGTCCCACGTCATTCGAACACTATGCTTAGTTTCAGTGTGTGTTCTTACCCTTCCTTTTATCTTTATTCCTCCGATTCGTTATTCACTCACTAGCATGGATTTTGAAGTAGGATTAAAGATTAGCTTGCAGAAAAACAACTTAATACAATTTATTTTACAAGTACAGATTTAGCGTTTGAAGGAGCAAATTTTGAAGTAACTGATGCTCATATCTAACTTGGACAACAGATATCACGCAAGAGCCACGTCGAAGAAATTAATAGGCGTATGAGGCTTTGCTGGAGTGGATTTTAAGAAACAGTAAAAATTTCAATAGTAATTCACCATTATGTCTTAAATGAAGTATTTAGCATCGTTTCAGTGCTTATTTATGCATCAGACATTGACTTTCTCTACAAAAGACTTACATAGGATGGGGACAACTGAAAGAAGCATTGAGAGACACATGCTTCATGTAACTAAGAAAGCCAGAAAGAGTAACTCATTCGTCAAGAAAATAAGTGGATGACACCATGATTAAAGATCCAGTTACAGTGGATCTTTAATCATGTCATCTATTTATTTTATTTTCAGTTCTTCTAGCGATATGTCCAGTTGCAATGGACTAGACATGTCGCTAGAAGAACTGAACACCGCTCAACAACTGAAATATTAGACTAGATTCTAAGGGATGGGGAAAACAAAGACCAAAACGTGGGAGATGGGAGGAGAAATTCAAAAGCATGCCGTAGCAAGCCTTCATCCGTAAGTGGATTGGGAACGATTGATAATCAATTTTAAATGATCACAAAGTGCTCCTGTTTGCATTTCTACTAATACGATGGGCAGGAAAAGACCGCTGTTGCAGTTAAAATAATGGCATTTGCCAGCTAGTGAATCTGCTATTGACAGCAGTGGGGGGTCATTCAGTAAACAAGTCTGCAGCATCTACAATATCTACATGAAGCAAGTGTGAGGTCAACGATTCTAGAAATGTTTGTCGTGTAAAAATTTTAATGCAAAAAATGTGCATCTGCATTTTGATTGAAAAAAAAGTGGGTTGTCGTTTATAACTGTTACTTAACGTGATTTTTAGGAAAAGAAGAATCTTTCATCCATACTAGTTCTGTGAAAGCCGAAAATTGCTTCCGGAATCTAGTACACATCTCGTGATTTTTGGTTCAACCATTATGCCAATCAAAATACCAGCTCCAATAAACTAAGACCTATTATTTAAGAAAATGAACGAGCTTTCAGGTGTCGCCTCCTTCTTTGTAGTAGACACTCGGGTACATTTCCTCTCCTCTGTTTCAAAAATAGCAAGTCCGTGTGTCTAAAAACTCGCGGAATAAATATTATTTTTACCTAGGTATTTGTCAGACTTATACATCAACGGAAAATAAAATATAATGCACTAGAAATTACTTACTATGAGAACTGATTTCCCAACTGAACCAATAAATGGCACTGCCATTACATACGGAATGCCAGCTCTCTTCCAGTAACCATAAGTCTCGGAATAGTACCTGCAAAGGACAGTTAAGAAGTGCTGAAATATATTTACTCATAAATCTATGAAAGAATAAAATCTCTTAAACATCCCAAAATCCGGCTGCTGTTAAAAAAAATATTGTGGAATCCGAAATGCTCACAACTGTTAAACCCGAGCAGCATCAGAACAGGACAAGCAAAATTTTCAAAGCAACTGTCGCAGCGTAAAACGTCGGAGGCAAGTCATGCTCGAGTTTATTGCGTAAACTGAAGAAGTCAACGAGTTCAAGGCAACTGTAACATTGACCATGCCACCATGAAGAAACTATTTTTATTAATGGTATGAAACGGTTATGAACAATATACAGGGGTTGGACAGAATAATTTGAACACCTAGGAAAATGTTTTACGTAGGGTGTGGAACCACTTTTGGCATTCAAAACCACCTGAATCCTTCTTAGAATGGACGCATACAAATCCTGGATGGTAGTTAGTAGGATGCTACGCCATTCTTCATGCAAGAACTGCTTCAGGTCCTTGAGATATGCAGGAGGATGATAACGTGATCTAAATTTTTTCCGACACAGATCGCAGTGGCTCAATATCTGCTGATTGGGAAGGCCAAGGGAGATGTGAAAGTTCGTCCTTATATTCCTCAAACCATGATTGGACATTCCGAGCTCTGTGAATTGGGGCGTTATCATCTTGATAGATGGCATCCCCTGTGGTTTCACACACTCATCCGTCCTTTAAAGGTGATCAGGGGACCTGCTGAAAACCACGATATGGCCGCCCAGAGCATGTCGGAACCACCACCATGCTGCACTGTTGAGAACAGACAGTCTGGGTTGTACGCTTCTGGCGGCGTTCTCCACACGTAAACACGTCCTGCGGTGGGGAATAGTGTGAATGTGGATTCATCCGACCACAGTACACGCTTCCATGCATCGGCAATCCACGTCGTATGCTTCTGGCACCACTGCTGTCACCGTTGTGCATTCACTCGGGTCACCAGAGGGTTTTGCAATAACAGCTTTGCCATGAATATCTTGTTTATGCGATTCCCTGCGCACTGTTTTCGTTGATACTGGGGTCTGGAAATGCAGTTCTCTGAGCACTGTTTTTGTTGATACTGGGGTCTGGAGATGCAGTTTGAGTTCAGCACTAATTTTCGGCGCCGTAGTCTTATTGCGGGTAACAAACCTCTTTAATGCTCTCCTGTCTATCAGTCAGGGTCATTTCCCGGCCGCTCTTGTGCTTCGCAGACGAGATTTTCACGAACACTGTATGCTGTCATGACGCTAGACACAGTAGCTCTCGATAACCCCCACTACCCTGGCGACTGTTGTCACGGAGGTACCAACTAGCTGGCCACCAACAATTAGCCCTCTTTCGAGGTTTTTTAGATCGCTCTTTTCGTCGTCACCTTGAAAGGAATTTTGCAACAAGGCACTTTAAACGCACTTAAACAGGGTTTTAAGCAAAGCTATTACATCCAAAATGTGGTGGATGCACCTTTGCGTATTGCGACGTACGCAGCTGCATTAAAAGTCGCTTCTCTGAGCGTGGTGTTAACATTATTCTGTCCAACCCCTGTATGTGCATACTAATCGGATTAAAGTTTATATTTCCCTGGGATTCTACATTACTACATTAAAAGAGCAGAAAAAAAAGTTTTTTTTTTAAAGCTATTTCTCAATAACCTATACGTTTCTGTGAAGATTTATTCTATTCGGAGACTACCATAGGTGTGAAATCATCTTGTAGCGATGCAAATAATATCAATGTAATGTACAATCCTAGGAAACTTACAAAGAGCACAAATATCAACATGGATCTGATTAGAATGAACACACTACATTAGAACATGGTATATAAAAAATATATCAATTCTATGCACGGGACACGTTATAACAATTGCGAGAAACACTAGAGCTTGAAGAATCTAACATGAATTACTGTTGAGTTGTCTAATTGTAGCGGAGCGTTTGGGAGCCAATTGAATATTATTTGCACGCAAATAGGGCAAACATGAGCTTTCGTTATTTATTACAAAGCCCTTCCAGTTCTGTGGGATTTAAGTTTCATTTTGCGGGCTAATGGACCTTAACTCGCATTGCACAATGAGAAGAAAGTTTGGCGTTTGCGAATAGTTTTTCCATTGCTTGGTAATGAGTTACTTTGTATGGATTCAGGAAATCCCTATTTTTTTTTGTATATTTAACTACATGTCCAACTTTTACTCAGCGTACTATTGTGCAAAACACTAGACACGTAAAATGTAGAGTGGTGCGGGACTACTGTCCCGGTGGCGCAATGGGCTAAACGCTAGCTTCTGACCGATAGTCCGAGGTGGGACAGGATTGGAGTCCCGGTGAGCCATGGGTGGTATGTTGTCTTAAGATTCTGGCTCTCCCCTCCCTGGAGCTAGACACCTCGAATTAGAGACGAGAGACAGTTTTTGTAGTCCTACGCGATGCTCATGGTAGTCGTTAATTCGTTAATCTCAAACACCGAAAAAAAAAAAAACTTTCTATATACATTTCCTCTGAAAACGCTGTTAAAGAAATGACTGCGTAAAATGAAACTTGACGATATCCATCCCATTGTGCACAGGACGATATGTATTATGACATTAAGAATCTAAGGCAGTTAAAACCAATTATTCAATTTCCAAAAAACACTAGAAGAAAGAGAACTGTATGTTTAGATCGAAAAGTTGCGAAATAAGTTCTATGTTCTTCACTCAAAAGACGAAACATGTGTGATTTTTTCTTTATTTAATGTCTGGCATTTATTCCAAGCAGAGCGTCCAGCGCGTGTCACCGAGAAGTCGATCCGATGCATTTTTACGCCCCTGATTCGTTATTTCAAGCAGAGCGTAAAGCGTGCGACACTGAGTTCTGATACGTTTTGGCACTCGTGCTATTTATAGCTAACTTCCACAACAATTTGACATTTAAATCAAACGCGCACCTCATGTTCCTGATCATAACCATCACGTAAATATATTACTTACCGTTATAACCTCAATGAGTATTTTGAATAGTGTGTATTTGAAAGGATCAATATCTTATTTTGCACACCTGATGATGAAACGATAAAATAGTTTCGAAAGCGCTAGTATGTTATGGCGAAAAATAAAATATTTCTAACGTGCCTAGACTGTATAAACTTATTGTATAGACATAATCCGGTGCGTAATCAATCTCGCCGAGTGTATGACTTCGTAAAAAATCATTACATCTTACAGAGTGTATCACTTGGGGATATTTAATACCTCATATCCGCTCGCCTATTGGGTGCCATGGCGCACAGAACTGATTCAACAAAATCGATTTTTTTTTTACGTTATTTTATTATCTCGGGTCTTAAAAATGTGTGTACCAAATTTCAAGTCTAAATTCGCAAAATTGGCCACGTTATAATGTTATTGTCCAGTGGGGTCACAGAGTTGGTGCAACTGGCACAAATCCGAAGCTGAGAAAACTCTGGATGAATTCAATCACGAACCGCCGCTTCATAAAGATGTCGAAATGCTATAAAGCCAATTTACAACGATTTGTCATTAAGAGAGTTTCTAGAAAGGTGTTTGGGTGGTGACACTCAAAACAACAACGAAAGTTTCAATTCTACTGTTTGGTGGTTCGCGCCCAAACTGTACCTCAAAAACCATCGAAATGGTAGATTATGTAGCAGCAGGTTTTTCTACCGTCCTGAAAATGATAACGATAGGAATCGTTATTTGGGATCAAACGAAGATATTTGCCAACGCGCGGGACGAACAGCGTCTGCAGAGATCGTCGAGACTCAACTTCGAGGCTACAAAAGAGGCTCGTACAAGGCGTAGAAGCAAGCAAATGTCTCTAAACGAGTTCTAAAAAGCAGAGCAAGGAACACTGTATGGCCCCGGTATAGCAGATTAGCAGAAAAATAATGTAAGTACTCGATATGCCTCCCTAAACTGCACTTGAAACTTTAAATGAGTTTTTGTCCAAACAGCTTCTTCGCGAATGTTTGGCATGATATTTCAAAAACTATTGGACCGATCGACATCAAATGTAAAACTGCAAGTTCAGAAAACATCCTTTTATCGTTTGATGAACCAGAAACGCGATACGTTATGTATATTTTTAATAGCAAAAAATATTGTCAATTTTTGTAACTAAATTGATAATTTGAGTTTGATAAGTCACCATTTCCTCAAATATATATGTATGTTTTTTCTGGTTCATCAAACGATAACTACTTGTGTATAGAGTAAAACGCCGTTCGAGTTTTTTTTGTTTCAGATCACCTGGAGTGGAGAAATCATGCCAACCAGCGACCGCTGATCTTCGCTGTGTCATGGTCGAGGGGATTTGCGGGCGTGATTCCTCATGAAATTTATAAAAAATTGTTTTGTAAATGCCTGAAACGATAATAAATAGATGTGCCTACTTTGGAAACAATTGATTGCATAATTTCGACAATAAGCATTAAAAAAAACTGTAATTTTAGCGTGAAAAATGAGTCCTTCCCTTTAAAGTTCAGTTCAACTTTAGCTGATGTCATTTCTTTGCGCATCAAATCTAATTCAGTTGCGCAGTAAGAACTTCTTGTCCCCCCCTCCGGTGAAGCTATTGATCTATATCAATTTTTATATTGTTCTTATGTACTAGCTGGTTCCGACTATATGCTATACATTACTCCTCCTTGGTTTCACTATATGGTGTAAGTTAATATTTGTTAAACTATCCATTTAATACATTAGTTGGAAAAAGCATCAACAGCACGTTACTTTCTCACCTGAAAAAAACAGTGATAACTTTAGCGATGATTTGATATTAATGATACAGAGGGAGAGTCGAAAGTTTTGCGATATTTGGATCACTTTGTCTTCATACGTACCTTTACGATGAAATCGAACTAGCATTCAAAGTATAGGCCATCGTGTTGCACCGTCTTTAGCCATCTGTCTGCCGGTTCTTCGATTTCGCAGTTCTTGTCCTTCGAGGCGAAGAACTCCTTCACCACAGCTACCACCACCTCCTCCTGTCTGTTGAAGTGCCACCCGCAAAGAAAGAGGGCCATGCACTGGAACAAGTAATAATCCGACGGGGCAAGGTCCGGACTATATGTTGGGAGTGGCATCAGTTCGATTCCCTCAAGTTCCTGGAGTTTTTCCCGGGTTGTTCGTACGCTATGAGGCCGAGCGCTGTCCTGCTATAAGACAGCGCGCTTTCTGTTCACCGGTGCGGGGTATTTCTCGTTTAAAACGGCATACATCCGCTCCAACTTTCAGAGTAAAGGTTAGCGTTGATAGTCCGACAGTCTGGAACACATTCGTAAGGGATTATTCCCTCGAAATTCCACCAGACGAAGAGCATCACCTTGTGTTCAAAGCTCACATGTTTGGCAACAGGTTCAGGAAGCTGACTGGGGCTCAACCACTGGTGTTGTGTGTTAGGATTACGGAAGTAGACCCACTTTTCATCGCACGTAACAATTATCCTGATGGAATTTACATTGCACGGGTTTTCTAGGAGTTTCAGCACACTTCCATTCGGCAGTTTGTTTCAGCTGGCGTCAGTTCGTGAGGGACAATGCAGCAGCTTCTGTAGACCTTGCCGAGGTCCTTAAGGTGACGAACCACGGTGGTCTGTGATATGCACAGCTCGCCTGATAATCTCAGAGTTCTGGTCGTCGGCTTTGCCTCGACGGCCTGACGCACGGCCTCCGAATCTCCGGTTAGCGGCCTACCTGACCTTGGCTGATCGTCGAGGTTTGTCACCTGAGGGAAATTTATTGAACCACCTGGTTTCGGTTCTGTGGTCTACGGAACGTTCCCCTTTCGCCTGGCAAATGTTTCGTGTTGCTTGAGCAGTGTTATGGCCAAGCTGAAACTCGTAAAGCAAAAGGTCTCAAATTAGCCGGTTGTGGCTGTTTATCTTATAGGCGTCCTAACCACAGACAGAACGACGACATGCAATGCTGTTCACATGAACGACTACCACTCTATATCCCTTTCGACTGACTGCAGTGCGTGACTTGAACTAGTTTAAACACGTGACAAACCCGCCGCAGCACATCCGTTTGTGCAAATATTGCAAACTTTCGACTCTCCTTCAGTAGAACATTTAGTTTTCAGAAAAGTGTTGGGTCACTGATTTTATAAGACACTGACCGACTACTTAAAAACAGCAAATTCTGGTTAACTTAGATGTTGGCTCAAGTTACAAATTTTGTCTACTTCACTGGTTTCGTTTTTAACTGCATTCCTCCCACCTTGATATTTTATTCCGAAGAATATTAGCAGAGTTAATTTCTCTGTATAAAACTCATACAATATATTCATGCTTATAAGTAAGTAGACTGGTACACAACCACACTGCCATGTCACTTTTTTTTTTTTTATTGATTGAAGGTTTAACAACTACCGTGAGCAACTCAATGGGCTATAAGCAGTCTCCGTCCCTAATTTAGGACCACTGGTTTCAGGGAAGCGAGAAAACCAGTGCCAAAAGACAAACACAATATCCATGCTTCACCGGGATTCGAACCCGGACACTTCTCGGACGAATGGTCATAAAACAGCGTTTAGACCACTGCTCAACCCGGGCGGAAAATTTTATTTTCGATTCTGTTCATGTGTAAATGCATTGTCGAATTCGTATATAACAAAACGTCGAAGAAAGAATTTAAAATATTTTATATATGTGAACTTCGTTATACGCCGGACAAATAAAATGGGCCATTTCTGACATAAATACATTATCAATATTAATAAAAAAATCATAATGTATATCAACTGATCGAACGTAATTTATAAACAACTTAAAAAAAATATATATTGAGTAAAAAATATTGAGATCTACAATAGGCAAAACGTTTAACAATTGTAAAAATTGCCACAAAAAAAATTGAAATTTAGCCTGTTACATTTGATTTGCTGTTTGAAAGCTACATCGAAAACATAAGTCAGTTGTTTCTCGTTTTGTGCTCGTCATGATAGCTGTATTAATTTCCTTTGACGAGGTGGGTAAGTTGTTTCTAGATGCAAAATAAACCCTAAGATTCTCTAAACAGGTATTAAGGGATTGAACGGTGACGACGGGGGAGGGGGAAGTCAGCATTTGCCTAGGAGATGTGTGGTAAGCGGGAAGTAGTAGAAAAATAACTAAAACATTTGTCTTCACGTAAACTGACCTGTCAGTAAGTGGAATCACGGGGTGTTTGTTGTCAGTAGCAGGTAATTCCTAATGCTCCAGTGAAAAGAAAGGAATACAGACCAGGCGAATGCTACTTTTGTTTGCTGATACCCATGGTGAATTTAGAGTATATGCGGTTTAAAAGAAATTGTTCGTAATGCGCGGTTAAAAAAAACAAGGAAGAAATTACGAAGTTCAAAGGGACAATGAACATTTTGGTTTATGTGGAACTTCGTACGATGCGAACTCGTTATATTTCGATTGGACCGTATAAAATAAAAGATACATTTTTTTAGAGAGATTTTTGCCAATCTGAAATTTTTGTCAGAAATGGAACAATTGTTGGGTCATATACTGCCATCCAAGAAAATAAAGAGAAAACAAAAATATTTACCAGTACAGTGCAATTCCTGCAATGACTATCCACAGCAGCCATACTGGAATAATAGCTAAGACTGCATTTAGCAACTCCATTGTTCTAAAGAAGCGATCGGCTGACTGTCATTTTTTGCGAACTAGAACGTGTGCTGTCAGTCGTCCTTGTTTACCGAAATTATTTTATCGCCTTTTGTTACGTCACTTGACTCGAACTTTCAATGATAAATGTTGTGCAATACACTGGGTGAAAGGTATGAAGTTCAGAGACTCCTGCATAATAAAACACACAAATCTTGGCAGGAACGTATTAGATAAATATTTATGATCCCGACTCTATAAAGGAGGAGCACGTATTTTTTTTTTGGGGGGGGGGGGCGTAGTTTAACGACCACCGATGGGCGGCTATAAGCAGTCGCCCGTCCCTAATTTAGTCACTGATTCCAGGTAAGGGGAGAACCAATTGCGTAAGGCAAACACAACGTCCACGCCTATCCTGGATTCGAACCATCTCTGACTAATGGTCAAAAGCCAACACTTAGACTACAGCGGCACACTGCCTTTCTCTTTTTTTTTTATTGGAGGTTTAAAATTAAGTTATTTTTATTGGACTTGGCTGACTGATACATTGAACTTGGTTGACAGATACACTATATTGACAAAAGTCACCGGACACCTAGAAGAGAAACGCAACACAGCATTTATTGACATACATTAGTACGGTGTCGGTCCACCTTTGGCCTTAATGCATGCATTGACCCTTCGAGAAATGCTTTCGACAAGGTTTGAGAACACAGCGATAGGTATGCGCTTCCATTCAGTACATAATGCTGCCAATAACTGTTGCATAGCAATAGGCCTTGGTTCCAAGCTTCTTATGCGGCGCTCTACTTCATCCCATAGCTGCTCTATGGGATTAAGATCAGGGCTCTGTGCTGGCCAGTCCACACACGATACGGAATTACACACCGTAACAGTCCTTGCTTTATGGCTCGGTGCATTATCCTGCTAGTACCAACAAGGCTCGGTTTCATAGTATTGCCACAGAGTTGGTAGGGCATAATTGTCCAGAATATCGAGGTAGACGTGCTGGTTAACAGGTTTGCCCACGATAACCAACGGGCCGGGGCTATACCACGAAAAACACCCGCACACGAATACACTGCCAGCTCCAAACTTGACCGCAGGAAAAGGACACTGTGGTAAATAGCATATCCTCGGCTGCCGCCATACCCGCACACGGCAATCAAACTGATGAATCGTGTATCTGGATTCATCAGTCCATAAAAACCGTTTCCATTGTTTTACGGTCCACGATAAATGTTCTTTACACCATGTTAAACGACGAGTAGCATTCCGAGTGGAGATGAAAGGCTTATGAGCAACCTCACGGCTACAGTAACCCATGGAATGAAGTTCTCTGCGAATAGTACGTATATATACCGTGCAGCATTTTTACTCTCCTGTACACTGAGGTCTTGTGCAGTACTCCGTCGATTAGCTGTAACTACTCTCCTGAGGCTTCGACGTCCTCTATCACTGATTTTCTTTGGTCTGCCGGTACGTTTTGCTGCTTCAAGCACGCCATATGTCTTCCACTTATTCGGTACATCCAAATCAGTTGACTTGGGTATGTTTAAACACCTCTCGGTTTCTCTTATGGACAACCCACTAATACAACACCGAATAATCTTTTCTTTCTCAAAGTCAGTTCTCTCCAGCCGCGACATTTTCACTCAACCTCACAGTGCGATATGATCGCGGTCAGCTGCAGGCTTGTTTTCAAACCGTTTGCAGCTTTACCGCGCATCTTAACAAGGCAGCAGATCCATTCATTTGTTTTTGAAGGGGTGTCCGGTGAATTTTGTCAATATAGTGTATATACAGAATAGACATTCTGTGTTTCAACGACAGCAATGAACATAGGTGAATAAGGAACTCAGCGAATAAACCCCCAAAAGACAAACACAAACAACCATGTCTTACCAGGGATTTGAACTCAGTCCTCCGTTGGGTGAATGACCAGAAGTCATTGCTTAGATCACTGCGCCATCGGGCCTTTTTAAACACTGATATTGTGTAATGTGAATATAATATAAAATTAACAGACAACGTCGCATGTTATTAGCAAGCAGCATAAGATCGGGGAAAAATAAAAATTTGACAAAATAGCATAAACTAAACGAAGCATGACTTATAAGCACTACCGAGGAGGAAAACAAATTGACATCCATCAGGGATTTTTACATTTTCGTAAGCTTTTCTTAAGATTTTGGGTAGCTTTAAAGCGACGACCACGGCCGAAGTCTTTTATGACCTCAAGCAGATTTCACGGATCGAAGGCATTTTTTGGCATGTATGAAGTGCATGTTAGCATGTAGTACTGATGTTTCTGGCAAAATGCATTCATCGGATTTTTTTTTCTTTATTATACGGTCTGTGGAAAACATAAGTAGAAATAAACTAAATTGAGAGTTTAAAACGTAGACATGTTAATGATAAATTACTCTTGTTAAGGGAAATTGTCAAGTTAGCGAGGTTGTACCGGGGCACGTGCTCTTGAGAAAAACTGTTCTCGAAATTCTATTTCAAAATGTTACGATTTTGTAACTACATCACTCAGAACGTAAAATCCAAAATATCAAAAACATTGTCCATATTTACGTTTCCAATGTTGTTAAAGTGAAAAATTGTTTTCATTTTTACCTGAGTGTAAATGCAATGTAAACATGGGCGAAAATTAAAAATTCCTGTCTGACAAGAAAACTTTCTACCAAAATTGAAACAGCCTTTTGCCGACCTCGGTGGCGCAGTGGTCTCGGCGCTGGCTTGTGGTCATTCGTCTGAGCTGGGTCTGGGTTTGAATCCCGGTGAAGCATGGATGTTGAGTTTGTCTTACGGCGCTGGCTCTCTCCCTTCCCTGGAACCAGTGGCCCTAAATTAGGGACAAGCGACTGTTTATAGCCCATTGAGTTGCTCACGGTGATCGTTAAACCTCAAATAAGGCCGCCCCGGTGGCGCAGTGGTCTAAACGATGGCCTCTGATCATTCGTCCGAAAGGGGTCCAGGTTCGAATCCCGGTGAGGCATGGATGTTGTGTTTGTCTTACGGCACTGGCTCTCTCCCTTCCCTGGAACCAGTGACCCTAAATTAGGGACGGGCGACTGCTTATAGCCCATTGAGTTGCTCACGGTGGTCGTTAAACCTCCAATCAAAAAAAGAAAAAAAAACATAAAAAAAAAAAGAAAACCAGCATTTTCCCCACATCTCTTCAAACATTTTAAAGTTTCTAAATAATATCAGAATCCCTAACAGGAAAATTTGTAAAGTAAAGTGTTGATAACTTTTTCTGAGTTATCATACTTTAAAAATGGAAGCATGATAACATAAGTGCTTTTTTTTTCATAAGTTATCATGCTTTAAAAATGGGAGCGGCCCCGGTGGCTCAGGTATCTAAGTAAAGCGCTGGCTTACGATCATTTGTCCGAGATGGGTCAGGGTTCGAATCCCTCTGTGGCCTGGATGTTTTGTTTTTCTTACGGCACTGGCTCTCTCTCACTTCCCTGGAACCAGTGGTCCTAAATTAGGGACGGGCGACTGCTTATAGCCCATCGAGTTGCTCATGGCCGTGGATACCGCCCCCCCCCCCCCAAACACTTCCATTATCTAGTACGTTCTAAATCCGTACAAATTGAGGCCGTTAAGGGCAGCGCAACATGCTACTAGCTAAGTGTACGTAATAAACTGGTATCTCAATATACAGGGCTATTACAAATGAAATACAGTTGAATCATTTTATAAAGCTAAAACTACTTAAGATATTGACACTAACTTTGCAGCGTTTTGTAGGGAAACCCTTGAAGTTATTGACACCAACTTAGATGCTACCATCTAGATATTGACAATGACCAGACTGAAATCTTTAAAATTTGAAAGCTAGATATCGTACATATGCTACAAAAATTAGAATAACAAGAAGCAACAATCATAATTTTTGCCAAACATTTCGTTAAAGAGAACAGCGCACTCGTTGATGTTTAACAAATAGTTAACTCCAGGTCAATTCACTAATTTTGAATAAAATCTGTCAAATAACGGCAATTCAAGGAGAATCCCTGAAGCAAGCGGCTTTGTTCTAAGATACGTACGGAAGAAAATTGAAGGCACAGCGAAAAGGAACAAGAAATTTTTTTAGCAGTATTTCAAAGGAATATGTGTGTGCGGCCCGCTGGGTCTTTAGTGAGACGCAAACCAGAATGAATCGCCGTCGCTGGTTTGTTTACCGTCTGCAGAGAAGGTACCAAATTAGCACTAAGAGGAGAAACTAGCATTAATCGCCAGATCATATATCTCATTTGAATAAGAAGGCGTTATTTTGATAACCGTATAAAAAAATGAAACTGGAGATAACCACACTTTCGAGACAAAACAAGAGGATTCACTTTATTTAGCAACTGGTATACCTCCAACTTCATTCCACGGCAAGCAGAATGCACCACAATACAGGCGGATGTTTACTATGCAGGCCTTTCTTATTTACATAATTTTAAGACCCGATATATTAAAATGAATGAAAATAGAGCTGTACAACTATTAAAATAACGCCTTCATGTGATGTCTATAATAAAAGCATGTTTCTAGTGCAGTACACAGGAATTCACACTATGAAATGTCTCAGTCCTGTGTACTGTAGCAGAGCAGGAAATGCTGGAATGTATACACCATTCATAGGTTATCTCATTAAGTTCGCATACATGTTTCTCCATTCGACCTTCAAAGAAACAACCACTTCACGTTGTTTTGCGGGGGGGTGAAGGGATATCTCGTCTCATCTACCCGACGATCCAATTCATCCCAACGCACGGGGATAACTGGTTTTCCAGTTATTTGGGGAGCGGCGCCCCCACGGCCCGAGCTAACCTTGTGACGGTTTCTATTGCCTCTGCGGCTTTAACTATTACATAACCGAAGGGACAGCTGTTTATCCAGCTGATGGGGGATGGCGTCCCCACGACCCGAGCCGATTTTCTCTTATCATTTTGCTTTTTCGTCTTTAGTTTATTTATTGACATGTACCCGCCTCAGTTGTAGGCTGCTGAGGTTGTGATGAGGCGCCAGCTCCGGGTTTTGTTCCTCGTTCCCTTCCCTGTCTTTTCTCATTTATGTTACATTTTCTGTTTTTCCGGAGCTGGTTAGCTTAGACCTGCCTGCATTTTTGCCGTGTGCGGTGACCCGTACAGGTGGAAATGGGGATGCTGGAGGCTGAGGTATTTGGGGGCCGGGTTGTAGTGTCTCCAGATGCCAACACTCCTCTTTGCCCTCTGCTTCACCCTAAACGGGAGGCTGGGAGCTAACCCACTCCTAGTCAGGAAGTCTGTGGCCGAGTGGCGTCCAGACTTCTAGCGGCTTGTCGTTCTGTTCGGCTGGGTGAGTTTGGGGGTAGGGTGGGCATGCCAAAGGGGTGTTCTCCGGGCACGGGAAAGTCTGAGTGCACGCCGAGCGTGTGTCTGCCCTACCAACTTGCTATATCCGCTGACTATCCCTAGAGCAGTGTCCTGCGTCCTCTTGGGCTTGCAGACCTCCGGCTCTCCCTCGTTGGGCTCGGTAGTGGGTGGGTAGGTTGGCGGACTAATCTATTTTTCTTCTCATGGCAAATCAAAGTGTTTCCCATGCTGTACCTTTGAAGCGCCTTGTGGAGGATGGGACACCCTCCTCCACTAAGAAACTACTCAGTTCCAACTGCAATGCTCTGTTTCTTATAATTCATTCTGTTGATCCTGCACAATCCCTCAGTTCGAAGAGTCATTTTTGGATTAATAAGGCTCTTCAGGCCGTTGCGGGCTCACCGAAGAGTGTTAAGAAGCTCCCGTCAGGGGATCTTCTTGTGGAGACATCAAATCCACACCACAGTGCCACCTTGCTGGAGACGACCGTTCTGCTGGACGTTCCAGACCAAATATCTCCCCATGGTTTCCTCAATTCCTCTCGCGGTGTTATCAACTCCCGCGACCTGCTGGAATGCAGCGATGAGGAATTGCTGGAAGAACTTGGGGAACAACATGTCACTGGGCACTGGGGTTCGACGTATTCTTTTCCGGCTGGATGGGAAGTCTATTCCCTCCCGGAACATCGTGCTGACATTTGACTCACCTGCCCTGCCAACTTCCATCAAGGCGGGGTACTTGCGGCTCGATGTTCGACCGTATATCCCGAAGCCCTTGAGATGTTTCAAGTGCCAGCATTACGGTCACTCCCAGCAGTCTTGCCGTAATGTAGCAAAGTGTGGGCGCTGTGGGTCGCCTGAGCACTCTTTGGCGGACTGCTCCGCTGACTCGGATCACTGTGTCAACTGCGAGGGATCTCACCCGGCTTCTTCTAAGCAGTGCCCAAAGTGGATCGAGGAGCAGGCTATCCAACGCCTGAAGACGACAGAACATCTGTCTTATCCTGAAGCCAAACGGCGGATAGCTCCTCTACCAACAGGCCGGCGCTCCTATGCATCGGTTGTGGTCCAGAAGGCTACTGTTGCGGTGCAGACTGAGGTGACCATCCCAGCGCGGTGTCCATATGTTTTTGAGGACATCGTTGCTGCCGGATTGGAAGCACTGAAGTCTCGCCGCATGGAATCCAAGGAGCCATCAACATCGACGCCTAAAACATCCTCTGTGCAGAAAACATCCTCTGCCAGCACTGGGACCCAGGGCGCAACTAAGAAGAAGTCGGAAAAGGTGAAACCAGGATCCTCCCCCTCGAAACAGAGCAGGGTAAAACCACCAAAACCCCCGGTAGCGCAGCCCTGTGTAGGTAAGCACAGCCCTGTGTTGCCTCCGGACATTACAGATGGTCAGGAGCTGATGGACGACTCGGAGACATTCTAGTCGTCTGTCATTTTCGTTTTTCATCCTTTCCTTTTATTTTTCATTATGGCTACGCTCATTCAGTGGAATTGCCGAGGTCTGCGACCACGAATTGATGATCTGAAAGGCTTACTGTCTTTGCACACACCTGTGTGCGTTTGCCTCCAGGAGACAAAGTTTCGAACAACGGACACTTTTCCGCAAGGATCATGAGGACGGTGTTCTCGCCTGCGGAGGAGTGGCCGTTGTTGTTCCTCATGGTATTCCTGTCACTGCAGTTGTCATTCGGATGACTTTGCAGGCAGTGGCACTATCTGTGAACACTGTTCACAGTGTGTTCTATCTACTTACCATCAAATGAAGCTGTCAGCCTCTCGGATCTGGAAGATTTAGTTGACCAGCTGCCGCCTCCTTTCTTCATCTTCGGAGATTTCAATGCACACTATCCGTTGTGGGGTTCTACCACTCGTGACTCCAGGGGCCGTGTTGTTGAGTCCCTTCTGTACAACACGTCCCTCTGTCTCCACAACAACGGGGCTGTCACTTATTTTCATGAACCCACCCGCTCGTACTCAGCCATTGATCTGTCCTTGAGTTCGCCATCGTTATATCCTGACTGGTCCTGGAGCGTGTCTGAGGTTCCCCTTGGCAGTGATCATTTTCCCATCTTTCTCCGTCTAGCAGATGACGGGTACCGTCATCCTACTCGCCCTGCTAGATGGGCTATCGATCGAGCCAAGTGGGACTCATTCACGGCTTCAGCGATCATTACTCCAGTCATGGTGACCTCGGGTACGATCAATGAAGCTGTTACGGCGGTAACGGATTGTATTGTGCAAGCGGCAGACTTTACCATCCCTAAGACTTCGATTAAACCTTCCACGTTGACCGCCACCTTGGTGGAATTCCACTTGCAAGGCAGCTCGTCAGGCCCAACATCGGGCTTGGGGTAGGTTTCGTCGGTACCCCACCGACGCGAACCTATTTGCTTTCAAGCATGCCAAATCTTACGCGCGATTGGTACGTCATCGTAGTCAACGGGAATCTTGGATACGATACGTATCCGGGATTAACACCACTACCAGCTCTAAGATCGTTTGGGACGTACCCTTCTGGGGAAATCTCCATTCTTGAGAGTGGTGGAGGAACGGTTGCTGACGCTCAGGGTATTGCTGACTGTCTGGGCGCCGCATTTTCTTCGGTTTCTAGCAGCCGCAATTACGCTGCTTCGTTCCGGCAGGTACAGCCGCGGCTTGAACGGTCCAAGGTTTACTTGGACCGTTTTCCGCTACCGATTATAACAGCCCGCTGACTGCCGTCGAACTGAAGATTGCCCTGAATCGGTCCTGCCAAATATCTGTCGGACCGGATAACATCCATTATGAAATGCTGAAGCACCTTTCTCCGTCCTCTCTTGAATGTCTGCTGGTCCTGTTTAACAGGATCTGGCACGATCGTGACTTTCCCGAATTTGGCGCACTGCCATTGTCGTTCCTGTTCTCAAACCTGGTAAAGATCCCGCTAACCCGTTGAACTACCGACCAATTACTATGACGAGCTGCCTCTGCAAAGTCCTAGAGCGCATCATCAATTTTCGTTTAGTTTTTTATTTGGAATCACGTCACCTTCTTTCACCTCATCAGAGTGGATTTCGGAAATTCCGATCCACCTCAGATCATCATCTTCGCCTTGAGACATCTGTCAGGGAGGCGTTTGTCCGGCGTCAGCACATGGTCTCCATGTTCTTTGACATGGAGAAAGCGTATGACCGCACCTGGAGATACGGCATTCTCCGTGATCTGCACGAGTGCGGATTGCGGAGAAACTTACCATCTTTCATCGCCGGATTTCTCCAGGACCGGAGTTTCCGTTTGCGCGTCGGGTCGACCCTCTGTGCGTTATACCCACAAGAGCAGGGTGTACCCTCAAGGCTCCATTCTTTCTGTGACATTGTTCATCCTTCGTGTTAATCATCTTTTCACCCTACTTCCTCCGACGGTCCGTGGCACCATGTACGTGGATGATCTGCAGATCTCTTGCGCATCTGTCAACATGCGCACTATTGAGCGGCAGCTGCAGTCGGCCATTAATAAGATCTCTACCTGGGCCTCCCACAATGGATTTGGCTTCTCGACCCAGAAGACAGTTTGCGTGCATTTTTGCCGCAAACGGGGTCTTCACCCAGACCCCAGCCTCCGTCTGGGGTGTTCTACCATCCCTGTGGTGTCAGAAGTAAAGTTCCTTGGGATAACATTTGACCGAGCACTCATCTTCCGACCTCACATCCAGTCTTTGAAGGTGAAGTGCACGAAGTCATTGAGTATCCTGAAGGTCCTCTCTCGAACATCTTGGGGGGCTGACAGGTGCTCAATGCTTCGCATTTACCATTCTCTGATTCGGTCAAAGTTAGACTTCGGTTGCATAACGTACGGTTCGGCACGTCCTTCCGTGTTGCGCCTTCTGCATCCTGTCCATCACCAGGCTCTGCGGCAATGCACTGGTGCTTTCCGTACCTCTCCCGTGCATAGCCTGTATGTCGAGGCCCATGAACCGCCGTTGTGCATCCGACGTAAGCAGCTGTCTCTTCAATTCTTCACCAAGTTGAAGTCTCTTCCTGATCATCCACTGCATGGTTCCATTTTCCAACCGCAATGTGTCCGCCTATTCTCACACCGGCTTTCCTGTGTTCCGACGTTTGGGATTCGGTTGTCGACCTTAGTGCGCGATGCTGGTCTAGACTTGTCAAGGATTGGTTTGACCCGGTTCTACAATGAACCGCCTTGGCAGCCGGTTCAAGCAACGGCTGACCTTTCCCTTTGTGTGTGGCCAAAGTCTTCCACTCCTGCTCTGGTGTACCAGCAGCTCTTTGCCGAGAAACAGTCTCTCTTCCCGGATTTCGTGCCTGCTTTTACTGACGGGTCGAAATCCGGTGAAGTTGTTGGATCCGCTTTCGTGTGTGGCGATGCCTCCCATGCTGAGAGGCTTCCGCCTGAATCCACTGTCTTTTCGGCAGAGATGCGTGCGGTACACCTCGCTTTGTGTCACATACAGTTTAGATCCCATCGTCGCGCTATGATTTGCTCCGATTCCCAGTCCGTCATCCAAGTCCTATCTTCTCTAGAGGACACGGACTCACCGGTCATCCGTGATGTCCGTCGTCGTCTTGGAACTTTGGAAGGTGCTGGATTCCTGGTCCGATTCTGTTGGGTTCCTGGCCATGTTGGGATCCGGGGTAACGAGCTGGCAGATCTCTCTGCCAGGTCTGTTTCCTCCATGTCGCCAGCTCGGCTGCCACTATCTTTCCGAGATTATCGGCCATTGATCCGGAAATTTGTTATGGAAGAGTGGCAGCCCCTGTGGTCTCAGCAGGGCAGCAATAAACTCTATGCCATCAAACCACAGATCGGACTATGGAAGTCTAGTTTGCGGAAGAACCGTCGTGAGGAAGTTGTTCTTGCGCGTCTCCGCATTGGGCACTGTCGTTTTACTCACCGCTTTTTGCTGTGTGGCGACAGTGCCCCGATGTGTGAGGCGTGCCACTGTCGTCTCACCGTCCTTCATGTTCTGTGTACTTCTGTTCGTTTTTGTGATCATCGTTTTCATTATTTTCATTCTCATTTGTTGGACGCAGGAGCAGCTATGCTGCAGACTCTCATTGGTGAGGACTGCGATGTGACCGCAGTGTTCTCATTTTTTAAAGAAATTGACTTTTTTAATCTTATCTAGTTTTACCGCTTTCATTTCCATCTTTCACTTTTACCGTTTCGTCCTGTTTTTACCCTTGTGTACGTGTTTTATTGATTTTGTTCTATTTTGATGTCTTTTGTTTGGCGCTCTTTGGCCACCCATGGCCCTTGCGCCATTAAAATCAACTAACTAACTAACCAATTCGTCCCAAAGGTACTTTATACCGTTGAAGTTCAGTCTGGCCAATTAAAAATTTCGGCACTCATGCCTTCAAAACAATCTGTAACAAGGCAGTAGTGTTCATCTTGGTGATAGAGAGATGGGCCTTATCCAAAGTACTGCCACAACGTCAGTAGCGCATAATTGTCAGTGCCGCCTCGAGGCATTCGTCCCAGATGGGTCCGGGTTCGAACCTCGATAAGGCACGGATGTTGTGTTCGTCTTAAGGCACTGACTTAACGGCACAAGCTATAATTTAATAGCTTGTGCCGTTATGCTCCATCAGATGGAGACGTTTCAGTTGCTGAGCCCATCTCTTCGGATTTGTAAAGTCAGATGCTGACAGATAAACATACACAGCGTCGTGGATTGTTGACCACCGTAGCGTAAGGCGAACGCACTATTCTAGTTAAATCGAGATCTGGGGTACGATTCCAGCGGTGTCCGGATAACAATTTTTCGGGTTGCTGTGTGTTAATTAAAGAAAACGGGGAAAGAGCGATGACTTTGTCTATTCACGTTGTCTCCACGTATTTGGAAGATTTTCACTGTGACTCTCTCTGTTCCCTGAAACCAGTGGCCCCAAATTAGAAACGGGGTGACAGCTTAGAGCCCAATGAGCTGCTCACGGTAGTCGTTAAATCCCCCAGTAAAAAAAATAATTGTCAGCAGTCATGAGCTTTTCCAAAAAGCGTAATGGGCTCAAGCCGAAGCATAAGAAACAACTCCTTACACTCACGCTGCATCTACATAAATTCACTGTTAAAAACCGAAAGTCACCATTCCCGCCGCACCCAGCACACACAGGAACGGCCATCAGAGAGGTAGACGGTGTATCGTGACTCGTCGGTCCAAAGTACAGTTTTCCCGTTGGTCGCCGCACCCAGCACACACAGGAACGGCCATCAGAGAGGTAGACGGTGTATCGTGACTCGTCGGTCCAAAGTACAGTTTTCCCGTTGGTCGCCGCACCCAGCACACACAGGAACGGCCATCAGAGAGGTAGACGGTGTATCGTGACTCGTCGGTCAAAAGTACAGTTTTCCCGTTGGTCTACAAAGCAGCATTGCCATTCCTTAAGATACGCTAATTGGTGTGTTGCATTGGTCGAAGTGATTAGCGGCTTGTGAATGGCTGCTAGCCTGATAATCCATGTCGTGCAGCGTCCTGAGCACTCTACTGATACTAATGTCAGTCCCAATAGTGTCAGTGTTTGCTTGGTTTGAGAAAATGTTGATTGGTGTTCTGAGTGGACAGTCCCTTGCAGAGATCTCCAGTTACGTTCTCTTTGCTTCGGCAGTTTACTGGGGCGTTTCTTGGCAGATTTAGCCCCAGTTCCCACTCCACTTGCATATGATCACTTCAAACGTGTCCTCAGCTCCGCACAGCATGGTTCTGTGAAGAAAGGCTCAACGCTTACCAACCTATTGCACATCACAGAGGGCATTTCGTCATCTATTGACAGAGGATCACAAGTTGATGTTATTTACACTGACTTTGCTAAAGCTTTTGACAAAGTTCATCATGTCATGTTACTCAAGAAATTGAACTGCCTTGGGCTCAGTGATAACCTGATGTCGCTATTTAAGTCCTACCTTTTCAACCGTTGCCAGTCTGTTATACATTAATGACCTTCCTTTTTGCATTGATGGCCCTTGTCTCTTGTTTGCTGATGATCTCAAGCTTTATCGCAATTTACAGATTCCTGATGGCTGTCTTGCTCTTCAAACAGACTTCAATAACCTACTTCAGTGGTGCACATTAAACCATCTCCACCTCAACATCTCCAAATGTCAAGTCGTTTCCTTTTCGCAGAAAATAAAAAAAAATTTTTACCACAAAGCTGGCGACTATACTCTTAGCCGGACAAATGTTGTTCAGGACTTGGGAGTCACGACTGATTCGAACTTGGACTTTAAAAGTCACATCAAAAGAATTGTACGTACAGCGTACAGAAATCTTGGATTAATCATGCGACATTCTAAGTATTTCTCGAATAATCAGACACTTATTCGCTTTTTTGAGACTACGGTAAGATCCTCACTGGAGTATGCGGCGATCATTTGAAGCCCTAGCCTTGTAACTCTAGTAAATGAAATCGAGAAATTTCAAAAAAAATTTCTTAGACACCTTTTTGTCAAATGGACAGGTGTTTATATAGCGGAAATCCCGACGGCTAACCTGATATTCTTCAAGATGACCTCTCTGCAATCGAGAAGGAAGGCTCTCCAACTCAAGTTCCTGTACGGCATCATCAATGGAGAGATTGATGATACTCAAATTGTAAACCAATAAAGTTTCCGTGTCCCACGTTTACCGAGGACAAAATGTAAACTATTTGCAATGCCATTTTGCAGAACTGATGCCGGAAAAAATTGTCCGTTATGCAAAATGCATAGGCTTCACAACCTCACTTAAAGAATGTCCGGATATTTTTAATGTAAGTAATAATTCTTTTCGTAAAACATGTTTCGCAAAACTGTAAATATCACTTGGTAATGTATTAGGTTGGTGTGAATGAAATGTCCGGCAAAGGACCAGCACACGTGGACTGCGAGAACGGAAAAGTAGGACAACTTAACAAGGCAAAATAATTCCCCTTGGCATCGACACATAGTTGACATCTGTCCGGCAAGGCCATGATCCTGGAACAAAAACAGTCTTGTGGCTGTGACCCGAAGAAGTCATCAACTTCACGTTAAACCTCTTTGTCTGTCGTGGACTGTTTCTCGGACAGGAAGTGATCCAGGCGACGAAACAGATGATAGTCTGTCGGACACAAGTCCGGGAATTAGCAGGATGAGGCAGTGCTTCATAGCCCAAGGTGCTTAGTGTCAGCATCGCTCGTTGTGCGACATGAGGGTGAGCGTTGTCCTGGAGCAGAATAACACCATGTTCGTTGACCAAAGCCGGTTGTTTCTGCAGCGCAATTTCTAGTGCATCTGGTGTAATTCAGCACAATAACGTTCTGCAGTGATGGTTTGGCCTCTTGCCAAGAAACTCCGATGAATTATCCCAGCTGTGGACCACCAGACAAGGAGCATCCTCATCTTGGTGCGTAGGGGTGGCTTAGGATGCCGTCCATCAGGCTGTGCCTTGCTTAACCATTATGCAGATCGTTTCCGATTATCATAAAGGACCCACTTCTCGTCGCAGGTGACGATTCGAAACAGTAGAAGTTCCTGTTTGTTCCTGGCAAGCAGCAACGTGCAAACTTCCAAACGCCTAGTCTTGTTGGCAGTTGTCAACTCATGCGGTAGCCACATGTCCAGCTCTTTGACCTTACCCAGGGCAGCCAGACGCAAAACAACTGTCCTGTGGTGGACACCTAGCTCTGCCGCTATTTCGCGACACGTTTTTTTTTTGGGGGGGGGGGCCGCTTCAACCACACATAACAGAACATCGTCTGAAACAGCAACAGGTCGGGGACCACGTTCTTCATTTTTCAGGTCCGTATCTCCGTTTAGAAACTTCACAAATCATCGCCGAATGGTTCGTTCGTTGGCTGTATTCTCGCCAAACGCTTTAACGTTTCGAGCGGCAATTCGTGCAGAATGCCCTAGTTTAAATTCATACAGGAAGTTGACTGTCAAATCCGGCGTTTGCATGTTTTCTTTGCAAACCACGTTGCGTCCAAACAAACCACGCCTGAACCTTGTTCTTCACACACGTGCTAGCTATTTATAGTAACTCTGTGACGTAATACCCGCAACACCTCGGGGTGGTTCCATGCCGCTATGGTGGAGCCCTGTCTCCACTGCTCGTTCGCGCCGGACGTTTCATTCGCACCAACCCAATAAATATCACTATAAATATAACTATAGCAATTCCTGTAACTAGATACACCATCTGTAGGGATATGCTTACAAATAAATAAATAAATAAATCACATCAACAACCGGCGACCTTGGACTCTTAAACGCCGCTAAAGTGTCATTAAGTACAGAAAGATCGCTTACGTGGCACCCAATCATCAATCTGTCCTGGAAATCAGTTAACTCTGTCCATCCAGAAATCTTTCCTCCACAGTCATACCCCATCATAGACGTACGAGTATATTTAGAGTTGGGTCTGAAAAGCGGTTCATGTTACGCAATCAATCTCAGTGTCACAGTAAAACAACTTCAGGATATAGAGCTAGAACTCTTAAGCGGTAGCGTAGTGGTCTAAGCCTGCTTCTCACCATTTGTCTGAGATGTGTGCGAATCCCGGTGAGGCATGGATGTTGTTTGTCTTGCAGCACTGGCTCTCTTCCTTCCCTAGCACCAGGGAGGTTGCTCATTTCAGCAAGAATACCCCCCCCCCCCAATCATACAGCCCAATTCCGCATGAGCTTTTTTTTTTTTTTTGTCTCGACAACAACGGTCCGGCCACCTCTATCAAGGAAATAAAATTTATTTTGTCTAGTAGGGATTAATTATCCGTTATGCACTTTCTCATTGACTGAACATACACAGTTACGCCCTACCACAGAAACTTCTCATTGACACAACATATACAGTACGCACTTCCACAGAAACAAATGTATGTAAACATTCAGGGATTAAAATTTCGACAAAAGCGGTCCGAGAATTTTTGTAAAATTATATTCTCAAGATTTGCGCACGACTAAATCCTTTGCTTTTGCAAAGTCTTGCTCATTGACTGAACATATACAGTACGCACTTCCACAGAAACTTCTGGCAATAAAATGCAAGCGGAATTGGGCTATAAAAAACATGGGGAATTGCTCCGTAAAACTCATGCGAAATTGGGCCATCAGTTGTTTTTTTTTGGGGGGGGGGGTAAAAACAGTATTCTTGCGGAAATGGGAAACCTCGGGTGCCAGTGGCGCTAAATTAGGCACGGGCGACAGCTTATAGCCCAAATATACGATGTCATCGCTCCGTCCACGTTTTTTTATAAACAACGAATAGCAACTGAAAAATTGTTCGAGATCTCTGGATAACTAGTCAAGTGCGTTCGCTTTACGCTACGGTACCAACAATTCACAGCGCTATTCGTGGTTTATCAGTCAGCATCTGACTACACAAATCCGTATTGATGGGCTCAGCAACTGATGTGTCGCCATCTAGTGGCATTCAACAAAGGAAGCTGTTTTAATTACAGCTGATAAGTTCAAAGGGCGTGTGACAGCATTCCTTAATCAGGCTAACTACTCTTTTACAGCACGATTTCTGCTTGGGGTTCTCTTGCGTTTCTTTCTTTCAGGATCTATCTAGAGTATTGTTTAGAGTGTACATGAGCAACTCTGAAAGCTATGCACAGTTTCCGCCTCTAATTTAGGGATATTGGTTCCAGGGAAAGAAGAGAACCAAAACCATCCGACAAATACCAGGCTTCATACTGGATTCGAACTCTGTTCTATCTCGTAAGAGTGAGCTGATGCCAGCAACTCAGACCACTTGGCTTGGTGTTTTCTGCACTCCGATGCGGTAGTACTAAATGACTTCACCCAGACACTATACTTTGGGCGTTCTTTCAGTACTTGAAGGGTTCACAAGTAGTTATTCTAATTTCGCTGGCCCGGTGGCGCAGAGGTCTAAGCGCTGACTTATGACCATTCATCCTAGATGGTTCCAGGTTCGAATTCCGGTGACGCATGGATGTTGTGTTTGTCTTAAGGCACTGGCTCTCTCCCTTCCCTGGAACCAGTGGACCTAAATTAGAGACGGGCGACTGCTTAGAGCCGATAAAGTTGCTCACGGTGGTCGTTAAACCTTCAATTTAAAAAAGAATTAGAAATCTAACTAAACCATCTTAAAGAAATGGCTACGAAATTTTATTGTACAAGAATTCGACCGCGGATAATACCTTCACTTTTTATATGTGTTTCTGGAAAGAATTTCATCATTTACATTAAAAAAAGGTTATAAGATTTATCTTATCTATACTTCTGCTGATTTTCTTTTATGTATTTCATTGTTTAGAATGTACATACTATCAGTTGCGAGCATTACATCTTTAGTTATGTTGGGGGTTTTTTGTCTATATTCCAGTTGCATTTTCCGTCTTGTGTGTTGTTCAAAATGTTCGTGCTTTATCTTATCTTCATGTTCATCAAAAACACGTGACAGAAGACGTATACATTCTTTCCTCTTCGCCGATGATTTTCATCGATAAATTAGGAAGCAGCGTTCACATTTTCTTCTAATGAAATTCGAAATAAGTAGATGCGATGTATTAATTTCTCAAAAATTGGGATCATAATAAAATATTTATTTGACTTTTTTTTTATCGGCTGCTCGGCTGCTGGTCATTCTGTGATATCTTGATTTCACAACTCTTCCTTATTTTATCAGTTTTTTTGTTGGGTAACTGAGTTTCCTCTTTCGGTCGTGTTGCGCTCTCTTGAATAGGAGTTAGTCACCAGTGCGGTTTTCCGAGTGACGCAGAAAAAAAAGTTAGCGAACCAACTCGCGTTACCAGGGTCACTCCGAAGAAAGCAACATCCAGCTACGGACCTTCGATAAAAGGATGGAGTTATTAAACGGAGTTCTCGCAACTGTTCCAGTATGGCTGCTATGGCCAACCATTGTAGGAATCGCAGTCTACTGGTAATTTGTTTATTCCCTTGTTTCGTGTCTCCAAGCTATCGTTGTTTTAAGACATGCATTATTTTATATTTTAATTTTTCTACACCAAGAATATAAAATAATAATATTGTCGAGAAAATTTCTGAACGTGATTTTTACGAACATGTTCGTTTTAAGCTAACATGACGAAAACACAACCACTTGACAGACGTCCTTTTAATCTCTGTCTGTAAGCAGCATGAATCTATCAAACGACTTAGTCAGAGAAGGAATAAATTAAATGGAACTCAAGATTCATAATTTTGAAACAGAATCGACTCAGCTCAGTTCAGTCTGTAAATTACATGTGAAACGGGTATGAAAATCAGTCTGTCAGACCGTACCTGTGGAAACCCGTATGTTTTCATTAGAAATATATATTACGTAATCTGTGGTAAGCTCTTTTTGAAAGCGACTGAAACAGCGGTTCAATAATAAGCAGATTGGTTATTCGTAAAATGCAATTAGAGCAAATGTTTTCTGAATAACTTTCAAACGCTAAACATTCTACAAATATCAAAATATCTTCGTGCTAGATAGTAATATAATCTAATAGCTGTTGAAGCACGATAAAACGATGTTGGTCTTAAAGCGTTTAATAAAATCTAAAATATATACGCACTAAAAAACGCTAGATCGTTCGCATGTGCTACACATGCATCATCAGGCTATGTACTGATCAAGTCCGGTGCATGCAGGTATATATATTTATATATCAGAAAACTCATGCGCATGGATCTGCGCAGGGTACAATAAATAAACATGGGAAAAGGTATGTATGTAATTTCAAACACTAAATTAAAATTGAATCTCTTGCCAAATGTTTCCAAGAAGAAGGTATAATAACTGGGGTTTCATTATTGCAACATTGCTCACCATATGCGATAATAAACATACCCTCAGAAAATAAAGTTAGTCTTTTCGTATGAGTTCGCAAGAGAATAAATGCATCGTTCCATAGTGGTATGAAACCCCAGTTATTACACCTTCTTCTTGGAAACATTTGACAAGAGATTCAGTTTTATATTTAATGTTTGAAGTTATATACATACCTTTTCCCATGTTTATTTATTGTACCCTGCACAGATCCATGCGCATACATTTTCTGATATATAAATATATGTATATATATACCTGCATGCACCAGACTTGATCAGTACATAGCCTGATGATGCATGTGTAGCACATACGAACGATCTAGCATTTTTTAGTGTGTATATATTTTATATTTTATTAAACGCTTTAAGACCAACATCGTTTCATCGTGCTCCGACAGCCATTAGATTGTATTACGTTCTACGAAGTTGATATCTGCTTACTTTGTTTTTTGTTGTTTTTTTGTTTGTTTTTCCAAAAAATGAACAGGTTTTTTTTTGTTTCATGACGACAGATACTGTATTATTAAATATGCTGTCAAGATACGTAGAAATGGATTGTGACTTCAACGCCAAGATAAGTATTGTAAAATTGACCTGTATACTTTTAGCACAATCACTGAAGGATAAAAATAGTGTGGAATGTACAAACTACCGTGTTCAGTAATTTTTAGGTATGAATAAATGATTTTCTTTTAATTATACATATGGACGTCGAGCGTCCCGGGGCTTAAAATTCATGAATGGGTGCGGAGTACCAGTTGCGTGAGCGATAACAATAGGAGCCCCTCCCGTTTTAAACAGATTAGATGAGCCGGTTTGTTTGTTTTTTTTTCCTTTTTTTTTGGTAGTCTACATTCTCATAATGTTTGAACCACATAACTTTTCTTATTTTCAGTACTATATATGAAACGATTCATTACAATCAGGGTGTCTATAGTAAACAAAGCCTATACTTCAATTTCTTGATATTGACTTAGGGGAGGTGAAAAGTTATGTGGTTCAAACATTTATGAGAATGTAGACTACCCTGAAACGAACAGAAACTACTACTGCGCGCGAAACACTTCCAAAATCCAATGTTACAATCCTGCGCTTTTCAGGAAGAGGTAGAAATTAATTAATCAAAAAGCCAATAATTCAAGCTGCCCGAAACACATCGAAAATTGTTAATTTCAACTCTCAGTATTTAGAGCTCAATTAGCCAGACCGTCACACTAAATAATTTGCTTGATTTTGTAGAACTAATTCTGCGATTCACGCTCAAATTGAGCACTAAATACTGAGAGTGGAAATGTAAATTTTTTCGGTATGTTGTACGACCAGCCGGACACACCCAAAAAAAACTGTTTTTCAGAAACATGCCGCATACATACACATGGTCGTTTAATGTGTGCACATAAACAAACGCGAAAATAGAATGGAGTAAGACGTCGATTGTACGTCTCAACAGGGATTAAAATTAAAACACGCGTTACTGGAGAAAGTGTACAAGAAAATTTAAAAGCATACTTAATTACACACACACACACACACACACATACACGTCTTAGTTTTTAAAAGGCCGCCCCAGTAGAGCAGTGGTCTGAGCTACGGCTTCTGATCATTCGTCCGAGATGAGTGCGGGTTCGAATACCAGTGAAGTATGGATGTTGTGTTTGTCTTACAGCACTGCAGTCAGTAGCCCTCAATTAGGGACAAATGACTGCTTTATAGCACATTGAGCTACTCACGGTGGTCGTTAAATCCTCAATCGAAAAAACAGAATACAAAAAAAATGATTAAATCGTATGCCTAATTGGACTGCGATAGACGTTTCACTGTAGATTTACGTGTTTACGTAAGTGTGTCTGCCTATGTAAAGAAATCCAGCTCCCATTCATCTTCACAATCTGAGCTGCAATAAATTTCAAGAAGGTTTTTTTACATACATGAAAAACTACCGAAATGACACGATAACTACACTGGTGTGCAAAAATTAACTACGAAGAGGAGAAATTAGCAGAACGAGCAGGCAGAACGGACCGAAAGACCACTCAGGAGATATACTAGGGTCCGGTACGGTAGAGCATGCGCATATATGCAGCATGACGTGTGGGGGGATGAGTATCGGAAGGGTATAAAGCACACGGACGGTGTACGCTCAGCAATTCGGTGAAAGCTATTGCACGGTGTACATCGGTTTGAACGACGTCGAGTTGCTGCCACCGTGTGATATGGCCAACAGGCAATCCAGTAGACATCTGGATGACTGTACCCGAGGTCGCATCATTGGGAAGTTGGAAGAAGGTCGAAGTGTGACTAGTGTGGCCGAGGAGTGCGGGATCGCTCACAGCATCGTTTCACGAGCTTGGAGAGCATTTCAAACAACAGGAACAGCTGTCCGAGAGTTAAGCAGTGGTCGTCCACGAGCAACCACGGCGGCGGACGACCGATATACTGTCCTACAGGCGAGAAGAGACAGGCGGGAGCAATCGCAAGGCACATGCAACAGACAACTGGACGTCCGTCATCGCGTTTTACCGTGGCCAGGAGGCTGCACAAAGGTGGCCTATTTGCACGACGACCAGTACGGTGTGTGCCATTAACGCCTGCTCATCGGAGACGGCGGTTTCTGTGGTGCCAGGAACACAAGAACTGGACACATCAGCAATGGGGTCGAGTTCTCTTTACGGATGAGAGCCGATTTAGTCTGACGAGCGATTCTGGACGTATACACATCTGGAGAGAGCAGAGATCATGCAATCACACCTCCAAAATCATCGAAAGGGACCGGTTTGGAGGTGGCGGAGTTCTCGTTTGGAGCGGTATCATGCTTGGTAGCCGTACTGACCTCCACATCTTCCAAGGAGGTTCAGTCGCTGGTGTCCGCTATTGTACCAAGGTTCTCCTGCCTCACGTGCGTCTGTTTAGAGGTGCTGTGGGTCCTGAGTTCCTCTTCATGGACGAAAACGCTACACCTAATCGTACAGTGGCTGTCGCAGAGCTGTTGGAGAGTGAAGATATTCAACGCATGGATTGGCCCGCAAGGCCCTCGGACCTACATCCAATCGAACACGTGTGGGACCTTCTCGGGAGGCGCTTGGCATCACGTCACCAGCCTCCAGCAACGATTCCGGAGCTGCGATTGGCGCTACAAGAGGAATGGGCCGCGATGCCTCAACAGCTCCTTGACAACCTCGTCCTCAGCATGGACAGACGTTGTAAATCCTGCAACGCAGTCAGGGGTGATCATATCTCCTACTAAAGACTGGATTTTCCTTGGCAGCCGCCTGTCACATGGACGTTTCTGTCTTCCGTCCAGTTGTGCTCGAAGCTACCTTTTCAATAAAGTGCCCTTGTATCCTTTGGATTCCTTTTTTAGACGGTTTTGCTCACTTGTCCCATATTTTTACATCTTGGGGATCTTATGGTATGATTTGAGTCAATTTGGAGCACTTCTGCACGACGTTACATTCGAAAAACCGTCTCGTCCTTAATTTTTGCACGCCAGTGTATTTCAACTCCAATGTTAAAATATTTAATATATACATTTAAAAGATGATATAATAAAATATGTACACACATGAGATCTCTCGGTGCCCAAAGTGGGTACCATCTTCAGATGCTGTTAAAATTCACCAAACGAACGTGACAAACAGTGTGTTATTTATATAAGACTGCAGTCGTAATGACGTAACCAGTATATGTTGTTTTTTTTACACTTCTGAATAAGTTTACGTTTTCTGATTGTAAAATAACCTCCGCGCGGCACCCTAGTGCCGCCCCAGTGCGCAGTGCTCTGAGCGCTGGCTTATGGTCATTCGTCCGAGAAGGATCCGGGTTCGAATCCCGGTGAAGCATGGATGTTGTGTTTGTCTTACGGCACTGGATCTTTCCTATCCCTGGAGCCAGTGGACCTAAATTACAGCCCATTGAGTTGCTTACGGTGGTCGTGGTGAACATATGATATCTAGTGAAAAGTAATTTTGACCGATTTTTAATCGGCTGTTTTGCAGAATCCATGCTGATTGTCCACCTAGGAGGTCTAGCTACTTATAACTTAGCTTTCTGATGGTCCACTTTACAAACTCTTTGTTTCATGCACAAAATTATAAAAAAAAATTGTATAAAACCTCCATCAGGCTAGGCGTATATAATGTACATGAAATACACTGCTGGCCACCCAAAATGCAACAGCAACACCAAGAAGGACACGAGATAGCAAATCCAGATTTACTGGACACATAACAGATGCAAAGATGAAACGATTGAGCTTACAGACCCGTGTGACTTGCGGAACACGCAGACATCAATAGTTCGTGTGGCCTCCATGGCTGGCAATAACGGACGCTACACGCCGCGGCATCGAACGAAAGAGGTTTTGGATGTGGGCTTGGGGTATGTCGGTCCAGGCTGCTTCCACACGTTGCCACAGTTCATCAGGCGTAGCCGCGGGTGGCGCTTGTCGGGCCACTCGGTTGCCGATCAGCGACCAGACGTGTTCGATGGGCATCATATCGGAAGAACAGGCGGGCCACGGCAGCAGTGACACCTGGTGGGCCGTGAAGAATTGTTGCACGATGCGTGCCACGTGCGGACACGCATTGCCCCGTTGAAACGTGGTCGCTGGCAGGTCCTGCAGGTAAGGGAGGACTACAGGCTGCAAAACGTCGGAGATGTAGCGGTGGCTGTTGAGTGTACCGGCGATGCGTACCAGAGGGGTGCGGGTGTCATATTCAATTGCGCGCCAAACCATAACGCCAGGCGATGGACCGGTATGGCGATGCATAATGCAGGCGTCATACAGTCTCTCGCCGCGGTGCCGCCACACGCGGATCCGACCATCGTGGTGTTGCATGCAGAAGCGGGATTCGTCGGAAAAGACAATGTCATGCCATTCCGTAGTCCAGGTGTGGCGTTCAACGGCCCACTGCCGCCGCACTCGCCGGTGGTGTAACGCCAATGGTAATCGGAGCAATGGGCGCCGTGCGACAAGTCCTTGCTCCTGCAGACGACGTCGAACGGTACGTGCCGACACAGGTTGTTGCGCAACACACCCTAATTCCTGCGCCAACGTTCGTGATGTGGCGGTGCGAGCCGTCAATGTCCGCCGCACAACATGCCGGTCCTCTCGTTCGGTGGTGGGCTGCGGCAATCGCTCACGTCGGTCCGTCCGTCCCTCGTGCACCCACCGAATCCATACTCGTCTCACTGTTGCTGGATGTCTTCCCACACGTGCGCCAATTTTTCGGTACGATAAACCGCTGTCGCGATAAGCCACTATTCGTCCTCTGTCGAACTCCGAAACGTGCTGGAATGACTGCCGTATTCTGCGACGAGGCATCAGGAAGCTTCCCACGCACAGGTCCGGCAGCACAACACACTTCCACTACTAATACCCCGCCTTCTGTGCACCCTTGTTATAGTGCTTCTCGGTAGCGTGTGCCGGGCGCACATGATTTGCATATGCCCTGTAATGCTAATCGTTTACATGTTCTCTCGCGGACGACGCATGCTGCGAATTTCAGGTCAATCGGATGTCCTTCTTGGTGTTGCATTCTGGGTGGTAGCACTGTATAAATGTATTTATAGTATTTTGATTTAGTTCTATCCCCAAGCTATCTCATTACATATAGCTATATCATATGCAAATACTGCAAAAACCGAAAAAATTCAAAATTCGGGACACTTCTGGCCCCCGGCATTCTATTTTATTGCAAAGTTTCTACAATGGTGTGACTTCTACGTTTGCCGCCCCACTTGCGCAGAAGTGTAAGTGCTGGCTGCTGACCATAGTCCGAGATGGGTCCTGGTTCGGATCCCGGTGAGGCATGGATGTTGTATATGTCTTACGGCGCTGGATCTTTTCCTTCCCTGGAACCAGTGGCCCTAAATTAGGGACGGGCGACTGCTTATAGCCCTATGAGTCGCTCACAGTGGTCGTTAAAACCCCAAACAAGAAAAAATCACATTGAACTCTTTAATCGCGGCAGGAAAATAGCTAATCAAGACTGATTTTTTTCCCCCGATTTGGACGGCCACGAGCAGCTTTAATCGCTACAGATATTCGTCCTTCCCTAATTTGAGGCTAACAGTTTCAAGGAGGAGAGAAAGCCAGCGTCGTAAAACAAACATCAGGGTTTCGAATCGCACGTATCTCGGATGAATTGTCAGAAACCAGCTTCTTAGTCCACTCAGCCAGCGGAAAGATGTAATCAGGATAATAAGTTTTCCTACTTTCATTCATTACGACACATGAGGAAGTTACTTTTTTTTTTAACATAAGTATTTTCTTATGCATTCTGTTGTCAGGATTTTTAAAAAAACATTTTCCTTTCCATGTTGTCTATTAGGCGATTTCTCATTTTTTTTTCTCACTTTCACATTTATTGAGTGCTCATAGATAGCCACTACAGGTCCGTATTATAAAGTGCCCAATATATAGCGTACCCATCACAGATGTCGGTATAACACCCCTTAAGATACAGACACGTATCGGCATTGATTCCGAAATCCAGAAAAATATACAAAAATTACGGAAATTGCCAACCAGGAGTCCATTAACTACCGCTAATTAAATTGTCCAAACTGATTTCAGATTGCGTAATATATCAGCTTTCTGACCAGGGTAAAGACGTGTTTACATAACACATCAATTTTTTAATTTTTTTAGCCAGAATAAGATGCCAAGATTTGAAATTGCTGCACATTACAGGTTCTGATTGGACTGAAATATGTGCAGTTGGGAGTTATCCTTAATGTTTTTGGGCTAAATTACGTGCTGTTGGCAGCACAGCAAGGAAGATTAATTCTAAAATCCTTTAAAATAAAGATTTCTTGAGCTAGCTAGTACGGTAAATAAAAATGTGTTGTTTTTTGTTTTTTTTAATGATTTGTTTAGGGCATAATGATTCCTGAAGCGTCTATATAAGAAGTAAAATAACTGTGATGTAAATTTTAAGTTGCAGAAACATAAAACATAACAGTTCCGCTTTCACAAGGATTAGTTCGTAGCAGTGAACGTGGTCGTTTTCGAGTTTACGGATCTTGTTTAACTGGTCCGGAATTTTAACTTAAATTGAGAAGTAAATTTCCTTTTTGTGCTGGTGAAATACAGGCTCCATATTTTTCATAAATTTAACAATTTTGTCACTGCTTTTCAGGTACTTTTCCAAGATATACAATTACTGGAAAGAAGCCGGCATTCCATATTTACCGGCGGTACCACTTTTAGGCTCCGTAGGAAGAGCACTTTTGAACGTAAGTAAATGCTCTATCAGTGTATTTAATACGTGCCTTTTAAATATTTGCGAATATATTTCCCTTTTATTTTTCTGCAATGACAAGAGTTGATGACATTATTGTCACAAAGTAAACACTCTTTATAGTGGTAATGGGCTGGACATATTTCTAGTAGGCCTGACCACTGTTGGACAACTGAAATATTTCTTTGGATACCAAGGGGCAGGAAAATATTAAAAGGAAGACCACGAGGAAGATGTATAAATGAAATTCGAAAGTAGGTCACAGTGATATAGAAGAGAATTGCTCAAGACATAGAGTTGTGGTAGAAACTTCAGAAGACCTTTATACATGATTGAATTAAGAATGCTGCTGGAGATGATAATACCTTTCTATCAATGAATTCTTTTGTTCGACTATGTTTCAGAGAAAGCCTATAAAGTTTGGATTCCTTCAAAATTATTTAAGTTCCTGAAGGTTTTAATCCGAAGTCCCAGGAAGCTCCCAAAATTCATGTAATGCACAGGTTAACTACAATTAAAGAGAAGTATTCAGAGCTCTCTGTAGAATGAAAGAATTAGACAAATCTCAACCAAATTTGGTATACACAGTGTATTCAAAAAGTTCCAGGACTGATCATACACAGACCATATAACACAGAGGATATACTTACATTTGATATTAAGCGTCTTCTCCTCCCAATTCAATACAACGCTTGGAACGAGTGTACAGGTCAGTAAACGCCTTCTGGAACGCCTCCACTCCAACACTATTGAGTTCCGATGTCACCGTCGCTTCAATCTCCTCTATCGACTCGTACCGCTGCCCCTTCATCTTCAATTTCAACTTGGGAAATAAAAAATAGTCGGGGAGACAGATCTGGTGAGTACGGGGGTGGTTAATGCACACAACCTGCCTTCTCGCCAAAAATTGCTGCACAAGGATGGACTTGTGAGACGGTGCATTGTCGTGCAAGAGGCACCACTTTCCACTGTCCAACAAATCGGGCCTCACACGCCGCATTCGTTTCAAAAGCCGATCCAAAACATCTTTGTAGAATGCCCCAGTCACAGTGGAACCTTGACGAGGAAATTCTCGATGAATGATGCCCCGACTGTCAAAAAAGGTGATCAGCATCGTTTTCGTTTTTGATTTCGAAGCGCGAACTTTCATCGGCCGACTCTTTTTCGGACTTGTCCACTCAGCACTTTGGCGTTTTGTCTCCGGATCGTACTCCACACACCAAGTCTCATCTCCGGCGACAAAGTTTTGCAAAAAAGTTGGATCCTGATCGGCCACGAAAATCAAATCTTTGCAGGAGGAAATTCGGTGTTCTTTTTGTTCAGGAGTCAGAGTGTGCGGCACAAAGCGCACACAGAGCTTCCTTTTATTCAAATCCTCCGTCATGATCGTGAAAACAGATCCCACACTAATGTTTAACGACTGTGCAATAATTTCTATCGTTATTCGGCGGTCGGATCTCACCAACGCTTGCACACGCTCAACATTTTCATCATTTCGACTCGAACATGGACGACCTGATCTCTCATCGTCTTCAGTAGAGTCTCTTCCAGCTTTAAACCTCGAAAACCACTCAAATACTCGCGAACGACTCATAGCATCGTCACCATACGCAGATTTAATCATTTCGTACGTTTCTGTGGCCGATTTTCCGAATTTAAAACAAAATTTGATGTTGCTCCATTTGTTTTCGATGACAACGGCTCACACACACGCTTTACACAGCTGCGTCATCCCGCCGGTTTCACAGAGATAGCGCCATCTGTACGTTTTTACGAGCGGGAGTCCTGGAATTTTTTTAATGCACTCTGTATATACTTTCCAAGAATGCAGTTTCGAATTCGGGAAAAAAATATAGTTCGAAATTCAGACGTTAGGGTGAAATTTGGCGCTGCTGGCCGTTCAATATGAATACTACCTAGGTTGTCTAACGAATTAGAAGATTAAATCATAGATACGGTTCTATGTGTCCTCCATCTCCACGCTCTAAAAACTGCATTCGCTGAAAACCAGACTCGACGGCGAAAAGTAACTGGCCTGAGTGGAGCTGTCTCACATGGTGTGAAATTCTGTCTTTTAAGACAGCTGAGATGGGAACATTGCCTTGGTAAGCGAAGCTCTTTAAGTATCCCCGGAACCAAAAGTTCCAAGGATTCAGATCTGGTGATCGTGGAGGACATGACGTTGGAAATGATCGGCTAATCGGTACCTCGTTCGAACAATGTACCTGCAGTAAAGCTTTCACATTTAATCCGATATGTGGAGGTGCACCATCTTACACAAAGATTATGAAGTTCACATAGTTTCTCTGCTGGTGTTGGAATGACGAAGTTTTGGAGCATATCAGCGTATCTAGCGGCATTAACAGAACATGTCACTGACCCAGATGCAGAGTTTTGTTCCAAAAAAAAAAAAAAAAAAAAAAAGGAACCAAGGCTGAATGATGCCATGAAACCACACCACATCTTTACTTTTGGTGAGTGCAATGAAATTTGTTGGTGGACGTGCGGGTTTTCATCAGACCAAACACGGCAGTTACGAGTGTTTACATCCCCATTCAAATGAAAATAGGCCATCATCACTCCACAGAATGTGCGAATGCCATGCATCGTCAACCATCATCCGAACTACGAATGTCAAGGTTTTCCGCGTATCATTATCACCAGAAACAAATTCTTGAATGTGGGTTAGATTGTAAGGGGGAAATGCAAGATGATTTTTCGCCAAACTTTCCACACTGTCCTATAGAGCATGTCCAATTTCCGTGATACTGCACGTTCACTACTGCTACCTTGAGAATTTTCCGTTCCGTGTTCCATTACTGCAGTTGCAATTTCTCCGTTTTCACAGGTTCAGTCGGTCTGCCGTCCTCGTTTCACAGTGAAATTTCACTTTCCTCAAAACGTAAAATCATTTTCCTAATATTAGTAATAGTCAAAGAGCCTCTTGGTAATCTTTTTAACCGCCGAAATTCCTCAAAGTGAAGCACTGGAATTGCTGCTCCGTTGATAAAAACGTTTAACGTATGAAGACATAAAGTGATCCAAATATTGCAAAACTATCGACTCACGCTGTGTAGTTCAACGACTCTGCCTTCCAAATGCTGCGCAGCGGATAAAAAAAATTATCAGGGAATGAGAATATTGGTGGGTACATCGCAGTATTTTGAAAGAGGCCCACCAATTTCTTACTCTAAATAAATATGTATAGCTACACTATTAAACAATTTGGAGTAGATTGTACCAAAATGTGGTGTTGCACCAGCTGCACCACTTCCTGAGAAAAGATGCACCAACGTGTGGTGCAAACAAAACCCAACCAATAAAGCATTGTACCATAATGTAATGCAACCGTGCATTACAACGTGATGCACGGTCGCACCATGTTGTTGGATTTTGTTTGCACCACACAATGTTGAATCTTTTCTCAGGAAGTGGTGTAGCACCACATTTTGGAGCAACCTACCACAATATTTTTAACAGTGTACAGTGAAAGATTATTGATCGCTTCATGTTTTCATTTATCATAATTACAATTTTTTGCAAAAGTATTTGGCACTCCTTATGTTGATGCAGAACAAATTTCTTACTATTTCTATATTCTGTTTTAGCCTCTTCATGAAGTAGAAGTGGAGCGGTATAAGAGCAAGGGTCGCATCTATGGGCAAGTATATACTTTATCTATTTTCTTAAACTAAATCCCTTAGAGGGCAAACGCGAGTTCGTTTTCACAAGAATTTGTTTTCACTAATCACACCAACCGCTTTGTCTTATTTACGCTCCCAACCGTAGGTTGAAAAAGCTAATATGCTCCAGCTTTGTCCGTCTGTCTGTCCGTCCGTCCGTCCGCACAATAACTCGAGTAAAAATACGACGATTTCGATGAAATTTTAGTATGTGGTAGGGGACAACCTGGGGACGGAACCCTATTGAAAATGGGCGAAATGGAGTCAAAGGTGAGGACATAGGAGCGGGATCCATTCCATTGCCCTTATGCGTCATAACTTGCGTAAAAATGATTCGATTTCGATGAAATTTTATTATGTGGTAGGGGACCACATGGGGACAAAACCTATTGAAAATGAGCGAAATGGGGTCAAAATTCATGAAATAGGAGCGATATCCATTCCATTGGCCTTATGCGTCACAACTGCCGTAAATGCTTCAATTGCGACAAAACTTCATCATATTGTTCTGGAGGTATACTGAACCGGTTATGTTGAATATCATCGAAATGTGGTCAAAGGTCACGACACAAGAGCGATATTTATTCCACAGCCATTATCCTCATACCTTGACTATAAATGCTTCTATTGCGACAAAACTTTAGTATGTTGTTCCGGAGATATACTGAACCGGTTCGATTAGTAGAGTGTTCGGAGTCAAAATGGGATATTTAAATTCAGCATAAAATTTCTTTTAAAATGTTGTACAATATGTAGTCCTGACTTTATCATTCCGCTGTATAAGTTGACTTCAAACATCAAAAATTGACTTTCGGTCTACTGGTGCAGGACTTTTGGCCACTACTGTATATACAACCCGAGGACCGGCTTTCGGTTAGTAGAGTGTTCGGAGTCAGAATGGGAAAAGCTGCTGATTTATCGGAGTTTGATAAAAGACAAATTGTGATGGCACGGCGCTTCGGAACTACGATCTCAGAAACGGCGCTGCTTACGTGCAGCTGTAGTGAGTACGAATCAAAAGTGGTGCACATATGCCCAAACGACGAACCGTCGTCCAGTTGTGTGTCGTTCGCAGTTCATTAATGCCAGAGGGGAGCGGAAACTGTCGCGCATTGTACACAGCGACCGCAGGGCTACAGTGCGACAAATCACCCAGAGCTGCAACAGCGGTGATCAGGACAATGTGTCACAGCACACAGTTTATCGCAGCCTTCTGCGCATGGGCCTGCGTAGCCGAAGACCCAGCCGGGTCCCCATGCATACTGCACATCATCTCCAACAACGCATGAAATGGGCCCAAGATCATCGAGATTGGACCGTGGATGATTGAAAGAAAGAGGCCTGGTCTGACGAATCAAGATTCCTGGTTCATCACGTAGACGGCAGAGCGCGGATACGCAGATTACCAACGGAGACTATGACACCTGGATGCACTGTTGGCGGAAACAGGCCGGCGGTGGCGGTGTTATGCTGTGGGTGATGTTTTCTTGCGACACTTTAGGTCCCATTATCCCAATAGTACAATCCCTGACAGCTTTCAGGTATCTGAACATCGTTGCGGACCAAGTTCACCCATTGATGTCAACTGTGTTCCCTGTTGCTGATGGCCACTACCAACAGGATAATGCGCCATGCCACACTGCCAGAATCGTGAAGGAGTGGTTCGAGGAACATGCTGGTAACTTTTTGTTAATGCTCTGGCCTCCAAATTCACCTGACATGAACTCAATCGAACATTTGTGGTTCGACTTGGAAAACTGGGTTCCCGCTAATAAATCACCACCATCCCGAAATGTACGGGAACTGAAGAACCTGCTGTTGACATTATGGTACCAGATATCCGAGGATACCTATCGCCATCTCATCGAATCGATGCATCGACGAGTGGCCGCTGTTTTGCGGGCTAAATGGGTTCCTACAGCTTATTAGGTGGGTGTGGTCATAAAGTAACGGCTCATCGATGTTGGCATAGACATGCATGCATAGCAGAACAAAATAAAAAAATATTCAGATCTACTGTAAATCTATAATTTAGCAAATGAGATCTAATGACAACGTTTTTTTTTCAGTACTTTTAGGGCATTTCTTACTCTATAGATGAAAACCAGTTTTGCGCGAACACATTTCATGTTTGAAACATCAAAATGCACAAAGCTCAAATTTTTTACAGAAACTAGTTATTGTGGTAGGGGGTGGTAACGACGACGGTGAGCAACTTAATCGGCTATAATCTGCCACTTCTCCATAAGTGAGGTCAACTGGTTTTAGGGAAGGGAGAGAACCGTGCTGTAAAACAAGTACATCATCCATGTGTCAACCAGAAATGGAACCTATCTCAGACGCTTGAAAAACTATCTATGCAAAATTCCGACAAATGAATCCATACTTCAACCGGGATTCGAACCCAGACCGATCTTGGACAAATAGTGAGTGCTAGCGCTTAGACCACTGCGCCGCTGAGGTGTCAGAATCTCGTTTGAAATAAAATATGCGGTATTATTTTTAAAAAAATCCAGCGTTTCCCTTCATTCTATTGTTCCACAGAGATTAGAAAAAAAAAAGTTTGCGGGTTTTTATAGGTTTATCTATATCTTCATTTTCCCCTAATCGTAGTTTTTCCATATAATATTAAGTATTCTAGTCGCGACAGCGGCGTATATAGAATTTTTTCTGGGTGGGGGAGAGAAAATAGAATCGAAAAAAAAATTAAAGCATTGTTTCTAATAAGTCTCATTTTAACAAAAAAAAAAATTTCTGGAGAGGGGGGAGGGCTCTTAGCCGCTTTCTAAATACGCACCTGAGTAGCGAGTTTTTCAGGAACGGAGCGTTCATGGTTCGTAAACGGTCATTATATTCACTGTTTGTGTGTGTATTGTTTTTTTGTTTTTACACCTGTTTGTTATCTTTCCAACGAAAGAGGTTTGTTTGGGAGCTAATCACAATAATTCGTAGCTAATGTTGGACATTCATTCATCGATCTGTTCCGTATCTAATACACATTTATTCACTATTAATATTATTTTTAAATTTTTTTAACTGCGAATAAGGTGTGATAGTAATAGCACATACAGTGCTAATACTCGCTGGTATTACCCAACAAAACATATATGAACCAGTTGAAGTACTGATTCGTAGTTCACGAATATTACGAGATGTAATTTTCCTCACAAAGAAAGGCCTTGTTCCGGCTCTCAAATTACTGTTAGCCGCAGACGTCACTGATTCTCTGCAAGGTCAATGCAAAACTGCTAGAGTTGCATTTCCTCTACTTGAGCCAATGAAAAAAGTATATTGAATACAAAAACATGCGGAGTGAAGGTCACTCGACACCCACGGCGGCGCAGTTGCAAATAACAGGGGGGGGGGAAGGGGACAATGAGAACTGACTGTTTTTGTCAGTAAGATTTTTTTTTCTTCACTCCACACAAAAATTTTAAGTTAAATGCTTTTCAGATATTTTGATTGAGATTTCCCGTTCTGTTTACCTTAGAAAAATAGTAGCTTCTGCTTTAATTCAAATAGTAGATTTTCTGGGGTTTTGTTTTTTCTGGGTTCCACGACCACAATGAGCTACTGTAAATCTATAATTTAACACATGAGCAGTTGTTGGCCCCTCATTTGGGATCGCTGGTTCTAGGGTAGGGAGGAAACCAGGGTCATGGGACAGGCGTACCACACATTTAATCATTCATGGATTCGCTTCCGAACATCTTCGCTAACAAGCCAAAACTTGCCCCTCTGACTACTCGGCCACAAGAGAACCCCAATCTTTTGCGTACTCAATTATTATTCAACGAATCGAGTTTTATTTTACTGAAGATTCAGAGGTTACATAGGCAATCGTAATTTTCAGTTATTTTAAATGACGATTTGTTACTTGCACGTTACGTAGTCAAAAGTTTGATGTTCCTTTTCGCAGTCTTTAACATTAACTGCCATATGAGTTGTATTTAACTCAGGCGAGTCTTTAGCCCGGGGCCTCGTGAAGCATATACATGTAACTCACACGTCTCTTTCTTTACCTTGGCGACTGAGTGGTGCGCAGGCAAGACACGTTGCCATGCTGCAACATGCATGTCACATGATGGGTGGCCCCTTAGGCAAAACCCTGTCGTTGGTTCATGGAAACCTTACTCGTTGATGTTCGTGTTGGTACAATTAATATGGACAATTGAATTCTACAAACGTGGATCGAATGAAAAGAAGTCAATAAATTTCAGTTATTCTATTTATTCTTACCTTGAAATTAAACTTAAGCCTGACAAGTCAAGAAAAACACTTTATCCATATGAACTAGTTTTCACTTAACCTTTTACATTAAGTTTGCATATTACTTTTTCATCGATGTATGTTTTAGCAAAAAGCGTTCTACACAAAAGTACACATTACATTTGTTGCATTTCCAAGCTGTCTGTTTACATCTTTTCATGGCATATTCACTTCCTTTCTCAGCTTGTTTTATTTCATAGCACACAGTACATCTTCGTCTGACAGAGCCCATGTTCATGAGAGAAAAAGTCACAGATGGCGACGAGAGGAACGGCACTGCAGTAAGTGTTTCATCTGTCTGGAGTAGTTTTAGGCAAACTTGTTCTTTGAATTTAGTAATCGAGATCTTCTGTTTGTTCACTACTCTGTAGAGAACCAGCGAGTTAACTAAAGCTGATCCTGTGATTAGCTCTATTGCTAATTTTCGAAACCACTTTATGCCACGTCTCAAAGAACATGGATGTGACTTCAGTTGATCGGACAGGTCAATGAACGCCTTCGAATTATTGTAATCTACAATCATATGTGGTTTTTCTACAACACCTTTTCTTGTTTCAGCTGCTGTAGTGTCTTTACCATGCATAGTACTGAGCATCGGTACAACTCTCTTATCCTTTCATTTGAGGACGACGACTCCTGTGTCACTTTCTTGAGCAATTACTTCTTTCTTGTTCAGCTTCGCCTTAACTACATCTGGCTGGTTTAGTTTCCTGTTACTTCTTAGTGTACCCACCAGATACGTGGAGCGCTCAAGGAGTTAATGATCTAGGCGTGTAAGGTGTAGTAGAACACGTCCACTATCTAGTAAACCTTCTATGAGCTTCATGACAACTGAGGATGAAACAGGAATGCCAGGTCTGGCTTCCTTCCCACAATATATTTTCACATTCCAGGTGTAACAGTCTTTTATTCAAAGTTTGAAAAGTTTTATTCCAAATTTATGGCGCTTGTTTTTTATGTACTGTAAGAAACTCAAACGTCCACGAAATGGCACCATTGTTTCGTCAATGCATATTTTCTTATCTGGAACTACAGCAATCTGAAACCTTTTAAGAAGACGATCAAGAAGTGGCTGGATCTTAAAGAGATGGTTACCAGGAGGACATTCTTGATTTTTAGAGAAACGCCACATGCTCAGAAGCTTTTCGAAGCGGTTACGTGACATAAGCTTTTTCACTGAATTGTCATGCAAAATGTTTTTGACCAATAGTCAAGAAGTCTTGGCTTCCTTGCTAAGGCCCATTCAAAACAATACTCCCACAAATCGTTCCATTTCTTGAGAAGTAACATCATACCACTTTTTAGTCGGGAGTGGGGTTTGATATTACCCTTGTGTAAAGTCTGACTTGCGTAGATATTAGTTTCCTTCACATGCATGCATACATACATATCACTAAGCTGTTCTCCGAGATTCAGAGGTTAGCTCCAAAAAGAAATACAAACTACCAGATATTTGTACTTACTGTTGTCTCAAACTTCTCCATTTACAGCGATCTTGACAAACAACTCGGGCTTCCTGATATCCATTACACGCCGTACACATGATCTTTTATACTTCATACACATAATCTTTTTCTCATGCAGACACTCCTGAATCTGATCCACCCATGTCTTCCTTGGCCTTCCTCTGCCTTTCCTTCCTGTCACTTGGGCGAAAAAGATTTTCTTAGTAAGCATCTGATTACTCATTCTTTCAACATGGCCAAACCACCAAAGCATATTGGTCTCCACCTTGCTAACAACATTTTGCTTCACATCACACAACTGCAACACATCTTCATTCCTCACACAATCAGATCGTGTCTTCCCACAAACCCCACGTAAGTAACGCATTTCTCCAGCACACAAACGACTCCTATGTTTCTTCTGCAGTACCCAAGTTTCACTGCCATACATCAGCGTAGGGACAATTACACTTTCATACACAGCCATGCGGGACTCTCTAGAGAACCCATCATTCCTGTGAAAACCTCCCAGAACAGCTATGACTTTCAATGAAGAATTCACTCACCTACTAATTTCACCATCCAATTTGTTCTCTCAGTCAAACATACTTCCTACACTATGTAGTCAATTACGTTATCTGTTATGAAGAACTTGTAAACATCATACGGTGTTTTTTCATAGAGATTTACCGCAATTTCGGTTGGAACAACAGGGTTACATGCTACTTTTTGTAACTGGACCCCAGGTCAGAGAACTTCCACTAGTCCCTACAAGTTTGTCAGAAACATCTGTCGCAGAATCACTCTCACTGAAGTCGGCTACAACTGATTCAATTGTTTCAGTAATAGATTTTGAACAACCTTCTCCGCTGGCAAGATCTGCATGTACTGTTCTTCTACATTTTCTCGGTGGGCTGCAACTGCTATCAGAACTGTCCCCACTATCTCTACTAGAACGGTACTCCTCTGTATCATCCCCACATAAATAAACAGAACTGTCTCCACTATCTCCACTAGGACGGTACTCCTCTGTATCATCACTACATAGATACGCAGAACTGTCCCTACTCTCTCCACTAGGACGGTACTCCTCTGTATCATCACTACATAGATAAACATCTTCATCGCTCATGTCCAAAACTTCGTTCATCATTTCCTCCAACAATTTCTTATGCTCATTTTCTTTTGAGAATAAAAAACGTAAACTAAACTTATGTGATGATCACAGCTTTGGCCACAGAAGCTATACTACATTAAAACAGGTGGATAGGTGGGACAGTCCACATCATGCCTGCGCGCTGTGAAACCTCTGAGCATTGCTTTCGCGTTCAATCGGCACGTCTTCCCCACCGCCATTCGTCCGGCTCCAGCCGGCCCGCCAGAGCGCGCCACACGTGCTGGACTATGTTCTCAGATTATCATAACTTCAGACTGCGCATTTCCCCTTGAATGTTTGCCTGGCGGCACTTTGAATGTAATCGATACGATAGTATGCGTCGACGTGACATTGTTTCACATACTTAGGGGTTTGATTCAGAGGTCGTCATCCAAGACCACCCTAAGTCCACTCCGGACACTATTACGTACTTGTGGAATGACTACAGACTCAATTCTGAATAACAAATTCAATACGTATGTCGTGAGTCACATAGAACTCACGTGGCGTGCAGTGTAAATATTCATCTAGCGCCGCGTGAAAACTTATCTTTATAGTATAAACGAACTATATAAGGAAACATTTTTTTAAACTTTTAATGTGCTGGTAATACTGAGAAAACTGATTTTTATGGTATTAGGAAAGTACATAATAGAAAATTTGCTTTTACTTTTTATCTTCTCGTAATCCCAAGATCCGCCTGAAAAGCTTCGTACATTTTTATTTGTAGGACGTAAGGAACTTCAGAACGTGCTGTCATATTTTATTCAATATTATAGAACTTCCAAAAAATGTTTTAAAATTAAACCTTGCGAAATAGCATTTGTCCTTGTATTATGTCAAAGATAAGATTAGTTAGTGTAGTATTCCCGGATAAAAAAAGAGCTACTATTAGCACCATGTGTAGAAAAAAATGGAGCTGGAAGAATATAAAATAAAAACAAAATGGCAGTTAGTAGAGCACAGTGGGCTATCATCACATGAATAAATTGGGCAAAAAGAAGGGGTGTGGGTGATTATTACTTGTGATCATAACAGAAAACTTTTGACACGATAACATTTCTCCCTAGCTTTATTCTTCGGTGACATGCATATAGCCTAGCCTTCCCAAAGCGTCCACCGTGAACAACTCGATGGGCTTTATAAGTATTCGCCCGTCCCTAATTTAGGATCACTGGTTCCAGGAACAAGACAAACATAACATCCATGCCTCACCGGAAAGATGTTATGTTTGTCTTTTTCCAGTACCGTAAGGCAAGCATAACATCCATGCTTCACCGGAAGGATGTTATGTTTGTGTTTTTCCAGTACCGTAAGACAAACATAACATCCATGCCTCACCGGAAGGATGTTATGTTTGTCTTTTTCCAGTACCGTAAGGCAAGCATAACATCCATGCCTCACAGGAAGGATGTTATGTTTGTGTTTTTCCAGTACCGTAAGACAAACATAACATCTATGCCTCACAGGAAGGATGTTATGTTTGTCTTTTTCTAGTACCGTAAGACAAACATAACATCTATGCCTCACCGGAAGGATGTTATGTTTGTGTTTTTCCAGTACCGTAAGACAAACATAACATCCATGCCTCACCGGAAGGATGTTATGTTTGTCTTTTTCCAGTACCGTAAGGCAAGCATAACATCCATGCCTCACAGGAAGGATGTTATGTTTGTGTTTTTCCAGTACCGTAAGACAAACATAACATCCATGCCTCACCGGAAGGATGTTATGTTTGTCTTTTTCCAGTACCGTAAGGCAAGCATAACATCCATGCCTCACAGGAAGGATGTTATGTTTGTGTTTTTCCAGTACCGTAAGGCAAGCATAACATCCATGCCTCACAGGAAGGATGTTATGTTTGTGTTTTTCCAGTACCGTAAGACAAACATAACATCTATGCCTCACAGGAAGGATGTTATGTTTGTCTTTTTCTAGTACCGTAAGACAAACATAACATCTATGCCTCACCGGAAGGATGTTATGTTTGTGTTTTTCCAGTACCGTAAGACAAACATAACATCCATGCCTCACCGGAAGGATGTTATGTTTGTCTTTTTCCAGTACCGTAAGGCAAGCATAACATCCATGCCTCACAGGAAGGATGTTATGTTTGTCTTTTTCTAGTACCGTAAGACAAACATAACATATATGCCTCACCGGAAGGATGTTATGTTTGTCTTTTTTCCAGTACCGTAAGACAAGCATAACATCCATGCCTCACCGGAAGGTTCGAACTCGGGCCCATCTCGAACGAACGATCATAAATTAGCGCTTAGACCACTGCGCCACCGGGACGGCACCTTTCCAATTCAAAATTACTCAATTCCTTTTCTGTCTACTGTTTTCCTTCTTATCCTACACAATCCCGCTGATTCTCATATCGTTAACTTTCAGCGAGTATAATAACTTCTCGTCCAATCACCGAAGTTCAGCAGGTACCAAACCGGTAGTATTCGGGACAGTGCGTCGCAGACAATTCCTCCTTCCAAAAGTGTGCAATTAAGTTCCGTTACACTATCTACTCTTGCTCTATTTATTAAACACACCAAGTCTGGCGTGAAATGGCAGTACTTTCTGTTCTCAATCCTTCCTTAACTTATGATAGAAAGAAAAAAAAACTTGTTTAAGGGCACTTCACACAATATGTTTTTAACCTAATCCATCCTGACTTCCGAGTCCATGAACTGGGTCGTAGTTGGAATGACCATACAATTTTTCTCTGCTTTAGACTCTGCAGAGGAGCTGCCAGGATCCTTATATCCTTTCCAATCAGGATACCTTATCACAGCATTTAATTTCTTTTACGGCTTTGCAACTTAATATGAATGAGCCTTTAAATCTCAGTCTTATTTGATTGATTGGTAGGGAGGAAAAGAAGATCGCCTCCCTGGTAGGTGAATAGTACGAAGTGTCGGCTTGTCCTTATTTATCCGAAATGAGTCCGGGTTTGAATCCCGGGTGTGGTATGGGTGGTGAGTTTGTCTTACGGGCATTCGCTCTCTCTCTTCTCTAGAATGAGTGTCTCTAATTTAGGGGCAGGCTTCTGCTTATATCACATTGAATTTATCACGATGACCGTTAAACTTCCAAACAAAAAAATACAGGTAGGCTCAGTTCTGATTAAGCAGTCACTTTGGAAAGTAGGATTACGACTTGCAGACCGGAGAGTTGAAATGAGCTAGTAGAGTATAGTTTCAACGCGTTTATTTAATTTGTTATAGCCAACACAGGTCTATGGGTATGAAAAGTAGCTTACATATTTTTTACAAATAATGCCTGATACACAGCGAACACAAAGCAGATCGACACACGAATTACCCAACGTGGTGCTCTGTCTTCTTGGGCTTCTTACATTCCTCATCACTTGCTCTTGGCCCTCGTTTTTATTTTCTCCACTCTTGCTTGCATTCATTCTGCGAATTCCGCGGCATGGTCGAAAATGTTAACCTGTTCACACGAAAACAGTTTTTAAAAATTTTAATTTAAATCACTGCGACATGTTCTTTATATATTTGAATAAATCTTCTCAAAAGCTTTCAAACGAAGTTTTTAAAAATTTTAATTTAAATCACTGCGACATGTTCTTTATATATTTGAATAAATCTTCTCAAAAGCTTTCAAACGATAACCTGCACAGTCATTTTGCACTCACGGTTGTCCAGAAAAACCGCGATATTGTCAAAAGTGTTCAGCAGTTCACAAGAAAACAATTTTTAAAATGTTCAGTTCAAACCACTGCGAAATGTTCTTCATATATTTGAATAGATCTCGTCAAAAGCTTTAAAACGATACGACGCACAGTCGTGTTGCGCTCACGGTTGCCGAGATAGACTGAGTCAAACGTGGCGGCACACCCTGAAATATTGCATCATCTCTCCTGCGCAGAGGGAGCGACGCGCGCCCTATGTGTTGCGCAGTGCGCGGACTCTATGCTGTTTACAAATATGCTAACACGATTTTCAACGCTATAATGATTTCAATTGGGACCTATTTTTTGTCACAGGCGGTCGCCGTAAGTCCCCCCATACTGTCCGCGGAGTTAAGACGTAGTCAGTCCTACGTCAAAAGAAGGTCAACTTGATATTCCTCGACCATAATGTACTACAGACAGGACACGAATTGCTTGTCATACATAGTACAAAGTTAGCAGTCTATAACTGCAACAAAACAAATACAAAATTTTGAGTCACGCGATATACCTCAACGCACAACAAGAGGAACCAGAATCTACATTACAGCAATCAAAGACACTAGACAAAACCCGTCGGAACCGACGGTTAGAGGTTTTTTTGTTTTTTAAAAGAATATCTCATATGAAACAACAAATGTGAACTTTATGTGATTGACAAAATTATTCAACCACTTCAGTAAAGACAATAGTCCAGGTTCGTGATTTTCTTTTCTTTTTTTGACTGAAGGTTTAACGACCACCGTGCGCAACTCAATGGGCCATAAAGCAGTCGCCCGTAATATTTTCACTAACAATGGTCAACGGAATGTTTATTTACATCTTCACATAATGGGAAACGTCTTACCTACGTGAATAAACTGGATTGAATGAATATTAAATTGTATATATACATCACGCAGTCCAACGGCATAACGCGTTCGCTGTTCCGATGAGAACTTTGATACCAATGCCTGCTAGCATTGTTTTGCGCAACGGTTTGCTCACAAAAGACTTCGGACTTTGGACTATCTCAGCCCCTCCATGCTTCCGCCTTCAACAGCGCGTGAGTCAACAGCAGGCGATCGAATGTCAACCACACGCTTCTCCCATAGACTTTACATCGGAACTTTGCAGCCCCACAATGCCCAAATCGTTGCCCCAATCTCATTTTTCTCTTCGACTGGCACATCTACATGGTAAGACCTTTATTTTAATACCTCACCCATATCTTTACGTTCAGCCATTCTCTCAAAATAGGACTCACAGTAAGAAACCTTATAAAATTAATATATAGATTCTTATGAAGTCATCGGTTGCTTATCTCATGAAGTTTTGCTTACTCCTATTCTTGAAACGAGCCTTGTTAATGGCTTACGGAAAACATTTAAGGAGGAATGGAACCAATAGGGTATCACAGGGTTTTTTTATAATCATAACAACTCCTGTGGGCATTTAAGACTACAAAGAGTTACCCGTTCCTAATTTCCAGCCACTAGTTCCAAGAAAAACACAGACTAGTGTCCTAAAACAGGCGTTTGCATGCCTGGAATCAAGTCGCTTTCCTCTTCTACTATGAAATTTAATTCATTCAAATGTTACAGTTCATATGCCCCCAGTAGCTTTTCAAGTGAAACAAAATTACCAATAACAACTTCAATGTTTTCCTGTTTCGCTTTAGTTAAACACTTGTCCTGTGAATAACTCACTCATTCTGTTTTGAGCTCCTTCTATTAGCTTTGCATCCGCTCGTACTTTTCTCATTACACAATCAAGCATTCTGTTTAGAACAGGCTTGTAAAATCAATCTGCTTGTATCTGTCTGCATGGGCCGCAGGCATGCAAAAAAGCTATTCATCACTGTCATTCGTGGACAACGGGCTTCTTGTTCCTCTTTATATCTCGGTGAAAATGATTTTCCTAATAACGCTTTCAAAAGTTTTCGTTCATTCTTTCCTTTCTAAAGATGATTTTAAGACAATAGGACCTTTGCTGCTTTGAGGGGAAAAAATTATTTAGCTGTATGAGGCAACTAAAAAAGAAATTTTAATTCCTTCTTTACCTACTTCTTTCATTAAAGAAGATTTCATGAAATTCACTTTCCCCATTAAGCCTTATTTTAAAAAGCTTTTAATATTCTTCGAACGTGTATTTTTTGTATTGAAGGTTTAACGACCACCGTGAGCATCTCAATGGGCTATATAAGCAGTTGCCCGTCCCTAATTTAGGGCCACTGGTTCCAGGAACAGAAGAGAGCGAGTGTCGTAAGACAAACACAACATTCACGCCTCACCGGGCGTGGATCCCGGACCTTTCACGGACGAATGGTCATAAGCCATCGCTTAGACCACTGCGCCAACAGGGGCGGCCTTGAACGTGTATACACGTAGCATAACATTTGCCTTAACATTTGAACACCAATGTTGACATTCACTAACTTCCTTTCAGAAATTGAAGTATAATGTCTGAACATGCCTAACGCTTAGGCTTATTCTACTTTTAAATGCCTTATTTTATGCTTTTCAATTTGTCTGTTGTTTCAAGGTTGTACGAAGGAACTGTATGATGTCTGAACATGCCTAATGTTTAGGCTTTTTCTACCTTTAAATGCCTTATTTTATGCTTTTCAATTTGCCTGTTATTTCAAGGTTGTACGAAAGAACTGTATAATGTCTGAACATGCCTAATGTTTAGGCTTTTTCTACCTTTAAATGCCTTATTTTATGCCTTTCAATTTGTCTGTTATTTCAAGGTTGTACGAAAGAACTGTATAATGTCTGAACATGCCTAATGTTTAGGCTTATTCTACTTTTAAATGCCTTATTTTATGCTTTTCAATTTATTTGTTATTTCAAGGTTGTACGAAGGAACCCGGCCTGTTCTGGTTGTTGCTGATCCTGATGTTCTCAGGGATATTTTTGTGAAAGATTTTCAATTTTTCACGGGCCGTAGAGTAAGTAAAAATTTAAAGTATTTTACTTTCATTTTAATCTTGCGTTGCAACGTCTTATCATTCCGTGAATATTTCTTTTTACACGAAAAACTGACAAATTTGCTTTAGCTTGCTGTTGTGTATTTTTGATGTAATTTGTATTCCGCCACGTCCAGCGTGTTGAAAGATAACAGTCCGCTATTAGATTACGGATTTGTCCACACACTCAATAAATGGCCACATGATCAGACACACTCTGATATTTTATCTACGGAAAACAATGCACACAAACCATGAAATAATAATTGAAAGCAAACACTGTGATCAAGGGATGTTGAAACAAAGAAAATCTGCATAAAACTAGAAAATTTATCATCACTTGTTTATCACATTTCAATATTTTGGAAACTGAAATGCACTAATTTAGTTCTCTTCAATAGTGATTATATTCTTAAATTCTGTTTAAAAAAACAGTAGGTCGTTTGCTTTTTTAATACAATACATGTGAATGCATGGGTGGGCATTTTTCTAAGAACCACCAAAATTCCCTGTCTTAGAGAAACAAGCTGATTGCAAAAAATATAAGCTCTCCCGTTCTTCCTATTAAATAAATAAATAAATGATGTCGTATTTTGGCACATTGGGCAGGAATTGTAATGCCCAGATTGGCTTCGTTCTAGGGAAACTATTAATAGTGTTGCACTTCCAACAAGTGTTTCTTTCTTTAAGTTCAATGTGATGGTGCACCCAACAAATTGTGCACTCAGTATATGTACATGTGCATGACATATATGCTTCATAACTACTGTGTAGAAGTACATCTGAAAACCTGTATTTCAATAGACACTGTGCATTACCAGACATTAAAAGTCTCTTCTTCTCCCAGCTTTTGCAGAGCGACCTGTTTTAAAGTCATCATTTGGGAAATTGCTAGGTCCTACTGTGGCTATCGCTCTTAGGTAGAGCCCAGGGTTTTTAAACTACACTTTGCTTCACAACGCGTACCGCAATATGAACAAACATATGAACTGAAAAAGGCATATGGGACCGGGGGGGGGGGGATTCATTTACCTGTCTAGATGCCCCCACATTGCATATAGCCATGTATGTTTGTATTTCTTTAAATACTTTTCTTTGTTTCGGGGTTCAACATCTGCCACGGGCAATTTTATGGGTAATAAGCAGTCCTCCATTCCGTATTTACGGCCACGAGTTCCAGAGAATGGTGATAGCCAGCGCCGCAGGAAAAACGTATTATAACGAAGAAAATTTCTCCGTCATTTTTATCCGCGCCGGGGTTCGAACCCGGATCCCCTCATTCCGGAATAAGTCACTCTACCAATTGAGCTACGCGGACGTTTCATTCTGATTCCTATCTGCCTTTGTGTCGTGTGCGTCCTTCTGGCAGGTACGTCACATCTCCTGGTACGTTACAGTATCACCCATATTTCACCTGGCTCTTGAACCAGGGCCAAGAGCCGGGTTAAATATGAACCTACAGAAACCTACGCCTCTGACCAATCGGCACAGAGACGGCTTAAATTTGATCCAGTATTGCCTGTTACCAGGAGGTCGTAAAGGAATAATAACGAGTTTATATCATGTAATATCGTTATAGAGAAACAATGTGCAACAGAAAATTTACATCAGGGTTATGACTTGCGCTCTTTGACCAAACATGGCCCTTGTACCATAAAAATCAACCAACCAACCAACGATCAGGGTTAATCAGTGTTAAGAAACTTATTGGAAGAGAAGTTCTATTCATTACACAGCGACTTCTGTGAACATAATGGAGATGTATATATATATATATATATATATATATATATATATATATATATATATATATCATCGGGATGTAAGGTCAGGTGATGCATAACATCACAGCCTCTCCTTGACAAATGTCAACCCCGCCTTCTCGTGGTGCATCCTGTTCCCACTAAAGGGGCTCTGACGACCGCCCATAGCGGTATAACTATACCATCGGGATCAGAGGAAATGCTATCCCACACTCACCAACCCGCTTGGCCAGCGTGGTGAGTTATGGCCAAACCCCTCCAAAATGATTCCACAACTTAAATCTTGGCCCTCAGTCTCCGGCAGCTGGAATGTACCTGGCCAAGGCAGCGGCTAGTGCGACCTGAAGGCAGAGGGTGCTAAGAATCCCCGGAGGACCGGACTAGGCTGCCATCTGATGCTGACCTTGGCTACTTACAATGGACGCTCCCTATCTTCTGATTCAAGGCTTCTTGAATTGGAAGAGGAACTACAAAGGATCAAGTGGGACATCGTGGGGCTAAGTGAGGTAAGGAGAAAAGGAGAAGATCTCATCGAACTGAAAAGTGGACATCTCTTCTACTATCGTGGGACAGATACTGGCAGAACTAGTGGTGTTGGATTTATAATAAACAAGAAACTGAAGGACAAAGTTGTAGAAGTTGAAAGTTCCTCTGACAGAGCTGCAAGACTTGTTATCCAACTCTCGAAAAGATACCAGGCTCAGATTATTCAAACTTATGCACCCACCACAAGTCATCCTGAAGAAGAAATTGAAGAATTTTATGAGGAAATTTGTCATCTAAATAATAAAGGTAAGCAGCATTTGAAGATAATTATGGGAGATTTCAATGCAAAAATAGGGCAACGGCAACAGAATGAAACTTCAGTAGGTAAATTCGGTCATGGCAACAGAAACCAGCGTGGAAATACTCTTGTTGAGTTTGCAGAGGCAGAAGGGTTTTTCATCTTGAACTCCTTTTCCAAGAAAAAGCCACACAGGAAATGGACATGGAGACATCCAAATGGGACGACAAGTGAAATTGATTTTATTATGTGTAACAAAAAATTCGTCATAGAAGACTGCAGTGTGCTAAACAAGTTCAACACAGGTAGTGACCATAGATTGGTGAGATGTAAGATGCACCTCAACACTAAACTGGAACGTGGCAAGCTCATGGGACAAACAAAATCTATTGACATAACCAACCTTAAAAAACACCATAATACCTTCAAGTTAGAACTGAAGAACAGGTTCTCAGCTTTAGAAGGCCTAACATCGGAAGAAGTGGACATCTCTGAAGTTAACAGAAAAGTAACCAAAGCTCTTATGGAAACAGCAACAAAATTAGCTGGGTCTAAGAACAAGTTGCATGTGAACAAATTATCAGGAAAAACCAAAATGTTGATGCAAAAAGAAGAGAGATGAGGACAACTAAAGAAGATGTGACTTCCAAAGTGGAATATATAGAGCTATGCAAGACAGTAAGAAAAAGTATCACTGAAGACGTAAGGAAATTCAACTGTGAACTAGTGAGGAAAGCAATTGAAAACAACCAAAGCCTAAAGATAGCAAAGGGACATCTCAGTAAGGGAAGAAAACAGATTATGGCACTGAGAAAAGAAGATGGTTCTGTAACAAGAAATAGAGGCGAAATTTTGACAAGAGTGAAAGATTTCTACTCCAAATTATATGAAAGGGATGATATATGCACTCCAGACATCATGAAAGATACCAGTACCAGAGTTCCTCCAGTCCTTCCAGCAGAAGTTGCACATGCAATCAAGAACATGAAGCGAGGAAAAGCTCCAGGAGAAGATGGAATTACTGTAGCCATCATACAAGAAGCAAGTGGAGAAATCGAAACAGTACTCGCCCAAATTTTCACTCGATGCCTTAATGAAGGAAAGATTCCTGAGGATTGGAACACCGCTACAATGATCCTGCTACATAAGAAAGGTGACATTGAGGATCTCGGAAACTACAGACCTATCAGCCTCCTATCAGTAGTTTATAAAATCTTCACTAAAGTTCTTTCACACCGCTTGAAGGTAACACTGGACATGGCTCAACCGAGAGAACCAGCTGGATTCAGGATTGGCTACAGCACAATAGATCATATCCACGTGCTGAGAGAACTAATTGAAAGAGCGAGGGAATATGAACTTCCATTGTGCATGGCTTTTATCGATTATGAAAAAGCCTTTGATTCGGTGAAACCATCAGCAGTTACAATGGCTCTGAAAACCTGCGGTATTGAAGATGCATACATTAATATTATTAATAACATCTATGAAAATGCAAGTGCAAAGATTAGGCTGTTTGAAAATACAACACACGTAAAAATTGGGAAGGGAGTGAGACAAGGTGACACCATATCTCCGAAGCTCTTTAATGCCACATTGGAGGGTGTTTTTCAGTCACTGAGCTGGGAAAACAAGGGGATAAAGATTAATGGAGATTATCTAACCCACCTTCGTTTTGCTGATGACGTAGTCATTTTTGCAACTACCCCATCAGAGCTGCAGAGTATGATCCAGGAACTTGCTGACAAGAGTAAAGAAGTGGGGATTAAAAATGAACTTTCAGAAGACAAAAGTGATGTTCAATGCTTTTACAAGAAATGAAGATTTATCGATTGATGGAGAAAAGCTGGAGATAACAGACACGTACGTTTATCTTGGACAACAGATATCAAGTGAGGGTCACATTGATGAAGAAATTAATCGGCGTACAAAACTTGCCTGGAGAGCTTTTGGAAGAAACAGCATAATTTTCAAGAGCAATATGCCATTATGTCTTAAAAGAAAAGTGTTTGATCAATGCATCCTTCCAGTGCTTACGTATGGTGCGGAGACGTGGACCTTAACTAAAAGAGACATAGCAGCTGCAGACAACTCAAAGAAGCATGGAGAGGTGCATGCTTGGTGTAACCAGGAGAGATAAGAAGAGGAACTGTGGATCCGAAAAATGACAAGAGTGGAAGACATCATGATCAGAGTTAAATCCCTGAAATGGCAATGGGCTGGACATACTGCCAGAAGGACAGATCATCGATGGACAGCCGAAATTTTAGATTGGATTCCAAGGGACAGGAAAAGACCCAGAAGAAGACCACATGGGAGATGGGTGGATGAAATTCGAAAGTATGCAGGGGTGACATGGAGGAGACTGGCACAAGACAGACCGTTGTGGAGGAAACTTGGGGAGACCTTCGTCCAACAGTGGATTGATAATGGTTGACAATGATGATGATGATGATGATGGTATATCATTGTCAACCATTATCAATCCACTGTTGGACGAAGGTCTCCCCAAGTTTCCTCCACAACAGTCTGTCTTGTGCCAGTCTCCTCCATGTCACCCCTGCATACTTTCGAATTTCATCCACCCATCTCCCATGTGGTCTTCTTCTGGGTCTTTCCTGTCCCTTGGAATCCAATCTAAAATTTCGGCTGTCCATCGATGATCTGTCCTTCTGGCAGTATGTCCAGCCCATTGCCATTTCAGGGATTTAACTCTGATCATGATGTCTTCCACTCTCGTCATTTTTCGGATCCACGTGTTCCTCTTTCTTATCTCTCCTGGTTACACCAAGCATGCACTTCTCCATGCTACTTTGAGTTGTCTGCAGCCTTTGTATGTCTCTTTTAGATGTATGTAACACAATTTAAAAGCCAGTGGCTTTTATTCAACTTCAAGCAAAAACTTGGAGAATCCGTGTTTTATGATGCGCTGATCATTATAAACAGCTGAGATATCAGATTCGTGAAATTTGCGAAATTTCGCGATCAGATATATGCAATCGATTCATTCTAAACTTCAATGCTGAAACCCAAATGTAATTCATACATAAGCTAGCAGGCCATATGCTCTGAATGCGATTCAATCAAGTCATGCACATCTTTAGTGCTGGAAATCAAGTGCAATTCATTCATAAGTATGCTCATCGTGCGTTGTGAATGAGATGCAATCAATTCATCCATATCTTAAGTGTTGACACCCAAGTCCAATTCATTCGTAAGCATGCTCATCATACGCTCTGAATGAGATGCAGTTAATTCATCCACACGTTCATTCATAAGCATTCATTCATACGCATGATGATGATGATACGCTCTGAATGAGATGCAGTCAATTCATCCACACGTTCATTCATAAGCATTCATTCATACGCATGATGATGATACGCTCTGAATGAGATGAAATCAATTAATCCACACATTCATTCATCAGTCCGATTCATTCATAAGCATGCTGATCATATGCTCTGAATGAGATGCAACCAATTCATCCACATCTTTAGAGCTGACATCCAAGTTTAATTCATTCATAAGCTCGCTGATCATACGCTCTGAATGAAATGTAATCGATTCATCCATATCTTTAGTGCTGACACCCAAGTCCAGTTCATTTATAAGCTGAACATTATTTTACAAAGATATTGCCTTACAATTATTCTCCGAAGTTTTAATTTTCTATGAGACATATACTTAATAATTTTAAAGTTTTAGCAGACTCTAACCCGTCAACGATGTATTTCGTTTTTAGTACTATATGATACTTCAAAATATTTTCTCCTCATCCAGGCCCTAAAAAAATTTTAAAGGAATGCAACTGCCAATAGTACGAAATTGCAGTTGGCGTGAAAGTTGTGTGTACGAAGGTAAAGGATTGCATCTAATTGCAAGGTTAAGTTAGTTCACATTAACTATTCATTTGTATCAATGTTTACTCGTACATTAATAATAGGTAAGAAACCCAGTGCGGTTATTTTCAAAATGTAAGACGTCAAATTCTTTAATCGATGTTCACAAAAATTCTTTTGGTTCAGAAGAAGGATGTGTTGAAAGTTCGTGCTCACACTAAATGTATCTCATGGGTTAGATAGACTGCAGAAGACACCATACAAAGGGCCAAAATTCTATATTTTACTGGCGACAATAAGATACAAAGTCAAACAGTGGTGTAAAAATGTCATGAGCACCAATGTTGTATGTTTTTCTGTAGTTGTAGTATGTGTTCGGAAAATAATCGTGAACAAGACTTTACATAAATTTAGACTGCAGGCATAACGTCGGAATGAAATTTCATTTCACATAAAACTCAAAAACTTGCGAATAAATGAAACAGTTGAACAAAACAATGTTTAATTTTGTGCTAAGTCCTACATGTCAATATTTTAGTTTATATAGAGAAATAGAGAAGAGTTGCAGTGCCTCTTCCTGCTACTTAAGAAAGAACATTCAGTGTCTCACTTAGCACGAAAACAGCGAGAGAAGTTTGATCATAGACAAATTAAAAGTAGTAAACTCTGCGCAACAGCACAGGAAATAAACGAATCGTAAAACAAACTTTACTACAGCTGCTTTATCCAAATTAATTTCCCATTATCTGGTTTCATCTGCTCTCGAAATAATATGACACTTACGAAATAACTTGTTAATTAGGTTCTCTTTTTCAGATATTTTCCGCAAACGATCCGGTGGTGGATAAGATGGTTTCCAATCTGCAGGGCGAAGACTGGAAACGAGTGCGAACACTTATAACGCCGACATTCACAACAGGGAAGATCAAAAGGGTAGGTATCTCCAATGACTTCTTTACCAAATGTCTGTGAAGACCAAAAATATCACGCTAAGAAAGTGATGTAACTAGAAAATTGATATAAGGCAAAAATTAGACCGCATACGCCTGCACGCTAGTCATGGAAAATGTAATTTTATTGTAACAGTCCGTGTAAAATGCAAATTCAATGAAGAAAACTAGAGTGTTAGCAGATCGCAGTTTGTTCATCGCTGTGCTATGAAGGTCCCAGCTTTGCACTTTTTGTAAAGTTTGTCCACAATGGCTGCGTAATCTTGCTAAGTCAAGGAAAGCAAAAGTTGTTAGAAACAGGTAAAAAAATAAAACAGAAATTAAAGGAAATTCACCGTAGCCAGAATCCATTAATTTTTATTTTGAGAGAAATGAACGAAATATATTTTTTTAATGTTGTACAAAATTGTAGAGTTTATAAGTCGTTTAGAGCTTCAATCAAGATACTTTCTATTAGTTCCGTTTTTCTCCTCGAAATGAAGTTTCCATCTTGTTTTCAAAACACTTCTAACATGAATTTACAAGTTTTGCAGTCGTACCGTGTGTCATGGAAGAAGCCTGATCTTTGTGTAGGAGTTGGAATGAATATTTTGTTATCCCAAACTAGAAATATTTATTTTAGTCGATAGGTTCTTCGCAGAATACTGAAAGGAATTCAATTTTGGGGATGCGGTTTATCGTTCCCTAAAGCATATAAGGCTGAGAGGTTTCGTCTACTTTCAGATTTACAAGTGGAGTTAAGTAAGCTCAACGCTACCTCTGTCTTAAATTTCATCAGTATTGTATCACAACTTTTTGACTTCGAACCTTGTTACTTGAACGTAGCTAGCACAACCTGTTGCACTCTTATTAGCCCTTGGCAACATAAGTCTGAATTATGAATTTCCTGTCAACTACGCCTGTATACATTCTTGAAGTTCTCCGGAAACAGTATGCGCGGTTTCAGATTTGACAAAGAGCTCATAGAAGAGATATCAAGTGCTATAGAATCTACGTAGACTCGAAAACAAGCGATTTTTGGCCTGCTGAGTTGCGTTCTTTCGTTGGAAGTTCAATCTCGTCTCATTGCTTTACATTTATACTTTTTGCCGCTGTCACTAACAGCAAGTTGATGCTACCGAGTGACGTAACAAATCCTTTTGTGAACTGTAACAAGCAATATCCAATGGCTATATCGTCCTCTGCACATCGCTAAGACATTATGCAATACGGGAAAAAAATAGTTATGTTTGGGCTTAGAAGTGAACGAACACCCACCGCAGGACTGGAGATTTAATGAAAGAACAGGAATCATACAACTGAAAAAATTCAATATTTGCGAACTCTGCTATCGAGTCCATGCCATGAACACCACCCCTCTCCCACACTTTTGAAAATAAGACTGACTGGAGCGTATTAAATGAATTTCGAAACTTCTGTAGCACTTTTTAAACCTCCTTACATTGCTTTACGTATTTTACATGGCACTAGAAGTCTGCCTACCCAAAATCAATTTTGTTTCTTCGTGTGATATCAGCTTAAAGTTCAAGCTTATATCGTTGCCGATATACACTGCAGAGAAATTGAATTTAGAGACAGCTGGTGTTATGCAAATGTGGCGCTGTGGGCTGCCCTGTAAACGGAAACGACATGACGTATGCAGCGATCCGACAATATAAGGAGTGATGCGACGGGAATCAGTAAGAGTCGGACGCAGTACGGGTAAGACGATGCATCTAAGCGCATTTGATCGTGGGCAAATTGTCGGGGCCCGACGAATGGGTCACTCCATCTCGGAAGTCGTGCAGGTACTGGGATTTTTACGAGCTACTCTGCCACGGGTGCACCGTGAGTGCATCGAATCCGGTAAAACCATCCCTGCAAAGGCCAACTGCCGTGGACAACAGCGTGTGGATGAGCGGGGTCTTCGTCGGCTAGCTCGCATTGTAACAGCGGATAGACGGGCCACAGTGCAAGAAATCACTCGGCAATTTAACGCTGGTGCACAAAAACATGTAAGCAACCACACCATCCAGAACCATCTCCTCGCTATGGGGTACAGAAGCCATCGTCCCACGAGGGTACAGCTGCTGACCACACATCACAGGGTGCAAAGATTAGCATGGGCGCGGGAACATCTCCACTGGACCCTAGACATGTGGGAAAATGTTGCCTGGACTGATGAGTCGAGATTCACGTTGATACATGCGGATGGCAGGATATGAGTACCGCGCAAACCACATGAAACGATGGATCCTTCTTGCCAGCAGGGTACTCTTCAAGCTGGTTAGGGTGGAATTCTCGTCTGGAGACTGTTACGTGGACTGAAATGGGACCCCTAGTACGTGTGACATCTTCCCTCACAGGTCAACGTTACCGGGATATCCTGGACGACCATTTGTTCCCGTTTGTGCGTCTTCAACATCCCACTGGGGACCTCATCCTGCAACAAGACAATGCACTGTGCCATCGCTCCCGAATTGTATCTAAATGGTTGAATGAACACTCCAACGACGTGACCTCGCTTCCTTGGCCAGCTAGGTCACCTGACCTCAATCCCATCGAGCACATCTGGGATGCCATCGAGAGAGATGTTAGAGGCTCTGACCCCCCTCCATCAAATCTTCGTGCACTGTGGGAGCTTGTTCAAGGGTCGTGGATCCGTATGGCTTCCCAATGCTTCCGGTTTCTTGTCGAGTCCATGCCGAGACGAATCGCCGCCGTCATCAGGGCGAAAGGTGGTGCTACATATTACTAGAGAGGTGTCTCTAATTCAATTGCTCTTCAGTGTACATCGTACTATTCCCACTTATACCTTGAATATGGCATAATACTCGCATAACAGGTGATAGGTAATAGAAATCTATAAGAAGTTACATCACGATATCCCCTTTTCGTAGTGAAAGTTTTCGAAAAAATTTAAAATGCAGGCTGCCTGGTGAAGTTTTAGATAGCTGAAAAATATTGCTCCACCTTTTGTTACTAACAAGGAAAGCCTTTCAACTGTTACTCTCCAAAATTGAAGAAAGGTGGCTAGGAGACAGTACTAAGGGCAAAAACCAATGGGCCCAAATGAACTGACAAAGGTGAACGAGTGGTCTGAAAATGGCCTTAGAGCATAAGTAGGAAAAATCATCTAACGTGTGTTGTGGTGCGTGATATGTAACCCCAAATATCAGTTATGTCCTCATGATTCAAAATAAGCTGATGTCATACAAAAGGCATTGAACACATGACCGAAGCAAAGTAATTTGGAACAATGAGAACAACACAAGATCCCAAAGTTTTCACAGTACTGAAAATTGTCATTGATATCTGAAAAGCAAATACGTTGGACGTTATCAAAAGAAGCGTCATCACTTTCACAGTATCTAATTTTTATCCACGGACATAACATGTTGAATTTTTCTGACTGCCATTGATTGTTCATTGATACGTTCGATGATTTTCTCCACTTGTGCTTTAAGGCCATTTCAGACCAGTCGTTCACCTTTGTCAGTTCATTTGGGCCAAAATGGATATACATCCATTAGTTTTTGGCCTTAGCACTATCTCCTGGCCACGTTTCTTCAATTTTGGAGGGTGAGAGTTGAAAGGCTTCCCTTGTAGGTAACAAAATTGAATAAAAATTTAAATATATGCGTGGCATACAGTTAAATTTCATGCAATGTAATAATCCTTACGAATGTAGAAGAGCATATTAAGTTATTTAAAAATGCGAGAATACTATGGCGTTAATTTAACAGATGTTTCAGTTATGTTTACAGTTTTTCTTCTTGTCTGTCAGTGGAAACGATTCTTTCAGTGATGTTCAGATACTTGACACAAATTGGATTTTCGAATATTTTTCAGATGACCGGTATATTCATTGACTCAGCTCAAACCGTACAGGAAAATTTCAAAATAGCTGCTTCCCAAGGAAAACCAGTTGATGTGAAGCGGTAATTACTTTTGTTTTAAATTTTGTATCAAGTAAAATAAAACGCAATGTATATAAATGTGAAAATGAAAGGCTGTCCTTAGACGGAAAATTTCGAATTTTTCTAGGTCAGAAATTGCGAAACAACCGCAGAAGTGCTAAGAAACAGCTGTAATGTATGCATATTCTTTCTTTCACAATTATTAATACATGTGCCCAATGGGAACCTTTACTTCTTGACGAGGGAATGTCAAAAGTAAAGTTCCTTGAAGTTTCATAATTCTTATAACTCACGGACTGGTCCAGATAGTGTATCATCATTGATCTGTAAGTCATAAAACTACAGTATATCGATCGTTTATTTATTTATTATTAAGATATGTATATCTGTTGTCATTTCTCCACACAGTGAATCAAACTATCAAAGAAAAACCCTGCAGCAAAGGGTTTTCAGTGATTTAGTATTCTTTTGCTTCCTCATGGCGAAGTTATTCTTTTTTCTTAACTAGAGGTTTAACGACCACCGTGAGCAACTCAGTGGGCTATAAGCAGTCGTCCGTCCCTAATTTAGAGTCACTGGTTCCAGGGAAGGGGACCAATGTCGTAAGACAAACACAACATCCATGCCTCACCGGGATTCGAACCCGGAAACATCTCGTACGAATGGTCAGAAGCCATCGCTTAGACCACTGCGCCACCGGGGCGGCAGCTTTATTCCCTCAAAAGTGCCATTTTAAGCTCCAGTTGTTGAGTAAAAGCAGAAGTTATGAGTAAAGGTATTTCGATACCTGGATAACAGGTGGATGCACGTGGTCTATGAAAACTTCCAAATTTCACTTACTCTGGGTAAATGTTTGACCGACCCCGTACATTGTACGAGTGTGGGTGACACACGGTCCAAACGTTCCACTGGAGTTTCAGTGGAACGTTTGCGGCAAAGCTTTGTTGCACTGTTTGACAGGGAAACCAGGCCGACTTTTATAACGCTCTCCAGTTGTTCCCAGTTGATATTACCGGGTCAACAAGGGAGAAAAACAAAATTGGAGGAGAACGTTACGAAATGACAGAATGATTCGCGTAGTGTTCACAAATTGCGCAGTCTTTTTTTGTTTCTGAATAAATAGTGCAGTGATCTCAAGTTACGTGAGGATGTGCATATTGTCTTGCACTCTACGCATACCAGAGCATACACAGAGTGATCACTGAATTATGACCACCCCTATCAAAAGTAAATGCGACCCATTGATCACGCGATTTCCTAAAGGGCGCGATTAGTCGACCGACGTAGCCTATATAAGGTGTAAGTGGAGCAGTAGGTAGTAAAATTCGAAGCGTGATGGGTAAACGGCAGCATTTATCGGATTTTGAGAAAAGACATATTGTCGGGGCTCGGAGAGCGGGTGCCTAGATTTCCCAAGCATGCTGAACTGGTGGGTTGTTCGCAAGCCGCCATAGTTAAAGTGTATCAGGACTGGCGTCAAAATGGCCAATCAACGACCCGGAGGCAAAACTGCACAGGATAGTGAAAGGTTGAGGTGAGCCTCGGGTCCGACAACTCGTACGCGCCAACAGACGCAGTACTGTTCAACAGCTGACTACCCAATACAACAGAGGTCAACCCGGATCATGATCATGACCTTTCACGCTCGCACGTATAGGCTATGGCAGCAGACGACCGCCGACGACATCCTCACCTAACTACGGTTCATCGGCGCAAAAGACTCGCTTGGTGCAAAGATCATGCAAGTTAGAAGTCGAATGACTGGAAAAAAGTGGGCTGGTCTGACAAGTCGCGCGTTTCGCTCAACTCCGTGGATGGTCGATCCACGGAGTTACACCTCTTTTTAAAAAAGATCCTGCTGTTTTCAGATTGTCCGTCCGTCTGCGGACACCATATCTGTGCAACTGTTAGTCCGAATTGAAAGATTCTTTTTGCACTGGGAATTTTGAAGTGTGAAAATGATAATCTTTGCTTTCCGTTTTTGTTTTTGTTTTTTACGATGCGCAATTTCGCCGCTAGAGGGCGTAAATGCAGATTATACCGAATTCAAAATACATTTTATTCCATATATTTGCTCTAAAATATCCGATTGAAAATTTTCTTTCGCCTTTCAATGCCATTTATATCGAAGACTACTTTAGGTACAGTCACTTTTTCAAGTAATGCACGGATTTTCCACTGGGTAGCGTAAAGGTAAATTGCGTTTGACCCCGATACCTCTGCTTCTAAAACTCCGATTTGAAAAAATTTTTCTTGCACTGGATACTTCTCTTGATCGGAAAGGTTTTGCATATAATTTCTATTTTTTTGTTGAAGAACAGTTTGGCCACCAGGAGGCATAAATGTTAATTTATGCTTCTGGTGTATTTTCAGCAAAATCTTAGTTCCTAAGAACTCGACTGAAAAAGTTGTTTCGTGGACAGACACTGCTAACCTCCAAAAACCTTTCCGGAATATTTTCTTCTTAAAATAATGTACGGTTTATCCCAGGCGCATAGATGTATATCTTATTTCTGTTAATATCTCTCCTTTTAAGCGTCCGGTTTGGAAAAGTCTTTCTTTGTTGGAGAGCGTTTCTGGCGCAAAATGTTTCTCATATAATTTCCAAATTTTCAAGTAATGCAGAGATTTTACGCTAGGTAAATCGCGTTTTCCCCGAAATCTCTGCTTCTAAAACTCAGATTTGAAACAGCCTTTCTACATTGGATACAGCTTCTCATTGTAAATGTTATGCATATAATAGCTAATGTTTGGTAAAGAATAGTTTGACCACCAGGGGGCGTAAGGGTTTATTTCTGCTTCTGATGCATTTGCAGCAAAATCTGAGCTTCTGAAAACTCGATTGAAAAATTCTTTGTTGGACCGATACCGCTCACCAAGGAAAACCTTTTGAGAATATCTCCTGCTTAAAATAGCGTATAGTTTTCTCGCCGGGGAGCGTAGACGATGTATATTTAATTTTCGTCGATACCTCTGCTTTTAAGAGTCCGATTTGAAAATTCTTCGTTCGAGAGCGCTTCTGGTGCGAAACGTTTTTAGTTTAAATTTTCATTAACGCACAAGTGTGCCACTAGAGGGCACAAGTTCCCGTTTCCGTTTGCAGAAATATCTAGTGAGACTAAACCCGATTGTAAAAATTATTTTTCGGTCAGGTACTACTGACAATGAAAACTCTTTGTGTCTATTTTCTTCCCAAAATAATGCACAATTTCACCGCTAGGGGCGCTATTTTTCTCAATATTTCTGCTTCTAAATATTGCGATAGAAACCTTTTTTTCAACACAGGAGACCATTTACCTTGTGGAACACTTTCGCTTTGTGTTTGAAGAGTTTTTTAGTTCACAGGTGGTGTTTGTGTACTCACCACCACGCTAGGTGGTGTTTGTGTACTCACCACCACACTAGGTGGTGTTTTGTGTACTCACCACCACACTAGGTGGTGTTTTGTGTACTCACCACCACACTAGGTGGTGTTTTGTGTACTCACCACCACACTAGGTGGTGTTTGTGTACTCACCACCACACTAGGTGGTGTTTGTGTACTCACCACCACACTAGGTGGTGTTTTGTGTACTCACCATTACACTAGGTGGTGATTGTGTACTTCTGTTTGCCGCTGCATCTTCGCTTCTAAGAACCCTATTGTGAAATTTCTTTTTTACTGTATGGCATTGGCTACATAAATATGGGGTGCATTATCCTCTTTAATTAATGCACTGATTTCCCGCTGTGGGGCGTAAATGTCAAAATCTTTTTCTTGCTACCTCTGCTTCTAGGAGACGTATTTGAAATGTTCTTTTTCCTTAGCACAGCTTGTTCCATGAAGAATCTTTATCGCCTTTTTTAGACTTTCCCATTGTGCGAAATTCTTCCGCTAGAAGGCGTAACTTTTAATCATGTTTCCTTCTATATTTCTTTTCTTAACTGCTCGATTTGAAAATCTCCTTCTGTCTGATACCTTGCTTCTGCTATAAGAAACATTTTGCACGCCATTTATTAATTTTTGTAACATACTTTTTAGCCGCTGATGGAAGTAAGTAGCTGTTTCTACTTCTAAATGTTTTATCGATTGTAAAAATCCGGTTAGATTTTTTTTACCGGTTTCATTGACTATGAATAACTTTGTTAAATTTTATAAGCGTGGGAAAGGATTCAAAAGACATGCTCATTACAACCCAAAATTTGGGTGTCATCTTTCTTGCTTAGATAGAATTCCCATCTTCTGAACATTCTGAGAAAATTCATAGCAATCATTCTATCGTACGGCACGCATCAAATTCCGAAATTTAACAAGAAAGTAGGTTTCCGACAAAAGCATTTCCCAGTCCTGAAATACCACTAACATGAAATCTGATTTTTATACACTGAGTGGCCACTTTATTATGACCACCTGACAGTTTTAAGCAAATGAGCTATGGTAGCACTCTGTTGCCGCCAGAAGGCGATGCTAGTATAAAAAGGGAAAGCTTAGTTCTTGCGACAGTAGTAGAAGTGATTTTTGGGTGACGAGATGGGTAAAAAATGCGAATTGACGGACTTTCAACGTGGGATTATTGTAAGAGCTCGGAGCCATGGAGCGAGTATCACCAAAACCGCCGCATTCGTGAAATGTTCCAGAGCAGCTGTTATTAAAGTGTTTAAAGACTGGACTGTCAGCCAAAAAACTGGGTCTCTACGTGCAACGTGTGGTCGTCATCGACTAGTGGCTGCTCGGGCGGAACGGAGAGTGTCCAGACTGGTAACAGACAACAGAAGGACAACATTTCAGCAAATTACAGACCATCTTTATCAAGGATCCCCCTCAAATGATCTCTGCATGCACTGTTCGCCGTACACTGCATCGGATGGGATATGGCAGTCGAAGGTCTGTTCGAACAACTTTGCTGTCTGCATTTAACAAGAGAAAACGTCTCCAGTTCGCACAGGAGCACAAGGATTGGACAGTCGATAACTGGAAACAAATTATGTGGTCCGATGAATCACGTTTTCAGTTGCACCATGCCGAAGGCTGAGTGACAATTTGGTGGAAACAGCACGAAAGCATGGACCCCAAATGCATTGCTACAACCCTTCAAGCTGGTGGAGGCAACGTTATGGTTTTGGGAATGTTTTCCTGACATGCTTTGGGCCCTTTAATTCGTGTTGATCAACGTCTGACTGGCACATCATATCTAAACATCGTTGCGGACCAAGTGCATCCTGTCATGTGGATGGTTTATCCCAATAGCGATGGCCACTTTCTACAAGATAATACGTCCTGCCATAGTGCTCGTATTGTACAGGATTGGTTTCAGGAACATGCCGGTGAGTTTACTTTGCTTAGGTGGCCCTCACAGTCTCCAGATCTCAACACCATTGAGAACTTGTGGGATGAAATTGAACGAGCCATCAGACAGCTGGATTCACAACCCTGGAATCTCACACTCCTGGAAAGTGCTATTCATCATGCATGGTCTCAGATACCACAAACCACCTATCAACAGAGTCCATGCCACGAAGAATCGACGCAGTATTAAAGGCAAAATGTAGCCCAACGAAGTACTGAAGGGGTGATCATAATAAAGTGGCCACTCAGTGTATTAGGGGTATGCAAAAGTTTCCGCCATTTTAAAGAGAAAGGAGACGGGAACAATCAGGATATCAGTACACATTTATTCAACAAATTATTGGCCGTTAGCATCAATGTCCTTTCGCCATTTTTCAAGCTACAAATGAATGTCCCTGTGATAGAAGGACTCGAGTTCTGAACTGAAGAACGCAGTGCCGAAATTTTCCACCTCTGCAGCTGAGGTGAACCGCTTTTGGGATAGGGAATGTTGCATAGAGTGAAACAGATGAAAGTCTTAGGGTGCAATGTCTTGGGAGTAAGTCGGGTGTGGTAAAACCTCCCAATGTCCCTGTTCAAGGGCTGATTTCGTGTTGGCACCGACATGTGGTCAGGCATTATCGTGTAACAGGATGACTGGGCGGTGTCCTTTACCTGTCAATGGGCGTTTTTGCTCGATTGCGGCGTTCAGTTTCATCAGCTGATGGCTATATCGTTGTGCAGTGATTGTTTCGCACGGTTTCAACAGTTTGAAGTACAGCACTCCATGCATATCCCACCACACACACAACAGCAGCTTTTCCCCGTGGAAATCCTGTTTTGCAGTGGATGTTAATGGCTGGCCTGGGTCGACCCAGGATCGCTTGCGTACAGGGTTGTCGCAATAGACCCATTATTCATCCCCGGTGACAACCTTCCACAAGAAATTCGTCCCTTGAAAATTCTTCAGCAACGACATGCAGATGCCCAATCGTTGACCAATAATTACGCCCCGTGAAAGTATGCGGAACCCAATTAACAATCTTCTGGATCTTCTCCAAGGCGTGTAGAAGCCGTACCACCGTCGATTGAGCCACTTTCAAACGTTTCGCCAGCTGCGTGGTCGATTGTGTGGCATCCTCTTGCGACAGCGATTCCAGTTCCTCGTCTGCGAGTCCCTTCGGTCTACCTGCACTTGGCTTGTCTTCCAAGCTCAGATCACCTTTCTTAAACCAGGCAAACCATTCTCGACACGTCCGCTCACCCATAACCGTTTCGCTATACGACTGATATATTGAACCGTATGCTTCACTCGCACTTTTCTCTAAATTAAACATGAATAACCAACAGTGCCGCAAATGAACTTTATCGACCGACGTGCTTGGCTTCATGTACGAACTGACAGCACGGGTCGCCGGCCGGTTAGACCCCTACAACGCCAGCTAGCGGGGGCGGCCGAAACTTTTGCATACACCTAATACATACCGAGATGAATGTAATCTCGAATTTCAGGAGCAAGAAAGAATTAAAAAAAATGCTTTTGCCTGTGCGATGATTTTTACTGAGTTGATTCATTCATTTCGTTTCGTGTTCTCTCCGATTACCTAACTTTCTGTTCTTTCGAAAAGATCTCTAAGAAGATTCTTCCAAAATCACAATATTTTCTTAAGGAATTTTCATATGCGAAAGAGCAAAATAATAATTTTAATTTTCATTTACAGATTATTTGGAGCATTTACGATGGATGTCATTGCCAGTTCTGCATTTGGCACGAAAATAGACTCTCACAACGATCCTGAAAATCCATTTGTCAAGACCGCAAGAGGAGTTTTCGGTAGAAATATCTCGTGGAGATTTGTCTTGTTCAGTAAGTATGAAATGATTCTTGGATTTCGCTATTTCCTTTTCTTTTTTGTTTTTCATAAAACAGAAATTATCAGCTACGGACTTGCGCGTGTAGAAAGTGGTTTGGATCAAGTCTCTCGCTTCCCTTTCTTTCGCAGTACAGCAGCAATCTCCGGGTGTTGTTCGAATTCGCTAGAGGATCAAAGGGAATCACTCCTGCGATTGCCAAGATGAGAAACACTGATTACTAGATTTCTACAATTCTTCTGAAACTCGTGTACAGTCAATATTTACAAGAACACGAATTAAAACCGTTTTTCATCTTCAGGCAATGAGTTGATACAGTCCTTCTCAGGGCCGTAGCTGCAGGGAGCGGGGGTTGCCATCCCAGAATGGCCATTACAGAGGCGTAAATTCATGCTCTGGGGGATGTAAAAATAAAAATTGTAACTAGGAAATGAAAATTACACGATTTAGTATTATCTTTTTAAAGACTTTAGTTAGTCTCATAAAATACGCCATGCAGTAAACCAGGTACAGAGATGAGAACATCTCATATCCATGAAGGGAATTTTCCAAAACAGTGAAAGGAGGCATAGAAAACAATATGCTGCTTTATCTAACCTCTATGACCTTTCCGAACATGTCATTCGGATGAAGAGCTTACTTTCCGCTCTGCGCAGGAAGTTTTCTGAGTGTTTAACTTTGAAAGGAATTTTTCCAAGCCCTACCCATAAAGTCTTTCCTATGGTCCGCGGGTGGCCTAGTGGGCAACGTTCGTGACTGCCACCGAAAGGACATTAGGTATGATCCCAGAGAGGTACGAACGCTCGATCCACTAAATATCCGCCGTGCGTCGGATGGGCACGTTAAGTCGTCGGACCCCGGGTACTGGCCCCCGGTAATAAATAAGGGCGTCTTCCTCCCCCTTTCTACTTCGCTTCCGTGTCACTTTCCTATCGGGCACTCTAGCCCAAATCTCCTAGCTTCCTATTTCTACGGGTTGTTTAAGACCTGGGGTCAGACACTCCCTTCTTAAAATCCTCTACATATGATCTGATCTGATCAGTCTTTCCTAATGTTACGTTCACTGTCCGGTACTTATTCGTTCTGCGCTGGTTTGTTTTACGTTCTGAATTTCTGTGAAGTGTCGGCGTTTCCATAACATTTACGCTTTACTTGGTGCTTACATACTGAGGTTCTTGGATATTTACCTAGGTTTTACATTTTTAATAAAATTACGTCGAAAACCTGAAGTGCGATTTTTGAACAATCATAACATTTTCCTATAATGACGATGTGTAAGAAAATAAAAACCATGTATTATTTGAATTGAACTCGAAGGGGCGTAATTTTGAACTCGAAGGGGCATAATTTAAAGTCTCGCCCTCCCAGATAAGTAAAGCTTGCTACGGTCCTGGTCTTTCTATAATTTAGTGAGCTTTGTCTTATTGCCGCGTAAATGCCAGCTCCAAAATATGTCAAAAATTTCAGCTATATTTTCCAAACTTTGGTATGCTACCTATTTCGTTTAGTTTTTTCATGATTTTCCACTAGCGATTACAATAAAATTTCTCTGTTTCACTAATCTTTCCGGGAGGATATATACTTTCTCCCATTATATAAAACTAGCGAAATACCCGTTCTTCGAACGTGATGATATTAAAATACAGTTGAAATACAGATGATATATATGATACACAGTTGAAATGGCCATACACTGCATATTTCTTCCCTCTTTTGTGAAACACTTGTCTGCCTGACTTATTCTGCCAGACGACACATAAGCAATTTCGTTCATAACTGTAAATTTAAAACGTCAAGCCTACACGAAACAAATCAAAATACGTCGTTACTCTTCACTTTCATCGTTAAAATATTAATAGACGACAGAACAAAATAATAATAGAAAACAGAACAAAATAAGTTGTCACTTTTAGCATAAATGTAAAAAGAACCTTGCTTATAAACAATTTCGTTCGAAACTGTACATTTAAAAGCTAGTAAGTCAGATGCTTTTGGAAGCGTGAGCAAAATTGTGTTGCCATCGCTCATATCTCAAGGGGAAAACTATTTTTTTTTCAAATTTGAATTACTATGAAAATCTACCCGATTATTTATATTTATTTCAGTCACCTTACCACTTATATGACGTCACTGTTGCTTCGGTGAAAACGAATGTTGGTGATTTGATTTTGACTCAAAAAACCTTGACATTCGATATGTCAAACGATAATCATCATCATTGTCAACCATTATCAATCCACTGCTGGACGAAGGTCTCTCCAAGTTTCCTCCACTATGGACTGTCTTGTGCCAGTCTCCTCCATGTCACTCCCGCATACTTTTGAATTTCATCCACCCGTCTCCCATGTGGTCCTCTTCTGGGTCTTTTCCTGTCAATTGGAATCCAATCTAAAATTTCGGCTGTCCATCTGGCAGTATGTCCAGCCCATTGCCATTTCAAGGATTTAACTTTGATCATGATGTCTTCCACTCTTGTCATTTTTCGGATCCACGAGTTCCTCTTCTTATCTCTCCTGGTTACACCAAGCATGCACCTCTCCATGCTTCTTTGAGTTGTCTGCAGCCTTTGTATGTCTCTTTTAGTTAAGGTCCACGTCTCTGCACCATATACGTAAGCACTGGAAGGATGCATTGATCAAACACTTTTCTTTTAAGACATAATGGCATATTGCTCTTGAAAATTATACTGTTTCTTCCAAAAGCTCTCCAGGCAAGTTTTATACGCCGATTAATTTCTTCATCAATGTGACCCTCACATGATATCTGGTGCCCAAGATAAACGTATTTGTCTGTTATCTCCATCAATCGATAAATCTTCATTTCTTGTAAAAGCATTGAACATCACTTTTGTCTTCTGAAAGTTCATTTTAATCCCACTTCTTTACTCTTGTCAGCAAGTTCCTGGATCATACTCTGCAGCTTTGATGGGGTTGTTGCAAAAATGACTACGTCATCAGCAAAACGAAGGTGGGTTAGATAATCTCCATTAATATTTATCCCTTTGTTTTCCCAGTTTAGTGATTGAAAAACACTTTCCAATGTGGTATTAAAGAGCTTCGGAGATATGGTGTCACCTTGTCTCACTCCCTTTCCAATTTTTAAGTGTGTTGTATTTTCAGACAGCCGAATCTTTGCACTTGCATTTTCATAGATGTTATTAATAATATTAATGTATGCATCTTCAATACCGCAGGATTTCAGAGCCATTGTAACTGCTGATGGTTTCACCGAATCAAAGGCTTTTTCATAATTGATAAAAGCCATGCACAATGGAAGTTCATATTCCCTCGCTCTTTCAATTAGTTCTCTCAGTACGTGGATATGATCTATTGTGCTGTAGCTACTCCTGAATCCAGCTTGTTCTCTCAGTTGAGCCATGTCCAGTGTTACCTTCAAGCGATAATATAAATGCTTAAATGCACAGCATATTATAATATAGCGCTTTTTACGTGATATTTTTAAAAGTTTTTTTTTGTTAAATAAATTTAGAACAAATCAAAAAACCTTGACATTTGATATGTCAGACGATAATAAATGTTTAAATTAAAAACATGGTGCTTAACTGCACCATGTTTTTGTATTTCTCGTGCACCACACAATGGTTAAACTTTGCCCCAAAGATGGTGCACCGAATGTAGTACCACTCTTTGGTGAAACATACCATAAAATTTATAACCGTGTACGAAGACATAAATACCTGGGTAATTTATCAGATCCCTTATGAATATGGACTTTCATATATAGGATAGATCCACGGGGCTTTAAGTTTCCGTGTGAAGGAACACAAAACTTACGTAGGGAACTGCGAACTGAAGAAGGGGTCACGAAAATATCCATAAATTTTTATTTCAGAACGCTAAACTTATTGATAAACCTGATTCGATCATCAAGTTCAATACATATAATAGAAGCCTTCCTCATATACCCCAAATCTCCACGGGTTGTCAACGACATGACGTCTACTCCATTTCTTTCAAGCGTGTGGAAACAACTCACCAAAGTCCGTCAGAACGCTGATGATGTCACAACAATTTGAATGTTTACACTCCATTTGTCCAGATGAAGCCGAACGAAACTATACTAGATCTTAAAATAAAATATTAAATTGTGAATAAACGAACATCAATCATCTCCACATCACAAGTAGTGCTGTAGTCATAAAATATATTGAAATAGAGCAATGTCAGGATAACGCGGAGATGAGGATATATTTCCTTCCTGTCGCATGTATTATAGTTGACATTTCACGCCTGCAATGTAATGCAATATTGCCCACTTCAAAACATATCAACATTTGAAGTTCTTTAGTTTTAAGAAAACTTCTGAAGATTGAACTCGTACGTGGTTGGGGGGTCCGTTGTGTCTTTCAACTGCTGAGTTTGACTTCGAAACTCGAGTAAGGAGTGGGTACTGGAATGTTTCTTGTTGGTCTGTTTCTCTCTTGTTCCTGGAAGCACCGGCTATAAACTAAAAACGGAAGCATACTTCGAACCTCGGAAGCTAATAGTGGTTATTACAAACTACGAAATAAACTTTAACAAAAAGTCGAAACCTGTTGAATAGAAGAAAGGATTAAATGTCACAGACTTGTGAACGTATCCTACGCAAAGATTCAGTAGCTACCTACCTTGCTTAAGCCCAGCACATCAGGCTCTTACTTTTGAGGAAACATATTTATTTATATTTCTTGATCTCGACACACTAACATAGTGAAGGATGATACAGCCTAATGCACGAGATAAAAATTTATTATCAACTCCATCAGTGACTGACATTACTCTTTGGTCTCCATGATATTTAATAACAGCAATTTGTGCACATGCGTCAGGAACTGAATGTAGGAAAAGCTATATACACGTGTGTGTGTGTGTGTGTGGGATATGTTAATTTCCCTCACTCGCTGGCGATATGTGATTTCATGTATCTAATCATTGTGCTTTTATTTAGTTGAAACTGTGAGCTCTGATCTGCTTTACTTTGCGCTTGAGTACAGACATGTGAAATACCTTGTATGATGCAAAATTATGCTCGTGATGTTTGATAAGTTACCTTTTCAGTTCTGTACCCGAGCATTATGAAACGGTTCCATATCAACCCCTTTGCTCCAGGTTCGATAGAATTTTTCACTCGTGTCACCCTCAAAATTATGGAGGAAAGAAAACGAAGTGGGCAGGTGAGTGTATTTCTCCTTTCTCTTAAAGGTTCTATTTTCTTTTCTGCTCCAAAACGCAGCTTTCCTGTTTCAAAAAAGAAAGTACATTTCAGGTGCCTATGATTTCAAAAATTTGATCTATAAGGTTATATTATGTTCTCTATTAGCAGCCGCGTTACTGAGACGGAAATACGTGTAGATAATTTCATCAGGGTTAAGCGAAAGATGCCAGTCCTTGAAGTACTTCTGCAACAGCTTTAAATCCACGGCAAGAACACTAAAGATTAGTGAAGGGGTCTTCTTAGGAGAATATTACCATATCATCTGCATATATATAATTGAAGATACCGTCTTTGTCGAAATGTCGTGGTGTTAACAAAGGCACTCTGGTGGTTTTGCTCCCATACCCATGGACGCTAAATTACGCTGCCTTGACCTGTTGCATTTATCTCTGGTACCTCCAGCATTGAATGTGGATGTTATTTGACCCAGTGTCGTTTGTCTGTTAGCATGGACGATCATGGTCAGACGCCGCTGGTGACGGTCATTTAGCACTCGTGGTCGGCCTCTGCACTGTGTACGGTGGGTGGCAATACCTTCCATGTGGTATTCTCGGTACACACGTGACACCGGGGATCGCGGAATGTTGAATGTTCGCACATCTTCGAAAATTGAATGTTCTATCCGTCGGGCTCCCACTACAACGCCTCGTTCAAACTCTTATAATTCACCTCGGCTTGCCATAATCCTACTGGCGGGTTGTTCAACCTGACTCACGAGATTACACCTCGCAACTGATAAAAATTGTGGCGTGCGGCCGAAGTCTTTATACGACGGCAGCGCTAGTTAAAGTTTAGCATGCAGCTATCCAATGACTTTTGGCATTTCAGTGTGTAAAAATATCACAAAAATCGAGAATTCGGGAAACAACGTCTTGCATCAAGTGCAGGTAAATATCCAATACAGGTGGTGAAATCTTAAACACATAATATTGTCTTAAGTAATTCTGAAAATTGCCCAAAATTTACTATTATGTGAGGTGTTCTACTAAACGCAAAATGTCATACAAATCGCCAGAAAAACAGCTAGAAGCACCTAGAAGGAATCATCCACGAGATGAAAATTGGTATGTGCAATGTACACGTATATGAAAGGAAATTATTGCAATTCCAGAGCAGCTGGGCCATTTATTCAGATAAAACAGATATCCGAGTGGAACAAATCGGTACGTTGTAGTGCCACTCCTGGCTCGGATACAATCGGTTATCCGGCGTGGCATAGACGCATGCAGTGCATAATACTATCCTGAGACATAGCATGCCAGATGGTGTCCATCATGTTTGAGACATGATGGGCGTCATGTCTCAAACATGTTCGATCGGCGAGAGGTCGGGCTGGACATGGGAGGGAGTCGACATTACGGAAGCAAACTGGTGTTATTACGGAGAGCCGTGCCGTGTATGGCCGGGCATTATCCTGTTGAAAACTTTCTCGGTGATGCTACAACAGGAATGGCAACACAGCGGGTAGTAGAATGTGGTTGACGTACCGTTGAGCCTTGAGGGTGGATAGAGGATTACCAAGGGTGTCCCCGGCTATCATAGGAAAGGACTCCCCAGACAGTCTACCGGTGGGCGAGCATCCATGCGCTGCCCAGCTCGTCTCCAGATACGTATGCGCTAGTAATCGGCGCCAAGTGCAAACCGTAACTCATCACTGAAGACAAGAAGACGCCACTGGATACTACCCCACGTTGATCGGGCCCAATACCACTGCAACCGGTGCCGGTGATGCTCACTGGTCAGTGGTAGTAGAAGCGGATTGGCCTTCTTGAATGTAATGATCGTTCCGCAAGTCCCCTGGCAACGGTCCGGATGGTCACTTCCGTTCCCATAGACGACGCATCAATATGGCCACGGATTGTTGAGAGAGGCTAATTCTATTCTGTTGGTGTGGCTCTCACAATCGCTCGATCCTCGCGTTCTGTCGTTGCCCTCGGACGCCCACTTCCCTCAGGCCGCTGCGTTGTCTCCTCCTCGACTTATTGGAACCAATATCGTCCGACTGCCGCGTTGTTCAGACCCAAATGACTGGCGATACGGCGTCTTGACCAACCGGCCTGTTTCAGCCCAATTATACGTTCTCTCTCAAACTCGCTCAACTGCTCGAAGTCCGCACGGATCCGACGTCGAGGCATCCTCGCTGTCCGTGGAAGTTAATGCAACCGCAGTCCGCTGTCACACTTATGCCTGCGTGCAAGCTTTGCCCTTGATATACCCTTCTCGATGCACTGTTCTCATTGGCTGTGGCTGGCCACTATTTCTCATTGGTTGTTATTTTTTAATCATTTGCATATTCGTCTTTGAGGTACTTGCATGCGGAGCTTCATCATAATCGAACAACTTTCTCGAGGTACTTCGTCTTTTTTGGGGGGAAGGGGGGGGGGGCAAAGAATTTATATCGTATATGAAAAATCACTGGTGTATAGGCTGAGGAGAATCACAGCCAGAACTGACCCTTGTGACAGACCATTCTGTAACGACTTGGTGGACCTGTGGCCTAACTGTTCCTTGAATTTACCATCGGAGAGCAAGCTCTTTACTACGGTGCTTGTTTTAGGAATGAAATCGCTTTAAGAAATTTGTAGAAGAGGTCCTCTTCCCGAATTGTGTTGCAGATTTGATCTACTAAGGCGATAGTTGTTTGTTTTTTTTAACCTCTCTTCTAAAAGCCTGCCTCAATATAAGATGTCAAGCCAGAACCTGATTACAGCAACAGTGGGAGGGTTAACCCTTTAAGTGGCCGATACACCTGAACCAAGTCCAAATAAAACCGAAAATTTTCTCCGCACCCCAAACTGAAATATGCATATACCGGCCAGGTATTACAATTGCCACGGCAAAACAATTCCGTGTCCCCTCTCATCTCAGCAATACCGACCATAAACCTCTCGTTGGTGACAAAAGCTCGCTTCTAGTTCTGTATTCTCTGCTCCACGACCCAAGGCATGATGGGGAAATGGCCAGTCCTCCTGACACTGACATCATGCCACTAGATAGAAACAAGTGATTCAAATATATTTTCTCTCCTTTCTTAGGTTTGTCACCATTGTTATAGCTCTTTAACAGGTAATCAATCAAGCAGGATTAATGTCAATCATTCCCTCAAATAACCACTTTAAACAACAAAGCTAAAGGGAAAGCAGAGGTTGCTGATTGGTGGTTCAGTTGTTCCGGCCGCATATGGCCCACTTCTTAGACAGCGAATATATTCGTTTGTGTTACTGACTTCAGCCCATTTTTTTAATCCCGAGTTATTTCGTTCTAGCCTGCTCAACCGCGATGCACTTTTTCCCTATCAATTGTCTCATTTTGCGTTATCACACCACCAAGGCGCTGACAGAAAATTCAGGTTTTTCGAAAGCATATTTCGACAGTGTTTCAGAAGCAATTTAATAATACCCATATTTGTAGCGCATTCACATTTCGCAAAACTTGAATCCACCAGAATTTATATTAGTTTTCCACCAGAATTTTATATTACTTGAGTTACATTAATCATATGTGAAACTTTTCCCTTTTTTGTGAAATAGATAATTATATCACAATAACTGTCCTCTGAAACGCCGGTATATTGCGCGTTTCAAGATACAGATGTTAAATAAGAACATTGCATGTAACTGAAAACGAGACAATAAGTGTTATATGATGGAATGTGTCATTAAAAAGGGTGACCACAGCGATGGAGTTTCTGAAACGAGATTCCTCCCAGTCAAAAACAATAAAATAAAAAAAAATAAAAACATTATCAGCAAATGTTCAGAATGTGAAGAAATTAATGGAAATGAAATTTAATTCCTGTTTCTGTCTAGTCAGCAAAATTAAATAATGGCAAGTGTACAACATCGGGTTTCAAATTCAAAGGTCGTCATTATTAAATCTTGTTAAAGAAAATACAGGAAAAGAGTTAATATATAAAATTAGAATTTGTATTATTAGAATTATTTGAGTAATATTTTTCTTTTTAGTACTTATAAGAGTTCTCAACGACCTTCAAAATAAAATAAATTCTTTTATCTTTATAAATTTATCTTTAATTTACGTGCTTCTCAATGTTCAATTTTGTAACTTTTTTTTATTTAGTTTTTCACGAGATTGTTCACATTTCATACAGCGTCTAAAAAAAGTTCATTACTTATGAAACTGTCATTTCATTAATTGTGATTTTGGATGAACAATCGCAGATATTTTTCTTTTATTGCTTTTCTATCACAGAGGCGAAACGATTTTCTCCAGCTGTTAATGGACGCTGAACAGGACTTGGAGAAAAACGGGCTATCGACAGAAAATGATGAAGCCTCGGAAATTGGTCATGAAGAGAATAATGATCAAATCTTTAAACCTCTTCAAGGCTCAAAATGCAAGTCGCCCATTTGCTTTTAGTTTCTGAAATGATTATTTTTTATGTTCTGGGACAATCTAACTTACATTCTGTTACAATAATTGCAGGCAAACCACAAAATTCATTCGATGAGTCGTCATTCCTGAAAAAGGAACGCCAAAACAGCTACATTTTGAAACAAAATTTTCCTGCAAATGGTTCATTCAAACTGATCATTTATTGTTTAATCGCAAAAACGCACGGTTAACATGGCAAAGAATATTATCAAGTCTGCGGAAAACTTCGGCTTTGAAAATGACTCCGATCGAACAGAAAATTTGATCGAAATTATGCAAACGATAGAGCATCACATCACAACTAGAAAGTTTCTCTGACAGCGTCAAATTAAATAAAAATTAAATATCCTATAAACTGTAAAACATTTGACTGTTAATTTTAAGGTCTTGGACCGTTTACGAGGTTGCCATCATTAGTAAAAATAACAGTTTTATGCTGTATTATTTTCAGGAAATAACTATAAAGGAACAGTCAGGCACTGTAAATATTAGGTGTGCAACTTAATTCTCAGCCACAGGCACGACACGTTGACAGCAAATTGTAGCAAATCGAATACGTACCTAATCAGGGAAATAATCCCCGTCGTGAGTTGAATACATTTGAGCCATCGGTCAGGGAGCTGCCGAATGCCACTGCGGAAAAAAAGAGGGCTGTTTCGAGTTGATAAAGTCATCAATACTTGTGTGGACCTCCTCGACAGAAGTGAAATGCGTATCACTAAGGTGATATTGCAGGGAGAGAAAGAGGTGATAATCCGGTAGGACGAAGTCTGGAGAATACGCCGTGTGGGACAAAATCTCCCATCCCAGGTAGGTGATCGTGTTTAAAGTCGTTTTCGTGGTGTGAGGACGCGCGTTATCCTGAAGCAACAGGACAGACCTTCTGCCCTTGTCGGTGTATGACCTTTTCGCCTCCAGTGCGTCAGTCACACGAATGAGTTGCTGACAATAACGCTCAACATTGACCATTTCACCGGGTTTGAGTAACTCATAGTGTACGACACCGCGCTGATCCCACCATATGCACCGCAACAACTTCCTGGCATGGATATTTGGTTTGGCGGTACTGGTGGTAGGCTGACCTGGATAAACCCACGATTTGCGCCACTTAGGATTACCGTAGGGGATCCACTTCACAGGTCAAAATCTTGTGGAGGAAATACTTCTTCTTGAATCTGGAGAAAAAGGACTCAGCAACATCGTAGCGCCTAGACTTGTTCGCAGCTGTGAGTTGGTGGGACATCCAACGGACCTCTTTGTCAATCCGTCCAAGCTTGCGCAGGCGCTTTGCAATGGCTTCTCGTGTTACTCCGAGTTCCTGGGCGAGCTCTGACTGTGTGTGACAGGGATCAGAGTCCAACAATTGTTCCAGTTCCTCATCGCCAACTTTCTGTGGCTTTCCAAGACGTTCTGATCAAACTTTCCTTGCTTAAACCACTGGAACCACTTCTTACACGAACTGTAGGACACAGCAGCCTCACCCAAAGAAGCACAGATCATTTTCTGGGCTTCCGTGGCACTTTTTCAGCTGAAATGCAAACAGGAGGCAGTGCCTCAAATGTTGCTTCTCGAACGACATTGCTTTCGCCGTTAACTTTCGTCCCTTCTGTCACTACAGCTGTGAGCGGTTACGGTTGCCTGGAAAGCTGTTGGATGACGCTGCAATCAGCCATTATCGCTCACAGCTATTTGCATTTGCCGACGTTCTATGATCGCTTGCGGTTAGGGGCCGAGAATTAAGTTTCACACCTTATATTACAGTTTTATGTCGTATTATTTACAGACAATAACTGTGAAGGAACAATTGGCACCAAAATCTTATAGTTTTATGCCGTATCATTTACAGAAAATAACTATTTCAATATCTGACCCATATGCCTTAAAAAGATTCTTATACCGATTCTCCTTTACACTTAGAGGTATATGTTGAAACAAAATAGAGGTCATAGCATTTCTATTTAAATAATCTTCTCCCCACACACACACACTATCTAGTAAACGTTCATCTCTGATCGCATTAGCTCTAAATAGTCGATTCCTCTAATAAACACGCGTAGTTTGTTCAAATCACTATACATGTCTATGCCTACTACTATTACACCCCCTGATTTAAGATTTTTATTTATAGCTCTTACTTCCGAAATATCTTCTTCAGCACTACAATATTCAACAGTAAGCACGTGGCTGATAGTTGCCATGGGCGCCTCATTGTTCATTCTATATATACACGGTCGTATCAGAATAATATCACCATTTCTGGAATCACAGTATACCTGCCCAAGCGCGCCACAAAGTGCACGTGACAAGGACGACCACACGCAAATATACACGGCCGGCCATGACAGATGAGCCATAGTGTGTAATGTGAACACAATGGACAGAGGTGATTTGACGGACGCTTTAAAAGGAATCATCATCGGCCACCACGCCACGGGTGGAAACGTCTCACAAAGAGCAGACTTCGATTGTTCGCCAGGTGCTGTACTACGGGTGTACAAAGAATAGACCGCTGGCATATCGAGTACCTCCTGACGTCATAACTGTAGAGCGCCAAAGGCCATCGACCCCTCCAGAGGAGAATTTCGCTTCCGTCGTCTGGTAAAGGGCAATCGACGCGCAACAGTGCAGAAATTTTCCCGCGCAAATGAACGCTGGGGCACCCAGGTACGTGTCCCCGATAACAGTAGAGCGGATCCTGTTGCGCATGGGTCTCCGGAGTCGAAGCTGCGTCAACGCGCCTATGTTAACACAGTTCCATCGGCAACGACGCCTGCAGTTCCCATGGGACTACCGTCATTGGATAGTGGAAGACTGGAAAAAAGGTTGCCTGAATCGAGGTTTGTACTCCACGGAAATAACGGGCGGTGGCGGATATGACGTCAGACACACGAGAAGCAACATTCGGACACGCTTATCGGTCAAGTACAAGCCGGTGGTGGCAGTGCGCATGTCTGGGGGATGTTTTCCTGGTAAGACTAGGGACCGCTGGTACCACTGGATCGGTCCCTGAACGCCAATGGCTACCTGTCCATCCTAACTCACCACATGCATCCCTTCATGTTGAACGTTTATCCTGGTGGTCATGGTGTCTACCACCAGGACAAAGCTCCGAGCCCTGTCGCTGGGGGGGGCGTGACTGTTTCCAGAAACACGAGAGCGATGTCTCCGTTCTCCCTTGGCCGTCAAAATCACCCGATCTCAATTCCATAGCGCACATGTGGGACTATTTGGATCGCCAATGAACACTTGTGCCGCTGGCAATCTTTCCAGAGCGTCATTGCATCCATGCCACGCCGTCTCGCCCCTGTCATCCAGGCCAAGGGCGATCATATATATATATATATATATATATATTTAAATTGGAAATTGCCCCACCCAGAAGGATGTGTGCTACAAACATGCAAATCGCAAGGCTGGTGTTCCCACTCGAGATATGCAAATGATGTTAAACCGGACCTGCAGCATACGTTCGTGAAATAAAGATGCCAGCAGCAATAGGGATGGTAATGACGCTGGTGGAAGTGTCGTGGACGTTTCCGATTTTGTTGTTTGTGTCGGGAAACTGTTCAGCGCCACCCCGGTGGCGCAGTGGTCTAAGGCGCTGGCCTCTGATCATTCGTCTGTAAGGGGTCCGGGTTCGAATCCCGGTCAGGCATGGATGTTGTGTTTGTCTTACGGCACTGGCTCTCTCCCTTCCCTGGAACCAGTGACCCTAAATTAGGGACGGGCGACCACTGCTTATAGCCCATTGAGTTGCTCACGGTGGTCGTTAAACCTCCAATAAAAAAAAAACTGTTCAGCGAAGGCCGCAAATGCCGGGTACACGCCGTCAGTATGTTTATCGTCATTTGGATGCGTTTCAAAGAGGAAGAATTGTAGGCGTCTGCGAAGCGGGCTAGTCTACACGTACAGCGCATTGGTCGTCTGGCTTGGTGCCGAAGTCATGCAAACTGGGGTCCTGAATGGACCACTGTGACCTTCAGTGATGAATCCCGTTTCTGTCTGGGTGCTGACGATCGACGGATCGCTCACCATGGCGACACTATGGGTGAGCGGACGAATCCCGATTTCGTTCGCGACAGCCATACCGCCGGTAGGCAAGCATCATGGTATGGGGTGGAACTGCGCATGACATTAGGTCACATCTTGTCCACAACACTGGCACACTGACAGCTGCCCAATACGTGAGCGAGGTTACTGTTATAGGGGACACCGCTCGGGTCTCCAGAAAATGTTTGAAACATGTTCAAATACTACCATGGCCAGGAAGATCGCCCGCGGGTGGCCTAGTAATCAGCGTTTGTTACTGCCATGGAGATAACCCCAGGTTCGATCCTGGGTAGGTACGAACGTTCGAACCACTAAATACCCGCCGTGCGTCGGATGGGCACGTTAAGCCGGTACTGGCCACCGGTAAAAAATAAGGGTGTCTTCCTACCCCTTTCTACTTCGCTTCCGTGTCACTTTCCAGTAAAAAATAGTGTGTCGGATGGGCACGTTAAGACGGTACTGCCCCCCGATAAAAAATAAGGGTGTCTTCCTACCCCGTTCTACTTCGCTTCCGTGTCACTTTCCTATCGGGCACTGTAGCCCAAATCTCCTAGCTTCCTATTTCTAAGGGTTGTTTAAGACCTAGGGTCAGACACTCCCTTCCTAGAATCCTCTACATATGATCTGATCTGAAGATCGCTCGATATATATATATGTGTGTGTGTGTGTGTGTGTGTGTGTATAAAATATGAAGCACTTAGATATTCTGAATCATACAAGCTGATAATTTCTGTTAAACAGATTATTTTTGCTTTGGAAAAAGCAATAAAAAAATTTGATGAGTGGCAACCCTGTCTATGAGACTCCGTGACAAAAATACTCTGCTGTCTACCATTAATAATAAACGAAAAGAAAAGAAAAATAACATCGCTTCTACATTCCTTGAAATATTCCAACTAAAGAATGCTGCGACCGGAGAGGTGGCTACAACAATTCTTGTGTGGTCTAAGCCATGGCATGTGATCCTTCGTTCGAGAAGGGCTGGATTCGAATCCCTGTGAAACATGGATGTTGAGTTTATCTTGCAGCACTGGCTCTCTCCCTTCTCTGGAACTAGTGACCCTAGATTAGGAACGGGAGACTGCTTACAGTCCACTGAGTTGCTCACGGTAGTTAATAAATCCTCTATCAAAAAAAATCGAGCTATTAATAAACTTGCGCAGTTTCCCTGTTCTGCTACTGCTAATGACCAGTTGGTGTCGTCAAGCCCGAACTGTTGAATAAGATTACGGCATTTTTTTTTTTTTTTTTTGTAGCGTTTTACTTTAATTTTCCGTAATGACTACATCTTTTATCTACAGTGTATGGAAAAGAATCCGACCAGTATACGTACTGATTAAAAAAAAAAAAAAAAAAAAAAAAAACATTCTGAGCTTTCTCACAGTGACGGAATCAATCACAGATGTCCTACCCCATATATTTTTTTTTCCACTAGTTAAGGTGTCGAATTCTTTCCCATTGAGTTATGTTCTCATGGTGTAACTCATAACCTGAATATAAAAACAAAGCATAGGAGTATTAGTATTAGACTGTTTCAGCTATCACGTTTTCCGCGATTCATAAATGAGTTTGCATATGATGACTTATTCCATTAATAATGTTCCCAAGAAATTAGCTTACGGAGAGTGCAGTCGAAAGGAACATAACATTCCCTCCTTATGTCTCATAAAGTAATGGAGTTTATTTACTCCCGACAGGCCGCTAATTACGCTCCACAATGAGATAAATGGCAGTGGCCCGGAGAGGATAAAAAAACATTCTTGTATACAGTCAGTAGACAAAGCATTAGAGGTAGGGGTGATAGGCAAAGTTCGCAAGGCCATCCCGCACACGCAGTGTGGAACAGAACCAAACCGAACGTAAGTGATAAATAGGCGGACAGTAGGGCCTCCCAACAGCGTATTGCAATCGAAGAACATCGATAAACGTGGTGATCTGAACGACTTTGATTGTGCAGGCATCACCGGCGCAAGACAGATGGGTCATTCTGTCGTTCAAGTAGTAAGAACCCTGGGGTTTCCGAGGGTAACCGTATCAAGGGTGTGCCGCGAGTATACTATCGAAGAACTACCGGCGCCCTGAGAGCAAGTGATGGTCGACCACACGCCATCGATGACCGCGGTCGACGCAGACCATCAAGGCTCGTACAGGCCAACCTGGATGTGATTGGCGGCGCCAATGACATCCAGGTTATACGGCAGAGGCCCAAACAGTGTCAGGGAGTGAACGGTATGGCGCTCAACGCATACCATGGGCTACGGGAGCCGACGCCCTACTCGTGTGTCACTGTTGATTGCCTGTCATCGGACATTGCGCCTTGACTGGTGCCGTGCAGTACTCAGTTCGGGCTGAATTTCAAGAGCCCGAGCCCGTCGGAGTTCGAAGTATGTCACCCCGAGCCCTTCCGAGCTCGAAGTATGGCAATCCGAGCCCGAAGTTTGTCAACCAGAACTCGAAGTATGTCAAACCGAGCCCGTCCGAGCTCGACGTATGTCAATCCGAGCTCGAAGTTTGTCAACCAGAACTCGAAGTTTGTCAAACCGAGCCCGTCCGAGCTCGAAGTATGTCAAACCGAGCCCGTCCGAGCTCGAAGTTTGTCAACCCGAGCCCGAATGTTATATTGCCCGACACAGCCCGGGCCTAAACAAGCCCCAAAATTATGACTAACCTGTTTACGAATTGAAAAAATCTCCTCTTCCAGACTTTCACTCTTTGCTCCACGTGCAATTAACCGATGTCTTTCTCAACTGCGAGTAGGGAACGGATGTCTATCTATTTCTGTAGTTTGGTTGGCCATTCATTTCTTCCTGAAATGTTTTGGGAAGCCGCGCATCAGAACATACCGGGAGGCACAACAATATATGTCGTACGTTGCTCAATAGAATTAGCAGGGGCCCCCTTTGAGGTAGGCAGAAAAGTTTCGTCACCTTGTTATCTACTATCCATAGTTCTTAAAGAAAACTTTCCTTCTCAGAAATCCAGTAATTCATGGCCTACGGTATTTGTTACCCGAGCAAGGAATGAATAGCCCTGCCGAATTCCTACGCCACCCCGGTGGCGCAGTGGTCTAAGCGATGGCCTCTGGTCATTCGTCCGAACGGGGTCCGGGTTCGAATCCTAGTGAGGCATGGATGTTGTGTTTGTCTTACGGCACTGGCTCTCTCCCTTCCCTGGAACCAGTGACCCTAAATTAGGGACGGGCGACTGCTTATAGCTCATTGAGTTGCTCGCGGTGATCGTTTAAACCTCCAATCAAAAAAAAAAAATTCCTACTGCAGACCCAGTTGTCAAAGAATTCTCTTTAACAACTAGAAAGTGTAAAAAAAATCTGTTGTGCTAAATCCAACAAAATCACATTGAAAGAAACAGGAAGCAAATTATCTTCCTCTCTCAGAGCGCGAGCCCGAACCCAAGTAAGTATTATGCAGCCCGAGCACGGTTCGGGCCCGTCTCAGCACTGGTGCCGTGAACATCAAAACTCGGCCGCTGCAGAGTGGCGCCACCTCGTGGGGCTAAATGATTTCCATAAGCATCACAGACAAATATTACTGAGCTTTGAGCACGAAGAAAGTGCTGCCTTTGCATAACCAACGACAAGGATTTTTATCAAACAAAACAAAAACTTTGAAGACTGTTTTTCACACCCTAATTTATTCATTTATTTGCCACGTTACACGCAGTTAATTCCGTAGCAGCATAGCAGGGAACTTGGGAAAAAGGCTAATATTTGCCTGATCAGCTTCTGCCCCGTAAAATAAGAAAAATGTCAAGTCAAGTAACTACATATTTTTGTACTTATATACACACATTGGCAATACGATATAACTAAAATGAATCAAATTTAACTATAAACATAATATTCCTTTAGTGCTTTTTAAACGATACCAAACGGGCAAGTGATTTTACATGAATTCACAACCCGTTCCAGAGCCGGGGGCAATGAGCATAAATAAAGAGCATTAGTACGAGCTCTTGGAACTAAAAAGTTATTATACCCACGGGTTTGACAACTATGTGTAGGATAACATACATTTCTTAAGATGAGATGTTTGTTGGCATCAACACGTTCATGCATTAAAAACATCAGTCGATAACTGTAGAATCTTTCAAAGATCAATAATCTATAACGACTGAACAGGATTTCCACATTTTCCAGTGGATCCAACAACCAAAGGAATTGTTCTTGTGAAGAAGAAAGTTCCATTAATTGTTTTGTGAAGAAGTAGTTCCATGAATTGTTTTGTGAAGAAGAAGTTCCATGAATGTTACATTTATTTGTCCTACCCCAAGCAAGCAGACAATAAGACAGGTAGGGATAAATAAAAGAACAATAGAGTGGTAATTAAATATTTAATGGCAATACACTGGAGACTCGAGATAAAACTTTAATTCGATACCTCAAGTCCCGCCTGAAAATATGGACATCCCAATTTAAATTCTAATGAAACAAAACACATAAAAATTAACCCTATCTTGAAAAATCAAAATAGTGTCATTCAAAAATCACTTCCAGTAGAGCCTCAACTCAAGCTTTTCGGCCACAAAGAAACATACATTTAGTTTTTGTGGTATTAAGAGTTAATAAACTGAAACAAAACCAAGTCAGAAATTCCCGTAAGGCATGGTTAAGACATTGCATGACCGTAATGAGACATTACATGACTGGAAAAAAATACTAGTGTCATGAGTAAAAAGAGAGCGTGTACGCACAGGAACGAGCATGAAAAATGTCATTAACATAAATGAAAAATAGTAATGGCCCTAGTACCGAGCCTCGTTTAACACCATGAAGAACAGATTTAATACTAGAATAAACATTTTGAAATTGAACAATCTGCCTCCTCCCAATAAGGTAATTTTCAAAAGAAGTACTTGCGACTCCCATAACACCAGTGTGTTCGAGCTTAGAAATTAGGATGTTATGACAAACAGTATCGAAGACACGAGATAAGTCACAAAAAGCTCCTACTCTACCCATAAGTCTTTGTCAATAATAGTTTGTAAATAGTTTAGTACATCGAGCCTAGCTGTCTCCGTAGAACTATCACAACGGAATCCATATTGTTTTTTATTTAGAAAATTATTAGTTTCAATGTAAGACAACAACCGACTGTGAATCAACTTCTCAAAAATGTTTCCAAACACAGAAATGAATCACTCGTTTCATGAGTTGCTGTTAAATTGCTTTTCCTCTGTGTTTACTGAGTTTGTGTCGAGTTTACTGATCTTATCGAATACTATTATGCAAAATAAGGTTATCTAGGCAAATATTACTCATTACACTCCGGCACGTCAAAATAACATTCCAGCTGGCCGCCAAATTTGGTACTGTGCATCTTCATCAGGGATCACCCACCCACCACAACAAATGCTCTGGCACGATGCACACACTACGCTACCAATACGTGATTTGTTTAATTACAAGTTAGTAAAATCATGCAATGCATTGGTTATGATACCCTTTCCAACATACCAGAAATCATTACTCAAGTTATTACTAAAGTTATGAGGATAATGGCTGTGGAATAAATCTCGCTCCTGTGCCCTGACCTTTGACACCACTTCGATAATATTCAACAGAACCGGTTCAGTATACCTCCGGACAAATGTACTAAAGTTTTGTCGCAATAGAAACATTTTTAGTTAAGTTATGAGGATAATGGCTGTGGAATAAATATCGCTCCTGTGCCCTGACCTTTGGTCCCATTTCGATGATATTCAACAGAATTGGTTAAGTAAATCTCCGGAACAACATGATAAAGTTTTCTCCGGAACAACATGATAACGTTATGACGCATAAGGGCGATAGAATTGATCCCGCTACTATGTCCTGACCTTTGACCCCATTTCTTCCATTTTCAATAGGGTTCGTCACCAGGTGGTCCCCTACGACATACTAAAATTTTATTGAAATGGAACCATTTTTACGTGAGTTATCGTGCGGACAGACAGACGGACAAAGCTGGAGCATATGCGCTTATTCAACCTACGGTTGGAAAGCGTAAATAAAAATAAGATAAAAACATTATATCAGTAGATTTAAGATAATACCGCTGAGTGATATATATTGTGAATTTGATTTTTCTTCTCCTTTACGAAATTTAGCTATGTCCAACAATGAATTGGTGGCCCAGTGTGTCATCTTCTTCCTTGCTGGATACGACACAACAGCCACGACACTGTCATACGCAGCCTACGAAATGGCCCGAAACCCCGATATACAAGAGACGCTGATAGCAGAAATTGATGAATCAATCAGAGAAAAGGTATTTCATTTTACAGATAACTTGTAAATGAAGTTTTAAAACATCGTGTAAGAGATCAAACTGTCGCATGTTCGACTACCAAAAGATAAATAATTTAAAATAGTGCTTCTCGTAGGTATGTTTATTATTCGTATTTTTTTATCCATATTTATCTCCTGACTTAAGGGGGAAAATGAATTCGTTTCACTTACTGTCCTTTCTTAACTAACGCTACTCGACATAGAAAATGTCACACCAGGAGGCATTTGTCGGAACGCCATGCAAATTAGCTGGCATGCGTCAACACGTGGGTTTCATAAGTGATCGCAGTTGCGTACCAGTCGCTTGATAGGTGAGGAAGATGAAAGAGCAAAACGGTTCGGCGTAGCTAAGTTTGGTCGTCCTCACCTGGGCACATGAACCACTGTATCGGAGTGAACTCGGTGGCGAGAGCAAGTGTAAGGAGTGAGAATGTCTTGGAAACGTCATGAGGATTTGTACCGTCACACGGTTACATCCACCAGACGCTTCAATATAGGGCTACGTACGGCTGGTTGGTTCCTGAGTCACATTGCGGCAGAAACGCATCGGGATGCAACAACTGTCATCCAAATGTGGCGACAGTGGTTGGAGGAAGATGCACCAGTCGGTTCACCTTTCTCTGTTGAAGCCCTTAGTAAAGCTACCGGACTGGTACACCTTATCGATGTACCAGTACCACTGCGTGCGTCCCCGTGTGGGACTGGCTCACGTAGGCAGAAGTTCAAACTCTTCGGTAGCCGTATTTGAAGGCAAGCCGTAGAACCCCCGATCTGCAGCGGACGACATTCGACGAGGTGTACAAGCAGCTATGGGCATCCCCTTCATTGACACGGACTGTGAATCGCAGATTGGCAGAGGCAGTTTTGAGCTCTCCCCAGCCATTGCGACGACTGTCACTCACCGCAGCCCATCGTCTCTCAAGTTTGTAGTGTTGCCGTATACATGGAGAGACGAATGGAACCGTGTCATATTCAGTGATGAGTCTCACTTCTGTCTAAGACCTGACGATCGGCGATTGAGATTCTGGTAGCGACGTCGTCACCGGATTGATCTTTTAGCCATCCGTGCAGGTTACACTGCTCCTCAGACTAGTGTCATGGTTTAGGACGTTATTAGTTTCAACATCCATTCACCGCTCGTATGCATTACTGTTACAATCACAACAGGAAGATACGTCGGTGAGGATCTGAAACCTGTTTTGTTACAGTATTTTCGTGGACTCCCTGATTCCCAATTTCAGAAAGATAACCCCCGCATGCACACTTCCAACAGCAGACAATGCCTACAAGGTGTCCAGGTGCTGCCATGGGCAGCGCGATCCCCGACTTCTCGCCAACAAAGAACGGGTGGCACGTCAATGGCAAACGACTTAACGAACCCATTGTAATGTATTGTACATGAATTCTGGACATATGTCAATGACGCAGAGTCAGCGATGTTTCAGGAAACGATCCAGCAAATTTTCCACTCGATGCCACACGGTGTTGCCGAGTGTATAGCCCAGCATGACGTCCACATTATACTGACTCAGGCCATATTATACTCTCTCCTCTCCTACCGCTTTCGTGTAATCCCTCAGAAATTAGATCACTTGTTTCCCGCATACTTGTCTACATGTGTGTTAAGTTTTGTCTCAAAGTATGCATTACTATAGAGGCATTTCTATGTGAGCAGCGTACGTCTACAAATTTGAGTACTGTACTTTGTGGTACAGTCATTATTGTCTGTATAAATCTTTATTCTTTTTGTAGCACAGAATTCTGGAGAGCTGTTTTGGTAACCAAAATGTTTTACATACTGTTGCACCCCAGGGGTACCTCACACACTCACTCACACACACACACTACGGACATAGCTATTTCACTGAAATAGGTGCATTCGGCGGATTTCCGAACTTCACTCTAAGCAAGACGGTCGTCTCCTCTTTGCTGATGGGGGAAGAGAGGAAAGGGCTCTCTCTCTCTCTCTCTCTCTCTCTCTCTCTCTCTCTCTCTCTCTTCTTTGACAGACAGATTGCCGTGGCTGCTGTTCCCGGTCCGGCTGCAGCGCACTATTCGTTCTTCTGTCCACTCCATCCCGGGTTTCACTTTCATTTCATCGCCATCCTTGGCACATTTAGCTTTGGGGATCCAGCAATCGAACCTACGCTGATACGCAAAAAATTGGCTCTCGATCTGTACTTTGCTGCAGAGAGACGATACTTTCTTTCATTTTTATGCAGAGAGGTACGCTAGTACCTCCTTTTCTTTAGTTAAGTGTGATGGCCTCGTTTCATTGGAGCGCTGTGGGAAGAACAACAACTCCCGAAGAGAAAAAATAAATAAAATCAAAGCAGCTGTGGAGACAATTTTGATGATAGAGGGCGCTGTCACTCCGTGGGAAGCGAGAGGAGAGAAAAAAATCGTGTGATTTGAACTCTTAAAGGAGAAAGTCGGGTGTTTTGAACAAGATGGAACTCAAGATGAAAAATAACGCCGGTTTTTTTATGTTACGTGTCTTTAGTGTGTGTGCGGTTGGTCATCTGTTTGTGTTAATTATATGTTAGATGCTTATTTTGGGTCTCGAATGAATTCCTTGTGTCAACTGCGGACTAATTTATTTCCTTTGGATTAATGTGCTATTGTCAACTGATTATAGCGACCTCAACACCCGGGATTTACAAGAGTCGTCGTCCATAGATGAATGGCAGGTAAGAAGTCTTTTCTTCAATACTGTGCATTCCTGATTGATTTGAACGGCGACACATTACAGGCGCAAACTGTAGAACCTTACCGGTTTCGAACCGATATTCCACGTTTCCCCAATACCTCGCCAGCGCAATGACAGCTCAGCTACAGTATTGGAATTCAGCTGACATCGAGCCCCAAGCCACTCAGCTTCTCTCTAGGTGGGGCCCTTTTCTCCTGTGTTTCAGATGGAGACTACCCGCTGTTTCTGCCCTCTGCGTTAGCTGCACCAGATATTTGACCACGTGCGAAATTTATGGCAAAAGGCTTTTTACTGACACGTTTAATCCATTAACGTGCCTTTGCCGGTTTTAGTATTTTGAGTGCTTGGTCCTTTTTAAGCGAAATGTCATCTCGCCTACTCAAGTATTTTTATTGCCTCGTTAAATGTCCTGGGAAGGCTTGTGTTTACATCATACGTGAATCGTTTCTCGGTTCCTCACGCGTTCCACTAAAAGGAGAACTTCTAAACAGAGAGTGTCGGCATTCGTTCGAAATTTTTCCCTTCGAAATGTCTGGCCTAGAGGGGACCTCTGCTTACTCTATCTTTTTTCTCTTCTGGGCCACTTGCATTCTTCGTGATTCCCCATGCCCACAACTAATCCCGCAATTTAATCTTCCCCTATATACTGTACAAACACATAAGTTACCCAGTTAATGCCAGCATATACTGTACTTTATTTACATTTAACTATATGCACGGTTTTTGCCTCCATGTCTTGGCTAATTGATTTAAGCACCCCCAAAATCATGCATCAATACTTTTGTTTCCTCACTCTCTCGTATTTGTTTCGCTGTTCTGAAAGTTTTTCATCTATGTATATTTTTGATTGCTTTTTGCACAGTCTCTAATGATTTCCAAGGCTTAATTTGTTATAAATTTTCTCTTCCGTTGATGAATCGCGAAGTACACATTTTTAGGAAAACTTCATCGAATTTTGATCTGCATTTGAAGAGTCATTTTGCCCTTCCTTTGATTTCTTTTTCTAGAGAATAGATTCATAAGGATAGAACAGTGTTTTAAACTTGCAGCGAATCTTTTCAGTATGTTGTTAATAATCTCTTCATTTAACGTAACATTTGGGAAGCGATTGTTAAAAATGATTAAAAAATGTATGATGATGGGCGATGAATATTTAACTTGCAAGACGACATTTCCGAAATAAATACAATTTGCTTGCTGAGGGGATGAATAAAGGCAAAACACAAAACGATCGCTGAACTGAGTAAGATACTTCCCTATGATATGAGACGGCACAGAAAGAGCCATCTTATAATTGTTCGACTTACGTGGTTTCGAAAAAGCAGGAAAGTTTTACATCAAAAACAATGAGTTAATCAATAGCCGTTGAAAAAGTATTCCTCATAAAATCATGAAAGTTCTTAGAAACCTGTGAACTATCTTTGCCTTTTAAAGCGTGCTTTTGGAAAGTCCATAAGAATACAAAGATTTGAAAGCAATGAAGTTTGATTATAATTTCATTCTTCTGAGGTACCAAGCATCTTCTCTGTTCATGTTCGACATCTATATAACACAGTTTGAACGTATTTTTAAGGAGAGGTGATCGAGAGATTGGAATCTTTACTAATACTGTGATTATATTTTACTTTTCCTCTAATAAAACGTAGAACTACTCAAGAGTAGAATGTTTTTCTCAGGTTAAAATAGCTGAAGGTTGTAATGTTCAGAGAAATGTATTCCAAAGTTTGATGAATCAATGAGTTTGTAGAAAGATTTTCACAACTGGACATAAAATATGTCTTGCATAACTGTGACTGTTTTAACACCATGGGAAACCAGCAACTCTAGAAGGCAAGGATTATATTCGCATCAATAAAAGATTCACAGAGCTCCTGTTGGAAACGTATTGAAGATTGGTGCAAAGTTGTTGAACAGGCTATCTGTTGTTTTAACGAATAGCATCAAAACGTTTCACCGTTGATTTGAATGAACTACCACAGATGTGAGCACAGCACACCAGAGACAGTCGAACTTAAAATTTACAACATGACAAAATAGTGCAAAGTATCGTTTAACTCCAAAGAGAAATCCAAAACTTTTGAATGCGATTTAACAATGGAAGAAATGAGGATCAGCCAAAAGCAAACTCCAGAACCGGACGGAGAGATGCTTAGTAATTAAGGAGTGGTTCCTCGATATAGACAAACAATAAAGTTTTTCCATCCATTATAAATGTGTTCTGTTTTAAGTGACAAAACAAAACTCAGTCGTTTATTGTCACTGAGTCTTGCAAACGTTAAATCCAAAAAGACCACCACGAACAGAATTTGGTCGGTATTGACGTTCAGAAATGAGACGGCGCTGTGACACTGGAAAGAGAATATCATGACTTGTAACACAAAGTCATGAGATTCTCTTTCCTTCACTTATCAACGATCTCTAAGTTAAGCCTCATTATTAAACAAACTATTATATATACATACCTAATAACGTGTTCCTCCACCGTTTGCTTTCACGACACCAACCAGACGTTTGAAAACACAACGGTCGTGCTGCCAGCCGTGAAACAAGAATTGCCCGTCGCAGAGCATCCATATTTGCTGGTGGGGGTTGACGCGATCGAACAGATCCTTCCGATTCGTCCCACAAATTTTGCAGTAGGTTTGAGGTCCGACGATGGTGAGGGCCATTCGAGTACGGTAAACTCACTTGAATGTTCTTGGAGCTAATTGGTCGCCACTCCGGAAGTATGTAGTGAGGCGTTGTTCTGTTAAAAGATGTCGTCGTGGTGCGGAAAGAGAATCGTTATGAACAGGTGTAAATGATCGGCGAGGATGTCCAAATACCTTATGCGGGAGACGGAGGTCCCGATTGGTATGAGGGGCCCATGAACGCTCATTTAAACACATTCCAAACTGTTACACAGCCTCCACCTGCCTGTATGACCCCAACTTGGCAACCTGAGAACACCGCTTCATGTGGTTTTCACCACACACGCACCCTTCCATCAGATTCGTCAGACCAGATGATTCGTTTCCAATCCCCGGCACTCCAGTTGCCATAGGCCTTTGCCAACTGCAGCCTAATCATTCGGTGCCTAGCAGTCAACGGAACGTAACATATTTTTTTTTCATAATACGACAGATATCCTTTGCACATAAGCTTGCGGAAATGTCCTCATTGAATTCCGACGTTATCTGTTCCTCAGAATCCGTGCGTGGGATTCCGTGTAACACGGAATAGTCTGTGATCACCTCAAGAGTAAACTCTACGTTTACGACCGCATTTCTGCCATTGGTGGAAGTTTTGCGTATTTCGCGTAGCCTGAGTATACGCGCGGACCGTTCTACATGGAAAACCCAACAGTACAGCAACTGCTGTGATTGAACAACCTGCCTTCCTCGCTGCTACTATCTGGCCATGATCAAACTCACGCCGTTGTCTTTACCCACTATTGTTTTTCCGTGACTGATTTCCATTGCGCAGAGACCTGCTCTATTTATATGCACTGACGGTTTCATCGTCCCACTTCACTGAGCGCCATACTTCTGCCTTACATATTGTTATTGGAGTGTATACAATTTACCCATTCGGTACGTTACGTAGTTTTATTGATGACTGCGCTCTTACTGCGCTTTATGATCTGATAAGCACCTCGTGAATTATTTATTATCATAGTGTTCATCAAGAATGCTGTCATCGGGAAATGTGAAACGGAGCTGCAATAAATTAAGGAACGGAACTGATAGTTGCGAAGCTACACCTCAAACAATAAATTAAAATGTAACAGGTAAATAGCTAGGGAAATAAGACTGTACACAGTGTGGTAAAGAATTTTTAAGACTGGTTCTGTAAAATGAAATAGAAACAAGAAATTATAATTTGTTATTCAAAATAAGTCCCTCCGGCTTCAATACACTTGTTACAGCGATTTAATAATGATTCCAATGCCTGTTCCAGTTCACTCTGTGGCATTGCCTCCAAAGTACGCGTCGAAGCTGTTTGTATGGTCAAAATATCATCAAAATAACATACTTTTAACGTCATTTTAAGTTTTGGGAATAAAGAAAAGTCGCAGGGTGCTAAATAAGGCGAATACGGTGGATGGTTCAACACACAGACGTTATTTTTCGCCAAAAATCTACGAACAAGAAGTGAGATTTGACTGGGTGCATTATCGTGCAACAAACACGAACTGTTTTCATCCCGATATTCTGGACGAATGCGACGAATTCTACCCGTCAAACGCCTCAAAACATTTAAATAAAACTCACCAGTAATTGTTTGTCCACTTGGAACAAATTATTTGTGGATAATACCCTTACTATCGAAGAATGTAATGAGCATTGTTTTGATTTTCGATGGAACTTTTCTTGTTATTGTGGCTTGTGGTGAGTTTTTTTACTTCCATTCCGCACTTCGTCGCTTTGTTGTAGGATCATATTGAAAACACCATGTTTCATCACCTGTAACAATCGATTTTAAGAAGTTTGGATCATTTTCAGTTTCATCACCTGTAACAATCGATTTTAAGAAGTTTGGATCATTTTCAGCGGCTGAAATGATGTCTCTGCAATGTAAACTTCTCCTTGATTTTTGTTCATTGGTTCACGTGTGTGGAACAAAATTAGCACAGACTTTTGTTTTGCCCAAATCTTCATGCAGGATGGTTCGAATCGTTTCTTTGTTGATGTTTAAAGACTCTTCCATCATTCTTAGTGACGCACACCGATTGTTTGCCACGAAATCACGCACTTTTTCAATAATCTCAGGTGTCCTAGATGAACTTGGTCTTCCGGTATGCTTATCATCTTCTAGCGTATCTCTTCCGTCCAAAAAACGTTCGTGCCACAGGAAAACATTTGATCTACTTAAACAAAACTCACCGTAAACTTGTTTCATCATTTGGTACCTTTCCGAGGCAATTTACCAAGTTTTGCGTTAAATTTCATAACAGCCCTTTGTTCCAACTTAATAATTCAACATGAAAAAATTTTACTTCTCTAATGAACGGCCGTTTCGTTTGAGTTACTTTAACAACTGCGCAGTACTTTTGGCAGAAAGTAAGCAGATGGTCATGGTTTATAAAGCGTTTGCGATTACACTGCTGGCGCCACCGTAGGCTGAATCTAGCGCCAGTCTTAGAAATTCTATGACGCACTGTGTATAAGTGTGACAGGAGTTCGTTCAGAAGAGCGCGATATAAAACTCATATGAATGAATGACAGATGTCTTTCCCATACCAAAAGCCACAATAACCTCACAAAGCATTTTCACTGTCAAATTCCAGACAAGTTAACACAGTCTTTATAATCGATTTGAATAAAAATTGTTCTTATAGTTATCAATAAGTTTTTAAGTCGCCAGGTAAAACAGTAATTGGTCACTAATGATACAATTTCATTATTTTGAAAAAACAAATGTCAGTAAAATGTTATTTTAAGGAAAAGATAAGTAATTCATATGTTTGTGTGTGAGGCATGTACGTATTCAGAATTTCAACTTGTTGGAGAGAATACATATTTATATTTCTTTATTCAGGCATAAATGATTTGAAATTTTACCTTTCCTATTTATGATATTTTATTTTACAGGGAGAATTGCGTTATGAAACCATACATGACATGAAATATTTGGACAAAGTCGTCTCAGAGATTCTTCGTAAATATCCACCTGGAATTAGGTCAGTTTCATATACGGTATTGAAATTTTTGGTGAAGACACAGAAATGTGTTAGAAAAACATGTTTTACGGACAGTTAATCTGGTGACAATTGTCTACACGCTGCTTATGAAAATTAGAAGTGGTGTAAATATTAGAATATTCTCATTTTGATGCATATAGACACTTTTTCAGGCATGCCCTTCTAGTCTGCAGGAAAGAACATTAACATAGTGCAACGTTTTAAATAACAATTGCAGGTAATAACACTCAAAGAATCTTGAAACAGGAAAAATCTTTGCAAAACATTCAAAATTGTCATAATTTATTAATCACATTTCAAGAATATCAGATCTTAAATATGCACATGTGTTTCACAGATTCTCTTTCGAAATTTGATAAAATTTCAGGAAATAGAGCGATATTTTTTGTAGGAATTCAATGCATGACTAATACAAAAAAATACAAAACGAAATGTCCTTTTTTAACTTTTGTCCAAAATCAGAGCAAAACTTTTTAACCTAGATAAACTGATCTCCAAAACTCTTAGCTCACTTATACGTGCAATTGATTTCGGCAGTTTTTAAGATTATATGAAGTGCAACTATCGCTCACAACACTGCTATTTAAAATCTTAAATTGGCTGTGAGTGTTCACCTTCATAGACATAATGTGATAGAGTAACTGATAAAGTAAGTACACAGTGCACAGGCCTTCACTAGTAAAACTAAAAGTGGCTCTAAAAATACAATAGAATTCTAAAAAATTCTGAAAAAATACAATAGAATTCTAAAAAATTCTGAAAAAATACAAAAGTACTGCAAGATCTAAATTCTATACGATGTAACCTTAAACACTAATTTGGTCAGTATGAAATCATATCTTTGGGATATCTACAGAGACAGGGCTCAGTGGGAAAGCAATGAAGCTGCGAATGTGCGAAATTATCCAATAAAACCCAGCACACAGAGAAAATGCTATTATGATAAAGTCGTATTTTTAATCTATACTAAGTTTTATTGGGTACGTTTTATGATGTCCTCATCATACCACAGTCCTTTGATTCACTGAACGAGTGAAGACTTCTCTACAAAGCCCAAAAGCATCCCTGTAATGGTAGCTGGAAAACCTCGCAGCACTCAATAAATGAACATGCATCAGGCGCCTTGAATAATCAGAAATATAGACGGATGCGTCAGTGGACTAGTGTGGCGTTTTCTCTTCCCATCTACGGTAAGGCACTCTTTATCCCACTGAAGCCCTTATGCCGTTAAACTCAATAAACACATTCGTTCCAGAAGCCCCGTGCTACAGAGCTCAAGCGTGACCCCTCGAAAATACCATCAGGTTTCTGGTTTTCCTGCATGTTGTACACGGTGTTTGCCTTTGCGCTGCCATGACGGCATTTGTCGTTATGCTTTTATTTAGCAACTTGCCTTCTATCATTTAACGTCACTATATCCGTGGTTCTTGAGGCTGCATCCATCAGTACTTTTGATGTATTGGCCAGGCACTTTAAGTAAGTTTTCGTCAAAAATTAGCGCCCCCCCCCCCTCACTTTCATAAGTTTTTAAGATCCTTTAGATGTTCTCTGCTTTAGTATTATCAATGTGAATGACGTTCCATTGTCGCTTTGTAGATATCGCAGGAAATGGATTTGACACAAACCTGGCTTTGTTTCAAACACGGGTTCTTTCTGAAAAGGCGGCGATTACGAGAAGGAGTAAAATAAGGAAAGGAAAGAATTTTGAGAGAAGGAGATCCCAAGAGGGTTAAAATCCCGATGGAGAGAATAATAGTAATATCCCCTACCCAGTTGGAGAAAATATTGAGGACCTCTTGATTTTAAATTTTGGTAATAAATGACGAGAATGTTGAAAGACCTAAGGTGGAATATCAGTTGCCAATGACACTAAATACGTAACTCATTTTCCTTTCAAAACAATAAAGCAGTTAACTAATGTTTCAAAAATATCTGAGAGTTGGGGGATTTCTGTTTTGGTCAAAAGGCAGCAACTTACGTAGCCCGGGACACCATACTAAATACTTAGGTAATTGCTGAAGCATTCTTTCCTTATCAGATGTCCATTACCTGCTTGTATTTCCACTCACGCAAAAGTAATAGGGAGATATTCGTGCAACTGTTCAATTGTTTGAGATTCTCCAACAAATAGATGGAGAACTCATTTTGAACTAAGCTTTATTGAATACAATTTAATTTTTTGATTCACGTCAGAAGATCTGGAGAAGACAGAACAGGGCTGCCAAAAAATATATATAGCCGCTGCGGTGGCGCAGTGGTATAAGCGATGGCTTCTGATCATTCGTCGTATGGGTTCGAATCCCGGTGAGGCATAGATGTTGTGTTTTGTCTTATGGCACTGGCTCTCTCCCTTCCCTGGAGTCAATGGCCCTAAATTAGGGACGGGCGACTGCTTATAGCCCATTGAGTTGCTCACGGTGGTCGTTAAACCTCCAATATAAAAAAAAAAAAAGGAAATATAGAATTACCTGTGGGGCAGATAACAGTGCCAGTGAAATAAATGCTGCTGGTAAAGCAGATGTACAAAAAAAAACCTTGACTTTGCAATTGGTTTATGCCCATTCTTATTTGATACCACTGGCATAGCGTAGCTGGCTAAGTCGCTATGCACTGTATGGGAGGCGGACGATCTGACGGGTCTTCGAATCCCGGTCCAGCCGGCCATCAAGTCTGCGGTTGTTCTGGGGTTTTCCGCAGACTCCCCGTGTTAAGGGACGCGAATGTGTAGCTGATTTCCTCTGAAGTCGGTCCCAGACGCGCTTTGTCCCTGGATCCCCTTTCCCAGGATGCCTATGTTTACCAGTTGAGTGCCGACGCGCTGGTAGTAAAACAATGTAAGACGAATGAAATCTGATGCCACATGACAGGAGGCACTTACGGGAATATTACGCACGGTTGTTGCTGCTGCTGATGATGATGATGATTCTTATTTGATAAACTACTGTTTTTGAAAATTGCAAACACCATGAAGGAATGATGGTAATCACGTGAAACTTATAGGATATGCAGAGCAGGGTAGGACATGCAAATGATTAGAAGTGCAGAGTCATTGCGTATATCTAAGCCCGGCAGCGCCCTCTGAAGTCTACTGAGGGGTATAATGAGAGGGCTGTTTAGGATACACACCAGTAGTGCATCGAGGACAACTAATTGTAAAAGGGTCTCCAGGATTCAATAATGCCTCGGCAACGACAAAGGGTGCAATATCACCATACGACAGACTTTTGAACAGGAACGAATGATTGGTCTGCGGGAAGGTGCATTTTCGTACTGCGATATTGCGGCTCGGATGGGGCATAACGCTACGAGATTGATGCGCGTGTGGTAGCAGTGGACCGAGAAGAACCAGGCCATGGACGATCCGGCAGTGGACCGAGAAATATGACGACACCACTGGATGACCGACAACTCGTCCGTATGGCAGTGACGAACCGTTCCGCATCTTCGCAAGTGCTAGCACAACAGTAGAGCACTGCAACAGGTGTGATATTGTCTGCTTCCACAGTTCGACGCCGTCTGCTTCACAGAAGACTGGTTGCAAGCATCACTTTGCGGCGAATTCCTTTGACCCTGAACCATCGACGCCTCAGGCTTCAATGGGGTTTTCAATACAGACAATTGCGTGCTGATTAGCAACATGTGTTTTCCGACGAGTCCCAATTCAACTTGGACTACCATGACAGCCGCATACGCATTAGAGGGTATAGTGGTGAGCGCCTTCTTCCACCATGCATTGTCCAGCGTTATACTGACGAACGCCAAGTGTGATGGTGTGGGGTGCTATTGGGTATCATTCGCCATCTCAGCTGCTACGACTTGAGGGCAATCTCAACAGCGACCGCCACATCAGGGAAGGTATACAGGCAGAAGTCATACCCTTCCTTCATAGCACTCCTGACGCTACATTCCAGAAGGACAATGTCCGACCACATGCTTCCAGGAATGATCAAGCCCTCTTCGCAGCACAAGAGATACCGCTTCTTCCCTGGCCAGCACGTTCGCCAGGCATGTCGCCTATTGAACATGCCTGGGAGATGACTACTCAGCAACTAGCCCATCAAAGTCCTCCAGTGGTCGGTATCAATTATCTATAGTCTTGCATGCATGCCGCTTGGCGAGCAATTACCCAGGACACTATCCAACGCCATTTCGATTCAATGCCACGCCGTCTAGAAGTTCTTATGGCAACTCACGGAGACCACAAAACACTGATTTTTGCAAGTAACAATTGTTGTATTGGTCTGAAAATTAAATCACTTACGTACAGTCATATCAGTAATGCGTGGTATAAATTTATTTCGAATCGCACGGTTCCTTCTTGGTGTTGCAATTTTCACAAGCAGTAGTGTATTTTTGCGGAAGTAGTATTAGAAGAAAGCAACTGAAGAACAATAATTGTGTGTGTGTACGAAGAAAAAACAAGTGATTCAATGGTGCTGAGGAAAAAAAGATAAACAGAAAGTGTGATTCAAATATCCGAGTCCCCCACGCCCCTGTGTTTGGGAACAACATGGAGGTGGGAAAGGAGGAGTGAGCAGCAGAGACCAGATTACGTGGAATAACTGGACGTAGACAACAGGTAGATAGTGTGATGGATTGACTCATGTTTACTTTATAGGAACTCGGCCAAAACAGGAAATAAGGAGAATGAACTAAATGTTGCAGAAATAAAGACGCTGAATATTCACCAGGAAAGACATGATTAGGAATGACAAAATAACATAAACGTCAAAGTGACAGAAATTTCAAAGAGTACGTTGCACTGGTACGAACATGCATTAGGACTGGATAAAAGGTACGTACGACACTAAGCTGAAAACAAAAAACTACGCGAAAAGTTATTCAGAGGAAGGCACATGATCAAGTGGGGTGTTAACAATGGCATGAAAGAAAGGAAATCAAATAGTGACGTGAAGCCAGAATTGAGTGGAGAATGAAGATCCTCAGCAATGATTCTCTAGTGTAAGGTGAAACTAGCACTCCAGAGGAACAAGCTCGTTATTTTGTGGAGTGTGTGTGGGACTAACACTGCTGCCAGAGGAACAAGCTCCTTATTTTGTGGAGTGTGTGTGGGACTAACACTGCTGCCAGAGGAACAAGCTCCTTATTTTGTGGAGTGTGTGTGGGACTAACACTGCTGCCAGAGGAACAAGCTCCTTATTTTGTGGAGTGTGTGTGGGACTAACACTGCTGCCAGAGGAACAAGCTCGTTATTTTGTGGAGTGTGTGTGGGACTAACACTGCTGCCAGAGGAACAAGCTCGTTATTTTGTGGAGTGTGTGTGGGACTAACACTGCTGCCAGAGGAACAAGCTCGTTATTTTGTGGAGTGTGTGTGGGACTAACACTGCTGCCAGAGGAACAAGCTCGTTATTTTGTGGAGTGTGTGTGGGACTAACACTGCTGCCAGAGGAACAAGCTCGTTATTTTGTGGAGTGTGTGTGGGACTAACACTGCTGCCAGAGGAACAAGCTCGTTATTTTGTGGAGTGTGTGTGGGACTAACACTGCTGCCAGAGGAACAAGCTGGTTATTTTGTGGAGTGTGTGTGGGACTAACACTGCTGCCAGAGGAACAAGCTCGTTATTTTGTGGAGTGTGTGGGACTAACACTGCTGCCAGAGGAACAAGCTCGTTATTTTGTGGAGTGTGTGTGGGACTAACACTGCTGCCAGAGGAACAAGCTCGTTATTTTGTGGAGTGTGTGTGGGACTAACACTGCTGCCAGAGGAACAAGCTCGTTATTTTGTGGAGTGTGTGTGGGACTAACACTGCTGCCAGAGGAACAAGCTCGTTATTTTGTGGAGTGTGTGTGGGACTAACACTGCTGCCAGAGGAACAAGCTTAAGGTCTGCAAGTTTAGGGGCAGTTTTCGGATCAATATACAGAAAACTTTTCAGTTAACTTATCCATGGTAGTTTGCTGAAAAAAAAATCGTTTTAACTGCAACATGCATAAAAGTGATTACACTTGCATGCGATGAAGTTACACACAACTTTTCAATACCAAAATGCTTTCTCACAGAACTTATGGGCTGCTACATTAAGTCCAGCTGAATGATATGGCAAAGCGCTTAACAGTCTTTCCGAAACTCTGGAACTTAAGATATGATCCTTAAAGGAACTGGTACAAGATTCTCTTCTTTGTTAGTACGAATTTCAGAGTTCCTATGAGCATAGGAACTTTGGGACAAAGCAATTTGCAGACAAGCTCCATTCCGTTGGTTTCAAACGAATCTGTTGTTTCAAATGGAATCTGAAACCAAACATATAATTTCGATATGCTTTATTGAACTGTTCCTAAAATGAATCTGTTGTTATCAGATCAGATGAGATCATATGTAGAGGATTTTAGGAAGTGCCTGACCCCAGGTCTTAAACAACCCTTAGAAATAGGAAGCTAGGAGATTTGGGCTAGAGTGCCCGATAGGAAAATGACACGGAAGCGAGGTAGAAAGGGGGAGGAAGACGCCCTTATTTATTACCAGGGGGCCAGTACCCGGAGTCCGACGGCTTAACGTGCCCATCCGACGAACGGCGGATATTTAGTGGATCGAGCGTTCGTACCTGCCTGGGATAGAACCTGAGGCCGTTTCCGTGGCAGCTGTTGTTTTCAGAAGCGTTAGTATTAATTAATACTTTATCACTTCTTTAGCGAATAAACGCATCCAAATTTATGAATATATTTATACCTCGTAAAAAGTCATTTCATGAGACTCAAACGCATCCAAATTATATAATATATTTATACATCGTAAAAAGGCATTTCATGAGAGTAAAAGTTCGATTTTGCTTAAATATTAAAATAATTAGTTTTCTTTTCTCCCTTGCTAATTTTACATCTGGTAATCCGATTGTTGCTTTTGAATATTAGGGCAGAGAGACTCGCTGACCAAGACTATCACATTAAGAATCACAACATCACAGTGCCAAAAGGAATGATAGTGGGAATTCCCGTATATGCTATTCATCACGATCCTGAGCATTATCCTGATCCGGAAAAATTCGATCCTGAAAGGTGAGTGTTCAAGTTTTCATTTTGCAGTCATGAGAGTTTTACGATGCCTTCAAATACGTGTCGTTTTAACTATTTTTATGTACAGGTCAGTTTCTGATAACAGCTGTTATCAGAATCTGCTGCTCTACAGAAATCTTATAAAAAAAAAATCGAAACGCCCGACGCTTATTACACTGCTGGCCACCCAAAATGCAACACCAAGATGGAAGCATCCGATTGGCCTGAAATTCGCAGCATGCGTCGCCCGCGAGAGGACATGCAAACGATTAGCATTTGCAGGGCATATGCAAATCATGTGCCCCCGGCACGCCGCCAAGAAGCACTATAAGAAAGGTGCACAGAAGGCGGGGTGTAAGTAGTGGAAGTGTGTATTGCCGCCGGACCTGTGCGTGGGAAGCTTCCTGATGCCTCGTGGCAGAATACGGCAGTCATTCCAGCACGTTTCGGAGTTCGACAGAGGACGAATAGTGGCTTATCATGACAGCGGTTTATCCTACCGAGACATCGGCACCCGTGTGGGACGACATCCAGCCACAGTGAGGCGAGTATGGAATTAGTGGGTGGTGGAGTGACGGACGGACCAACGTGAGTGATTGCGGCAGCCGCGGCACACCACTGTACAAGAGGACCGGCATGTTGTGCGGTGGGCATTGACGGCTCGCACCGCCACATCACGAACGTTAGCGCAGGAATTAGGGTGTGTTGCGCAACAACCTGTGTCAGCACCTACCGTTCGACGTCGTCTGCAAGAGCGGGGACTTGTCGCACGGCGCCCATTGCTCCAATAACCATTGACATTACACCACCGGCGAGTGCGACGGCAGTGGGCCGTTGAACGCCACACCTGGACTACGGAATGGCACGACATTGTCTTCTCCGACGAATCCCGCTTCTGCCTGCAACACCACGTGTGGCGTCACCGCAGCGAGAGACTGTATGACGCCAGCATTATGCATCGCCATACCGGTCCCTCGCCTGGCGTTATGGTTTGAGGCGCAATTGGATATGACACCCGCACCCCTCTGGTACGCATCGCCGGTACCCTCAACAGCCACCGCTACATCTCCGACGAGTTGGAGCCTGTAGTCCTCCCTTACTTGCAGGACCCGCCAGCGGCCACGTTTCAACAGGACAATGCGCGCCAGCACGTGGCACGCATCGTGCAACAATTATTCACGGCCCACCAGGTGTTACTGCTTCCGTGGCCCGCCTGTTCTCCCGATATGTCGCCCATCGGACACGTCTGGTCACTGATTGGCAACCGAGTGTACCGGCAAGCACCACCCGCGGCTACGCCTGATGAACTGTGGCAACGTGTGGAAGCAGCCTGGACCGACATACCCCAAGCCCACATCCCAAGCCTCTGTCGTTCTATGCCGCGGCGTGTAGCGGCCGTTATTGCCAGCCATGGGGGCCACACGATTTATTGATGTCTGCGTGTTCCGCAAGTCGCACGGGCCTGTAAGATCAGTCGTTTCATCTTTGTATCTGCTGTTATGTGTCCAGTAAATCTGGCTTTGCCCTTCTTGGTGTTGCATTTTGGGTGGCCAGCTGTGTAGCTATTGTTGCGTCACTTCATGGGACAGCATGTGGCACGATCAGATTTCAACAATGGTTTCTTCTACAATGATTAAATGCTTTAAAAACTAATCAAGAATTTAAAATCAGTGAATTTGAATTTCAAAAATCAGGATCAGAGGTGCATCATGCCCCGTTAAGGTAGATCCACCTAAAATCTTTGCCTTGTATTTCCAAAGGGCAAACTTCTGTAGCCATTTTCTTCACAATTACTGCGTTCGCAAGAATAAAAATTTGAACATCGATAAACATAACTTCATATTATAGCCTAGTATCCTTAATATTTTCTAAAACTGAACCGTAATTGTATTAAAAATCAATAACTTTTCCTTTAGTGGTGTTGAGACTAGAACATAGATGGCGCGACCTGTACATTGATGACGTCAGTAGACAAACAAATGTTGGATTGCTTAATTATTGTTAAAATTTAGAAAATATTAAGTACACTAGGCTATAATGTGCAGTTCTTTTTACCGATGTTCAAATTTTCATCCTTGGGAACGCATTCATTGTGAAGAAAATGGCTACAGAAGTTTGCCCATTGGAAACACAAGGCAAGGATTTTAGGTGGATCCCCGTTAACCTCTGCGTACGTATAAATTTCCAAGTCTCTACATTCAGTAGTTTCCTCTTTAGGCAACCGACTGAAAGACACAGTAATGTTATTAATATAGATTTTTAACAGGTTTGATCTCAGGCCAAACGTTGTTTTGTAACAACACTAACGTGCTACAAAAATTTCCAAACATTTTAGCAACGCAATCTGTATTTTCATCACAAATTGTTTTGAAAAACAAAGCAGTCTGTAGTGAAAACGGTAGGCACAGGTAGTGTTTCCTTTATCTCTCAGCAGTGCATACTCATTATCATTGTCCAGTTATAGGTAGAGATGAAAATGATATCTCGCCTTCTGCTACTCGGACCGAGACAACGCAAAATCTCAGTAAGACTCAAACTTAAATGCGGATTTCGACAGTTAAACCACATTCAAGTGAGAGGAAAATCCCACCCTAATCTCTTGTGTGCCTTCTGCATGCTTTATCTTGGTTTAATAGTCATCACCTACTTATTTATTGACGCCCCGGTTACGCAGTGGTCTAAATATGCTAGCTTCTGACCATTTGTCCAAGATGGGTCCGGGTTCGACTCCGGGTGAAGCATGAATGGTGTGTTTGCCTTACGGCACTAGTTCTTTTTTTTTTTTTTTTTTTTTTTGAGTGGAGGTTTAACGACCACCGTGAGCAACTCAATGGGCTATAAGCAGTCGCCCGTCCCTAATTTAGGGTTACTGGTTCCAGGGAAGGGAGAGAGCCAGTGCCGTAAGACAAACACAACATCCATGCCTGACCGGGATTCGAACCCGGACCCCTTACGGACGAGTGATCATAGGCCAGTGCCTTAGACCACTGCGCCACCGGGGCGGCGCACTAGTTCTCTACCTACCCTGGACCAGTGACCCTAAATTTGGGTAGGGCGACAATTTATAGCCCACCAGTTGCTCACGGTGATCGTTCAATTCCCAAACAAGCAAACTACTTATTCATTTCTGTAAGTAAATGAGAAACGAGCGCATTTTTGGGGGATGTCGCAGAAAACAGAGGTATAAAAATCTGCTCCAGCTATGACAACATTTACACATTATTCATAAATTTAAAAATCGTATTTTGGTGTCATTTTTTCTCCCTGTAATAACTTTTTTAATTTTTTGTCACACGAATCGCCATTTCATGGAAATGATTTTACTGATTAATAACAAGAAACTGTACACCAACTGTACTTAAAAAATAGTACACTCATTGTCATAGAAATCAGCGCACCAAGAAAAACCCGTGCGATTAACGCGAAACTCTGCGAATAGCGACGGGGAGGGTAGATATGCAAATGATTAAACTTTCGCGCTATTCCGCATGCCCGGGCGTCCAAGACAGGCGTTGCGATAGCAATCTTTGGGGCTTATAATGCGCCGCGCAGGGGACTCCACATTCGTGCCGAAATGAACGGTAAGAGTCAGGTGAGATTCCTGAGCGATAGACATTCCGAGGAGCCGGCGTAAATGTGCGTACGGGCAACTGATGGAGTTTCAACGAGGCTGTATCGTCGGGATGAGAGAGGCAGGGTGGCCGGCACGCCGAATCGGCAGCTACTTGGACCAGTCGGGCAGTACGGTGCGATCGTGTTGGGAGCAATGGACACAGGAAATCACCCAGACACAGCGGACTATCTCTGGACAACCCAGACACACCATTAAGAGAAAGGACCGTGGGATCGTGAGAGCTGTAGTCTCAAATGCGACGACGTCCTTGTCCAAATATCTGGAGACATGTGGCGGCTGTATAAGGAACTCCTGTGTCCGCCAGAACCATTCCCAGACGCCTGGCAGAGGCGAATCTGCACGCTCGATGGTCCTTACGTTTTCAGCCATTAACAGTTGACCGTCGTCGGCATCGATTGCAGTGGTGTCAGCAGCGAGCAACGTATAGTGTTCAGCGACGAATCCTGCTTCTGTATTGGGACGGAGGACCGCAGGTGAGCACTACAATAACAACCTCATTGCACAACGGCACACGTGCCGAACTGCAGACGTGATGGTCTGGGAAGCCATCGCGTATGACAGCCGTACTTACCTCGACGTTGACAGCCCAGCACTACGTACGGGAGATCCTGTGGCCCCATGTGCTGTCCTTCTTGGCGGGGCGGTCCAGAGCTATTTTCCAACGAGATAACGCCCGTCCGCACACGGCTCGGGTTTCCCAGGACTGTGTACGTTATGATTCGACGCTTCCGTGGCCTGCCAGATCGCCTGACGCGAGCTTTTTCCGTGTCCCAGTGTTCGTGATTTCGAATGTCAGTTACAAGACGTGTGGGCCAATTGTCCCAGGATAACATACGGCGTCTCTTTGACTTCATGCCGGACAGTGTCACCGCATGTATCTTCTATCCTTGATATGTACCATCTCACTACTAAAATCTCATTTCAATACAACGCCTCCTTCTTGGTGTTATGACAGTGAGTATAACTATACCAGTAATCCGAATTTCTTGGCGTAAAATAAGTATCAAAGTTTCCGAGCTTTCGCACATCAAACAGATGGTTTTTAAAGGAAGGTAGATAGTAAACTTCATAATGGAACATTTCACCAAATTTTAAAGCGGTGACTTGACTTGACAAATGGCATGCTTAAGGAAAATACTGACAAGCCCCACTTTCCAATGAAGCAGGTGTTTATGCCATCCCTCTGCAATATCCGGATGGCTCCAAGCGCGATACTACATTGGAATGAAGAAATGTTCATTTAGAATTACGCCGATGAGCCACTGATTATGACCACATTCAGCCTAGAGAAATGAGCGTGCTTGGTGATGGAATGGTGTCGAAGGTGAAGTTCACAGAGCAGTATATATACAACCCGAGGATTGGCTTTCGGTTAGTAAAGTGTTCGGGATCAGAATGGGAAAAGTTGCCGATTCATCGGAGTTTGATGAAGGACAAACTGTGATGTCACGGATCCTCGGAACTACGATCTCGGAAACGGCGCAGCTTGTGGGTTGTTCACGCGCCGCTGTAGTGAGTACGCATCAAAAATGCTGCTCGGATGGCCAAACGGCAAACCGTCGTCCAGCCGTGAATCGTCCGCAGCTCACTGATACCACAGGGAACGGGAGACTGTTGTGCATTGTTCACAGGGACCGCAGAGACACAGTGCGACAAATCACCCACAGCTACAACAGTGATGATCAGGGCAATGTGTCACAGCACACATTTCATCGCAGCCTTCTTCTCATGGGGCTGCGTAGACAAGATCCAGTCGGGTCACCATGCTCACTGCACGTTATCGCCAACAGCGCATAAAATGGGCCCAAGATCATCGAGACTGGTCCGCCGATGATTGGAAGAAAGTGGCCTGGTCTGACGAAGCAAGATTCCTGGTGCATCACGTAGACGACCGAGCGCGGATACGCCGATTGCCAACTGAGGTTATGGCTGCTAACCAGGCTATGCTCTATGCTACGCTTTTGGGCGGAAACAGGCCCACGGCGCCGGTGTTATGCTGTGGGCGATATTTTCTTACGATACTTTAGTCCCCATTATCTCAATAGCACAATCCCTGACAGCTGTCAGGTATCTGAACATCGTTGCGGACCAAGTTCCCCCATTCATGGCACCTGTGTTCCCTGCCAATAGGCCCCATTATCTCAATAGCACAATCCCTGACAGCTGTCAGTTATCTGAACATCGTTGCGGACCAAGTTCCCCATTCATGGCAACTGTGTTACCTGCTGGCAATGACCATTACAAACAAAATATTGGGCCATGCCACACTGTCAGAATCATCAAGGAGTGGTTCGAGGAACATACTGTTGACTTTTTGTTTTTGCCCTGGTCTCCAAATTCACCTGACGTGAACCCAGTCGAACATTTGTGGTTCGACTTGGAAAAGCGGGTCCACGCTAAATCACCACCACCCCGAAATGTATGGGAACTGGAGGACCTGCTGGTGACATTATAGTACCAGATACCCCAGGATACCTATCGCCACCTGATCGAATCGATGCCTCGCCGAGTTGCAGCTGTGTTGGGAGCAAAAGAGGATCCTACAGCTTATTAGATAGGTGGTCATAATGTACAGCTCATCGGTGTATACACACAAGCAAAACTTCGGTTATTTCTCACCCTACGATAAATTTTGTAGTGTTTACAGGAGGTTTAAGAAAGAAATCTGATTCATTGCTAGACATAATTTTCTCTAAAATACATGCACCGAATGAGCTCCGCAAATACGTGCACTGAGTAAAATCAGTAAAGGTAGGAGTACTGAACAAGTTTTGCGATGTACACGTTACCAGCACGTTATATGTTGGTACGCATGCCACTTTGACAATTAAAACAATTTTGGTCAGCTAAAAATCACACATGTGTGAACATGTAAGCCATAAAAGCTCGATTAAAAAATTATCACCGCTGATACTATAGAGAAGTTTAAAAAACTTTAGTTACAAGTAAAAGCAAAGTTAAAAGCGAGATCTTTCGGGATCCCTAGATCCCATCTTCAGGCTTAAGGCCATGAGGAATAACAAGTGGCCCAGTCAAGGAGGTTATATTACTGGAGACACCACTGGCTCTGCCGCCATAGGTCACAGATAATCTGTGGTGTGACGTCACAAGCAGGCAAAAACCGAACAAAATTATGCCGTTGATGAAACAGTAAGCTTGTGTATCATTGATAAAGATTATTGAATTACTCATTTTATCTGTTTATACGCTTAGAAGCTTTTTTCCATTGGTTTCAAAGCAGCTTCTTATCTGCGCCGTGCTTGCTGATGACGTCATTTGCAGCACGGACGGTGACTTATGGCGGCCAATGCTGCGTGGATAGGAGTTGGTGTCTCCAGTAATATAACCAAAGAATATGAATTTGGGCCCACTTATATACCATCAGGTTTGACCCATGATGCAACGCAATGGGCGTTGACTTCGGTCAACATAGCAAATCAAAACGATCAAAAGTTCGAAGATGTTAAAAGTTAGACAATATTGTCCATAGTGGTGCTCGGCATTTTTTAATCGTACGTAGACAGGTTTTATGACTTACATGTTCCTTTCGTACGAAACACAGTTTATTACCTGATGTGTGAACATATATTTTTTTAATTAAAAAACGACAAAAATGGAAGGAAAAGTTTGAGAGTAAAGAAATTTTCTATGTGCCATTATTGTTTCCCGCCGAGTTGTGCATTTTGTTGGACTGCTATTTCGCGTAGTAAAGTACTGGTCAACAACGTGAACTTGAAAGAGCAGCAGACTCAAATTTTTTAGCAATCGCAAACAGCTTTCAGATTTAATGTCGGTTTCAGAATCATTCCAGATAACCTAAAGGAGCTTGGTAGATGGAGTAAACAAATGAAGAATCGCGTCATTTTCACATCATTTTTTTCTAAAATACACTGTCGTATCAGAATAATGTCACCACTTACTTACATAATGGGAATAACCACCCTTGGCCCGGATGACAGAGGCGAGATGACGTGGCATGGACGCAATGAGTCCCTAGAGGTGGCGTGGTTGTGGGTCGTCACGCCGAACCTGTCAATCCAAATAGTCCCACATGAGCTTAAAATCGTGCGATTTCGTCGGCAAAGGGAGAACCGTGGCATCGCTGTCGTGTTCCTGAACGTACGCGAAATCACTACTTCGGCCCATTGTGCTCACGTTACGACCTATGGCTCATCTGTCCTGGCCGGCCGCTTATATCTTCGTGTAGTCGACCTTGCCACGTGCATTCTGTGATGCGCCCACTGTGATTCCAGGGGTGGTCATATTATTCTGATATTACTGTGTATATTAAACTTCTGTTCAGGCAAAGGTTTTCATGAAATGGTGGCAGTGTAAAGAGGCTCCTCACAGCGAACTAATAATGAACTGTGGGCCATAAAACCAGTGAAAAAGGGGGCGAATGTCAAGACCAGATGCAAAGAAAGATACAGACTTAAAATAATTTAGTGTTTATGTTGTGTGCTTAATTTCCCAATTTGAGCAGGGTAATATGATACTGAGTTGAACTTTTCATTTGATGCCTAGGCTTCTTCTGGAATGCAATGCATTTTCACCCAACTACTTTCATTTATGCATAACTCTACATATATTTTATTGCAGGTTTAGTACAGAGGTTAAGGCTACAAGACATCCCTACGCTTACCTGCCTTTCGGGGCGGGACCTAGAAACTGTGTTGCAATGAGATTTGCCCTCATGGAAGTTAAAGTGTGTCTGGCTTACCTGATGAGTCAAGTGCGCTTCCGAACATGTCCCGAGACTAAGGTAAGTGAGAAAAATAAATGAACTTCAGTTGTGATCGTTTTATTGTTCACCGTTTGTGCTGTCTTATTTCTGTGAACAGGAATCTCCAGGCAGATAGTTACTTGATGTCATGTGACTACCCAGCTTTACCAACGCTGTCACTTACAGAACTGTGCGTGAGCTTCCATAATGAAAATCAAACAATGTAAATCATGGAAAAGATTTCCTAATATTTCCCACTCGACAATAAATAGAGCCGCGAAAATGTAGTCAAAATTAATTCTGCGGGACAGGGCTACCTGCCATCGCCATCGATCGTAATTAAAGCGCAACAGTTCTGCCAGAAACAGATGGGTGTCAGTGCTGGGTGCTGTGTTGCACCTGTGTCAACAAAAGCTAATGCGCAGGAAATTCAATCACACGCAGTTTGAGAACTGTACAATTCCTCTAAACCCTTTATATACACTGCTGGCCACCCAAAATGCAACACCAAGAAGGACACGAGATAGCAAAGCCAGATCTACTGGACACATAACAACAGATACAAAGATGAAACGATTGAGCTTACAGGCCCGTGCGACTTGCGGAACACGCAGACATCAATAAATCGTGTGGCCCCCATGGCTGGCAATAACGGCCGCTACACGCAGCGGCAACGAACGAAAGAGGCTCTGGATGTGGGCTTGGGGTATGTCTGTCCAGGCTGCTTCTACACGTTGACACAGTTCATCAGGCGTAGCCGCGGGTGGTGCTTGCCGGGCCACTCGGTTGCCGATCAGCGACCAGATGTGTTCGACGGGCGACATATCGAGAAAACAGGCGGGTCACGGCAGCAGTGAACCTGGTGGACCGTGAAGAATTGTTGCACGATGCGTGCCACGTGCGGGCGCGCATTGTCCTGTTGAAACGTGGCCGCTGGCGGGTCCTGCAGGTAAGGGAGGACTACAGGCTCCAAAACGTCGGAGATGTAGCGGTGGCTGTTGAGTTTACCGGCGATGCGTACCAGAGAGGTACGGGTGTCATATCCAATTGCGCCCCAAACCATAACGCCAGGCGACGGACCGGTATGGCGATGCATAATGCAGTCGTCATACAGTGTCTCGTCGCGGCGCCGCCACACGTGGATCCTACCATCGTGCTGTTGCAGGCAGAAGCGGGATTCGTCGGAGAAGACAATGTCGTGCCATTCCGTAGTCCAGGTGCAGCGTTCAACGGCCCACTGCCGCCGCACTCGCCGGTGGTGTAACGTCAATGGTAATCGGAGCAATGAGCGGCAAGTCCCTAATTCCTGCGCTAACGTTAGTGATGTGGCGGTGCGAGTTGTCAATGCCTGCCGCACAACCTGCCGGTCCTCTAGTTCGGTGGTGTGCCGCGGCTGGGGCATTCGCTCACGTCGGTCCGTCCGTCCCTCCTGCACCCACCGAATCCATACTCGCCTCACTGTGGCTGGATGTCGTCCCACTCGGGCGCCGATGTCTCGGTACGATAAATCGCTGTCGCGATAAGCCACTATTCGTCCTCTGTCGAACTCCGAAACGTGCTGGAATTACTGCCGTATTCTGCGACGAGGCATCAGGAAGTTTCCCACGCACAGGTCCGGCAGCACTAAACACTTCCACTACTTACACTCCGCCTGCTGTGCACCCTTCTTATAGAGCTTCTCGGTGGCGTGCCGGGCGCACATGATTTGCATATGCTCTTCAATGCTAAGCGTTTGCATGTCCTCTCGCGGGCGACGCATGCTACGAATTTCAGACCAATCGGATGCTTCCTTCTTGTTGTTGCATTTTGGGTGGCCAGCAATGTATATTTCAGAAAACCACTTTTCTCCAAAACTGTGCAACATTCTACACGCTATATCTATGGTGTTGCGATCATTTACTTCTAAGATCAGTTTCGTAAATTAAAACTCTCAATAAAACAGGAAAATTTTATTTTATTACTGCCAGAATTGTTAGCCTCCTTGCAAGTACTGATCCGCTTAAAATATCAGTAGAGTTACTGTTCACCGCAAGAATCTCTTGTGCAAGTCTGAAAACTTTTGCTTTAAAACTGTTCACAATAAAAACTAAGGAAGGCCTTTTCACGCAGTCTTTTTTGGGGACTTTTAACATCGAACATACAATGGAGCGGGTCAGAAGGCTAAAATTACTGACGTGTTTTGAGAACAGCTTGAACCAGTTTTCACTGGGAAGGTCCAATTTTGCCGTCTTTTCCAAAATTAGCGGTTTTCTCAACTGTGTGTATCTAATGCCGTAGGTTGTCCGTGTAGTGGTACTATCTACTAAATCTCTAACTTCCTGTTTCTTACATAATTTTCTTCATTTCTAACAGAAAGTTTAAAAGGTGTTAATGGTTCAACTCCTCTGTTCGACATTTTCCCCGATTAGTACTGATTCTCCAAACCGAATTTCTCTTTCAAATGTCAAAATAAATCTAAACGCGAAACTCGTTTAGTCGCATCAGTGGCCGAGTGTTCAGAGGTGATAGTTAGTGGCTAGTCGTCCAAGCTGTGTCTAGGTTTGAGTCCTGTATGTTGCACGGCGGTTGATGATGGACTCAAGCACCCTGCATGGGTGCTTGAGTCCATCTTCCTAGGGCGCTGGCTCGCTTCCTACACTGGAAACAAGGGCCTGAACTTAGGGATGGACGACAGCTTTCCTTCGAGTTGGTCATGATGGCTGTTAAACATCCAATGGAAAAAACTGTTTTATGGTACCCAGCCTTGGCCGAACGACAGAATGGTACATCTTCTAACTTGGACATGACTGCGAGACCCCTCGTAATATTGCGCTATATTTGGGTGCACAAAAGTTGTGGGTACTATAGATTGCGATGGAGTCAATTGAGCTTACCTTGAGTGACCTCTGCGAGCAGAACAAACCCATTACAGGGAAATCGCGATATAACAATTTCCGGCATTTAATTTTACATTTAGAAACCCTTGATTTTTTCCCGTATACATGTAAAAAAAATCACGCATCTAACGTTCCTATTTGTCAGCCCCAGAACTTTCTCTTATCCCAAATTTCGCGTCTCTTCCTTTACAATTTCGCCAGAATGGTGTAAACCATCAGAGCTAGTGTTCCTTCCCTGTTTTCTCCTTAGAGGAAAAGGAAGTGTCCACTTCCTTTTCCTCATTATCATGCATTTTCCTGCACGTGTACGAAATTTTAAACCTGATCCGACAACAGCCAGCTAAAACAGTTCGGCCTGGCTTGCCCGATAACTGAGTCGTCCGAACCGATTAAGCCCGAAACCACTTGAAAACTAAACCCAACCCAACCCAGCCCAGCCCGGCCCGAGTTAGAAGAAATTTTATGAAGAAAGCTCGTTTTTATTATTTATTTATTTATTGTGCTCTCGTTTTTTAATACGATTTCAAGCAATGTTCTTATGTGGTCATAGAAGCATTCTCAGGACAGGAGATAATCTTTATTTTGACTAATTAATAATAATAAAAATTATTTTGCCGAACGCAGCAACAGTTGTTTTTGAATATTTGCCTTGATATGACTCCTTAAGTTCTACGTGAAAGGAGAAAAGAACCCAGTATAATGCTCACTTGATTGACGAAGTAGCTTTTTCCTCTGGTTTAAATTGATAACTGCATCCAGGTTTTACTCAAAGCCGTGTAGAAAGCACAAGGTAAGGATATTAAAGAGATGAGTTCCCTCCTTTAGTGACGTCATGCGGAAATCAAGGCTTCCTATTAGTTTTTAACATAGTCATGTGTGACGTCACGCAAACACCGACGTATCAGTCCGTGTAACAAGAGAGAAACGGGGAAACTCATTTCTCTAATGTCATGGCCTTGCGTTTCTAGATGGTCATGTTTGACCTTGATCTACAGTGCATTTATTTCACATATGTATTCATAGTTCCCATGTTCATAACTTAAAAAGAATTTCCCTGCGCTGAAAAGAATGCGTACCAACTAGGGATTGGATGGTAAAATGAACATTATTAATGTAAGCAAAGGAATAGTGGTTACGCTGAAAGAGTGATTCATTTTAAAATCTCACCGACCCCCAAAACAGTAATTTCCTGTGTCACGTTCTACCTTAGTTACATTAACTCTCATGCATATCAGTAGTCAGCCTAATTTCCCTCGCATATCGAGCCCCCCCTCCCCCTGCACAACAGAAAAATATTATTGACATACCTTCCTTTGTAGTGTAAATTCCCTAAGTTTATAGGAAATGCAAATCTTGAATGGCATGAAGAGAAAATGCATTTGGCATTTATCATTTAGAAATATCAACATTCATATGAGCAGAAAATTGGCCTTGTTAAGTTATGTTAAAGGAATAAAATACTCTCCACAATCTCTATCTTCAAATTAGTTCTTTCTTCCAATATCATCTCTGTAATACTAAAACTTCCTTCGCTGCTTGCATTTGAAGCAGGAACTGAGAGTGATCCTAGGTTGTTGCAACCATTTCATTGGCTTGAATTTAACTTCTACCATGATAACAAATCAATGTTAGTTTCGGTGTATGGTAAAATCATGTACGAGGGAGGATCGAAAAGTAACGCACAGCAATTGTTTTTCTCTTTGCAGGTTGCAAGCCGCCGGTTTCAGTTTGGTAGACAACGAGTTTGAATGCCACGCTACAGACTGGTTTTGCTAGATCAGGTGTCGCCGTGGTGAAAGACTGTGTGAACGACGACACAAAGATGTCGTGTTTATCAGTGTCGTCTACGAGTGAAGAGTAATGCGGTGTAGTCCGATTTTTGTGGGCTAATCGGAAAACTCCGACGGAATTTCACAAAGAAATGGTTGAAGTGTATGGTGGTGATTGCCTGGACCGCAGCAACATCTCCAGATGGAGCAGTTTCTGTAGAGGGCATTGGCAACCTACCCGATTCGGCACATTCCGGTTGGCCTGTAAGTGCGTCATCACCTGCCACAGTGAGAAACACTGAACAGGCAATTTTGAGTGGCCGGCAGATCCATCTGCGCACATTGGCACAGAGGTTCAACATTTTGTACGGTATAGCGTACGATATTGTGCATGACAAATTGCAATTTCGCAAGGTCGGGGCACTATGGGTGCCCAAGAACTTGATATATGACCAGAAGGTACAGAGAATGATGTCATACTTGGACCACGTGATACGTTACGCAGAAGAACATGAATTTCTGGCAGGTGTAATACCGGACGACGAGTCCTGGGCGTATGACTGCTCTCCCGAAACAAAGAAGACCAGTATGGTGTGGAAACATTCCGACTCCCCGCCACAGAAAAAATTTCAGGGTCACCCAATCTGCACAAAAAAGTCCTCATGACGGTGTTCTGGGACATGCATGGCCTTCTCCTGGTGGAGTTTCATCCAACGGGGATCACTGTGAATGCCAATTTATTAACAAGGTATACTAAAACTCGTACCACGCTGGGATAAATGTCTCGAGCGTCTCGGTTCTTATGTTGAAAAATAGCTAAGAAATGTCTATACGCCCAGAAAACGGACTTTTATGAACAAGGTGTACTAAAACTCGTACCACGCTGGGATAAATGTCTCGAGCGTCTCGGTTCTTATGTTGAAAAATAGCTAAGAAATGTCTATACGCCCAGAAAACGGACTTTTATGAACAAGGTATACTAAAACTGGTACCACGCTGGGATAAATGTCTCGAGCGTCTCGGTCCTTATGTTGAAATATAGCTAAGAAATGTCTATACGCCCAGAAAACGGACTTTTATGAACAAGGTGTACTAAAACTCGTACCACGCTGGGATAAATGTCTCGAGCGTCTCGGTTCTTATGTTGAAAAATAGCTAAGAAATGTCTATACGCCCAGAAAACGGACTTTTATGAACAAGGTATACTAAAACTCGTACCACGCTGGGATAAATGTCTCGAGCGTCTCGGTTCTTATGTTGAAAAATAGCTAAGAAATGTCTATACGCCCAGAAAACGGACTTTTATGAACAAGGTGTACTAAAACTCGTACCACGCTGGGATAAATGTCTCGAGCGTCTCGGTTCTTATGTTGAAAAATAGCTAAGAAATGTCTATACGCCCAGAAAACGGACTTTTATTAACAAGGTATACTAAAACTGGTACCACGCTGGGATAAATGTCTCGAGCGTCTCGATCCTTATGTTGAAATATAGCTAAGAAATGTCTATACGCCCAGAAAACGGACTTTTATTAACAAGGTATACTAAAACTGGTACCACGCTGGGATAAATGTCTCGAGCGTCTCGGTTCTTATGTAGAAAAATAGGTAAGAAATATCTATACGCCCAGAAAACGGACTTTTATTAACAAGGTATACTAAAACTGGTACCACGCTGGGATAAATGTCTCGAGCATCTCGGTTCTTATGGTGAAAAATAGTTAGAAATGTAGTTTTACTTTGTATATGCTTTGTTTTACCTATCTATTATACTGTTGCCAAAACAAAGTAGTGTACATTTCTTTTCGATCCACATTCGTAATAAGCTAATTCAACGAATCTTTCCTTTTTTGAACTGATATGTCCTTCTGGTTAGTGAAATTATTTTTTACTTTTCTTGACGAGTGATTGCTGAACAGATTCGTGTTGGAACATTTTTTTTTCACAATACGCCTGTCTTTCGCGCAGGTCTTTACTTCAATTGCCTCCTCAGGTAGATTACTTTCTCACCTCTTAAAAAGATGGTTAATTGCTCTTAAAAGCCTTTAACTAGTATCCAAGACGTGCATCAGGGGTCAGCGCTGGGCTTTGAGACTTATTTTCAAATTTATAAAAAGGGAATGCTCGGCCCGGCCCGGCCCGTGCAGGTCTCTATTCCTGCTTTCCCCGTGAAATGGGTAACAGAACCTTGTACAGCGAAGGAGTGTAATGGGTTTAGCAACGTTTTCGCGCGATGCCGCTCTTTATTTTCTACACCCACGCAACTTTTTTTGAGCCCATTCTTCAGTCCCCTCGCCCAAATACTTAAGCAATTAAAACACATAGCGAGTGCAGCCATCTAAAATTTTAAGGAACTTGGATAAAAGTGTTTGTGAATTTTTTGGATTCACAGAAGTTTTGCTACACAAAATGAAATTTTTGTTAACTTTAATTTTGAACTATCGTGTAAAATGGCTAGATTCCTCTGAGCGAATGTGCTGGAGATTATTAGAGAAAAACAGTTTCTGTAATGAGAGTTAACACACACACACACACACACACACACACACACACACAGTGTGTGGAACCTCTGTTATACGTTTTTCTAGGGTCTGGCTTTGAAAATCGCATACAAAAATTTCATGATGCTAACTAAATACTATCGAAAAATTTATGCTTTGGAGGATTACATTTTATTCCTTAAAGTCGAATGCGTGTGAAAGAAAACAAGTTAGTAAAATCATGCAATACATTGATTATGATACGCTTTCCAACATACCAGAAATTATTACTCAAGTTATGAGGATAATGGCTGTAGAATAAATCTCGCTCCTCTGACCCGACCTTTGACTCCATTTCGATTATATTCAACAGAACTGGTAAAGTATATTTCCGGAACAACATGAAAATTTTTGTCTCAATCGAAGCATATTTAGGTGAGTTATAACGCATAAGGGCAATGGAATGGATCCTGATCCTATGTCCTGATCCTATGTCCTGACCTTTGACCCCATTTCTAACAGCATTCGTCCCTAGGTGGTCCTCTACGACATACTAAAATTTCATCGAAATAGAACCATATTTACGCAATTTATGACTGATGAGGGCAACGGAATGCATCCCGCTCCTATGTCCTGACCTTGGACCCCACTTCATTCATTTTCAATAATGTTCGTCCCCAGGTGGTCCCCTACCACATTCTAAATTTCATTGAAATCGAACCATATTTACGCAAGTTATGACGCATAAGGGCAATGGAATGGATCCCACTCCTATGTCGTGACCTTTGACCACATTTGTCCCATTTTACATAGAGGTTGTCCCTAGATGGTTCCCTATCACATGCTAAAATTTCATCGAAATCGAACAATTTTTACGCGAGTGATGGTGCGGACAGACGGATGGACAAAGCTGGAGCATATACTCTTCTTCAAAATACGGTTGGAAAGCGTAAAAAGACGTGTTACAAATTACAACTATTGCATTGTAAAAATCATAAACCCTATGAAAATCAAACTTCTTTTATGGCAGCGCTATTTGTCTGTGATAATCCAGATCCTAGATTAAGTGAAATCCTCACGACTAGGAATCTAAGAATCCGAGACCCAGTGCTTCACTATGCAAAACGTGAACACAACATCCATTTCACTGGAATTCGAACCAGTACCCACTTGAATAAACAGTCATAAGCCAGCGCTTAGCCCACTGCGCCCCGGGGATGCCTGGGTGCACCCATCTTAAACCCAAAATGTTGATTATACATCTAAAGTACTATTCTACCATGCAAAGAAATGGTGTAGCCACAAAGTCACGTCTCAGAAATTCGTCAATTTTTAAATAGCTGAAGTGTGTGTGTGCGTGTGTGTGGTGTAATGCGAAACCAATAGTAAACAACATACCGTTCTGATGGGATGAAGGTTCAACTTTGGCTGCACACAGAAGGAACTCAACAACGCTGTCTTGATTCGCTCACAGGTGCAACATACCAGGTTGCGTATAAAAGTATCAATGAAACGTCTATTTCCGATAATCTGAAATTTAAGGTATAATTGCAAAAGCGTATAAATGAATTATGTATAACTGGGAAAAAAAGTAGAGTAAAATATCAGGACTAAAACAGAATTCTGTATGAACGTGAAAAGCGTAATACTGCAAAACGTATAATCGAGGCTCCACTGTATATATAAACTCTTATCAGGTTACAAATTAAAATTCACAAATATGTTAACAGCAATCGTTAAAAAAATAACATAAGCTAAAATCGCAAAGAAATAGTAACTTCTTAAATAAAGGATACGGAGATTCGTGTCGATGGTTCCTGGTGATAGATACTGTACATTGCACACAGTATTTTACTGAGAATAACTTCATCAGTGAGTATTAAATCTACATGAAAGTGAATTTTTTTGGTAAAGTTTCTGTCAAGCACTTCAAAATATTGTGTCCCATACGATACTTAATTCTTCTCGGATTTGAACTGCTGCAGCCACCCAACACACTTAACATAGAAGTGCACGGATTCTTCAGAGCTCGTAATAAAGTGTCACCTGATTATACAAACATACTTCAGCAAGCATGTAACGTGAAGCTTCGTTTGGTCAGGTCAGTCAGTGGTCTTAATCATACTGCGAAAGTGTCTGTAAAAAGTCCTAAGGTTTTAACTACTCAAGAAAGCAAAAATTATACATGTATTATTCAAACGGACAGAAATAAGAATGTTACACATGTTGAACCTGCAGATGTTTGAAATTCACAACTTCCACTCCAAATACGATCATAAGAAAGCGAGATTCGATCATCTCTGCTATGAAAAGTCTGACTTATTATCCTCGAAAAAAATTCAAAAGCTGTCTCTGTCAGAAATGGAACACGGTCAGCGGGTCAACAATTTCTGTCGGGTCAAAGTGTCCCTGGTCCGATTTTGACTGTAGCGGCATCAAAATTAGGTGGAACAGCCTTAACATTACTGTGGGGGGATTTTTTATCTCTCGCTGATGTGTTTGAAAACATGTGTAAAATAGGTAGCTTGTCTTGCAAATGAAGGACCATAGTTTCAATACTTCCTGTACGTGAATAAACAATAAGTTTCTATAATACATTTGTTTGATTTCCATACAACCGAAGGTACCCACTGCGGAGAAACTTTTTGAACGCGCTGTATATACATTACAGTTCAAAGCAGATTTGTCCGGGTGAGTTACAAATTCGAGTCGGGTCCAATTATGTGACGTACGGGTCGGGTCCGTGTCCAAAATTTTTGACCCGTTTCCAATTTTGGTCTCTGTACGAAGTTGGTTTTAAAACGGACGTGCGTCTGCCTATTAATAATATTATCCGCAGTTATTGGGACAAATGAAAATCCATTGGTGATAAGTAAAGTGAATGAGGTGGGTGAGAAAGAAAAGGGATCCCGGCCAAGTTCCTGCAATTTGTGCTGTTATCATAGTGGCATACGGTTTCTACTGTTATGATGAATTACAATTCCAGTTCCATGGGATGCTTAGGCTTCAAGGCTTCGTGTACACTGTCAACTGCTAAGAGTCCAGACTCGCAGTGATCATTTGGTTAGGTGACAACAGCTCATGTGAAGGAATAATCCCACCAAATGCAGATTATGGCTTTCTCTGGATGATGAGCTTCTGGAGTCATTCCTGGAGCTTCCACTTTCTGGCAAAAATACGGCGCTTTTAATATTCTTGATAAGCACTCAATTTTTATCACCAGTCCCTATTGGATCTAAGAATGGACCGGTTTGGTAACTGTCAGTCATCAACGGGATGATCCAGTTTACAGAACTTTCGGTAGCCTAATTCTCCTCATGACAGTTGTTTGCTGAACTAAGTCTATATTGGCAATTTCATCTTTAGTTCGACAAGAGTCACTGCTATTACCATATTTTTTTATCACACAGTTCATGTTGTCCAGAACGGGATTTATCTTCACGCATCCTATCACCCAATTGAAACTGTGAGCCAATCTCAGTATGTTTGTTCTCTTACATAACACAGAAAGCAACGAAGGTGCACTTTATCAAAACTCATGTTAACAGCTAAAGTGCTACACACTACATGAGTTGGAATTGTCATCAAAATGAAGCCCAGCTATCTGCTGGGTGCTACAACCCGTTGTGTGCTCTTGAAGCCTAATGCAAAGCTTTCCTAAATAGCAAAAACTTACATACTTACCTAATACATAATTTTTTTGATGTTTTCACCAAAACATTTCGTTTATTAATTTTGCTTATTATTTTTTAAGATACCTCCTGAATGCTTCGCTGGTCAAGGTATACTGACACCCAAGGAAGTGGTATTAAAAGTAGAAATCAGGACTGATACATCTTAAGCATCATAAACCACAGAACAGAAGACTGTGTTGTACCTCACTTCAGACATCTGAGTAAGTTGTGGAAAACCTCAGGCAGTCAATCTTTTAAAACTATGTCAACCACAACAACTTGGAATGAGTACTCATAAATTTGTAAAGTGTTTGAAACAGTACTGTTTGCAATAAAGTATTAATCATTTATACACCTTACGATTGCATATGTTTTGTACTCTTCGAAAATGTTTCTTTACATTTCAATTTGTGTAGTCAAGCAGCATGTCTTCCACTAGTTTAGTGTTATTCAAAGCAGATATTATGCTAAGAAAACTATTGAGAACAGCTTTCTGACAGTTGAAGTTTAATGAACGCAACCTGAATTTGTGTCAGTGAATTTTGTGAAAAACTTGTAATATCCAAATTTTGCAAGAGTTAAGACAAAACACTGGTACAAGAGAACAAGAGTGTTTACCATGCGAATATGTTTTCAGCGACAGACGGGTGGTATAACTAATCCTTATGTTCATCTGCAGCTATGAAGAGTTACCCACTCTTTAATTTAGAGAAACTGAGATTTATAACTTATGGTGATATGACAAGCTGAAAACTTGCTCTGCATCACTTAGCCAGCAGGTAACAATTGGCACAATAGATATTGTCACAAGGGTTTTTTTCCTTCAGGGGTTTAACAGCCGCCATGAGCAACTCTAAGTAAGCAGCCACTGATCCCCAATTTAGGGACAGTGGCTCCAAGAAAGGAAGAGCCAGAGCTGAAAGGTAAATATGCCACCCATACCGTATTTAAGATTCGAAAACAGAAACAACTTGGACAATTAGCCAGAAACATGTAATTCTGACCACTCAGTCACAAGGCATGACAAAGGACATTTTTGGGAGAGTGAAGAGGTTTAATGGCCATCATGAGCAACGTAATGGGCTATAAGCAATCTCTCATCTTTAATTGCGGGGCCACTGCTACTAATTCTTCTCACATCAGAAGTAAGCATGCAGTAGTTACAGTTGCATCATGACAGTGAAGCAACATCAAAGATCAATTGACAATTTGGTTGCAATTCAGTATCAAAATGGTCCGTCTGATAAATATAAAATGTGGAGATTGCACCTTCCCTTGGGAATTACACAGTCGAGTCACAGTATTGTGATCACTAGCTACTATCCAGAGTAACTGCCGTGTGCAGCTCGGACATCAGAGTGACTCAATAAGGTGCAGGATGGTGTTCACAGGTATGTGAAGCCATGCTGACTGCAGTGCATCTGACAGTTGCTGGAAGGTGCGTGGTGGTGGATCCTTAGAGCGATCAAAATGATCGAGGTGGTCCCACAGATACTCAATTGGGTTTAAGTCTGGGAAATTAGGGGGCCAGGGAAGTACTTTGAAGTCTTCATCGTGCTCTTCTAATTACTCTCTGACATTTCTAGCTGTGTGACACGTCGCATTGTTGTTCTGGAAGATCCCATCCGCCCCAGGGAAGACAATCAGCATGTATGGATGTACGCGGTCTGCGAGGATGGATTCATAACGAATTCGGTCCAAAGTGACTTCCACCGGTATGAGTGGACCCAGAGAATGCCACGAAAATATTCCCCAGACCATAACGCTGCTCCCATCAGCTTGTCTTCTTCCAGCAATGTTTGAAGAGTGTTTGTTCTCTGATGTTTCCCGCCTTATACGCCAACGTCCATCCGTTCGATGCAGCAGAAAACGTGACTCATCGGAGAACGCAATCCTTTGTAAATCATTGGAAGCCCAATTCCGATACTGCCGTGTAAATGTAAGCCTTTTCTGCCGATGCACTTTCGTTAGCATAAGTGCAGTGACCATCCGTCGGCATCGGAGCCCCATGCGCAGCAGGGTTCGCTAAACTGTCGTTTTAGACACACTCCCGGTAGCCCCCTGGTTCATTCGGCTAGTGAGTTGCTCCACTGCAGCGTGTCGATCGGCCTGCACGAACCTTCGAAGTCGACGTTCACCTCTCACATCAATGGCACGTAGTGCTCCGCAGTTTCCACTTCGCTTATTCTCAATGGTACCGTTTCTCCAATCACGATACACTTTAACCACAGCAGCACGCGAACTGTTCGCAAACCACGCTGTTTCAAAAATACTGCCACCCTTAGCCCGAAAGCCGATAATCATCCCTTTTTGCAAATCTGATAAATCGGTCCCTTTGACACGGGGCCCTTTATGTACACGGCACCATTTAATGCTACCGGCACCACTTATGACACCGCTGCCTAATGCCTGCTGGTGTGTGCACTGGCGGTCACTATTAGAATTAAAGGTAATCACTCGAATTTCAAAAACTATGTTTTCCCAGTATTAGAGAAAACACAGGCTCGCTATTCGAGGATGGGCGTTGTGTTTCACCCAGCCGACGTTCCGTGTATCGGGGTCCGCTGAGTGCCGCAATGTTTAAAAGTAATCGTCTAGCTTTTCGTTTCTCTTTGAATATTTCGTTAACTTACAAATTTTGATTTGTTTACTAGCACTGATGTGTAAGTTACTCAGTATTGCACTGGAGGATTTTTCTGAACATTCATTCCAAATCATTTACTCACACATCCAACTCTCAATCGTGATTAATCTTTTTACTTTACAAAATTGTACACTCAAATGAAATTTAGCCGACTCATAATAACGTGAAAATAAAATATGTTTATTTTGCCTGATGAAGGCTTGAAATCTAGAAAAATACACTCAGTCATATGAATATGTTTGAAGACCCCTTTAGCAAAATTATTTATTTAAAGGTTAACTTTAATTTCTTATTTTCATTTAATATAATTCTGAAATATTTCGAAACATAATTTACTAAAAATGATTCCCTATCCTACACAATTTTCTGCTCTGATCAATGGTATTTACTTTACTCAACCATTTCATTTCTTCTATTCCTGCCCTACTTTTCTCAGCATTAATTTAGAGCTGGTTTTATTTTCAACCTTGACTTAGTCTACTATGCTCTTCTTTAATTTTCGGTTCAACATACTAACTATGTAAACAAGAGGAAACGTTAAGGTCGGAAATGTCCTACCTTCTATCCCACGATAAGGGCTGGCATTTCATTCTCCTCTTCCCGAAGTTTTCATGCAGATTCCCTTCTGTCCTGGATCTTTTATATCACCGTCATGATTTCAGAGTCCACTTTGTCAAGTAATATGGAAGATCTCCTTGTTGTGCACATTCTCGGTCCTCGCCTAAATCCTCAGCAATAGCGAGGCGGTGATACAGCCTTCTCGCATCATTTCGATTTCCTCTATACTTCGATCCTCGTATCGGTAGGTCTTTCTCAACTTTCTTTCACCATGCTATCTCTTCTCTTCCCGACGTTTTCATGCTATCTCCTATCTTTCCGAAGTTTTCATGCCATCTCCCTTTCCGAAGTTTTCATGCCATCTCTCTGAATTCTCTCATCATTCTCGAAGTTTTCATGCTATCTGTTAGAATTCTCTCGCTCCTCTTCCTGTCCTACGAAAAATTGTTCTTCCCGGATCCTCCTACCAATTTACAGATTGGTCAAACAATTATCATTTCCCGATCTGATTTGCTCTGGGTTTCCCGCCATTTCTCTGACTTGCCATCCTTCGCCCCGTCCAAAATCTGCGTCCGCCCCTAAATTCTAGGAAATTTGTTGCCTACGGATCTCTGGGGTCATAAATCTTCCTATCATAAAACTGCTATGGGTTTTCCTTTGCCTGGCGCCAAGCTATTCTTTTCTTCCAGACTTGGTGCATCAATTCTCAAGACGACTGGCGCCGAGCTCCAATAAAATGTCTACCCGCCATTTCTCTGACTTGAATTACTTCGCCTTATCCAATATTGCTGGCTCCTAACAGTTAGGGAAAGGATGCCCCGCGGTCCCATGCCACAGCAAGCGGACGGCTGGAAGCCCTTCGACTCGGAGAGAGAGAGGGTGGGGGCGAAGGGGAAAGAGCGGTACTTTCCTGACCTTCCTAGGCGCGAATCCACGGAAGAAAATCTAAGGGGGAAATTAAATTGTGAAATGCAGAGCGTCTGAAGAGCGTGAAGTTTATAAAATCCAAATTTTATTAATTCTTACACCAGCTCCCCAAAATCTCTCCCATTCATTTGATTAATTTTTTAAATCCCATTTCTTTTCCGCTTTTCCGACTACTTCTCAATTTCCAATACAGGGAAAAGGTGCGCGCTCGCTCACGAGTGCTGCAACACCTTTACCTATGAGAGCAACGAGTGATATGTTTTCAAAATGACTACAGCACACCTTATATACCCTCCAAGCTAGCTCACGACACGTGCCTTCTTTCATTGACTACACGCTATTGACGTCAAAAGTAGGAGGTGGTCACAATAATGTGACGCGACTGTGTATTTTACTGCAATGATCTCAGCTGAGCAATGATGTCCTAATGATACTTTAAGGAAACAAAGATTGCTAACATACATAGTTTTTTAAGTCTTTGTTAACTGCGGCACTTTAAAAAATTGATGTCTGCACTTCTCTGTCTTATTGCATATGTCTCTCTAGTGCATAAAATAGATTTTATCCAGCACACTTTAGGAAACAGAAAACATTGATTTGAATTCGTCATAGTATTTTTGCAGTGTGACTGACGTCAAGCGCTAGTCTGATAAAGTACAGTAGTAATACTTTATTACTTGTGCCTCGCCCCATAGGCCTCAATCTATGAGCAATCGCTCGTCCCTAATTTAGGGCTACTGGTTCCAGGAAAGGGAGACACCCAATGCCGTAAGACAGACACAACATCCACGTCCGCAGGGATTCTAACACCGATCCGCCGCTCCGGTGGCGCAGTGGTCTAAGGCAATGGCCTCTGATCATTCGTCCGAAAGGAGTCCGGGTTCGAATCCCGGTGAGGCATGGATGTTGTGTTTTGTCTTACGGCACTGGCTCTCTCCTTCCCTGGAACCAGTGACCCTAAATTAGGGACGGGCGACTGCTTATAGCCCATTGAGTTGCTCACGGTGGTCGTTAAACCTCCAATCCAAAAAAAAAAAAAAAAAAACACCGATCCACTTGGACGAACGGTTATAAGCCAGCGCTTAGACCACTGCGCCACCGGGCGGCAGTTCCACCTCTTAATACCAAACTTACATCTTACCTCCTTTCCCCCCTGATGACGATTTCCGAGGCACGGATTCAAACACTGAATCCGCAGGTACCTCAAAGGCAATCAGAGCAAGCATGCAGTACACATATCAAAGAAACTATTTAATTGATAACATTTACTGAATACGCAAGAGGTTAATTTACTTTTAACCTTGCCAGAAACAAGAGCAGGTCAGGTTTTCAAAATCTCTACGATTAGGAGCACAATGTCTCAGCGCCAGTTAAATTTGAGTATCAGCAACAAGCACTCTTCTTACGAACTGTGCGTTGAATAAGAACAGAACACTTACGGGTGAAGATGTTATCACTGGAATATCCTTTAGCAGCAGTAAAACAAGCGCACACAAACACTGTAGATCATCTGCGGCTGCTTGAACTCTTCTGTCTAACGACAAAGCAAAGACAAGGGGGACGGAAGAGAGACCCACAGGAATATGTCTCGGATATGCGGCAGAGATTCTTAGGTAGTTTGCAAGACGCTGGGCCAGGCATTCCTTGATCCCCCAACAGCACAGGGTTTATACACCACTGGCATTTTGTCGCCTCCATGAAATGTTTCCACTGCAATGAATGGAGATTGCTCACATCTTCATTGCAAGGGGTTTCTGACGTGTTTAGGAAATCCAATTGCTGGTAATATTTCCACCCGTTCCACAGAGTTTTGCTGGTTTTCCATCGCCAGGCATTTGTACAGCTGTACGTAGCAGCAACAATTTCTCGCGAATTCTTTTCGTTTCTTCCCTTTTCTGAATCTCAACTCAGACAAAAGCTCTAACCATTTGAAAATGGGCATATTTATAGCAAAAAGCTTTTACCGAGCTTCTCATTTATTTACCTCTGCTTATGTCCTGTTGCTGGCCCGCAATAAATTACCTTACTCTCGGGGTTTGGGAAAGACCAAGGGCCACCCAAAACTGCGCTGAGTTATGGGGAAAGCTCTTAACTTCCTTTGACAGGGTGAACCTGTCAGGAGAAGTTAAGAGCTTTCGTTTCGTGACTTCCCTATCCTGCAAGGGCAAACTCATCATCAGACATGTGGCACACGAATAGAGCGCTGTCTCCCGTAATCTAGGGTATGCAGCATGCGTTGTACCATTCGCTCGCTGATGCTACTTAAGTCCCTAACATTTAACCTAGATGTGATTTGTGTCGCCATTTCCGAGCGGTCAGCCTACACGGGCCTGGATAGTCTACGTCGACCCCGGTTATCAATGGCGTGTCGTAGGCCACCAATTGCTTTCTGAGCGCTGGTACATCCGTCGATGGTATACTCCCGGCATAGCCTTGGTACAATTGCCCTGAAGAACCCTAAGGTTCTTACCACTTGGGCGGTACAACGACCCATCTGTCTTGCGCTAACAATGCTTCTACAATCAGTCGTTCAGATCACCAAATTTACCCATGTTAGTCAATTGCGATACACTATTGGGGGAAACTGTTGTCCGCCTATTTATCGCCAACGTTCAGTTTGGGTCTCTTCCACGGTGCATGGTGCATGCCCATGTTAACTGCTCATCATCCCGATCTCTAATGTGTTTTCTAATGAGTTTATATGTTTATTCATTTTTCACGCTTTCCAATCATAGGTTGAAGAAACTTATATGCTGCAACTTTGTCCTTCTGTCTGTCTGTCCGTCGGCACGATAACTCGCCTAAAAATGGTTCGATTTCGATGAAATTTTAGTATGTGGTAGGGGATCACCTCGGGGCGAACCATGTTGGAAATGGAAGAAATGGGGTCAAAGGTCACGACATAGGAGCGGGATCCAATCCATTGCCCTTATGCGTCATAACGTACGTAAAAATGGTTCCATGCCGATGAAATTTTAGTATGTGGTAGGGGACTAATTGGGGACGAACCCTATTGAAAATGGGTGAAATGGGGTCAAAGGTCCGGACATAGGAGCGGGATCCATTCTGTTGCACTTATGCGTCATAACTTATGTAAAAAGTGCTTTGATTTCGACAAAACTTTATCATGTTGTTCCGGAGGTATTCTGAACCAATTCTGTATAATATCATCGAAATGGGGTCAAAGGTCAGGGCACAGGAGCGAGATTTATTCCACAGCCATTATCCTCATAGCTTGAGTAATGATTTCTGGTATGTTGGAAAGCGTATCATAATCAATGCATTGCATGATTTTTACTAACTTGTTAAGTAGTAACCTTAAACAGCATGTATGTATTAAAATATCTGAATGATAATAATTACTCATGATAAAACACTCCCAGATGCACAAACACGATAAAAATTATTAGCATAGAAAAGCAATGGGGAATGTGCAGGGCTGAACGACAGAACTTCCTAATTCACAAAATTCAGCGGAAACGTCCCTCACATTTATTTATTTTAAAAATAGAAACAGAGATGAAAAATGAAACTTTCGGGTGTGAATCTATACACGTTGGTCCCTTTATTGAAATTATTTTCAATTTGTTATCACCTTGCCCACACCAAGTTTTTGAGGGATAAAAAAAAGGAAATGTTTCATTTTTTGTTGACGTTTGGCAACCCTAAATGCTAAGCAAATATTGGAATCTGAATCCGAAATTAACTGCGAAGACAAAGTAGTTTTAATACTTCAAATAAGCCAGGGCTTATGGATGTTTCCATTTAAATATCAAAGATAAAAATTTTTGAATTTAAAATTTCAGCTCCTCAAAGCTGTTTGCAGATTTAAAGATTTTTCAATTTACTTGCTGTTTTAGAAAAACGGCAATCTTACCTTTAAAATAACTAGTTTAAGACACATACAAGCAATGTTTTCGTCATATACAATTGGGAAATGAATTTCCCCGAAGAAATATTTCTTCATAAACACATGACAAGCAATTTATTAATAAAGAAATGAACGTTTTTTTCAAAAATATGACCTTGAATGAATTCGGATTCAAGGGATAAACTCCGACTCACCCACTGAAAAAAAATTGAAATTTTGTGCTCTTTTAGTATACTGTCAGTGATTAAAGTTTCATCAAAATCCGTGACTATAAGGTAACCAAATCTTTTGATCTGGCATGGAATGACTTATTAATTAACTCTTTTTTACCTCTTCCTCTTTCACTGGAAAATCATACTCGGGGCAAACTGATGGACTGAAAGATGAAAAGACTAATTCACCGAAAAGATGTCAGGGTTTCTCAGTATTTCTCCACACTAATGAGATGCAGTATGCCACCATGATGGGAAAATGAAAGTAAACTTTACTATCAGCGATTTTTCCCCAGGAAAAAAGTAATGCTTAGCCTACAGAAACACTTAATTGTCCGCTTACCACCCATCAGCAGTAACTATTCTCTGGGTATGGCCTCGCTAATGTACATATTCGACAGACACAGGTGACAATGATGTTTCTTCAATGCGAATATATCTATTTTTAGAAACGCCACCGAAACTAAGATCTTCATTATGCTTAATGTATATACGCACAACATTTAGAACAACTATGCACATTTTAGTCACAGTACAAGCTGGAATACGAGCTTTTAGACTAGGACTATATTATGCAGCGGTATGACACCTCTGTACCTTCAGCTCCATAATCAGCAGCATCGCGGGGCCCGTGCCTGGCCTACGAAGTCCAGGCACAGAGCCCCGCGATGCTGGAGAGAACCGGAAATGACGATATTCGTTTTCTGTTTTTAGGTTTTGCTTCTCAAATAGAGAAAAGAAACAAAAAGTGAGATACAAGTTTGCTGTTCTCGGGTTTGGGAGCATGTTTCGGCCCGAATTGTGAGAATTTCATCAGCAAGTATTTTTTTCGAGCTTAAATTCAGGCTGACTAAAAATTTATTTTTGACAATAATATTACATAATATTACAATACAACTGAGTTCAGGGATTGGGGTGTTATTTCTAACAGATTTATATGGAATGAAATGAACATTCTGCTCTTTAATTCGGCATTTAATATGATGAGCCATCTTTCCCTTAAATTTGTTTCATCACTCTTCCTATTTTAAGAGGCAATCACAATACTGTTACATACGAATAAAATGGTAAAATAGCATTGGAAAAACTGCCTTTTATGTGACACGCTAATTGATTTCATCCATTTCCGGGATCTTTATGGAGAACTGTGAGAGGGGTACAATTCTCTGTTCATATGGGACAGCGGATCTCACACCGCATGTAACATAAAATTATATGTGCTATGAGCTTTAGTGACCACTCTTAGAACACTACGACTCGTTTACCTTGACGGCTTTCCTACTTGTAACTTTCTTCCACATCAGATAAACAAAAACCTCTTAGAAAACTAAGACTCGTTTACCTTGAAGGCTTTCCTACTTGTAACTTTCTTCCACATCAGGGAAACAAAAGCCTCTTAGAAAACTACGACTCGTTTACCTTGAAGGCTTTCCTACTTGTAACTTTCTTCCACATCAGGGAAACAAAAAGCTCTTAGAAAACTAAGACTCGTTTACCTTGAAGGCTTTCCTACTTGTAACTTTCTTCCACATCAGGGAAACAAAAACCTCTTAGAAAACTACGACTCGTTTACCTTGAAGGCTTTCCTACTTGTAACTTTCTTCCACATCAGGGAAACAAAAAGCTCTTAGAAAACTACGACTCGTTTACCTTGAAGGCTTTCCTACTTGTAACTTTCTTCCACATCAGGGAAACAAAAAGCTCTTAGAAAACTACGACTCGTTTACCTTGAAGGCTTTCCTACTTGTAACTTTCTTCCACATCAGGGAAACAAAAACCTCTTAGAAAACTACGACTCGTTTACCTTGAAGGCTTTCCTACTTGTAACTTTCTTCCACATCAGGGAAACAAAAGCCTCTTAGAAAACTACGACTCGTTTACCTTGAAGGCTTTCCTACTTGTAACTTTCTTCCACATCAGGGAAACAAAAGCCTCTTAGAAAACTACGACTCGTTTACCTTGAAGGCTTTCCTACTTGTAACTTTCTTCCACATCAGGGAAACAAAAACCTCTTAGAAAACTACGACTCGTTTACCTTGAAGGCTTTCCTACTTGTAACTTTCTTCCACATCAGGGAAACAAAAACCTCTTAGAAAACTACGACTCGTTTACCTTGAAGGCTTTCCTACTTGTAACTTTCTTCCACATCAGGGAAACAAAAGCCTCTTAGAAAACTACGACTCGTTTACCTTGAAGGCTTTCCTACTTGTAACTTTCTTCCACATCAGGGAAACAAAAACCTCTTAGAAAACTACGACTCGTTTACCTTGAAGGCTTTCCTACTTGTAACTTTCTTCCACATCAGGGAAACAAAAGCCTCTTAGAAAACTACGACTCGTTTACCTTGAAGGCTTTCCTACTTGTAACTTTCTTCCACATCAGGGAAACAAAAACCTCTTAGAAAACTACGACTCGTTTACCTTGAAGGCTTTCCTACTTGTAACTTTCTTCCACATCAGGGAAACAAAAAGCCTCTTAGAAAACTACGACTCGTTTACCTTGAAGGCTTTCCTACTTGTAACTTTCTTCCACATCAGGGAAACAAAAACCTCTTAGAAAACTACGACTCGTTTAACTTGAAGGCTTTCCTACTTGTAACTTTCTTCCACATCAGGAAAACAAAAGCCTCTTAGAAAACTACGACTCGTTTACCTTGAAGGCTTTCCTAATTGTAACTTTCTTCCACATCAGGGAAACAAAAAACCTCTTAATATTAAATTCCGTGCTGATAGAACAAGGGTGGATCGAAAAGTAACGCACACTATTTTTTTTTGGGGGGGGGGGGGGGCAACAGTTTAACAGATAGGTAAAACAAAACATATGCACAGTGAAACTACATTTCTTAGCTATTTGTCAACGTAAGAACCGAGACATTTATCACAGCGTGGTACCAGTTTTAGTATACCTTGTTCATAAAAGTCCGTTTTATGGGCATGCAGCCACCTACGGACAACCGATTTGACTTCGTCAGCCGAACCGAAGCGTTGGTCGCCCAGGAATCTTTTCAATGGACCAAATAGATGAAAGTCCGAAGGAGCCAGATCTGGACTGTACGGTGGGTGATGAAGCACCTCCCAGCTAAAAGTGCGCAATTTTGTCACGGACGTCTTGTGCAACATGTAGGCGAGCGTTGTCATGAAGCAGTCAAACATTTGCAGCGTCTCTGCTGTGTCTTTTGTCACGAAGGGCACGACGCAATTTTGTCAATGTGTTAGCGCGGAGGTTTGGAATTCAGTGGTCCCTGTTCGATGAAACTCCACCAGGAAAACGCCATGAGGACTTTTTGGGCACATTGGGTTACTCTAAATTTTTATGGTGGCTGGGAGTCTGAATGTTTTCACACCATACTGGTGATGGCCATTGCCAACAGAATAGTGCAACATGCCACAGTGCCAGAAACGTCAAGAAGTGGTCCGAGGAACATTCTGGTGACTTTCTGTTAATGCCCTGGCCTCCAAATTCACCTGATATGAACCCAATTGAACATTTGTGGTTCGACTTGGAAAAGCGGTTTAGCGCTAAATCACCACCACCGCGAAAAGTCCGGGAACTGGAGGGCCTGCTGTTGACATTATGGTACCAGATACCCCAGGATACCTATCGCCACCTCATCGAATCGATGCCTCGCCGAGTGGCCGCTGTTTTGCGGGCTAAAGTTGGTCCTACCGCTTATTAGGTAGGTGGTCATAATGTAACGGCTCATCAGTGTATATCAACACAAAATTAAATGTAATACACTAGAAATTACTTACTACACTGGTGTGCAAAAATTAATGACGAGACTATTTTTCGAATCTAACGTCGTGCAGAAGTTCTCCACATCGACTCAAATCATACCATAAGATCCCCAAGATGTCAGAAAATGGGACAAGTGAGCAAAACCGTCCAAACAAGGGATCTAAAGGATACAAAGGCACTTTATTGAAAAGGTAACTTCGAGCACAACTGGACAGAAACGTCCATGTGACAGGCGGCTGCCAAGAAAAATCCAGTCTTTAGTAGGGGATATGATCACCCCTGACTGCGTTGCAGGATTTACAACGTCTGTCCATGCTGAGGACGAGGTTGTCAAGGAGCTGTTGAGGCATCGCGGCCCATTCCTCTTGTAGCGCCAATCGCAGCTGCGAAATCGTTGCTGTCGGCTGGTGATGTACTGCCAAGCGTCTCCCGAAAAGGTCCTACACGTGTTCGATTGAATTTAGGTCCGGGAACCTTGCGAGCCAATCCATGCGTTGAATATCTTCACTTTCCAACAGCCCTGTGACAGCCAATGTACGATGAGGTGTAGCGTTGTCGTCCATGAAGAGGAACTCAGGACCCACAGCACCTCTAAACAGACGCACGTGAGGCAGGAGAACCTCGGTACAATAGCGGACACCAGTGACTGAACCTCCTTGGAAGCTGTGGAGGTCAGTACGGCTACCAAGCATGATACCGCCCCAAACGTGAACTCCGCCACCTCCAAACCGGTCCCTTTCGATGATGTTGGAGGTGTGATTGCGAGATCCCTGCTCTCTCCAGATGAGTATACGTCCAGAATCGCTCGTCAGACAAAATCGGCTCTCATCCGTAAAAAGGGAACTTGACCCCACTGCTGATGTGTCCAGTTCTTGTGTTCCTGACATAACAGAAACCGCAGTCTCCGATGAGCAGGCGTTAATGGCACACACCGTACTGGTCGTCGTGCAAATGACCACCTTTGTGCAGCCTCCTGGCCACGGTAAAACGCGATAACGGACGTCCAGTTGTCTGTTGCATGTGCCTTGCGATTCCTCCCGCTGTCTGCCGTCTGTCTCTTCTCGCCTGTAGGACAGTATACCGGTCGTCCGCCGCAGTGGTTGCTCGTGGACGACCACTGCTAAACTCCGGACAGCTGTTCCTGTCTTTTGAAATGCTCTCCAAGCTCGTGAAACGATGCCGTGAGCAATCCCGAACTTCTCGGCCACACTAGTCACACTTCGACTTTCTTCCAACTTCCCAATGACGCGACCTCGGGTAAAGTCATCCAGATGTCGTCTACTGGATTGCCTGTTGTCCATATCGCACAGTGGCAGCAACTCGACGTCGTTCAAACCGATTTACACCTTGCAATAACTTTCACCGAATTGCTGAACGTACACCGCCCGTGTGCTTTATACCCTTCCGACACTCCCACCCCTACGTCGTGCTGCATATATGAGCATGCCCTACCGTACCGGACCCTAGTCTATCTCCTTAGTGGTCTTTCGGTCCGTTCTGCCTGCTCGTTCCGCTGTTATGCTAATTTCTCCTCTTCGTCCTTAATTTTTGCACACCAGTGTATGAGGACTGATTTCCCAACTGAGCCAATAAATGGCACTGGCGTTACGCAGTTTTTTTCAGTAATCATACTTCTCAGAATAGTACCTGCACAGGACAGTTAAGAAATGTTGAAATGGATTTATATTCATAACTACTATGAAATAATAAAATCCCCTCCACAATCTGGCTGCAGTCAAAAAATGCTCCACAATCTGGCTGCAGTCAAAAAATGCTCACATCTGTTAAACCCGAACAGCACAGTCAAAGTTTTTTTAACAACTACCACAGAGAAAAATGTCAGAGGCAAGTCAAACTCCATTTGATTACGAAATCTGCACAAGCTGCGGAAGTCAAGCTCAAGGCAACTCTCAAATTGAAAATTCCACCCTAAAGAAACTATTTTTGTTGATGGCACGAAACAGTTGCGAACAATGTGTGTGCCTGCCAAAGACATTAGACAGAGATAAACTGGCCAACGTAATGCTAGCGGTTCTGAAACGACAGAGACCATTTGAACGTGCAGCGCCACCTATGAATGAGGGGGCGCTGACCAGTGAATAGATGCGTATCGGCTATTGGAAAGCACGAATATTTGATTCAATTTATAATAATGAACTGTAGAATTTATTGTAATTAGCAAGTGCTCATATCCGAGAAAAAATAAACAAGATTAGTAAGCAAAAAAATACGAGGATATATCGCAGCCAGCCATTTACACCCAGCACAGAAACAAAAAAAAAAGAAAAAAAGAAAGTAAACTATTGGGTTGATGCATAAGTTCATGCCGTTTTTTTCACCGCACTACAGGAATTTATTACATCAGAAGGGAAAACGGAATCAATCAACAATGTATCTCTCCGCCCCTTATTGTTTACGATGGTGTGCCAACGTCTGGATAGGTCAGCAATGCCATTCTTAAAAAAACGTGCAGGTTTTGCTGCGAAGAAATCATCAAGGAAATTCTGCAGATCAACATCATTGTTGAACGTTCTGCCTCGGAGTGCATTCGACAGAGATCGGAACAGGTGATAGTCTGAAGGGGCAATAATATCTGAGGAATTGGCCGGATATGGAAGGATCTCCCATTTCATGTCCTGAATGGTCATGGTTGCACTGTGAGGGCGTGAGTTATCATGTTGGAGAAGGTCACCATGGCGCTGATGTGGCCGTTTCTGCTGTATTGCTTCCTCCACACGGCGAAGTTGCTCAGTGCAGCGTTAGTGGTCCGATTTCTCGGCATTTCTCAGTGAATAATGCCTTCCATATCCCACCAGACACACGCACGAACTTTGCAAGAAAGTCGTGTTTTGGACGTAGTGTGGGCGTCTTGTTTGGGCTTAAACATTCCCTGCGATGCCTGAAATTCACGTACAGGCACCACTTTTTGTCTCCAGTAACAATACGTGAAAGAAAGGGTTCATCTTGCTGAGAACATTCGCGATAACAGGCGAGCAAGGAACCACATATGGCAACACGCTGATTCTTGCTGGCCTCGGTGAGAGTGTGAGGCAAACAAGACCCCAATTTCTGGACCTTTCCCATACGTCCCAGGTGTCGCACCACTGTGGCCTGATCACAGTCCATCTCAGTGGCCAATTCGCGTGTGGTTTGACGCGGATCCAAGTGAATGAGATGGTTCAAACTATCCTCATCAAAGTGAAATTGACGACCTGAGCGTGGAGAGTCGTTTAGTTCAAAACTGCCACCTCGGAACCGCTCAAACCATTTGCGAGCTGTCCTCGGAGCAATAGTATCCTCCCCATACACAGTATAAATTTGTCAATTAGCCGCAGAGGCTACTCGACAAATTTGTACTCACAACTGGCGCAACGATTGGAGCGATTGCATCATCCTAGAGGCAGCGGCTGCGCAGTGTGCAAAACTTTTGCAATGACTTACTTATATCAAAATCTTGAAGATTTAGAGCTGAAATACTAGCGCAAACACGTCAACACAGTAGTTACTCTTACAATGGGGGCTTTCTTTGTATGCCGGAAGTAGCACGCCCTTTGCCAGTCTATTTTCCTCCAAGATCTTTGGGGATGCTAATTGTATTCCTGTTGACATTTCCCTGGGATTCTACGTTACTACATTAACAGAATAAAAGTAAAATCTGAGGGGGGGGGGGGGTTGTTGTTGTTTTTGTTCTATTTCTAAATAACCTATACGTTTCTGTTGGAGATTTATTCTATTCGTAGACAATATCTGTACAAGTGGCGTCTTAGAGTGATAGAACGTAAAACTATCAATGGAATGTACAATCCTAAGAAAATTGCAAAGAGCACATAAATATCAACATGAATACAATTAGCAGGCGCACACGCATATTAGAACAAAATTATATCATGTTACATAAAAAATATATCAATTCTGTACCTGGGACTCATCTTGACAATCGCGAGAAACACCAGACAACTTGAAGAAGCAAACGTTGACTAATCACTGTAGGAAACCGTTTGGGAGCCAGTTGAATATCATGTTCACGGAAATATGAAATTTCAATACACCAGGTTGTGAATACGCAAGAAACGCTGAAGCGAAGTTAATCCATTTATTTTCGTGGTGTAAATTTATATAAAGATTCGCCAAGCTTTCACACTCAACTGCGAGGCTTTCTCAAGGGGATGTAGACATACAATGCAGGGAATTAGAATCCGTAGGAAATAAAGATGTTTTTTTAACATAACGTGGGTGGCATCCCGAGAAGTATTACTTGAGCTTTTATCACGCAATTATGCGGTGCATCGCGATGTGTTTCTATCTTAACAACGCATGCCAAACCATTAGTAGTTGCATAGAGACCGCGTCATGACATGACAGTTTGCTGGAAAGGATTTCGAATATTTCCTTGATGGCAGTTTATTCAAAGTTCGTGTAACTTTATCGAAAAAGCTTGGCGAATCTTTATATAAAATTTACTACGCTGTAAGCGTTCCTTGCGTATGAAATTCCACGTTTGCGTGAAAGTTCATACTGTATTTGACATGTTGAACCTTATCGAACGTCCTAGTAAACAAGTCGCCCGACAACCGCCTTCGCACAGAAGTCTGTTATAAACCCACCTCTGTCCCCAACTTGATACTTCGCAGTTCATTCTGCCCTAATTCTAACAAGACAGCTTTCTTCCGCTCTCGAATGAGAAGAGCCTTCGCAGTCTCCTCTGATGTTCGCTCTAGACATTGCGAACGAGAAAACATAATCGAATTGGCCACTGAAGCAGATACATAACTTTATCGAAAAATCCAGACCCAGCCGTGTTAATCCTTCTGTGGCCTAACTACGCTACCTAGGCTCTATTCCCTACATACCAAATGTTTCCTATCAACTCAAGAACGCGCTCAGGAAGATGAAAGTTGGTGTCGGCATAAGGTCTCCGGCATCTTTATATACCATACTTAAGAGAAATATTGACAAGTTCCCTCTTCTCAACGAGGCAGGTGTTTATGCCGGTGAGTCATTACATTATATGACCACCTACCTAATAAGCAGTAGGACCCCCTTTAGCCAGCAAAACAGCGGCCACTCGGCGAGGCATCGATTCGATCAGGTGGCGATAGGTATTCTGGGGTATCTGGTACCATTATGTCAACAGCAGGTCATCCAGTTCCCGTACATTTCGGCCTTAGCCCGAACCCGCTTTTCCAAGTCGAACCACGAATGTCCGATTGGGTTCATGTCAGGTGAATTTGGAGGCCAGGGCATTAACAGAAAATCACCAGCATGTTCCTCGAACCACTCCTTAACGATTCTGGCAGTGTGGCATGGCGCATTATCCTTTTCGTGATGGAAATCACCAGCAGAGAACACAGTTGCCATGAATGGATAAACTTGGTCTGCAACGATGTTCAAATGCCTGACAGCTGTCAGGGATTATGATATTCGGATAATGAGGCCTAAATTGTCTCAAGAAAACGTTGCCCACAGTATAACACCGCCTCCTCCGACCTGTTTTCACCCAACAATGCATCCAGGTGACATAGCTTCCTTTCGTAATCGGCGTATTCGCGCTGGGCAGTCTACGTGATGCACCAAGAATCTTGATACTTCAGAACAGGCCACTTTCTTCTAGTCATCCAAGGTCCAATCTCGATTATCTTGAGCCAATTTCATGCGTTGTTGGCGATGACGTGCAGTGAGCATGGGGAACCGGCTGGGTCTTCGGCTAGGCAGGCCCATGGGCAGAAGGCTGTGATGAAATGTGTGCTGTGACACATTGCCCTGATCATCACTGTTGTAGCTGCGGGTGATTTGTTGCATTATGGTCCTGCGGTCGCAGTGAATAATGCGCGACAGTCTCCGCTCCACGCTGGCATCAATGATCTGCAAACGACACACGGTTAGACGATGGTTCGTCGTTTGGCCATCTGTGCACCACTTTTGACATCTACTCACTATAGTGGCAAGTGAACAACCCACAAGATGCGCCGTTTCCTAGATTGTAGTTTCGAGGCGCTACCACATTTTTCCTTTAATTAGCTCCGATAAAACAGCACCTTTTTCTATTCTGACTCCGAACACTAGTAACCAAAAACCGGTCCTCGGGTTGAATATATACTGGTCTGTGAACTTCACCTATGCACCATTCAGTCTTCAGGCGCGCTCATTTCTCTAGGCTGGGGGTGGTCATAATGTATTTGCTCATTGGTGTATATAACCCCACTACAATATCCGGACGGCTCCAACTGATACTACATTGGAATGACCTAATGTTCGTTTAAAATTAGACTCAGAGAACATAAAAGAGACACAAGGAACGGAAAAGTAACCAATGCCTGTCCAGAGGAGTCACAAAATTAACTAGACTTAGGGGGTAACTTGATTTTGAATAAAAAGACAAATTTTTCAAAGTTGATGTCCGCTGATCCTATGTGGGATGATATAAAAAAATTAACTTCCTACTCCACGCCTAAATCTTTTGCCATTCGCGAAACCTTAGAGATCATTACCAACAGTGAGGCTTGCAATGATAGCGTCTCTCTAAAATTGCCACGAGTTTGGAACAAGTTCTTCAAATAATACTGCTCTTTCTCCCACGATACCGCGCGCCTGAAAAATTATATTCACATCTGTTCATTTATTCCGTGATTGAAAAAATACATTCACATCTATTCATTTATTGTCTAGTCAAGTCACCGCGTTCAAATCGTTGAAGCGTTCTATTATTCAGTTCGCAGTTTTCTGTCTACCTTCCTTGAAAAAGCCATTTGGTTGAAGCGCAGAATCTTGTAAACTTTGATTTCTATTCTACGCCAATCAATTCGGATTAGTAGTATGGTTATACTATTTTGACGAACTTTCATTGTTTATGACATAAAGCCCTTCCAGTTTTCTGAGGGATGTAATTTTCATTATGTAGGCAAATGGACTTCATTCATCTCGCACTGCATCACGGGAAAGAAGTTCCGTGGTTGCGAACCAATAATACATAGTTTTTTTGTTTTTTTTCATCCATTTCCCATTGCTTGGTAAGGAATTACATTGCATGGGTTCAGGAAATTTCTATTTTTCGTTTATTTAACATGCTCAACTTTTGCTCAGCGTATGATTGAGCAAAGAAATGGAGACACCTAAAATGTACAGAAGGAGCAGGAAACTGCTGCTCCGATGGCGCAGTAGTCAAAGCGTAGCTTCTGACAGAGCGTCTGAGATGGGCCAGGATTCGAGTCCCGATGATCTATGGGCGATGTGTTGTCTTACGACACTGGCTCTCTCTCCCTCCCTGAAGCCAGTGGCCCCAAATTAGGGACGAGTCCAAACGAGATGCCTATGGTGGTAGTTAATCCCCATCCCGTTAAGAAGGGACAAACAGTTTCTATATAAGTTTCCTCTGAAAACTCCGAAAAACGCGTGTTAAAGGAATGGCTGCGTAAAATAAAACTTGATTTCCATCCCAAGGACGATTTTGTGTATAAAGACAATAGGAAACGAAGGTAGTTTAAACCTGTGAATTAATATCCAAAAATTAGGAACAAGAGAGAACTGTATCTTAGGATCGATAAATTACGAACTAAGTTCTGCATTTTCTACTCAAAGTACGAAATATACGAGTGAATTTTCTTTTATCTAATGCTAGGCATTTCTTTTGAGCAGTTCTGTTAACGGAAATTTTGAATTTTCAGAAACCTTTCCGCAATTCCTTTCTTATATTAATGGGAAAACTCCGTTCGTAGTTTTTCCGTATTCATCTGACGAAATATTTCCGGTAATAGGAGAGATTTACGGTAATACTTGGAAGTTTGATTAACTGTTAAATTTCAATAGTCTGTCGAAGTATTTGATTTTTAAGTTCTGTAGCGAGATTGGATATTGTGGATAGCATATCTCATGAATTTTATTTATTGTGGCACAGGATATTTCTTCTCCGCTCCCCTATTTTGTGCACCAGATATTTATTATATATTGTGTTACTGTAAGAACACAATATATAATAAATAGCTAGTGCACATATGTAATAAATAGCTAGTGAAATGTTATTTATTTACGTTTTAAAAAACTACACACATGTAATTTAAAAAACGACCATAGTGAGAGCTATGACGTTACTATTCTCGCTATGACGTTACTATTTGTCTTTTATAATAATGTTTCTTTCAGTTGGCAACGTACTCTCCTCGACCGGGGGCATGATGGTATATCTTGTGAGTGTATTTATACATAAGACACTTCCATTTCTGCGCGCTAGGCCTGAAGATGAAGGTATAGTACCTCCGAAAGATCTTGCCATGGTCGTTGTTTTAAATTGCGTGTGTGTAGTTTTTCGAAATGTAAATAAATAACATTTTTTATTTAGCATCTAGTGAGTTGTTATCGTGCTCAGAGAATTATATATAGTATTTAGTTTGCAATTTGACACGAAAATCATTTTTCATTCATCTGCTGCACTCCAAGCTGCTGTCGCTTCACAACGCAGTGTTAAAAAGTTCTTGTCTAGGGATCTGGTTGAAACTTCAAATCTTATGGACCTTTGCTATTACTGACAACTGAGCACTTTGTCGTCCCGGTACAAGTGACTCCATATCAACGCCTCAATTCCTCAGGAGGTCTTGTGTCTTCAGATGACCTTATTGATTGTACTGAGGCAGGACTTCTTGAAGAGCTGGGGGCGCAGGGCATCATTGGAGTCCGTCGTATACAGTTTAGAAGAGATGGAAAGCTGGTACATTCCTGCACTCTCATTCGCACCTTTGATAGGCCTCTAATTTCAGGTTGCCTTCGTCTAGACGTCCGCCTATATATTCCCAATCCCTGGTGTTGCTTCAAGTACCACAGTTATGGCCATTCTTAGCAGTATTGCCGAAGTAAAGCTCGGTGTGAGCACTGTGAGTCAAAAGATCATACTTTTCCTGCCTGGTTTATGGCACAGGAGCACTTCGTCAACTTCGAGGGTGTTCATACAGCGTTATCAAAGGAGTAGCCTGGATGAGCAGAAGAAAATGATATTCAACGGGTTAAAACACTAGAAACTATTTCACATCCCGAAGCCAGAAGGCGCGTCTTTCCAGTTATTACAGGCAGTCGATCCTACGATACCGTGGCGACGGCCACGCGGACGTCTTCCCTACAAACTCAGGAGATTATACCAGATCTACTTGTTGACTGTCCTTTCAGCATTCAAGAATAATTTTTTCGGCTGGTCTCCATGCTCTGGTGTCTCGGGCTCCCTCCTACACAACAGACTCCACATGCACGTTCTACAAAAGGTACTTTCATCCCATACCGCTTCTATTCATGTATCTTCTGGCACATCAGCTGCAGAGGGTGGTAAGAAGGGTAAACAAAAAAAACGTCTGCTACGGTGGTTACTTCCCCTTCGAAACGTAACGACAGATCGGGATCTGTCCGGCCCTCCAGCACAAAGTACCTCTTCGCCCTCCTAAACGTTCCCCGTGGAGAGGCTATCAGGATTTGTCGGAATTGATGGACTCCAACAGCGTCTAGTCAGCTTCTTCCCGGTAATATTCTTTCTTCACACTTCATTCATATCTCTATGTCTTCTGTTATTCAACGGAACTGTCGTGAGTTCCGTCCAAGGTTTGACCACATGAAACAACTGCTCTCGTCATACTCTCCGGTGTGCCTTTGTCTTCAAGAGACGAAACTCCGCACACACTTTCGGTGCGGAAGCATAGTACTTTTAGTACTTTTCGGGAAGATCTTGAGCACGTGGTTGCTGCATGTGGAGGAGCGGACGTTCTTGTACCCCAACGTGTTTCTGCCACAGCAGTCACCCTGGACACTAATCTGCAAGCAGTGAGGCTTTCGGTGAATATATTGCTCACCGTCTGCTCCATCTACTTGCCACCAGGTGAAGTTGTAAGCCTTTCTTACTTGGAAAATTTGGCTGACAGTTGTCGCCTCCAATTTTCTTCTTTTCGCTGATTTTAATGCGCGCAACCTGCTGGAGGGCTGACAAATTTAGAGATTCCATAGACGGCGTTGTCGAATCCCTACTATCAAACATGTTCCTCTGTTTCCATTACACGGGGTCTAAAACCTGCTTTCATGAGCCCAGTCGCTCGTACTTACATCCTGACTGGTCCTCGAGCGTGTCTGGCTATCTCCTTGGCAGTGACCATTTTCCGATCTTTCTTAAGCTTACAAGTGACGAATACTGCCATCCTAAACGTCCCGCTAGATGGAATATTGATCGAGCCAAGTGGGACACATTCGCTGCTTCAGCAAGTGTTATTACAAGTGTACCAGATAAACTGGTATCTCAATATACAAGATCATTATGAATGAAATACAGTTGAATCATTTTATAAAGCTAAAACTGTTTAAGATATTGACACTCACTTTGCACCATTTAGAGAAACTCTTAAAGTTTGTTACAATAACTTACAAATGCTGCCGTTTAGAGATTACCTATTTACGAGATTGTACATTGACCAGACTGAAATATTAAATTTAAAGCAAAAAACCGTACATACGCAACGCAAAATTGGCCTAACATGAAGAAAAAGGCATCGCAATGTTTGCCAAACATTTTGTAAAAGAGAACAAAACCCTCAGCGTTCTGTAATGTTTAACAAAATTTTAACGCGAGTTCAAGATATCCACTATTAAATAAAATTGGTCAAAAAATGACGATTTTAAGGGTCTCTCAAGCAAGCGGCTTTGTTCTAAGTAACTTGCGAATGATAATTCTAGAAATCTAACAAAATCACCTCAAAGAAATGGCTATGAAATTTTATTATGAAGGAATTCCACCATGGTAAATACCTTCACCTTTTCTATATTTGTTATTTTTTGAAAGCATTTAATCATTTATAAGATTTATGTTACCCCAAACCATGCTGCTATTTTGCATTGTTTAGACTGTACGTACTGTTACGAAAAGATGAAGGTGATTCGTACAATATCCATCAGAATAACATGTCCAAAAGACGTGTTATTCTATAGCATGCAACTGGAGTATAACTTGCAATTGAAGCACGGTGGTAAAAGTAAACGATAATTGCTTAATTTTACCACCATGCTCCAATTGCAATTAAAAAATGATTTTTATTTACAATTTTAAAAACATACAGGCAAGATCTTTCGGGATCACAGTGATCCCATCATCAGGCCGAGTGTCAGTCCAAAAGAGTCCGTCAGAAGTTTAATGGTTTATATAATGTTCACTCACGCGTCGGAGATGCTCTGGTGTTGTCAACAGTCACGTACTGTTAACTGCGAGCATTTTATCATTTGCAACATTTATTTTAGTCATATCGCTGCTGCTTTTTCTATCTAGTGTATTGTTTAATATGTGCGTGTTATCAATGGCAGTCATTTTTATCTTATCTTCACGTTTTTCAAAAGCACTTGGCAGGGGACGTATACTTTCTTTCCTCTTCACCAATGATTTCCATAGATAATTTATGAAGCAGCGTTCACTTTTTCTTATGACATCATATTCGCCGCATTGCTTTGTCGAAAATTGGGATTATAACAAAATATTTATCCACTATCCTTTTTCTTATCTGCTACTTGACTGCTGGTCATTTTGTGATTTAATTTCAGAACTTTTCCTTATCTTATTAACTTTTTAACTGGGTAATTCATCTTCTTCTTTCGGCCGTGTTGTGCTTTTTTGAAAAAGAGACGAGTGAGTGTTTCTCCATGTGACGCAATCAGAAGGCGTAAAAAAAAAGTTAGCAAAGAGACTCGCGTTACCAGGATCACTCCGAGCAAAGCAACGTCGAGCTGCGGACGAACAATAAGAGGATGGAGTTATTAAATGGAGTTCTCGCAATTGTTCCACTATGGGTGCTATGGTCAACCATTGTAGGAATCGCCGTGTACTGGTAATTTGTTTATTTTCTTGTTTCATGGCTGTCATTATTTAAGACTAATCTCTCTATTCTAAAAGTATCTGCCGCTGTTTTAGAAATTTCGCGACACTCTTTCTTTCCTATCTCGCAGCGCAAATCGTATAGAACACAAAAATATGAAATTTAAATCGTTTGTAGAGAATTGTTTGGAGAACACGCTGAAATAACCCGTTTTTCGATTCTGGCGATACTTCAAAAGCTATTGTATTTCGAAGTTAAGGTAAGCAAAAAAGTGCTTTCAGGTCGCGTTCCGGACACACCAACAGCAACAGAACCATGAAACTTTGTAGGCATGTAGTGCCATGACTGAAGTTTTGCACCTGGTCGCCCTTTTTTTGAATTTCGATTTAGTTTACGAGAAATTAAATTTTTAAATTTCACAAAATTATCTATTTCGCGATGGGATCTATTTAAAAAGAACAGATATATGGCAAACTATAAATCATAATGCATTGCAATTTTTATAGCATAAACTTACAACCATCGTCCCGTTTTTACGAAAAAAAAAATTAAGAAAAAGTCATTTTCTGATTTTAAAGCATTTTTTAAAGACGCAAAGGAAAGAAACGAACGGCTTGTCTTCAGGGGGAACGGAAACGTTAATCAAAAATTCATCAAGCAATTGCAGTTGTTGAAGCATTTCAGGTAACCAATTTAACTTCGATTGAATACACGGGATTGTTAGAAATTTGTCAATCCTAGGGCGTTGAATTAGTTCAAGAAGTTCAGTAAATGTGAGCGGTTGCATTGGAACAGAACAGTCTTTGAACAGAGCGGAAAGTTTGGGAATGGTGGGAAGAGAAGAATCATCTCCAACAACATCCGAAGCAATCGATGCTGATTCACTTAAATTAGCAGCAACATCCATATCATCATCAGTAGGGAGGCAAGCGAAACTGTTTGTTGTACGAAGTTGAGAAGAAAAATTTTCTACGCCAGGTGAGGTTCCAGAGGAAGTGGCAGAAGATTTGGTCCGAAAACGCCTAGTGCGACGCGAAGGCCTAGGAGAAGACTCGGCAGAATTTGGACGTTTCCCGGCAGTTTTGGGTCCAGAGGAGCCCACCGAAGTAGGAAGAGGTGGAAATGACATGTCAACAATGAGAGCAGATTTGAACAGTTCAGAAGCAGGTGTTTGCACTTGCGAAACAGGCTGTGAAACGGGAGGCAATTTGTTGCTTGGTGGTGGCGCGTGAGAGCTGGGCAATGATGACGCAGTAGTTTCGGAAGAAAGCGGCTGCTCGGAGTTGAATGGAAATGGCAGTTCAGTGTTTGGCAATAACTGCGTAGTTGTTTTGAAAGAAAGCGCCTGCTCGGAGTTGTATGGTAATGACTGTTTAGTGCTTGGCAATAACTGTGTAGGAGTTTTGAAAGACAGCGGCTGCTCGGAGTTGAATGGCAGTGGCGGAACTGAAACAGGTGAAGACAACGAAATATCTGCAGTCATTGAAGGAGCAAGTAGCAGAGATGGTGACGTGGTTGACATTGGGGAAACAGTTTGTTCAGTAGTAAGGGCGGAGGAAGTGTATGATGGAGGTGTGTCACGAACCTTCAACGAAGGGACAGCACCTTGCGCAAGTATGCGCTGAGGGCACTCATAAGCCAGGTGTCCCTCAGCTCTACACCGGAAACACTGGACACCAGCAAATAAGTTGAAAACGTATGTTCGTGTGTCCGTAACAAGTTGCAGAGATGTGGGGCGGTTAGAAATGGCTTGGTCAGTGGGGAAAATAACACGATATTGGCGACGTCCTCCTTGCACAAATTTGAATGGAGAGTCTCTGGCAGCAGCTGGGAGAAATTAAGTCTCTCCCACTACTCGACCAAGAGTGCCGAGTGCAGCAACAAGTAAGTTGTCAGGAATAGCAGTAGGCACAGGAGATAATGTCACTGTGACCGGGCGCTGTGCAGAAGCAACAGGTTGCAAGTGAAAAGAGCCAATATCAATGCCTGTGGCAAGAACGGTGTCGGTGGCTTTTTGTTGAACAAAATGAACGACAACACCCCCTCCAATGCGAATAATTGAAACGATGCTTTCCTTGGGAACAACTTTAACCAAGGCCTCCAAATAGAGGGGGAGGGGTGTCACGAAGAGACGGAAAATACACACTTAATAACAAAGCTGAGGAAAGTTCTTTACCTGCTGGTGAGTCGTCAGAAATCCGAATCTTGAGAACTTTATCTTCTCTAGAAAATTGTGGTTGCATTGAAAGAGGTGCATGAGATTGGTTTGGACGAGCAGTCGCAGCATACGAGCGTGGAGGAGTAGCAGCCGTGGCAGCAGAACGTGACTCGGCATCCAGGATATGCAAATTAGGACGAAGAACATTCGATGCAGAAACATTAGGACGAAGCACATTAGAAGCAGAAACACAATTAGAAGTAGACAAATCCACATTTGAAGAGGTCATAGTTGTCTCACAAGCGGTCGATGTAGCCAAAGAAAATCCAGCGGAGATAAAATCAGCAGACGGAACTTGCATTTGTACTTGGGAAGCAGCCATCATGGCCGCTAAGCCGAACAACACAACACTGTGTGCTGCAACTGCGTCACACAGAAGAAACACAAAATAACGAAACAGAAGGCACACACACTCACTGCAAGTGAGGCAAAACGGTGAATACACAACACAGTCAACACGAACCACTAACGCAGACGATAAATTCACAGGAAAAAACATTTTTTTTTTACAGACGCAAAGGAAAGAAACGAACGGCTTGTCGGTCTTCACGATAACCACAGAGGAACGTTCTGGTACCGTGACCTGCTGCCATGGTGACGCAGAGGATTTGTTATGTATATGCTTTGTTGGTAAAACTATCTCAGTTGTTTAACGGTTTAGCATTTCTCTAAGATGTATACATCTTACGGAAATGCTTTTTTCACCGCTTTTGTTTTCCTTAGTGGTAAACTTAGTAAGTGCTATAAGTTCAAACGACAAAAGTCCTCCCTTCCAAAAAATAACGACAGTAAAAAAACTCGGAACTTTGGAATGGCGGCGGAGCAAAGTCCTTCAATAAAAATAGAAGGAAATTGAAAAAGTTCGGCAAAAATCCAACAGGGAGTTCGCCATTTAAATTAAGTGCCCATGTTTCTATCAGTTTTTTAATACTTATTTGCTTAGACATGCAATACAAATTGAAATTTATATGAATTTTCGAGTTTTTATTTCATGTAATATACTTGTAGCTCGGGCTGCACGGCCCGAGCGCTACTCTGGAAACGAATGTAACAAGCCTAGAGGCGCAGACCCTAGTATTTAAAAATGTTCTACATCTATGATATAGAAAAGCATACTTTTCGAGAAAACTTTAGAACATGATTTTTACGAACATGACGAAAATACAATCACTTGATACGCCATCGTACTTTTCAATGTTTGTCTGTACGCAGCATGAATCCATTTAACGACTTGGGCAAAGAAAGAATAAATTCAATTGAACTCCACAGGTTAATCATTTTAAAGCAGAATCGACTCAACTGAGCTAAGATTGTAAATTTTCTGTGAAACCAGTCTGAAAATCGGTAGGCCAGACTTTAGCTGTCGAAAACCACGTGTTTTCATCAGAAATACAGTTTATTGCCTGCGGTAAGCCAGGAAAGAGAAATAAGTCACCTCTTTTCGAACGCGACTAAAACAGCGGTTCAATAACAAACAGATCGGCCATTCCGATAATACAATTTAGAGCAAATGTTTTCTCAATAACTTTCTCACTACAACGTTCTACAAAGTTGATATTTGCTTTTTTTTTTTTTTTCTGAAAATTGGTTAACAGGATTTTTATTACAGAACAACATATAAAATATGCAGTCATGATAGAAATGGATTGCGAACTACCATGCCGAGAGAAGTACTGTGATGTTGACCTGTATACTCGTTTTGCACAATCACTGAAGCATGAAAACAGCGTGGAATGTTTTAGAAAATAATAAGTGATTTTCTTTTATTTTACATATGGGCGTCGGGTGCGTTAGCCGGGTGCTCCGGAGCTTGAGATTCATGAATGGATGCGGAGTACCCGTTAGGTCTGTGATAACAATAAAAGCCCCTCCATAAGATTATATTACCCGAGTTGTTTTATCAACTTATTTTTAGAGAAACAACACTAGTATTTCCTTATGTTCAGTACTTCTACATATGAAACGATTTATTACAACCAGAGAGTATGCAGTAAACAAATCCTATATTTAAATTTCTTTATATTCACTTAGGGGAGGTGAGAAAAGTTTTGCGGTTCATACAGTTATTAGAATGTACACTACCTTGAAACAAACAAACTACTTCTGGTAAAACACTTCCAAAATCCAGTGTCAGAATCTTACGCTAAGAGTGTTTCATAAAGAGGTAGAAATAACTTAAGCAAAAACAAATATGTCGAGCGAGCCAAACCACATATCAAAAATATTTAATTCCACTCCCAGTATTTAAAGCCCAATTACCCAGATGCCACATTAAAATGTTAATAATTTGGTTAATTCTGAAGCACTAATTCTGCGTTTCGCGCATATTTAGCTCTAAGTAAGCACTAAGTACTCTGTATGGAAATTTAAATTTTTCGATATGCAGTTCGGCCAGCTTGACACATAAAAAACTGCTCTTAAGAAACATACGACATACATTACATATGCTGTGCATGCACATGCACAGCATATTGTTTATGCCGTACGTTGCATACTTTGTGTGTATGCTATGCATGCACAACCATACACACAAAAACACGCGAAAATAGAATGGAGACTTCGAATGTACGTCTTTAAAGGGACTAAAATACCTGTTACTAGAAAAGTACATAAGAAAAATTAAAAGCATCCTTATGTATGTGTATATATATATATATACTATCTACCAACAAGTAATTGGACACCTGTGATAGCAAAGGAAAACGAAGTTCATTCACCTTCAGTAGTTGGTGGAGGGAGCCTCCACGAGCGGCGATTACAGCAGCGACCCTCCGGTGCATACTCTCAACCATGCGTTGTACGACGGCTAGCGGTATTTTCTTCCACTCGGCTTGGAGAGCACAGGTCAGTTCCTTCACCTAGGTTAGTTCCTTTTAGTCCTATCGAGCAGCTCTGGGACGAGTTGGTACCCCTAAAGTCGGCGCCCCAACTCGTCCCAGAGCTGCTCGATAGGACTAAGGTCCGGGTTCTGCGGAGGCCAGTCCATTCTATTAACCCCATTGTCACCATACCAAGCGATGGTGGACCTTGCAACATGACAGGTGGCATTGTCCTCCTGAAAGTAACATAGGTCCACCCCGTAAAACTGCCACAACGTAGGAAGCGCATGGTCATCCAAAATGGTGCAGTAGGTCTCGGCGCCGAGTCTACCAGGAATTGCGACCAAGGGTCCCGTGCCATACTAGGAGAAACACCCCCATAGTATTATTCCACCGCCGCCGAACTTCACAGTTGGAACAATACATTCCGGCAGGAGGCGTTCTCCAGGCAGACACCAAACCCAGACCTTGCCATCCGAACGGTAGAGGGTGAACCTTGATTCGTCGCTCCATAGAACCTGTTTCCACTGTTCAACGGTTCACTGTCTACGTTCTTTGCACCACGTTAGCCGAGCAGCGCTAGGTGATCAAAGGCTTGTGGGCGGCAGCACGTCCATGATAACAGAGCAGATGGGCTTCCTTACGGATGGTATTCATCGAACGAATACTCTCGGTTGCCTGTTGAAACTCCTCGCGGATGTGACCCATCGATTTGTGCGGTTCTTCCGAATTTCTCTGGCCAGCACCCGTCGGTCTGTAACTCACAGTTTTGTGGGTCTGCCGGGTCGTGGCACATTGCAACAGTCACCTCTCATCTTCCACTTGCCAATCACGTAGGCCACTGTCGATTTTGGGTACTTCAACTCGCTGGATATGTCACGTATGAATCGGCCATTTCTGTGATACCCGACGATTACACCTTTCTCGAAATCAGAGAGCTCCGAACTGCGTGGCATCTTGCATGCGACTGGTTGCGTTGTTGTTTCCCACACGATATTTAACGGCGGCGGCAGTGACGTGTATCAGAACCGCAGATATCGTCGATTGCAGGGGTGTCCAATTACTTGTTGGTAGATAGTGTATGTAGGCGTTACAGATCCGTATCCTAAAGTACCCAATATATAGCCCATGTATTACAGTTGTTAGTACACTGCCGGACAATTGCTAAGAACGGATGACAATAGCAACGATAGCAACCATAAAATGGAAGGCAGGAAAATGTGGAAATTAGCATAAGTGCGGGATACAGTAAGACGTGTTGTGCGTATGCAAATTTTGGATTGCCGAACTTGTTCGTGACGTCATAGTGCTGATAAGAGATATAAAGGATTTGACGCGTTTTGACCGTTGTTGTTCAAACGCAAAGTTGAAAGGAAAGAATCAATTGACGAACTTGCAATTTTCAATATGTCTTCCCGACATCACCTAGATGATTTTACGCGTGGCCGTATTATTGGCAAGATTGAAGAAGGGCGAAAAATAACAGATGTTGCCAGGGAGTTCGACGTCAGCCACAGTGTTGTTTCAAGGCTTTGGAAATCATTTCAAACAAATGGAGAGTGTAGCAAACGTCACGGGGAGGTCGTGTTCGCAGAACGACACCTGCAGAAGATCGGTACATAGTGCTATCAACAAAAATACACCGGCGCAGCACAGCTAGTGAGGTAGCAAATCAGTTTATGGCTGTTACTGGCAAGCGGATCTCCCGAAAACTGTCGCCAGACGTTTGCATGACGGAAGACTATACGCCCGCCGTCCTGTTGTGTACATCCCATTGTCCAGACGTCACCGTACCGCCCGTTTGCAATGGTGCCATCAACATCGCAATTGGACTGATAACGACTAGTCTGCTGTCCTCTTCTCAGATGAGAGTAGATACAGGTCTGATTGTCGACGACAACTGATCTGGCGTGATAGTGGTACTGCATATTGTCCAGCAAACATACAGGAAAGGGACCGATATCCGATATGTAGTGTCATGGTATGGGCTGGCATCATGATCAATGGTCGTACGTCCCTCTATGTGCTTCCAACTGGGACTATGACTGGTCAACGATACATTAATGATGTTCTGCTACCTCATGTTCGCATGTTCCGTGGTGCTGTCGGTGATAGATTCATTTTCATGGATGACAACGCAACATGTCATCGAACAGTCGCTGTCCAGGAGTGTCTTGAGAGCGATGATATTCAACGCCTCGTATGGCCAGCACGTTCTCCAGATCTGAATCCCATTGAAAATGTGTGGGATGCTTTAGGGATTAGTCTTGCTGGTCGCCAATGCCCTCCAATAAACAAGGACACCCTCATCCGTGCACTGACAGAGGAATGGGATAAATTACCCCAACAGCTACTTGATAATGTTGTGCAAAGCATGACACGACGTGTGGAATCTTGCATCGCCCTCCATGGTGGCCATATCCCGTATTGACATCTTACGCCGGAACGCCTGCGGACGGTAATTGCATTTTTCACGTTTACGTAATCTGCACAAAATGGCCTGTTTGTCCCTTGAACACGTTCCAAAGCCTTCTGGATTTCAGAGCACAATAAATTGTCTTTCTTGTAATGTCCTGGCATTCTGACATTATTTTATTTCACTTGGCATCCAACCACACTTACTTTTTTATGCGCTATATAGCCGTTTATGATCCGTCCTTAGCAATTGTCCAGCAGTGTATAATGTCCCTTAAGATACACACACGTATCATCATTAATTCAGAAATCTAGAAAAATATTCAAAAATTACGGAAATTACCAAACAGAAGTCCACTAACTATCACTAATGAAATTGTCCAAACTCATTTTAGATTGCGTAATACATCGGCTTCGTGAACAGGTCAAAGACGTGTTCATGTAACACGTATTTTAAAAATCTTTAGCCAGAATATGACGTCACCACTCGAAATTACAGCACATTACAGGTTCTGACTGGACTAAAATATGTGTTGTTCGGAGTTATCCTTAATGTTTTTGGACTGAAGCATGTGCTGTTGGGAGCAGCACAACAAAAAGAATTCACTTCTAAAATCCTTTAAAATAAAGATTTCTTGAGCTGACTAGCACGCTAAACAAAAACACGATGGATTTTTAAATGGTTTTTTAGGACATCATAATTCTTGAAGCGCCTAGATGAGAAGTAAAATAACTGCGATGTGTAAGGGTTGGACAGAATAATGTCAAAACCACGCTCAGACACGTGACTTTTAATGCAGCTCCGTATGCCACAATGCGCAAAGATATCCACCACTTTTTGGTTGTAATAGCTTTGTTTACAATATCAAGGTCCTGTTTAATAGTCCAGTCAACGAAGACTGAAAATGGGCAAATATAAGAAATAGATATGAAAGTTTTGAAACTTGGCACACTTGTTTATAGGTTATACACTATCTACCAACAAGTAATTGGACACCTGTGATAGCAAAGGAAAACGAAGTTTATTCACCTTCAATAGTTGGTGGAGCCTCCACGAGCGGCGATTACAGCTGCGACCCTCCGGGGCATACTCTCAACAAGGCGTTGCACGACGGCTAGCGGGATTTTCTTCCACTCGGCTAGGAGAAAACAGGTCAGTTCCTTCACCGATTTCGAACGGTGGGGGCACCCTTTAAGTCGACGCTCCAACTCGTCCCACAGGTGCTCCATAGGGTTAAGGTCCGGGTTCTGCGCAGGCCAGTCCATTCGATTAATCCCATTGTCACCATACCAAGCCATGGTGGACCTAGCAACATGACAGGTGGCATTGTCATCCTGAAAGTAACATGGGTCCACCCCGTAAAACTGCCACAACGTAGGAAGCGCATGGTCATCCAAAATGGTGCAGTAGGTCTCGGCGTTGAGTCTACCAGGAATTGCGACCAAGGGTCCCGGAATAATTCCACCTCCGACGAACTTCACACTTGGCACAATACATTCCGGCAGGAGGCGTTCTCCAGGCAGATGCCAAACCCAGACCCTGCCATCCGAACGGTAGATGATGAACCTTGATTCGTCGCTCCAGAGAACCTGTTTCCACTGTTCAACGGTCCACTGTCGACGTTCTTTGCACCACGTTAGCCGAGCAGCGTTATTGAACTTGGTGATCAAAGGCTTGTGGGCGGCAACACGTCCGTGATAACCAAGCAGATGGGCTTCCTTACGGATGGTATTCATCGAAAGAACACTCCCGGATGCCTGCTTGAAACTCTTCGCGGATGTGGCCTATCGATTTGGTGCGGTTCTTCCAAAGTTCTCTGGCCAGCACCCGTCGGTCTTTAACTCCCAGTTTCGTCGGTCTGCCGGGTCGGGGCACATTCCGACAGTCACCTCTCATCTTCCACTTGCCAATCACGTAGGCCACTGTCCCTTTTGGGTACTTCAACTCGCTGGATATGTCACGTATGGATTGGTCATTTCTGTGATACCCGACGATTACACCTTTCTCGAAATCAGAGAGCTCCGAACTGCGTGGCATCTTGCATGCGACTGGTTGCGTTGTTGTTTCCCACACGATATTTAACGGTGGCGGCCGTGACGTATATCAGGACCGCAGATATCGTCGATTGCAAGGGTGTCCAATTACTTGTTGATAAATAGTGTATCAAAAGTCCTGACTAGTGAAGATTATGTCAAAAGTCCTGACAAATCAGAGGTGAGCTGTAGTCGCCATCTTGAAAAATAGGTACTTTGGGGGGGGGTCGTGAATATCTCGAAAATGGTTGGTCGTAGCCCAAAACTATTATTTACAAAATTGAAGCTTACAACATTTCCTACAAAAAAAGGTTGTGTTCACTTTTTGTATCTCTAATAGTTTCTGAGATAATCGGGTGTCAATATTGTACTGTTTCGCTGATCGCTACGTTATCACTACAGTTTTTAATAGAAATGAGCTAGTGATAACGTAGCGATCAGCGAAACAGTACAATATTGACACCCGATTATCTCAGAAACTATTAGAGATACATAAAAAGTGAGTCCAACCTTTTTTGTAGGAAATTTTGTAAGCTTCAATTTTGTATTTAGTAGTTTTGGGCTACGACCAACCGTTTACGAGATATTCACGAAAAACCGAAAAAACGTACTTATTTTTCAAGATGGCGGCTAGAGCTCACCTCTGATTCGTCAGGACTTTTGTTATAATCTTCACTAGATACATGTAAAGAAGTGTGCCAAGTTTCAAAACTTTTATATTTATTTCATCTGAAAACCCTATTTTGACCGGATTATAAGTGCATTAAAAGAGTCTTGTTTCAAAATTTCTTTCAGGGTGACCACGAAATGGGCGACTTAAAGGACTTCAAAAGAGGCTAATTGTTGGTGGCAGGCTAGTTAGTGCTTCCGTGACAACAGTCGCCAGGGTAGTGGAGGTATCGAGAGCTACTGTGTCCAGCGTCAGGAAATCATACCGTGTTTGTGGTAAAACCTCGTCTGCGAAACACAAGAGCGGCCGGAAAACGACTCTGACTGACAGACAGGAGAGCATTAAAGAGGATTGTTACACGTAATTAAGACCACGGCGCCGAAAATTACTGCGGAGCTCAATCAGCATCTCCAGACCACAGTATTAACTAAGCAAGTGCGCAGGGAACTGCATAAACAATATATTCGTGGCAGAGCTGCTATTGTAAAACCTCTGGTGACCCGGATGAATGCACAACGGTGACGACATTGGTGCATACAACGAGGACTGCTGATGCACGAAAGCGTGTAATGTTGTCGGATGAATCCACATTCACACTATTCCCCACCGCAGGACGTGCTTACGTGTGGAGAACAACGTAAAAAGGGTACAACCCAGACTGTTTGCTCCCAACAGTGCAGCATGGTGGTGGTTCTGTCATGCGCTGGGCGGTCATATCATGGTTTTCAGCAGGCTTCCTGATCACCTTGTAAGGACGGAAGGCGTATGAAACCATTTTGACCGACGAAGTCCATCCAATGGCTCAGACACTGTTTCCTGCAAGGGATGCCATCTATCAAGATACTAACACCCCAATTCACAGAGCTCAGGATGTCCAATCATGTTTTGAGGAACATGAGGACGAACTTTCACACCTTCCTTGGCCTCTCCAATCACCACACTTAAACATCATCGAACCACTGTGGTCCGTGTTGGAAAACAGAGGGAGATTCCTCTAATGTCCTCCTGTATCTCTCAAGGACCTAGAGCAGTTTCTGCGTGAAGAATGGTGTAACATCCCACTATCCACCATACAGGATTTGTATGCGTCCATTCCAAGGGGGATTCAGGCGGTTTTGAAGGTTGTCCCACACCCTATTAGGTACGTAAAACCTTCTTTTCCTAGGTGTTCACATTATTCTGTCCAAACACTGTACATTTTAAGCTGTAGAAACATAAAACATGAAAGCTTAACAGTTCCACTTTTAAAAGGATTAGTTCACAGCAGTGAACGTGGTTGTTTTCGAGTTTATACATCTTGTTTAACTGGTTCGGAATTTTAACTTAGATTGCAGGTCAGTTTCATTTTTCTAATGATGAAATACAGGTTTCATATTTTTCATAAATATAACAATTTTGTCACTGCTTTTCAGGTACTTGTCGAAAAGGTACAATTACTGGAAGGAAGTCGGCATTCCATATGTGCCCGCGGTACCACTTTTAGGCTCCATGGGAAGTTCATTTTGGAGAGTAAGTAAATTCCAATATCAATGTATTTAATACGTGCCTTTTAAATATTTGTACATATCTTCCCCTTCCGTGTTTTCTGCAATGACAAAAGTTGATGACACCATTGTCACAAAGTAAACTCCCTTTAGTGGTAATGGGCTAGACATATTTCTAGTAGGACGGACAGCTGAAATATTAGTTTGGATACCAAGAGGACAGGAATATACCCCCAAACAAAACCACGCGAAAGCAGGCTAGAGTGACATAGAACTTAAGACACCGAGTTGTAGTAAAAACTTGAGGACACCTTTTATACATGATTGGGTAAAGAATAGCTGCTGGGGATGGTAATACTTCGCTACCAATGAATTCTTTTGTTCGATTCTGTTTCAACGGGAGCATATTAAGTTTGGATTCCTTCAAAATTCTTTAAGTTCATGAACGTTCTATTAGGTGTGTAACTTGATTCTCGGCCACAGGCACGGCACGTTGACAGCAAATTATAGCAAATCGAATAGTACCGAATCAAGGAAATAATCCCCGTCGTGTTGGATACATTTGAGCCATCGGTCAGGGAGCTGCCGAATGCCATTGCGGAAAAAAGAAGGCTGTTTCGAGTTGATGAAGTCATCAATACTTGTGTGGACCTCCTCGACAGAAGTGAAGTGCGTATCACTCAGGTGATGTTGCAGGGAGCGAAAGAGGTGATAATCCGACGGGGAATACGACGGGTGGATCAAAATCTCCCATCCCAGGTAGGTGATAGTGTTTAAAGTCGTTTTCGCGGTATGAGGACGCGCGTTATCCTCAAGCAACAGGACCGACCTTCTGCCCTTGCCGGTGTATGGCCTTTTCGCCTCCATTGCGTCAGTCACACGAATGAGTTGCTGACAATAACGCTCAGCATTGACCGTTTCACCAGGTTTGAGTAACTCATTGTGTACGACACCGAGCTGATCCCACCATATGCACCGCAACAACTTCTCGGCATGGATATTCGGTTTGGCGGTACTGGTGGTAAGCTGATCTGGATAAGCCCACGATTTGCGCCGCTTAGGATTATCGTAGAGGATCCACTTCTCATCACAGGTCAAAATCTTGGAGGAAATCCTTCTTCTTGAATCTAGGGAGCAAGGACACAGCAACATCGTAGCGCCCAGACTTGTTCGCAGCTGTGAGTTGGTGGGGCACCCAACGGCCTTCCTTGTGAATCCGTCCAAGCTTGTGCAGGCGCTTTGCAATGGCTTGTGGTGTTACTCCGAGTTCCTGGGCGAGCTCTGACTGTGTGCGACAGGGATCCGCGTCCAACAGTTGTTCCAGTTCCTCATCGTCAACTTTCTGTGGCTGTCCCGGACGTTCTGCATCACGGAGATCGAAATTTCCCTGCTTAAACCGCTGGAACCACTTCTTGCATATACTGTAGGACACAGCAGCCTCACCCAAAGCAGCACAAATCATTTGCTGGGCACCTTTTTTCAGCTGAAACGCGAACAGGGGGCAGTGCCTCAAATGCTGCTTCTCGAATGATATTGCTTTCACAGTCAACTTTTGTCCCTTCTGTCACTACAGCTGTGAGCGGTTACGGTTGCCTGGAAAGCTGTTGGGTGGCGCTACAATCAGCCATTATCGCACACAGCAATTTACATTTGCCGACGTTCTATGATCGCTTGCGGTTAGCGGCCGAGAATTAAGTTGCACACCTATATAATACAGTATATCCTCAAATCCCAGGAAGTTCTCGAAATTCAATGTAATGTATTTTCCCGACAGAAGTCGATCTTACTTATTCCACAAATCGATTTTTTTATTTTTTGCTACTAAAGTGGTACTGATTTGCTGAAAATAACGAACTTTTGCAGGGATTTTTTTCTGGAGGGGGCTTAACGACCAGTGTGATCAAGATCTGTTCCTCGGATATAAACAGTCGCCTGTCCCTAATTAAAGGCCCCTGGTTCCTGGGAAGGGTGAGATGTAGCCCAAAGTAAGACAAATACACTGTCTGTGCCTGACTCGGAATTCGAAACCGGACCCATGTGGAACGAATGATTAGAAGCCAACACTTCATACCACTCAGCATCAGGGGTGGGAAGTTCTTTGGCCTCCCCGGTGGCGCACTGGTCTAAGCGAAGGCTTCTGATCATTTGTCCGGGATGGGTCCGGGTTCGAATCCCGTGAGACATACATGTTGTGTTTGTCTTACGGCACTGGCTCTCTCCCTTCCCTGGAACCAGTGGCCTTAAATTAGAGACGGGCGACTGCTTATAGCCCGTTGAGTTGCTCACGGTGGTCGTTAAACCTCCAATAAAATAAAAAAAAAAAAAAAAAAAAAAAAAAAAAGAAGTTTCGTTGAAAGTTCGCATAAAGCTCCGAAATTCTGATACAGTGTGTTTTTCCGCATCATATCATATTAGAATCTTAACCTATCAAAGTTAGTGTGCCGCCCCGGTGGCGCAGTGGTCTAAGCGATGGCCTCTGATCACTCGTCCGAAAGGGGTACGGGTTCGAATCCTGTGAGGCATGGATGTTGTGTTTGTCTTACGGCACTGGCTCTCTCCCTTCCCTGGAACCAGTGACCTTAAATTAGGGACGGGCGACTGCTTATAGCCCATTTAGTTGCTCACGGTGGTCGTTAAACCTCCAATCAAAAAAAAAAAAAAAAAGTTAGTGTTAGATAATGTTTTGCAATGTGAACATCATACTAAAGATCTAATAAAACAACACTGTGGTTAATCGTTATATCTAACTTTGATAGGTTAAGATTAAAACAGCAGAAGATTGCATATATTGATACTAAGCTTTTGTATGAACATTAGTTCTGTGGTTTCCGATTCACTGTGGCCTTCGATGGTATATTAAGCCCAAAAATGAGCTTTTGTTGCTGCAGGACAATGGTGTCGTGGGACACTGCGTAACTCGGTCCCCGATCCTGATGGCGCATTATGGAACAATATAAAATTGTACCGTTGATCGATTTTAGCTCCTGGATATTTGAAAGACAGTACAAAAGCTTCACTTCCTAAGTGAGACTAATATGGAAGTTTATTACAAGAATATCCATTATCGTGTGCGATTACCACCGTAATAGTTACCCACTTGCTAATGCCTAAAGAGCTGGTCTCTCACATGTGGTACCACATAACTCATGCTAAATTAATAAGGTACATGATATGTTTCTACTGCTACGATCCTCCTAGTGTTGATTACCTTATATGGTAAAGCGCCCATGTCTGAAGAGTGTCTGCTTAGAATCATGGAAATCGTAACCCACTGCGCGTGCGCTGGAACCAGAATAAACACAGTGTCTTCAAGATCTGTTAGTCGGTACACGATGATGTGTAAATTTCGTAGGTAAATAATAACGAATGCCGATAGCTGTGCATGTTCTGGCTGGTCTTCGTAGCAAGAGACAGTCACCGCATGTCATACTGCAGTTACATGCACCCCAATCACTAATGCACCGATCCCAGCACTCCAATAAATGTCACCAAATGAGTTACGGTGGCGTAGCGAGTTACACACACTGGTTGCTACGATTTAATCGCTCATACCAAATGGCTATTACGAGTATCCTAGTCAAACATATCAGATTACTCTTAGCAGTATTCAAATCAGAAAGACCAGCCGCTTATTGCCTGCGCCATAATTAGCGAGACCGAATAGTCTTAAGGAATTTGTCAATTAACAGTTCAGCATCTTCAGACGAGGTGGACGGGTGTGCCCAAAAATTTTAGATTAATATATATTTTAAGGAATCATGTGCTGGAGTTAAAAAGCAACAGCATTTTTTTCTTTATTTCATTCTAACACATAGTTAAGCTTTCATTTTCTCAGCACTAATATTGTGTGTGTATGTATGTGTTTCTAAAATTCAGCTCACAAAACTGTTGACATTCAAGACTTCCCAAGATGTCAAAATTAGATAAGCGCTAGCTGCATCCCATTTTCGAAAGGTATGAATGCTTACTTTTGGGAATGCTGATAATATTTAAACTTACCCATGAGGATTCAGCAATCACGCTGATTATCTTAAGTAGAATATAAAACAACGTATAGACTATGACTAGTAGTAGATGAGCTTAGATCTGCTGGAATTTCACCCTAACGACTGTTCAAAGAATATGGACCATTAAACGTCACTAAGGTTTGTCATGAAAAGAGGAGTCAACTGAATTTTTCACATTTACGAATTCATTGAACGTTTTGTCTTCAATCAGTGCTGTTGCGTTTTCTCGATATTCCAGGAAGGTGTGGATCGCTGTCAAATATCAAGCAAATATTCCGTGAAAGAAGGTGGAGTGCATACCAAGCATCTATGGAAATATGCTTGCACACTCGCAGAGGGACAAAATGTATTGATAAAAGGTATACTCTATATGTATTGAACAATCATCATTGTCAACCATTATCAATCCATTGCTGGAGAAGGTCTCCCCAAGTTTCCTCCACAACGGTCTGTCTTGTGCCAGTCTCCTCCATGTCACCCCTGCATACTTTCGAATTTCATCCACCCATCTCCCATGTGGTCTTCTTCTGGATCTTTTCCTGTCCCTTGGAATCCAATCTAAAATTTCGGCTGTCCATCGATGATCTGTCCTTCTGGCAGTATGTCCAGCCCATTGCCATTTCAGGGATTTAACTCTGATCATGATGTCTTCCACTCTTGTCATTTTTCGGATCGACGAGTCTTCTTCTTATCTCTCCTGGTTACACCAAGCATGCACCTCTCCATGCTGCTTTCAGTTGTCTGCAGCCTTTGTATGTCTCTTTTAGTTAAGGTCCACGTCTCTGCACCATACGTCAGCACTGGAAGGATGCATTGATCAAACACTTTTCTTTTAAGACATAATGGCATATTGCTCTTGAAAATTATACTGTTTCTTCCAAAAGCTCTCCAGGCAAGTTTTGTAAGCCGATTAATTTCTTCATCAATGTGACCCTCACTTGATATCTGCTGTCCAAGATAAACGTGTACGTGCCTGTTATCTCCAGCTTTTCTACATCAATCGATAAATCTTCATTTCTTGTAAAAGCATTGAACATCACTTTTGTCTTCTGAAAGTTTATTTTTAATCCCACTTCTTTACTCTTGGCAGCACGTTCCTGGATCATACTCTGCAGGTCTGATGGTGTAGTTGCAAAAATGACTACGTCATCAGCAAAACGAAGGTGGGCTAGATAATCTCCATTAATCTTTATCCCCTTGCTTTCCCAGCGCAGCGACTGAAAGACCCTCCAATGTAGCATTAAAGAGCTTCGAAGATATGGTATCCCCTTGTCTCACTCCCTTTCCAATTTTTATGTGTGTTGTATTTTCAAACAGCCTAATCTTTGCACTTGCATTTTCATAGATTTTATTAATAATATTAATGTACGCATCTTCAATACCGCAGGATTTCAGAGCCATTGTAACTGCTGATGGTTTCACCGAATCAAAGGCTTTTTCATAATCGATAAAAGCCATGCACAATGGGAGTTCATATTCCCTCGCTCTTTCAATTAGTTCTCTCAGTACGTGGATATGATCTATTGTGCTGTAGCCACTCCTGAATCCAGCTTGTTCTCTCGGTTGAGCCATGTCCAGTGTTACCTTCAAGCGGTGTGAAAGAACTTTAGTGAAGATTTTATAAAACACTGATAGGAGGCTGATAGGTCTGTAGTTTCAGAGATCCCCAATGTCACCTTTTTAATGTAGCAGAATCATTGTAGCGGTGTTCCAATCCTCAGGGATCTTCCCTTCATTAAGGCATCGAGTTAAAATTGGGGCGAGTACTGTTTCGATTTCTCCACTTGCTTCTTGTATGATGTCTACAGTAATTCCATCTTCTCCTGGAGCTTTTCCCCGCTTCATGTTCTTGATTGCAAGTGCAACTTCTGCTGGAAGGACTGGAGGAACTCTGGTACTGGTACCTTTCATGATGTCTGGAGTGCATGTACCATCCCTTTCATATAATTTGGAGTAGAAATCTTTCGCTCTTGTCAAAATTTCGCCTCTATTTCTTGTTACAGAACCATCTTTTCTCAGTGCCATAATCTGTTTTCTTCCCTTACTGAGATGTCCCTTTGCTATCTTTAGGCTTTGGTTGTTTTCAATTGCTTTCCTCACTAGTTCACAGTTGAATTTTCTTAAGTCTTCAGTGATACTTTTTCTTACTGTCTTGCATAGCTCTATATATTCCACTTTGGAAGTCACATCTTCTTTAGTTGTCCTCATCTCTCTTCTTTTTTGCATCAACATTTTGGTTTTTCCTGATAATTTGTTCACATGCAACTTGTTCTTAGACCCAGCTAATTTTGTTGCTGTTTCCATAAGAGCTTTGGTTACTTTTCTGTTAACTTCAGAAATATCCACTTCTTCCGATGTTAGGCCTTCTAAAGCAGAGAATCTGTTCTTCAGTTCCAACTTGAAGGTATTACGGTGTTTTTTAAGGTTGGTTATGTCTATACATTTTGTTTTTCTTATGAGCTTGCCACGTAAAAGTTTAGTGTTGAGATGCATCTTACATCTCACCAATCTATGGTCACTACCTGTGTTGAACTTGTTTAGCACACTGCAGTCTTCTATGATGAATTTTTTGTTACACATAATAAAATCAATTTCACTTGTTGTCCCATTTGGATGTCTCCATGTTCATTTCCTGTGTGACTTTTTCTTGAAAAAGGAGTTCATGATGAAAAACCCTTCTGCCTCTGCAAACTCTACAAGAGTATTTCCACGCTGTTGCTGTGACTGAATTTACCTACTGAAGTTTCATTCTGTTGCATTTGCCCTATTTTTGCATTGAAATCTTCCATAATTATCTTCAAGTGCTGCTTACTTTTATTATTTCGATGACGAATTTCCTTATAAAATTCTTCAATTTCTTCTTCAGTATGACTTGTGGTGGGTGCATAAGTTTGAATAATCTGAGCCTGGTATCTTTTAGAGACTTTGATAACGAGTCGTGCAGCTCTGTCAGAGGAACTTTCAACTTCTACAACTTTATCCTTCAGTTTCTTGTTTATTATAAATCCAACACCACTAGTTCTGCCAGTATCTGTCCCACGATAGTAGAAGAGATGTCCACTTTTCATTTCAATGAGATCTTCTCCTTTTCTCCTTACCTCACTTAGCCCGACGATGTCCCACTTGATCCTTTGTAGTTCCTCTTCCAATTCAAGAAGCCTTGAATCAGAAGAAGATAGGGAGCGTCTATTATACGTAGCCAAGGTCAGCATCAGATGGCAGCCTAGTCCGGTCCTCCGGGGATTCTTAGCACCCTCTGCCTTCATGTCGCACTGGCCGCTGCCTTGGCCAGGTACATTCCAGCTGCCGGAGACTGAAGGCCAAGATTTAAATTGTGGAATCATTTTGGAGGGGTTTGGCCATAACTCACCACGCTGGCCAAGCGGGTTGGTGAGTGTGGGATAGCATTTCCTCTAATCCCGATGGTATATATATACCGCTATTGGCGGTCGTCAGAGCCCCTTTAGTGGGAACAGGATGCACCACGAGAAGGCGGGGTTGACATTTGTCAAGGAGAGGCTGTGATGTTACGCATCACCTGACCTTACATCCCATTGAACAATATGCATTTATAAAACGTATACTCTATTGAACCGAAATTCGTTCATTATCGGTGTCATAACAGTAGGATAGCGTAGATTAAGACTATGATCGGGCGTACGTGTGTTAACTAGGAGAGGTGTACAAACTAGTTACGCGTGAAACGGATGCCGAATTTTTTGTTGAACAGTAAATTATACACGCTCAAATCACGCATTTATTTATCAGCTATGAAAGCCTTACATTTTACTATCAATAAAAAGTTTAAGCTGCAATGCGATTAATCATTAACTTTTTGGGGTTAATTTGTAGCAAATGATTTTCAAGAAATGATGAGTGACACAAAGATTTAAGTGGAAAGAATATGATCTAAAAATTCTACTTCGCGAGCTCAGACTGAAATGCTAGAATCGTGCATCTTTCTTTAATAAGCCATCTACCGTTTAAAGCGAAGTTGCGAACTTTACTTTCTATAGGTTTACAACCCAAAATTAGTAGCACTTGGCAGTGATGATTCGTGTACAATCACAGTCTCGACATTTCGCTGTTCAACTTTTTTTCATACAATATATATAAATTGGTGTATATTTTTAAGGGATGTAAGGTCAGGTGATGCGTAACATCACAGCCTCTCCTTGACAAATGTCAACCCCGCCTTCTCGTGGTGCATCCTGTTCCCACTAAAGGGGCTCTGACGACCGCCAATAGCGGTATAACTATACCATCGGGATCAGAGGAAATGCTATCCCACACTCACCAACCCGCTTGGCCAGCGTGGTGAGTTATGGCCAAACACCTCCAAAATGACTCTACAACTTAAATCTCGGCCCTCAGTCTCCGGCAGCTGGAATGTACCTGGCCAAGGCAGCTGCCAGTGCGACATGAAGGCAGAGGGTGCTAAGAATCCCCGGAGGACCGGACTAGGCTGCCATTTGATGCTGACCTTGGCTACCTATAACGGACGCTCCTATCTTCTGATTCAAGGCTTCTTGAATTGGAAGAGGAACTACAAAGGATCAAGTGGGACATCGTCGGGCTAAGTGAGGTAAGGAGAAAAGGAGAAGATCTCATTGAACTGAAGAGTGGACATCTCTTCTATTATCGTGGGACAGATACTGGCAGAACTAGTGGTGTTGGATTTATAATAAACACGAAACTGAAGGATAAAGTGGTAGAAGTTGAAAGTTCCTCTGACAGAGCTGCACGACTCGTTATCCAACTATCGAGAAGATACCAGGCTCAGATTATTCAAACTTATGCACCCACCACAAGTCATCCTGAAGAAGAAATTGAAGAATTTTATGAGGAAATTCGTCATCTAAATAATAAAGGTAAGCAGCACTTGAAGATAATTATGGGAGATTTCAATGCAAAAATAGGGCAACGGCAACAGAATGAAACTTCAGTAGGTAAATTCGGTCACGGCAACAGAAACCAGCGTGGAAATACTCTCGTTGAGTTTGCAGAGGCAGAAGGATTTTTCATCTTGAACTCCTTTTTCAAGAAAAAGCCACACAGGAAATGGACATGGAGACATCCAATTGGGACGACAAGTGAAATTGATTTTATTATGTGTAACAAAAAATTCGTCATCGAAGACTGCAGTGTGCTGAACAAGTTCAACACAGGTAGTGACCATAGATTGGTGAGATGTAAGATGCACCTCAACACTAAACTGGAACGTGGCAAACTCATAAGACAAACAAAATGTATTGACATAACCAACCTTAAAAAACACCATAATACTTTCAAGTTGGAACTGAAGAACAGATTCTCTGCTTTAGAAGGCCTAACATCGGAAGAAGTGGATATTTCGGAAGTTAACAGAAAAGTAACCAAAGCTCTAATGGAAACAGCAACAAAATTAGCTGGGTCTAAGAACAAATTATCAGGAAAAACCAAAATGTTGATGCAAAAAAGAAGAGAGATGAGGACAACTAAAGAAGATGTGACTTCCAAAGTGGAATATATAGAGCTATGCAAGACAACACGAAAAAGTATCACTGAAGACGTAAGGAAATTCAACTGTGAGCTAGTGAGGAAAGCAATTGAAAACAACCAAAGCCTTAAGATAGCAAAGGGACATCTCAGTAAAGGAAGAAAATAGATTATGGCTCTGAGAAAAGAAGATGGTTCTATAACAAGAAATAGAGGCGAAATTTTGACAAGAGTGAAAGATTTCTACTCCAAATTATATGAAAGGGATGATACATGTACTCCAGACATCATGAAAGGTACCAGAGTTCTTCCAGTCCTCCCAGCAGAAGTTGCTCATGCAATCAAGAACATGAAGCGGGGGAAAGCTCCAGGAGAAGATGGAATTACTATAGACATCATACAAGAAGCAAGTGGAGAAATTGAAACAGTACTCGCCCAAATTTTCACTCGATGCCTTAATGAAGGGAAGATTCCTGAGGATTGGAACAATGCTACAATGATCCTGCTACATAAAAAAGGTGACATTGAGGATCTCAGGAACTACAGACCTATCAGCCTCCTATCAGTGGTTTATAAAATCTTCACTAAAGTTCTTTCACACCGCTTGAAGGTAACACTGGACATGGCTCAACCGAGAGAACAAGCTGGATTCAGGAGTGGCTACAGCACAATAGATCATATCCACGTACTGAGAGAACTAATTGAAAGAGCGAGGGAATATGAACTTCCATTGTGCATGGCTTTTATCGATTATGAAAAAGCCTTTGATTCGGTGAAACCATCAGCAGTTACCACGGCTCTGAAATCCTGCGGTATTGAAGATGCATACATTAATATTATTAATAACATCTATGAAAATGCAAGTGCAAAGATTCGGCTGTTTGAAAATACAACACACATAAAAATTGGAAAGGGAGTGAGACAAGGTGACACCATATCTCCGAAGCTCTTTAATGCCACATTGGAAAATGTCTTTCAATCACTGAACTGGGAAAACAAAGGGATAAAGATTAATTGAGATTATCTAACCCACCTTCGTTTTGCTGATGACGTAGTCATTTTTGCCACTACCCCATCAGAGCTGCAGAGTATGATCCAGGAACTTGCTGACAAGAGTAAAGAAGTGAGATTAAAAATGAACTTTCAGAAGACAAAAGTGATGTTCAATGCTTTTACAAGAAATGAAGATTTATCGATTGATGGAGAAAAACTGGAGATAACAGATACGTACGTTTATCTTGGACAGCAGATATCAAGTGAGGGTCACATTGATGAAGAAATTAATCGGCGTACAAAACTTGCTTGGAGAGCTTTTGGAAGAAACAGCATAATTTTCAAGAGCAATATGCCATTATGTCTTAAAAGAAAAGTGTTTGATCAATGCATCCTTCCAGTGCTTACGTATGGTGCAGAGACGTGGACCTTAACTAAAAGAGACATACAAAGGCTGCAGACAACTCAAAGCAGCATGGAGAGGTGCATGCTTGGTATAACCAGGAGAGATAAGAAGAGGAACTCGTGGATCCGAAAAATGACGAGAGTGGAAGACATCATGATCAGAGTTAAATCCCTGAAATGGCAATGGGCTGGACATACTGCCAGAAGGACAGACCATAGATGGACAGCCGAAATTTTAGATTGGATTCCAAGGGACAGGAAAAGACCCAGAAAAAGACCACATGGGAGATGGGTGGATGAAATTCGTAAATATGCGGGAGTGACATGGAGGAGACTGGCACAAGACAGACCGTTGTGGAGGAAACTTGGGGAGACCTTCGTCCAGCAGTGGATTGATAATGGTTGACAATGATGATGATGATGATGATATTTTTAACGAATATATAATTATTTTATTATAAAATATACACAGTCGACTCACATTATTGTGGCCACCACCTACTTTTGACGTCAACAGCGCTAAGCAAATAAAAAAAGACACGTGTCGTGAGCAGGCTTGGAGGGTATATAAGGTATGCTGCAGGCAATCTGAAAACATATCACTCTTTGCTGTCATGGATAAAAGGAGCGATTTATCAGATTTGCGAAAAGGGATGATTATCGGCTTTCAGACCAAGAGTGGCAGTATTTCTAAAACAGCGCACAGTTTGTGAACTGTTCGCGTGCTACTGTGGTTGAAGAGTATCGTGATTAGAGAAATGGCACCGTTGCGAATAAGCGACGTGCAAACTAGGGAGCGCCACGTGCCATTGATGTGAGAGATGAACGTCGGCTTCAAAGGTGCGTAAGGGCCGATCTACACGCTACAGTGGAGCAACTCACTGGACGAATGAACCAGGGGCTACCGGAAGTGTGTCTAAAACGACAGTTCAGCGAACACTGCTGCGTGTGGGGCTCTGATGCACGAGGGTGGTCACTGCACCTATGCTAACGATGGTGCATCGACAGAAAATGCTTACATTTGCACGGCAGTATCTGAATTGGACCTTCGCTGATTGGCAAAGAATTGCCTTCTCCGATGAGTCACGTTTTCTGCTTCATCGAACGGATGGACGTTGGGGTATAAGGCGAGAAACATCGGAGAACAAACACTCTTCAATCATTGCTGGAAGAACACAAGCTGGTGAGAGCAGCGTTAAGGTCTGGGGAATATTTCCGTGGCATTCTCTGGGTCCTCTCATACCTGTGGAAGGCACTATGGACCTAATTCGTTATGAATCCATCCTTCCAGACCCCGTACACCCATTCATGATGATTGTCTTCCCTGGGGCGGATGGGATCTTCCAGAACGACAATGCGACATGTCACACGGCTAAAAATGTCCGAGAGTGGTTGGAAGAGCACGATGAAGACTTCAAAGCACTTCCCTGGCCTCCTAATTCCCCAGACTTAAACACAATTGAGCATCTGTGGGACCACTTCGATCGTGTTGTTCGCTCTATGGATCCTCCACCACGCACCCTTCAGCAGCTGTCAGATGCACTGCAGTCAGCATTGGCCCCACATACCTGTGAACACCTTCCAGCACTTTATTGAGTCACTCCCAGCCCGTCTAGCTGCTGTCCGCGCTACACACGGCGGTTACTCTGGATATTAGCTGGTAGTCACAATAATGTGACTCGACCGTGTATAAGCAAATATGCAACCTGCGCTCTATGGCTTGTATTAGAGGCACAACATCGCGATTTACTGTAATGCAATCTGTGTGACCGTTTTCGATTGACTATCATGTACCAACGTAAAATGGGGCTGCTTTTAAGAGCCGCAAAGCAGCTGTAAAACTAAGTAACGTGACGCGGAAGTCACACTGACTGTGTTGAGTTTTCCAGACGAATAGCGCTTGGTTTTAGTTACCGGTAAAATTGCAAGTCATATTAGAATTCCAAGAATGCCGTATTCTATCTATTAGATAAATGATGTAACTACAGTAACTATAATGGCCACGGTCATCATGTGGGAACCGAAATGTGGTCTGTGCACGGAAAAAAGGCATTTGCTCAACATGCGAAAGGTTTTAAAGTTCATTTTATTCATGTTATTATAAATCGTGAATTTCTTTGCACCTGCGTCTCGTATGCAACCCAAATAAATGCTGTCTGAAATATCAGCTTGCAGAAGGTGCAGTCGATATGCGCGTCATGTACCTCAGCAGCTACGTCGGCAGTTCGAGGCACTGCATGATATTTTCCTAGCCAAGTTTTGCTCTATGTGTAGTTTCCCCTTTGTTTCATAGTCTGTTTTTCTTTCAGTATCCAAGAAATTTCGCTTTCTAACCGCATGTGATGTCAAGTTTGCCGACTACGTGGAATCGTGGTTTTTGTGTTGAATATGAAATACAAAAAGCATAAGTGTATTTGAAAATTATGTAAAAAATATCACAATGACTTCTGACACTCATGTACGCTTTTTTATAACAGAATTTTGTCACTAAGTGGTCACTAGATGATCCTACAACTTTATCAAAAGGAATAGCAGAAATATTCGACTTAATCTGAGCCAAAACAGCATTGCTATTGGAATAGAACAAGTTTTTTTACTATTCTCTGTGCAAACACATTCAAACCCAAACGAAGCCTTCGATTTGCACGCGTTCTTACTTGGAGCAGCACTACGTTTCTCAACGTGATTTTTGAGTGGTATATCCGGAATTAATCCATTGCAATGGTCTTTGCCTAAGAGCAATCACAAAACGAATCCCTGAAAGTTTTCATGATCAGTTTTTTTTTTTTTTTTTTTGATTGGAGGTTTAACGACCACCGTGAGCAACTCAATGGGCTATAAGCAGTCGCCCGTCCCTAATTTAGGGTCACTGGTTCCAGGGAAGGGAGAGAGCCAGTGCCGTAAGACAAACACAACATCCATGCCTCACCGGGATTCGAACCCGGACCCCGTTCGGACGAATGATCAGAGGCCATCGCTTAGACCACTGCGCCACCGGGGCAGCCATGATCAGTTTAAGAAGGTATTTTAGTCGCACAGTGGTGCACTTTTTATCTTAGAAATCGGCTTTGGAGGAATTCTGTTCAAAACCCAGAGAGAATGGAAATTTAGTAGTTGTCACCCAATCCTAATTCCGCTGCTCTTGTGTGCCCTGTCGCGCAATGGTGTTATACGCAGGTGATTTGCAGTAGCGTGTTACGCAGGATCCATCACATATGTCCCACGCTTTACATATTGGTTAAAGAATTTATTACGTCACTAAGTGGTCACTAGATGATGCTACAACTTTATCAAAAGGAATAGCAGAAATATTATTACACCAATACAACATATTAATAGCAATGAAGTCCCCGACATAAAATATTATGCTGCAAGAAGAGAGAGTGTGAGAAAGAAAAGGCGGGTGTGTACGCTATTCCGTTGGTATATCCTAACAATACGGAGAAGATATATACGAGGTCCGATCAAAAAGTTCCGAGACTAGGCCGATATACAACAAAGTACTTGCGTTACTTAAGTCTATGATCTCCCTCAAAGTACTGTCCTTGGGCAGCGATACACCGCTGCCAGCGTTTTTGCCACTGTTGGAACCCTCCCTACAAGTCCTGTTCGCGAATCGTGTCAAGCACCGTCTGCGATTCGCGTTAGATATCGTCCACGGTTTCAAAACGGCGCGGCGACCCTTGAGCTTCAGCTTCATGAAAGAAGTCGCAGGGGGGCTAAATCCGGCGAGTAAGGCGGGTGAGGAAGGGTAGTCATGCTGTTGCGGCTGCAAAACTGGCGTGTTGCCAACGCTCTGTGAGCTGCTGTATTGTCGTTATGGAGCATGAAATCGTCCCTACGCCACATTTCAGGTCATTTGCGGCGAACGTCCTCCCTAAGACGCCGCAGAACATCGCGGTAAAAAAGGGCGGTGGCGGTCTGGTCCTGGGGAACGAATTCAAGGTGCACAACCCCACGAATGTCGAAGAACACGATGAGCATGCTTTTGGTTGCGTTTTGAACCTGTCGGGCCTCTTCCACTGCGACGACTGTTGTTTGGTCTCCGGGTCGTAACCGTAGACCCAAGTCTCGTTCCCAGTGATGACCCGCGACACGAACGTAGGATCATTCACCACCTTCTGACGAAGATCTTGTCAGAGTTCGACACGGAGCGCCTTCTGTTCGGGGTACAGAATTTTTGGCACAAACTTTGCAGCAATGCGGTGCATGTTCAAAACCGACGTCAGAATTTCTTGCACTGTTCGGTATGACACATTGATGATGGTAGCGATGTCTTGAATGGTTCTCCGACGATCCTCGTGCACCAGTTCCCTAAATATGTCTACATTTTCGAGGGTTTTGCTCGTGGATGGTCGCTCTGACCTCTCGTCGTCTTTCAGTGCCGTTCTACCGCTCTTGAAGCGCGAGAGCCACTCAAAACACCTCGCACGACTCATTGCTTCATTGCCATAAGCCTGCCGCAACATTTCATGCGTCTCCATTCCCCATTTTCCGAGTTTGACGCAGAATTTGATGTTCGCTCGCTGCTCTAGTTTGCAGTCCATACCGAAATCGCCGCTGTGTTCTGCACGTGGTCACCAAATATCATGTAGCAGAGCTCCCGATGTTCACAGAACGACGCCACTTGGCACAATGACCCATGACGTTCACTACCCTCGACCGCTGCTCACTCATCCGTGTACTGTCATCTGTTCGCGCGCTACGTACCTAGTCTCGGAACTTTTTGATTGCACTACGTATCGGAATGACAAAGCGATCCCTGGACACTAGATGTAAAGAACACGTGCGAAGTGTCAACCAGGACATTCAGTATACATCTCTCGCCAGAGAAGTCATGCATTCATCGGCTACTCCTGCATGGAATAGTATTAGAAGAATTGCCCCTTACACGAACTTTAAAGAGACTGCCATCACGGAAACAGTCAAAATCCTATCCAGCAAACTAGCGTGCAGTGATATGGTTTCTACTGAACTACCAATGGTTTGGCATGCGTTATTAAAAAATGGTAACACATCGCGACGCACCGTATAATTGCGTGATAAATATCCGTGTAATATGCTCGTGATGTCACCCACGTTACTTTAAGAAATCATTTTTGTTCCTTACGTGTTCCAATTCCCTGCATCTTTATGTCTGCCATTGCCTTGAAAAAGCCTCCCAGTGGAGTGCGAAAGCTTGGCGAGTTTTTGTGCTTACACCACCACAAAAATAAAAGGATTTAATACGCTATAAGCGTCTCTTGAGTACAAACAACTAATTTTTGACCCCCCCCCCCCCCCCGCATTTAACTGCGTTGAAGACTCAACCAAATATAATAAAAAGACAAAATCTATCCAGTGGATTTCAAAAAACTTCATGAGAATTGAAGGGTAGAAGTAGTCACCCAGACCTAAGTTTTAGTTACTTGTTTCAAGAAAAAATTGAAACCAAGAACAAACGTAACACCAATGTCACATTCTGAATGCTAGTACGAGGTGTTAATTCAACGAAACGGCCTTCCAAGAGCTGCGCGAGAGATTTAAATGTTTGCCTATCGCAGCATTTTGAAAGAGGCTCATCAATTTCTGGCTCTCTGAAGAAATATTTATTTACAGTTAGTAAAAAACACTATGATAGTAAAGCTACAATGTAAGATTGCTGAACGCTTCAGGTTTTAATTTATCATAATCACAATATTTTTCCAAAGTATTTGTCACTTTTTATTTTGATACAGAACCAATTTCTTTCTATTTCTATATTCTGTTTCAGCCTCTTCATGACGTAGAAGTAGAGAGGTACAAGAGCAAAGGTCGCATCTATGGGCAAGTATTTAGTTTATCTATTTCTTTAAGCTGAATCCCACAGCGTGCAATCGGATGTTCGTTTCAAGAGGGATTTATTTTCACTAATCAATCACACCAACCGTTTTGTCTTATCGCTTATAGAAATGATTTAATTCAACTTAACATGTGCCACACTCAGAGCCAGAAAATCTATTTCTTTACATTTGAAATCTGAGGTAGTCTCATGTTTCTTCAAAGATGTAAATTGAAGCTTGAACGTTCAAAGGGTACCGAAGATTTCATTACTTATGAAAATGGTTTTCTACATATACAGGTCTCACATTTGAAGATATATTTGAATGCCCAGCAACGGCCAAAGAAAAGTTAAACCTCAGTTTCCAGAAATTCTAAAACTTTCAAATTTTGATTTTCCGCAACTGTCGGATTAACAGAGAAAAATGATTTCAGCAATTTCAATATCTTGCGACTGCATGGGTCGCTGAACTGAATTCATGTACAACCTATGTTGATATCTTTCACCTGTACGGTCGTTGTTGATACCTAAACACTCTGTACTCCACGGTATTTTATGACCATAGCTTAGAAATTTTTTTTACTGTCTTTTTTAGGCTTTTGATTGTACACCTTAGCAGTATATCTGGCTTAATATGTAAAATTCTAAACTCAATATTTCTATCGTCTTAGTCTCTAATAAGGACAAGCAATAGCAGTGCTACCTGTCACGACTATTTATTCTACACTACTTTCTCTTCCCAAATATATTCAATATTCTCAAAAATCAGATAAGTTATTTTCCAATCTTCCGGCTAGATTTGAGATTTCCTGTTAAGTCAACTCTAAATTCAAAATCTAACTCGAGCCTACTACGTTACGTTGTGTTAAATAAACGTCGTATTAGTAAATTTTTCAGGAATTTAATGAAACACTACCGGCAAAAACATTACCTCAAAAATCGGGATCATGGTATCAATTCATGGCACACAATTTCATCCCATCATTCATTCGATCAGTGTAAGGTTTTCGGCAAAGACGCTGATCTGAATTCGCGTCAAAGTGCTTTCATTTCTTTAACTGTGAATTTATGTCTCCACTTACCGTGTTTTCTGAGTTTCTAGTAACTTGTGAGAAAAATACGAGGGTTATACCGAAAGTAATGCAAAGTGGGCATAACCTTTTTATTAACTCACAAAGGTCGTTCAAATTGCACATGTTGGTAGGGTAACTCTTTCTCTATACAAAGGTACTTCTCAACATAGTCTTCATCACAAGAGATGCAATTTCGCCATCGTTGAACCCAACGCTGGAATCCTCTTTGAAAAGATGCAGGTGTGGACCCTTGTACCCACTTCTTGACAGCCACTTTCACCTCGTCCGTGTTATCAAATCGTTTTCCCCGGAGATTGTCCTTCATTGGACCGAACACGTAGAAGTCGAAGAGTGCCAGTTCTGGGCTGTACGATGGATGGGGGACCACCAACCAGCCTAATTTTCTGATCGCTTGATTTGTTGGCAAAGATGTGTGTGGTTTCCCATTGTAATGGTGAATGTGAATCCTTTTGAGATTCTTGTTCGATCTCTTCCATCTTATGGCTCCTCTAAGCTTCTTGAGTGTCTCACACAATGTACCGCTCGCTGGTCACAGTACGGCCACGTTCCAGAAAATCAAGGAGAATGACACCCACTGTCATCCCAAAAAATAGTCACCATCACTTTCTGTGCTGATCGCTGGCTCTTTAACTTTTTAAACCTTGGCGAAGAGGTGGGACGCCATTCCATGGATTGATTCTTCGTTTCCGGAACGTAAAGATACGCCCACATTTCCTACCCTGTCACCAGATCGAAAAAACAATTGTCTTCATTGGCTTCAAACCAGCGTTAGAAGTGGGCCGGTATAGCATACCGATGGTTAACAAAAATGGAAGTGAGCATACCGGCAGTTAAAAAAACATTATTTACCATCGCGGTATGGAATAAATTATAAACCCGTCACAAGCTACGTACAGAAATTAGGATGAAAGCACAAATTTTAACGCAAAAATCAGCAAATGACATTTTTTACAGATAAAATTGATAAATGATTATCAGCTTGGATTGAAAGAGACCACAAACCCTTCAATGAAGGGTTTTTTATTTAATTAATAAATTAATTATTTAATATTATATACATTAATTTTTAATACCAAAAAAAACAATTATGTGGAATGGTATGTATTTCTTTCGAAACCTCCTATTTACACTATTTGGATCTCCGGTCGACACCATACCGGCAGTAGCTCTGTGCCACTTCGACCACTGCTTCAAATTCTTCCAGCAGATCAGAGCAGACTTCCACCCTTCTCTCCTTCAAATCGGATGCCAACTGCTGAGGTACCCCACTTTACCCTAAGTCTTCCACCATCTTCTTTATGGCATTGTGACCACAGTCCAGTTGTGCCACAAGCTCACGGATTGTGACTCGTCTCTCCGCGCGAATCAGTTCACCCAGTAGCTGACGATTCGTGTTAGTAGTCGTAGACGAGGGTCTCCCACTGCGTGGTTTGTCTTCAATGCTGGCTTCCTTCTTTAAACTTCTTCATCCATCTGTGCACCTTGTTCTTGTCAATGCTGTCACCTCCGTAAACATTCTGTAACCTTCTGTGGATGTCGGACAGCCTGCATCCTTCCTTCGTCAAGAACTCAATGACGGCAAGTTGCTTCTGCTTGGAATCCACTATTTACCCGCAATGAAGAAGAAGAGCTACTATAGAGGAAGAGTTACTCTATCATCATGTGCAATTTGAATGACCTCAATCAACTGATAAAAAATGTATGCCCACTTTTGCATTACTTTCGGTACAATCCTCGTACTTTTCAACACACGCACACACACACACTGTATTTTATTTCCGTTTAGACTTTTACTTTTTCTCTCGTGCTTGCCCTGTGCACAGGGAAAAAAGACAATAGATCAAAGTGAAATCTGTGATAAATGCTGTCTTCAAGAACTTGGATGAAAATATAAATGAATCCGTGAAGGACAATGGATAATTCTTACGTGGGATCTTCGGTTTGATCCAACCACGTAATAGCTAGATGAAACTGGAAGTCTCATGTAAAAGAGTACTACTCGTCCTAAAAGCTTGTGTCTCTAGGTTTCAGAAGTATTTCAAACATATTAACATTTCTATTTCATCTGAAGAAACACTAAAATCTTCCAACACTGGTATGTGATGTTTCTAAAAGTTTCACGATTAAAGACTAGGGCAGAAACAAAGCTCGCTCTGCCCAGGAAATTTCATAACCAGGAAGAAAATAGTTGCTTAAAGATCCGAAAGGCTTTCAGAGTTCTGTATCAAAAACTTTCATTTCCTCTGCGTCTGCTATGGAAATAAAAATGGCTATACATCTTAGAAATCTGGAAGATTTCTAAGATGTAAGCATAGAAACCTAATGCGTTTCATAATAAATGTTTCGGAAAGACTAAACGTTTTTTTTTTTTCGTGTAGTGTTTCTAATACGTTGAACTGTATAGAAGAACAAAAATTAGGAATACCGAAAGCGGAATTAAACTTCGGAGATGAGTGAGATATTGCGCCTGAAATATGACCAAATGTTACGAGCTGCACTTACTTCGATACTACAGAAGAAAAGAGAGAGGGGATGCCCAAAGATCACTTAGCAAAGAATGGTTAAAGCAGAGACGAATTACGAGGGCCATTTCAAAAGTTTATCTCTTATAAAAAAATTAATTTCACAATATACCTTTACAGGCCTTCCAAGTAATCTCCATGTTCCTTTATAGCAGCGGCCCAATGTTTGGGCAAGTCTTGCATTCCAGTCAGGACACCTTCATTGTTGAGACGTCGGATTACTCGAGTAAGCTCATTAGAAACATCTTGAATCGTACTGATGAGTTTCTCGCTTTGTGGCTTCTTCAGTTTGGGGAACAAATCATAGTCGTGTGGGCTCATGTCAGGACTGTATAGCGCGTGGGGAAGCATTTCCCATCCATACTTTTCCAGAATGTCTCTTACTGTACGAAAAACATGAGGCCTCGCGTTGTCGTGCGAATAATGAGACTAGCTTCTAGCATGTCGGGCCTCTTTTGGCTAATCTTTGAGCGCACAACATTTTGCAGAAATCTTCTGTAGTATTCCGCTGCTACAGTGATCCCCTCGGGCACTCTGTCTGTTGCTATCACTCCAACCGCATCATAGGCTATAATCATCATCAGCTTAACCTTAGATTGTTGGCGCCGGAATTTTTTCTGGCGAGGTAATTCTGGATGTTTCCACCGAGCGGACTGAGATTTCAGTTCTGGTTCAAAATCTTGTATCCAGGTTCCCTCTACAGCAACAATTCTGTCCAAAAGCTGCTCGCCTACTCTCTTGTACAGCTGAAGCAATTCTTCTGCGATCTCTTTGCGAACTGCTTGCTGCTCTTCATTCAGATTATGCGGAACCTATTTGGCAGCCACTTTTTTCTTTTATAATTTTTCCGTTACGATCCTGAAAACCGCAGCGGTAGACATGTTTGCTTCATACGCAGTCTCTTCACATGTTTTCCGTCTATCTTCCAAATGTAGACACAACTTTGTATTTTGAAGTTGACTCACAACTCCCGCAACGATTGGAGCACTTGCATCATCCTACGGGCACGCCTGCGCAATGTACAAAACTTTTGAAATAACCTTCGTATATATACACTGAAGAGCAATTGAATTACAGACAGCTGGTGTTATGCAAATGCGGAGCTGTGGGTGGCCCTGTAAAAGGAAACGACATGATGTATGCAGCGATCCGACAACATGAAGAGTGATGCGACGGGAATCGGTAAGAGTCGGACGCAGTATGGGTAAGACGAAGGATCTAAGCGCATTTGATCGTGGACAAATTGTCGGGGCCCGACGAATGGGTCACTCCATCTCCGAAGTCGTGCAGGCACTGGGATTTTCACGAGCCACTGTGTCACGGGTGCACCGTGAGTACATCGAATCCGGTAAAACCATCCCTGCAAGGGCCAACTGCCGTGGACAAAAGCGTGTGGATGAGCGGGGTCATCGTCGGTTAGCTCGCATTGTAACAGCGGATAGACGGGCCACAGTGCAAGAAATAACTCGGCAATTTAACGCTGGTGCACAAAAAGTGTAAGCAGCCACACCATCCAGAACCAGCTCCTCGCTATGGGGTACAGAAGCCATCGTCCCACGAGGGTACCGCTGCTGACCACACATCACAGGGTGCAAAGATTAGCATGGGGGCGGGAACATCGCCACTGGACCCTAGACATGTGGGAAAATGCTGCCTGGACTAATGAGTCGAGATTCGCGTTGGTACATGCGGATGGCAGGATACGAGTACGGCGCAAAGCACATGAAGCGATGGATCCTTCTTGCCAGCAGGGTACTCTTCAAGCTGGTGGGGATGGCATTTTCCTTTGGGGACTGTTTACGTGGACTGAAATGGCCCCTGGTACGTGTGACATCGTCTCTCACAGGTCAACGTTATCGGGATATCCTGGAAGACCATTTGCTCCCGTTTGTGAGTCTTCAACATCCCATTGGGGACCTCATCCTGCAACAAGACAATGCATCGTGCCATCGCTCCCGAATTGTATTAAATGGTTAAATGAACACTCCACCGACGTAACCTCGCTTCCTTGGCCAGCTTGGTGACCTGACCTTAATCCCATCGAGCACATCTCGGATGCCATCGAGAGAGATGTTCGAGGCTCTGACCCCCACCATCAAATCTTCGTGAACTGTGGGAGCTTGTTCTGGGGTCGTGGATCCGTATGGCTTACCAACGCTTCCGGTGTTTTGTCTAGTCCATGCCGAGACGAATCGCCGCCGTCATCAGGGCGAAAGGTGGTGCTACACGTTACTAGACAGGTATCTTGAATTTAATTGCTCTTCAGTGTAAAGTAACTAGATTATGTTTCAAATACCGCCTCAACCTTTAAGCTCAGGATTCAAACTTCGCCTAAACGAATCTGGCCGCCATTATTTAACATTGAAATGTTTCAAATTGATCATGCCTTCCAATATAGGATATCACGTGTTTTCAAAACTACTTATAGTAACCCGTTCAAGTAAAAAACAAAATACAAATGAAACAATTCAAAGTGAATTCCTGGTAAAGTAACATAAGCGCATACGTCTACAGCAAAACAAAATAATAAAATATTCAGATCTGCTGTAAATCTACAATTTAACAAATCAGTTTTTATGTACATGTTACCGTTAAAGTGTATAATTCAGTTACTTCATAGAATAGCTAGTTATTTCATGAAATAACTGATCAAGTTAGTTAAAGCGTATAATAAATTCATAATTCCACACTTTAACTAGTTATTCTATGAAATAACTAGGTATTCTATAAATTAACTAATGATAGACAGTTAAAGTGTAAAATAAACAATTTGACTGAATTATACACCATAAAAAATGTTATTTATATAAAGACAATAAAATCATTTGTTACAACAGGGATTACCAAAGTGGCATTTGGAATTGCATAGAACATTATTTCTAAAACAAATACGTTTTTTGTTGACACACTGCATTTTACAAGAACATATTTTAAATCCCCGACCGGTACCTAAACTTTGAGCTGTAGCAACCGACCGGAGCGATTTCTCTATATCCGGCACTTCTTCGATCTGAATTAGTTTTTGTTCACAGACGCTGAACTGGGATCGGGAATATAGCTGTTTTATGCGGCCGTTTCTGGTTCCCAATTGAAAAAATCCTTCGGTTATTTTCATGATAACAGCAGAAATAGATCTGGCGTCACCCCTTCTTCTGTCAACTTCAGGTACTGGGATACGGACTGTAAGCCCCACAGAGGCTTCAGAATGAGATTTATCTGACATTAATTTCATCTTCTTAGCTTGAATTTCCAAACATTCTTTAGAGTTTTCTCTTTCCCTCTGAACATTCAGTTCAGTAAAACACAATTTGCAGATCTTCTGTACAACTTATTTCCGAAAAATTTATAAATAACAAATCGAAACATAAAAGTTAATATCATTATTATATAACACTTTATAGTGGGTTGAAAATGGTGTGCTATTTCTGACCAGTGGTTCTCACTTTACAGCCTTTTGAATTTGGGATTTATTTAACGGGGTGTAGATCGGTATTCTATGAAATAACTAGTGTAACGTACCAGGAGATGTGACGTACCTGCCAGAAGGACGCACACGACATAAAGGCAGATAGGAATCAGAATAAAACGTCCGCGTAGCTCAATTGGTAGAGCAACTTATTCCGGAATGAGGGGACCCGGGTTCGAATCCTGGTGCGGATAAAAATGACGGAGAAATTTACTTCGTTATAATGGCGCCCGAACTATCCGGATGACCCGACCGTTCAAAATCTCGTAATGGTGTGATGTCATTTCCACACCGCGAGATAGGAAAAATAAGAGAATCCCTTCTCCAGCACTTCGAAAAAAAAAAAAAAAATAATAAGGGGGAGATGATGTAACGTACCAGGAGATGTGACGTACCTGCCAGAAGGACGCACACGACATAAAGGCAGATAGGAATCAGAATAAAACGTCCGCGTAGCTCAATTGGTAGAGCAACTTATTCCGGAATGAGGGGACCCGGGTTCGAATCCTGGCGCGGATAAAAATGACGGAGAAATTTACTTCGTTATACTAGTTAAACTATAGAATACAAGTGAGTTTTACGCTTTAACTGACTTGATCAGTTATTTCATGAAAAAACTAGGTATTCTATGAAATAACGGATTTCATACTTTAACGATAACATACACATTTAATTGTGTGCAGCACTATTTGAAACATCAAAATGCATGAAGTCGTGACTTTTGAAAGAAACTAGTTTTTTTGTGGGTGGGGGCTATAAGCAGTTACTTGTCCCTAATTCAGGGTAACTGGTTCCAGGAAGGTAGAGAGCCGGTGCTGTAAAATAAGCACAACATCATTGGCTTAACCATAATTCGAACCCGTTTCGAACGACTGGTGAGAAGCCAGTACTTAGACCACTGTGGCTCTGGAGAGGCATAAGCTTGTTTGGAAACTACTCTGCTGGTCACCCAAAATGCAACACCAAGAAGGACACGAGATAGCAAAGCCAGATTTACTGGACACATAAACAACAGATACAAAGATGAAGCGATTGAGCTTACAGGCCCGTGCGACTTGCGGAACACGCAGACATCAATAGTTCGTGTGGCCCACATGGCTGGCAATAACGGCCGCTACACGCCGCGGCATCGAACGAAAGAGGCTTTGGATGTGAGCTTGGGGTATGTCGGTCCAGGCTGCTTCCACACGTTGCCACAGTTCATCAAGCGTAGCCGCGGGTGATGCTTGTCGGGCCACTCGGTTGCCGATTAGCGACTAGACGTGTTCGATGGGCGACATATCGGGAGAACAGGCGGGCCACGGCAGCAGTGACACCTGGTGGGTAGTGAAGAATTGTTGCACGATGCGGGCAACGTGCGGGCGCGCATTGTCCTGTTAAAACGTGGCCGCTGGCGGGTCCTGCAGGTAAGGGAGGACTACAGGTTCCAAAACGTCGGAGATGTAGCGGTAGCTGTTGAGTGTACCGGCGATGCGTACCAGAGGGGTGCAGGTGTCATATCCAATTGCGCCCCAAACCATAACGCCAGGCGACGGACTGGTATGGCGATGAATAATGCAGGCGTCATACAATCTCTCGCCGCGGTGCCGCCACACGCGGATTCGACCATTGTGGCGTTGTAGGCAGAAGCGGGATTCGTCGGAGAAGATAATGCCGTGCCCTTCCGTAGTCCAGGTGCGGCGTTCAACGGCCCACTGCCGCCGCACTTGTCGGTGGTGTAACTTCAATGGTAATTGGAGCAATGGTCGCCGTGCGACAAGTCCCCGCACTTGCAGACGACGTCGAACAGTACGTGCTGACACAGGTCGTTGCGCAACACACCCTAATTCCTGCGCTAACGTTCGTGATGTGGCGGCGCGAGCCGTGGATGACCACCGCACAACATGCCGGTCCTCTCGTTCGGTGGTGTGCCGCGGCTGCGGCAATCGCTCACGTCGGTACGTCCGTTCCTCCTGCACCCACCGAATCCATACTCGCCTCACTGTGGCTGGATGTCGTCCCACACAGGCGCCGATGTCTCGGTACGATAAACCGCTGTCGCGATAAGCGACTATTCGTCCTTTGTCGAACTCCGAAACGTGCTGGAATGATTGCCGTATTCTGCGACGAGGCATCAGGAAGCTTCCCACTCACAGGTTTGGCAACACAACACACTTCCACTACTTACACCCCGCCTTCTGTGCACCCTTCTTATAGTACTTCTCGGTGGCGTGCTGAGCGCACATGATTTGCATATGCCCTGCAATGCTAATCGTTAGCATGTCCTCTCGCGGGCGACGCATGCTGCGAATTTCAGGCCAATCAGATGCTTCCTTCTTGGTGTTGCATTCTGGGTGGCCAGGAGTGTATTTATGCAGTGCTATTTTCGACAAATGTGTCCAAGCGGGATGCGAACCTGGGCCCATCTTGGACAAATAGTGATATGCCAGCGCTCCGACCACTGAGTCACCGAGGTGGCAGAATTTTGTTTGAAAGCTACCTGTACAATACTATTTTCAACATAATGCAGCGGTTTTCTTCACTCTAATATTGTTCTATAGAGATTAAAAACAATTGTGCACTGCTGTATATCGATTGAGCTGTGTCTTCAGTTTCCCTAACTGTAGTTTTTCCATATGATATTAAGTATTCCAGTCGCGAGTTTTTCAGAAACGAAACACTCACTGTTCGCAAACGGCCACTGTATTCACTGTTTTTTCTTTGCTTTTACGCCTGTTTTTTTTCTTCTCAATGAAAGGGGTTTGTCTGGGAGCTAATCGCAATCATTCATAGATAATATTGGACATTCATTCATCGATCTGTTCCTTTCTCTTACGTTTATCACTATTAATATTATTTTTAAACCTCTTTAACGACAAATAAAGTGCGATGCTAACGGTACATACAGTACTAATACTCGCTGGTATTTCCCAACAAAACACACATGAACCACTTTAAGTACTGATTGGTACGTCGCGAATATTACGAGGCGTAATTTTCCTCATAAAAGCCTTGTTCCGGCTTTCAACTTAACAACATTGTTAGTCTCAGACGTCACTGATGCTCTGCAAGGTCAATGCAATGCTTGCTAGAGTTGCATTTCCTCCTAGTTGAGCCAATAAAGAATATTGGATAAAAAAACATGCGGAGTGAAGGCCATTCGAAACCCGTGTCGCAGTTACAAATAGCACGAAAAACGCAATGCGAACTGATTGTTTTTGCCAGTGAGCCTTTTTTTAATCCATATCAGTTTTTTTTTAAGTTGAATGCTTTTCAGATATTTCGATTGACATTTACCGTTGTTTTTACCACCTTAGGAAAATAGTGGTTTCTGATTTAATACCACTAGTAGATTTTTCGGGGGGGGGGGGGGGCGGAGTTTCATATGACCATAATGAGCCAGCTAAAAGCTAAAAGTAAAAAGTTGTCGGTCCCTAATGTGTGGCCTCTAGTTCTCGGGTACGGAAAGAATCAGTGTCATGCGACAGGCGTACCATCCATTTAATCATTCATGGACTGGAGTCCGGAGCCGTCTTTGTTGATTAGCCAAAAACTCCGCCTCTGACCACTCGTCGTCACGGGCAACCCAATGTTTTGCGTACTCAATTATTCTTCAACAAATCGAGTTTTATGTTACTGGAGATCAGAAGTTACATAGTCAATCGTAATTTTCACTGATTTTAAGTGACGATTTGTTGCTTCCACGTTACATAGTCAAAATTTTGTTGTTTCTTTTTGCGGGGTTTAAAAACCTTCATGGGAATCTAATAAGTCTATAAGAAGTCGCCTGTCCCTAATATAGGACTCCAGAATCTAGAGAAGAGACATAAGGAGAACCACGACAGACGCAAAGCATCTCCGCTTCCTTCGGGTTTCGAGTCCGGACCCACTTTAGCTACCGGGGCGGCATTTCGATGCTTAAATAAAATTTGAACATCAAAATGTTAACAGGTCGGGTTTCAAAAATAGTTTCTTTGTTTTTTTTATAATTTTCCCCGCAGAATTTGCGGAGTCATTGTATCCTTGACTCAAATATTGTTTCGTTATTCGTCAGAAGATGCGGACAAAAGAAATGCTGCGAATGTTTACGCAATTCACTCAATTACAAAATGCATTAAAAAAATTTAAAATCTGATAATCAATATTGAGAAAACTCATCTTTATAGTATTAACGTACTATATAAGAAAAACTATCAAACTTATGCACCCACCACAAGTCATCCTGAAGAAGAAATTGAAGAATTTTATGAGGAAATTCGTCATCTAAATAATAAAGGTAAGCAGCACTTGAAGATAATTATGGGAGATTTCAATGCAAAAATAGGGCAACGGCAACAGAATGAAACTTCAGTAGGTAAATTCGGTCACGGCAACAGAAACCAGCGTGGAAATACTCTCGTTGAGTTTGCAGAGGCAGAAGGATTTTTCATCTTGAACTCCTTTTTCAAGAAAAAGCCACACAGGAAATGGACATGGAGACATCCAATTGGGACGACAAGTGAAATTGATTTTATTATGTGTAACAAAAAATTCGTCATCGAAGACTGCAGTGTGCTGAACAAGTTCAACACAGGTAGTGACCATAGATTGGTGAGATGTAAGATGCACCTCAACACTAAACTGGAACGTGGCAAGCTCATAAGACAAACAAAATGTATTGACATAACCAACCTTAAAAAACACCATAATACTTTCAAGTTGGAACTGAAGAACAGATTCTCTGCTTTAGAAGGCCTAACATCGGAAGAAGTGGATATTTCGGAAGTTAACAGAAAAGTAACCAAAGCTCTAATGGAAACAGCAACAAAATTAGCTGGGTCTAAGAACAAGTTGCATGTGAACAAATTATCAGGAAAAACCAAAATGTTGATGCAAAAAAGAAGAGAGATGAGGACAACTAAAGAAGATGTGACTTCCAAAGTGGAATATATAGAGCTATGCAAGACAACACGAAAAAGTATCACTGAAGACGTAAGGAAATTCAACTGTGAGCTAGTGAGGAAAGCAATTGAAAACAACCAAAGCCTTAAGATAGCAAAGGGACATCTCAGTAAGGGAAGAAAACAGATTATGGCTCTGAGAAAAGAAGATGGTTCTATAACAAGAAATAGAGGCGAAATTTTGACAAGAGTGAAAGATTTCTACTCCAAATTATATGAAAGGGATGATACATGTACTCCAGACATCATGAAAGGTACCAGAGTTCTTCCAGTCCTCCCAGCAGAAGTTGCTCATGCAATCAAGAACATGAAGCGGGGGAAAGCTCCAGGAGAAGATGGAATTACTATAGACATCATACAAGGAGCAAGTGGAGAAATTGAAACAGTACTCGCCCAAATTTTCACTCGATGCCTTAATGAAGGGAAGATTCCTGAGGATTGGAACAACGCTACAATGATCCTGCTACATAAAAAAGGTGACATTGAGGATCTCAGGAACTACAGACCTATCAGCCTCTTATCAGTGGTTTATAAAATCTTCACTAAAGTTCTTTCACACCGCTTGAAGGTAACACTGGACATGGCTCAACCGAGAGAACAAGCTGGATTCAGGAGTGGCTACAGCACAATAGATCATATCCACGTACTGAGAGAACTAATTGAAAGAGCGAGGGAATATGAACTTCCATTGTGCATGGCTTTTATCGATTATGAAAAAGCCTTTGATTCGGTGAAACCATCAGCAGTTACCACGGCTCTGAAATCCTGCGGTATTGAAGATGCATACATTAATATTATTAATAACATCTATGAAAATGCAAGTGCAAAGATTAGGCTGTTTGAAAATACAACACACATAAAAATTGGAAAGGGAGTGAGACAAGGTGACACCATATCTCCGAAGCTCTTTAATGCCACATTGGAAAATGTCTTTCAATCACTGAACTGGGAAAACAAAGGGATAAAGATTAATGGAGATTATCTAACCCACCTTCGTTTTGCTGATGACGTAGTCATTTTTGCAACTACCCCATCAGAGCTGCAGAGTATGATCCAGGAACTTGCTGACAAGAGTAAAGAAGTGGGATTAAAAATGAACTTTCAGAAGACAAAAGTGATGTTCAATGCTTTTACAAGAAATGAAGATTTATCGATTGATGGAGAAAAACTGGAGATAACAGATACATATGTTTATCTTGGACAGCAGATATCAAGTGAGGGTCACATTGATGAAGAAATTAATCGGCGTACAAAACTTGCCTGGAGAGCTTTTGGAAGAAACAGCATAATTTTCAAGAGCAATATGCCATTATGTCTTAAAAGAAAAGTGTTTGATCAATGCATCCTTCCAGTGCTTACGTATGGTGCAGAGACGTGGACCTTAACTAAAAGAGACATACAAAGGCTGCAGACAACTCAAAGCAGCATGGAGAGGTGCATGCTTGGTATAACCAGGAGAGATAAGAAGAGGAACTCGTGGATCCGAAAAATGACGAGAGTGGAAGACATCATGATCAGAGTTAAATCCCTGAAATGGCAATGGGCTGGACATACTGCCAGAAGGACAGACCATAGATGGACAGCCGAAATTTTAGATTGGATTCCAAGGGACAGGAAAAGACCCAGAAAAAGACCACATGGGAGATGGGTGGATGAAATTCGTAAATATGCGGGAGTGACATGGAGGGGACTGGCACAAGACAGACCGTTGTGGAGGAAACTTGGGGAGACCTTCGTCCAGCAGTGGATTGATAATGGTTGACAATGATGATGATGATGATAAGAAAAAAATGTCTTTTACTTTTTAATTTCTCGTAACATTGAGAAACCCGATTTTTATGATATTAGAAAAGTATATAATAACAAATTTTCTTTTACTTTTTATCTTCTCGTAATTCCAAGATCCGCCCGAAAAGCTTCGTAAATTTTTATTTGTCATTTTCAGAAGGACGGAAGGGACTGCAGAACGTGCTGTCATATTTTGTTCAATATTATAGAATCTTAAAAAAATGTTTTAAATTTAAGCCTTGCGAAATAGTATTTGTCCTTGTATTATGTAAAAGACTTAAGATCAGTTAACGTAATATTCCTGGGAAAAAGAGCTGCTATTAGAACCGTGTGTAGAAAAGGAAATGGAGGTGAAACAAAAAAAAGAAAGAAAATATACAATGGCAGTCAGTAGAGTACAGTGAGCTATCATCACATTAACAAATTGGGCAAAAAGGGTGGATAGTTATTACTTGTGATCATAAGAAAAGAATTTAGACACGATAACATTTCTCCCCAGCTTTATTCTTCGGTGGCATACATACACGCAGCCTTCCCAAACACACCCCTTTTTTCGGGGAGGGGGGAGTAGAGGTTTAGCGACTACCGTGAGCAACTCTATGGGCTATAAACAGTCGCCCGTCCCTAATTTAGGATCACTGGTTCCAGGGAAGAAAGAATGCTACTGCCGTAAGACAAACATAACATCCACGTCTCACTCCCCGGTGGTGAAGGTGGATGTTATGTTAGCTATCATAGCAAATACAAATTTTTCAAAAAAGGGGATGGTACTACCTGTGATCTTAAGAAAAGAATTCAGACGGGATAACATTTCTCCTTAGCTCTATTCTTAGGTGACATACTGTACATATCTCTCATTCCAAACACCCACCCTCACCTTTTTTATCCTACCTTTTCCTACTTTCTCACTTTAGATTTCCTCTATTCCTTTACTGTACACTGTTTTCCCTCTTATCCCTATACCACTTATTCTCATATCGTTAAGTTTCAGGAAGTATAACTTCTTGTCCGATCGCCGAAGTTAAGCAGGAACCAAACCGGCAGTATTCGGGATGGTGCGTCGCAGACAACTCCTCCTTCGAAAACTGTTCAATTAAGTCAGGACATATAGTCTCCCCACCCATCTATTCTTGCTGTATTTATTAAACACTCCAAGTCTGACCCTAAAATTGCAGTACTTTCTCATCGCAATCTACCTGCCCTTCCTTAAGATAGAGAAAGAAAACTATTTTAAGGTCACTTATACAATATACTCCTAACTTAATCCAACCTGACTTCCATCTCCGTGAACTGGGTCATAGTTGGAATGACCATAAAAGTTTCTCTGCTTTTGACTCTGCAAAAGAATTGCCAGGATCCACGAGGTAGTACGAATCTTTCAAGGCTCAACTGCTGTTCGCTGCCTCCATACTGCCCGTCCTCACGGTAGAAGGCCTCTTTTTGTTTTGGCCTGGTATAGTCTGTGTTCTGGGTGGCAGTCAAAAACTTCAGCTCTCATACACTGACGGAAAAAAAATTCCCAACACCAAGAAGCGGTTGTGTTAGATAAACGACAGTTGGTTGGCGGTGAGAGTACATCTGTAAGATGACGTCTATGCAAATTTCGCGCTCGGCGCGTACGTGTGGCGCTAGTAGCGCCCCTCGGAACATGCAAAGCAGGTTTGCTATAAAAACGCGCTGTAACGTTCGTGAGCGTTAGTTATCGTTGAGATTCGACGTAGGGTGTTGATGTTAGTCAAGAATGCCTTTAAGAAGACGAAGAAGCCATTATCAACAGCTCACGGAGTTTGAACGAGGTCGTGTAATAGGGCTACGAAAAGGTGGATTTTCTTTCCGCAATATTGCAGAACGACTTGGGAGGAATATAGCCACTGTGCATGATTGTTGGCAGCGGTGGTCAAGGGAAGTTACTGCCTCAAGAAGACCGGGTTCCGGCCGGCCACGTGGCACTACTGAGAGGGAAGACCGCCGTGTACGGCGTATGGCCGTGGCGCATCGTACCGTGTCTGCGGCAGCAATTCGAGCTGCAGTTGCTACCACAGTGACACAACGAACTGTTACAAATCGGTTACTTGAAGGACAGCTCCGAGCCAGACGCCCTGTAGCGCGCATTCCACTTACTCCAAACCACTGCTGTTTGCGACGTCAGTGGTGTCAAGCTAGAGCTCATTGGAGGACGGAGTGGAGATCTGTTGTGTTTTCTGATGAAAGCCGGTTCTGCCTGGGTGCCAGTGATGGCCGTGTGTTGGTTAGAAGGAGGCCATGTAAGCGCCTGCAACCAACCTGTCTGCTGCCGAGACACACTGGACCTACACCTGGAGTTATGGTCTGGGGAGCAATTTCCTATGACAGCAGGAGCACTCTCGTGGTTATCCCACGCACTTTGACGGCGCAGTTGTGCGTCCGTCTGGTGATTCAACCTGTTGTGCTGCCATTCATGAACACCATTCCAGGGGTGTTTTCCAACAGGATAACGCTCGTCCGCATACCGCTGTTGTAACCCAACATCCTCTACAGAGTGTCGACATGTTGCCTTGGCCTGCTAGATCACCAAATCTTTCACCAATCGAGCACGTATGGGACATCATTGGACGACAACTCCAGCGTCACCCCCAACCAGCATTAACCGTCCCTGTATCGACCGACCAAGTGCAACAGGCATGGAACTCCATCCCACAAACTGACATCCAGCACCTGTACGACACAATGCATGAACGTTTGCGTGCTTGCATTCAACATTCTGGCGGTTACACCGGTTATTAATGTACCAGCATTTCACATTTAAAATGGCTCTTCTCGCGCTTACAATAAGCTGTGATCTTGAAACCTTAATCGATTAAATATGTTACCTATACAAATGTATTGCCGCCATTTCATTCCTCTACAACTATTTTTTCGTGGTGTTGGGATTTTTTTCCCCGTCAGTGTATTTTCACATTTTTGACGTTTATTACTTTCCAATCAGGAAGCCTTACCACGCATTTAATTTTTTTTTTTTTAATTTTCTGGCTTTGCAGCTAAATATGAACGAGCCTTTAAATCTCAGTCTGGTTTGATTGGTGGGGTACAATAAAAAGTCGCCTTCCTGGTGGATGAATAGTATGAAGGGGTGGCTTCTCATAATTTATCCGAGATTAGTTCGAGTTTGAATTCCAGGTGAGGCATAGATGGTGAGCTAGTCTTACGGCATTGGCTCTCTCCCTTCTCTAGAATCAGTGGCCCCAAATTACAGGCAGGAGACTGCTTATAGCACATTGAGTTGATCGCGATGGCCGTTAAACTTCCAAACAAAAAGAAACTGTCAACTTGAAATCCCTCTACTATAATATGCTAGAGCCAGGACACGAGAGCACGAATTGCTTGTCATGCATAATACAACGTTAGCATCGTGTAACTGCATCGAAACAATACAAAATTTGGAGTCACGCGATATACCACAACGCACAGAAAGAGGGACCAGAATCCATATTATAGAAACAAAGGACATTCTTGTAAAGCCCAAGAAGTTTTGCTTACTCCCATTCTTGAAACGAGCCTGGGTGATGGCTAACGGAAAACATGTAAAGAGGAATGGGACCAATTGGGAATCACAGGGGTTTTCTTTAAATCTTAACCCCTCTGGCCACCCAGGTGGCGTAGTGGTCTAAGCGCTGGCTTCTGACCATTCGTCCGTAACGGGTCCTGGTTCGAATCCCGGTGAAGCATGGATGTTGTGTTTGTCTTACGGCATTGGCTCCTCCCCTTCCCTGAAATCAGGAGCCCTGAATTAGGGATGGGAGACTTCTTATAGCCCATTGAGTTGCTCACTGTGGTCGTTAAACCCTCAACAAAAGAAAAATATACCTTGTGAGCATTTAGAGCTACAAAGAGTCACTTGTCCGTAATTTACAGCCACTAGTTCTAGAGAGAAGACAAAACTAGTGCCTAAGGATATGAACTTGCCTATGCCTATTCCTCAAATTAAGTTGCTTTCCTCTTGTACTTCGAAATTTACCGAGATTACGTAGATGGACCTGTTTTTTCATTTAGGATTTCTCCATGAATACAGGTCGCAAAGTTTCCAGCGAGGACGATCCTGAGCCAGTCTTCTCCAGTTGTTTCCTATCGCTCTGGTTAAAGGGTCTTCCCATCTAGTTGGAGGTCTACTAGGTTTTTTTGGTTGATCTTGGATACCAGTTTGTGACACGGTAGGTTCACCTGTTGTCGGTTCGAAATTTACTTCATAAAAATGCTACAGATTCATGTGCCCCAGTAGCTTTTCAAGTGAAACAAGATTACCTATAACAAAATCTATGTTTTCTTGTTTCGCTTCAGTTAGTCACCGCCATTCAAACACTTGTTCTGTGAATAACTTACTCATTCAGTTTTGAGCTCCTCCAATTAGTACTTTCCGCATTACATAATCAACTCGTACTTTCCGCATTACATAATCAACCTTTCCACCTTAGAGCAGGCTTGTAAAATCAATCTGCGTATGTCTGTCTGCATGGGCCGCAGATGTGCAAAAGAGCTATTAATCGCTGTCTTTTCTGGACAAAGAGCTCCATGTTCCTCTATATATATATTTCTCAAAAGTTTTTATTCATTCTTTCCTTTCTAAAGATGATTAAAACGACACAACCTTAGCTGTCTTGAGAAAAAAGAAACCTTTAGCTGTCTTTCTACCTCTTTCATTCAATATTTAATGAAATTCACGTTTTCCATAGAGCCCCATTTTAAAAAGTTGGAAATTTGAACGTACTTTTACCTTACATGAAGCATAAGATTTGGTTTAACACTTGAACACCAATGTTGAAATTCACTAATTTCCTTTCAGAAATTGAAGCATAATGTCTGAATATGTCAAATATTCAGGATTTATTTCCTTAAAATGCCTTATTTTTATGCCTTTCCATTTGTCTGTTATTTCAAGGTTGTACGAAGGAACCCGAGCTGTTCTGACTATTGCTGATCCTGATGTTATCAGAGATATTTTGGTGAAAGATTTTCAATTTTTCACGAGCCGTAGAGTAAGTGAAAATTTAGACCACTTTCTTTTTATTTTAATCTTGCGTTGCAAAGTCTTATCATTCCGTGAATATTTATTTTTACAGGGAAATACTGACAAATTTGCTTTAGATTGCTGTTATGTGTTTTTGACATAATTTGTATTCTATCCCGTCCAGCACGTTGAGAGATAACAGTTCGCTATTAGATTACGGATCTGTACACACACTCAATAACTGGTCACGTGATCAGGCACATTCACATATTTCGTCTGTGGAAACCAACGCACACAAACCATAAAATAATCATTGAAAGCAAACACTGTGCTTACGGAATGTTGAAACAAAGAAAATCTGCATAAAACTAGAAAATTCATCATCCCTTGTTTATCACATTCCAATATTTTGGAAACCTAAATGCACTATTTAGTTCTCTGCAAAACTAAATTCTGTAAAAATAGCAAAAAAAAAAAAAAAAGAGTGCGGCCCTTTGCTTTTCCAATGCAATACATATGGCTGCATCGGTGGGCATTTTTCTGAGTGGCACCAAAATCCCCTACCTTAGAGAAACTGATTGAAAAAATGTAAGCTCCCGTGTTTTTGCAATTAAGTAAATGAATAATGTCGTGTTTCGGGACATCCGGCAGGATGTGTAATGCCTGGATTGGCTTCGTTCTCGAGAAACTATTAAAAGTGTTGCACTAGCTAAAAGTGTTTCTTTAACCCTGCATTGCTCACATGGGGCGCGGTAAACCCCTTCAGATTTATTTAATTGAACTGCTCGTAGATGGCGCTTGCTTATCCTTTGTGTATTTGCATACCTTTTAATTACAACCTCCAGAGCGCAATCAGGTAGTTGGCATTACTTCCTGGTTGAGTTTCGAAGTTATAGGACGCTTTCTTCGTGTATGGGGCGTGAGAAACCCCACCTGAGTAATTTCGGTGGCGTACTGTGCGCAGTGAAGCCCGCCTGATTAATAAATAAATTATCCTCTATTTCAGACAGGTGGATTATTATTTTGCAAAAACTTATGGTTACATTAGTTAATAAAGATTTAAAAAAAGTGTTTGTTTTTATGCATTTCACACAGTCCTTGAAATTACCAGTAAAATTTTTAAAAATAATTTGGGGGTGTGGAACCCTACCTGAGTAATAACGTAAGTATTCTTGACCTGAGCAATGCAGAGTTAAGTGCAACATGATGGTGCACCTAATAAAGTGTCCACTCAGTATATGTATGTACATTATATACACAGTGGTATCACAATAATATGACCACCTAATGGGAATTCCACCCTTGTCCGGGTTGACAGCGGCGAAACGGTGTGGTATGGACACAATGAGGCACTGGAAAGTTGCCCGAGGCACACGTGCGTATTAGTACTGCAGCAGAGCACTGAGGTCAAGGAGATGACGTGGTTGTAGGTCGGCACGTCGAACTTGTCGATCTAAATAGTCCCACAACTGCTGCATGGGATTGAGGTCGGACAATTTCACCGGCCAAGGGAGAACCAATACATCGTTGTCGTGTTCCTGGAACCAGTCACGCACTCTCTTAACCTCGGGACTCGGCGCATTGACCTGTTGGTAGACACCATCACCACCAGGATAAACGTCCAACATGAAGGGATGCACGTGGTCAGCGAGAATGGAGAGGTAGCCATTGGCGTTCAGAGACCCATCCAGTGGTACCAGCGGTTCCAGGATATACCAGGAAAACATCTCCCAGACATGCACACTGCCACCACTGGTCTGTACTTGACCGACAAGCATGTCCGTGTGTTGGTTCTCGTATGTCTGACGCTATATCCACCATCACCCGTCCCTTCTGTGGAGTAGAAACCTCGATTCATCGGAGAAGGCAACCTTTTTCCACTCTTCCACTGTCCAATGACGGTAGTCCCATGTGAACCGTAGGAGTCACTGCCGATGGACATAAGTCAATATCGGCACCTTGACGCAGCATCGACTCCGGACATCCATGCGTAATGGGATACTCTCTGCTGTTATCGGGGATACGTACCTGGGCGCCCCAGCGTTCATTTGCATGGTCAATTGCTGCACGGTTGCGCGTCGATTGCTCTTTACCAGTCGACGGGGGCGACGTTCTCCTCTGTGGTCGATGGCCTTTGGAGCTTCACAGTTATGACGTCGGGAGATACTCGATGTGCCAGCGGTACATTCTGGGTACACTCTTACTACAGCACCTCGCGAACAGCTCACGAAGTCTGCTGTTTCTGAGATGCTTCCACCCTTGGCGCGATAGCCGATGATCACTCCTTTTTGAAATTCCGTCAAATCACTACCCTGTTCAGTGTGCTCACGAAACGCACTATAGCTTATTTGTCCTGTCCGGCCGCTTATATCTCCGTGTGGTCGACATTGTCACGTGCACTCTGCGACGCGCTTGGGCGGGTACACTGTGATTCCGTGGGTGGTCATATTATTCTGATACGACCGTATATAGGTTTCATAACTACTATGTAGACGTACTTCTGAGAAATACACTATCTACCAACAAGTAATTGGACAAACCTGCAATCGACGATATCTGCGGTCCTGATACACGTCACGGCCGCCGCCGTTAAATATCGTGTGAGAAACAACAACGCAACCAGCCGCATGCAAGATGCCACGCAGTTCGCAGCTCTCTGATTTCGAGAAAGGTGTAATCGTCAGGTATCACAGAAATGGCCGATCCATACGTGACATATCCAGTGAGTTGTAGTACCCAAAATTGACAGTGGCCTACGTGATTGGCAAGTAGAAGATGAGAGGTGACTGTCGGAATGTGCCCCGACCCGGCAGACCCACAAAACTGGGAGTTAGAGACCGACGGGTGCTGGACAGAGAAATTCGGAAGAACCGCGCGAAATCAGGGGGCCACATCCGCGAGGAGTTACAACAGGCATCCGGGAGTGTTCTTTCGATGAATACCATCCGTAAGGAAGCCCATATGCTCGGTTGTCGTGGACGTGCTGCCGCCCACAAGCCTTTGATCTCCAAGTCCAATAGCGCAGCTCGGCTAACGTGGTGCAAAGAACGTCGACAGTGGACCGTTGAACAGTGGAAACAGGTTCTCTGGAGCGACGAATCAAGGTTCACCCTCTACCGTTCGGATGGCAAGGTCTGGGTTTGGCGTCTGCCTGGAGAACGCCTCCTGTCGGAATGTATTGTGCCAACTGTGAAGTTCGGCGGCGGTGGAATTATGCTATGGGGGTGTTTCTCCTGGTATGGCACGGGACACTTGGTCGCAATTCCTGGTAGACTCAACGCCGAGACCTACTGCACCATTTTGGATGACCATGCGCTTCCTACGTTGTGGCAGTTTTACGGGGTGGACCCATGTTACTTTCAGGATGACAATGCCACCTGTCATGTTGCGAGGTCCACCATGGCTTGGTATGGTGACAATAGGGTTAATCGAATGGACTGGCCTGCGCACAGCCCAGTCCTTAACCCTATCGAGCACCTACGGGACGAGTTGGAGCGTCGATTTAAGGGGTGCCCCCACTGTCCGAAATCGGTGAAGAAACTAACCTGTCTTCTCAAAGCAGAGTGGAAGAAAATCCCGCTAGCCGTAGTACAACGCCTGGTTCAGAGTATGCCCCGGAAGGTCGCAGCAGTAATCGCCGCTCGAGGAGGCTACACCAACAATTGAAGGTGAATAAACTTCGTTTTCCTTTGCTATCACAGGTGTCCAATTACTTGTTGGTAGATAGTGTAGCATTTCAATAGACACAGTGCATTACTAGACGTTAAGAGTCTCTTCTTTTCTTAGCTTTTGCAGAGCGACCTGTTTTAAAGAGTAATTATTTGTAAAATGACGAGATGCTACTGTGATATCACTTTTCGATAGAGCCCAGGGTTTTGAACTACACTTTGCTTCTCCAAGAGTACCGCTATATGAACTGAAAAAGGCATATGGGAGGGGGTGTCCTTTACCAGTCTAGGTGTCCTTACATGGCGTACAGGCAGTAGGCAGGCATGTTTGTATTTCTTTTAAATACATTTTTTGCTTTGCAATTTAACAACTGCCATAACGCCAATGAGCAGACCCTCATCCCATATTTACACCCACTAAGAGCAATAAGCAGGCCCTCATCCCATATTTACGGCCACTAAGGGCAATAAGCAGACCCTCATCCCGTATTTACGTCCACTAAGGGCAATAAGCAGACCTTCGTCCCATATTTACGGCCACTAAGGGCAATAAGTAGACCCTCATCCCATATTTATGGCCACTAAGGGCAATAAGCAGACCTTCATCCCATATTTACGTCCACTGAGGGCAATAAGCAGACCTTCATCCCATATTTACGTCCAGTAAGGGCAATAAGCAGACACTCATCCTATATTGACGTCCACTAAGGGCAATAAGCAGACCCTCATCCCATATTTACGAGAGTGAAAAGAGCTAGTGCCGTAAGAAAAACGTATGACTCATACCTCAACCGGCTCTTGAACCAGGGTCCAGGTGGGACGATTAACTAAAAACCTACGCGTCTGACCACTCGGGCACTAGGACGGTTTAAATTTAATCTAACACTCTTTAGTACCAAATGGTCGATAAGAAATAAAAGATATATAGATAAGAAAGAATTTATATCGTGTAATATCGTTGTAAAAGAACAATGTGCAACATAAAATTTAAATCAGGGTTTCTTAATGTTAAGAAATGTGTTGGAAGAGAATTGCTTTTCATTACATAATGCCTTCTATGCATATAATGGAGATGTATATCTATATGTGATACAATTTAAAAGCTAGTGAGTTTTATTCAGCTTTAAGCGAAAACTTGAGGAGCCCATGTTTTAAGATGAGAGGATCATCATAAACGGCTCACATATTTGATCGTAAAATTTTACGATCAAATCTCTCAATGCTGACACCCAAATCCAGTTCATGCCAAACCTCACTGATCATGCGCTCTGAATGAGATGCAATCAGTTCATCCAAATCTTCAATGCTGACACCCAAGTCCAATTCATTCATAAGCATGATGATCATACGCTGTCAATGAGATGAAATCGATTTTTTCACATCTTTAGTCCTGAAACCCAAGTTTAGTTTATTTATAAGCGGGACATTTTTCTTTTCATAACATCCGTTTTTGCAAGAATATTGCCTTATGAATATTCTCCGACGCTTTAACTTTCCATGAGTCATAAACTTAATAGCGCGAGAGCTCTAGCAGACTAAACCATCGAAGATTCATTTCGTTTTTACCATTTTACGAAACCTCAAAATATTTTCTCTCCCTCCAGGCTTTAAAAGTCTGAAATCAGTGGACTGCACGAAAGGCGATTTAGGAATGCAAATGCATAATGCACAAAATTGCGGTTTACGTGAAAGTCGTGTGCATGAAGGACTGCCTATAACTGCAAAGTTCAGTTAGTGCACATTAACTATTCATTGGAATCAATGTTCACTATTAGATTAGTTATAGATAACTTACCCAATGCGATTATTTTCAAAATACCAGATGTCAAACGCTTTACTCCATCTTCACAAAAATTGTTTTGGTCTAAGAAGAAGAAAGTGGTGGAAGTTCTTGCATGCATTAAAAGTACATAATGCGATAGACAGACTGCGGAAGACACCATATAATGGGCCAAAATTCTTACGGACATATTTTACTGGTGACAAAAAGATATTACGAAGTCAAACAGTGCTGTAAAGATCTCATGAGCACCAATGTTGTATGTTACTCTGTAGTTATAGCATGTGCTGAGAAAATAATCGTGAATATCCAGAGTTGAAGAAATATTCTCATAATACGTGGTAAATGCGTCGTGATAATTAACACAGAAATCGGACATCGCCGAATTGACTGAAAATACTGTTTCACGCGTGAATTAAATCACATCAGAAAACTTGAAAATTTCTAATGTGAAAATAGAAATTTTCGAGTTTTCTGATGTATTTAATTCACGTGTGAAACAGTAATCGGGAAATGAGGGTTTGATTCCCGCTCCACGGCGATGAAATTTTCAAGTTTTCTGAGGTGATGTAATTCACGTGTGAAATAGTATTTACAGTCAATTCGGCGATGTCCGATTTCTGTGTTAATTATCATGAATCGTGAACATCACTTTACAGATCTGCAGACATAAAGTCAGAATGAAATCTTTTCATCATTCCACATAAAACCTCGATTCGGGAATATGTGGATAAACAAAACATCTGAACCAAACAATGATTAATTTTCTGCAAAGCTGCAAGCCAATAGTTTTAGTTTAGAGAGAGAAAGAGAGAAGAATGGCAGAGCGTCTTCCTCCAAATTAACAGAGACATTCGGTGTCTTAATTTGCATAAAAACATCGAGTGAAGTGTGATCACAGACGAGCCAAAATTGGTAAACTCAGAGCAAAAGCACAGCCAATTAACGAAACGTAAAATAAACTTTGTCACACCTGCCTTTTGCTACTTAATTTCCATTATCAGGTTTCATCTGCCCTCGAAATAATATGACACTTAAAAATATTGATTTGGCTTTCTTTTCAGCGATTTCCAACAACCGGTTCCGTGATGGACAAGATGGTCGTCAGTCTGCACGGCGAAGACTGGAAACGAGTGCGAACACTTATAACTCCAACATTCACAACAGGGAAGATTAAAAGGGTAGGTAACCCCATTATCTTCTTTGCTTAATGTGTGTGAAAACCAAAAATCTTACCATGCAGAAACTGACGCAACTAGAAAATTCATATAAGGCGAAAATTAGACCGCGTACACCTGCAAGCTAGTCATGAAAAATTTAATTTTAAAGTGGCAGTCCGTGAAAAATGCAAATTCGATGAAGAAAAGTAGCAGATTGTAGTTTATTCATCGCTGTGCTAAGGATACGGCCCAGCTTTGCACTTATTGTGAAGTTTGTCCCCTGTGGCAGCGTAATCTTTCTAAGTCAAGGAAATCAAAAGTTGTTAAAAAGAGATAGAAAGACTGAAACAGAAATTAAAGGGTATTTACAATAGCAAGAACCCATTAATATTTGTTTTGAGCGAAATGAACGAAACCTACATTACTGTTTATGGAAATTGCACCAAGAAAGAATCGCGCAATTAAAATGAAATTTATATCACATATTCCCCATGTTACAGGAAACAACTGATTAAATTTGTAGAGTTATGCAAGATTTTTTTCGCTTCAAAACCCAGTGCCCTGTGAAGCCACCTCGAGCGACAATAAGAGTCTCTACATGGCGTGCTAAAGAATGGAACAAGATTTTGATATTGCCAGGTTGGTTCTACGCGAGACCAGGAGTTCATTTGCGGTGACTAACCGAAGCGCTTGACGGGCAAATAAATAGATTATCTACCATGTCCCAGACCAGAGCTGAGACGTGCTGAGCCAGAGCCCGAAAGCCCAAAGCAGAGCCCGGGCCCGAATCGGGCTCGGGCTGTAGAATATTTACTGCGGTTCGGGATTGGGCGAGCTCGGGCTCTTAGATAGAGAGATAATTTTTTATATGTATAAATGTGATTTTATATGGTTTAGCAAATGAGACACTTATACACGGTCGAGTCACATTATTATTGTGTCCACCAGTTAATATCCAGATTAACCGCCGTGTGCAGCGCGGACAGCAGTTAGACGGGCTGGGAGCGAGTCAATAACGTACTAGAAGGTGTTCACTGGTATGTGGAGCCATGCTAACTGTAGTGCATATGACAGCTGCTGGAGGTTGCGTGGTGGAGTATCCGTAGAGCGAAAAACACGATCGAGGTGGTCCCACAGATGCTCCATTGGGTTTAAGTCTGGGTAATTAGGAGGCCAGGGAAGTACTTTGAAATCTTCGTCGTATTCTTCCAACCATTCTCTGACATTTCTAGCTGCGTGACACGTCTCATTGTCGTTCTGGAGGATCCCATCCGCCCCAGGGAAGACAATCAGCATTTATAGGTGTACGTGGTCTGCAAGGATGGATTCATAACGAATTCGGTCCATAGTGCCTCCCACAGCTATGAGTGGACTCAGAGAATGCCACGAAAACATTCCCCAGACCATAACGCTGCACCCCTCCCCCCCCCACACACACACTAGCTTGTTCTTCCAGCAATGGTTGAAGAGTGTTTGTTTTCCAATGTTTATCGCCTTATACGCTAACGTCCACCCGTTCGATGAAACAGAAAACGTGACTCATCGGAGAAGGCAATCCTCTGCCGATTAGCGGAAGTCCAATTCCGATACTGCCGTGTAAATGTAAGCCTTTTCTGCCGATGCACCTTCGTTAGCATAAGTGCAGCGACCATTCGATTTTTCGGAGTCCCCATACGCAGCAAGGTCCGCTGAACTGTCATTTTAGACACACTTCTGGTACCCTCCTGATTCATGCGGGCAGTTAGTTGCTCCACCGTAGTGTGTAGATCGGCCCTCATGCATATTCAAAGCCGACGTTCACCTCTCACATCAATGGCACGTAGTGATCCGCAGTTTCCACTTCGCTTATTCTCAATGGTACCGTTTCTCCAATCACGATACACTTTAACCACAGCAGCACGCGAACTGTTCGCAAACCGCGCTGTTTCAAAAATACTGCCACCCTTGGCCCGAAAGCCGATAATAATCCCTTTTTGCAAATCTGATAAATCGGTCCCTTTACCTATGAGAGCAACGAGTGATATGTTTTCAAAATGACTACAGCACACCTTATATACCCTCCAAGCCAGCTCAGGACACGTGCCTTCTTTCATTGGCTACACGCTGTTGACGTCAAAAGTAGGAGGTGGTCACAATAATGTGACTCGACTGTGTAGTTGGTAAAGGAAATTCTTCGGCAACTGGTTCTGGTTGGGGAGCGGGCACTTGAGATGTGTATCTATTCCGGGCTTGGGTAGAAAATGCCATAGTTAGCGCATGAGTTTGTTTCTGCAGAGAAGAAAAATCTTTTTCAAGCACTATAGATATTGGATAGTTGATAGCATGCCGACGATTGTTTATTTACCCCCTATCTACACGCAGTAGCTCCCTTCTAATTCTACTTAGCAACGTACATATTGTAGCGCATCATGGCGCGATGATATAAGCATTATTTGAGCAACATACAACTGCAGCACCGCCCGATTGTTTTGGATACCCAGCCGTCCGAAGCATTTCAGGTGGAAACGAACGGTCGAAGAAAATCGCACAGTTACAATGTAAAAATAGAAAGAGGTCCCTTCCAGACTCCCCATTTGACAAAAGCATTGGTTAATTGCAGAAGGATGAGAGAGTGGGAGTGTGGAAAAGGAGATTTTTTTATTAATGGTGAAACAGGTTAGCCAGTTTTCGGGCTCGCTCGGGCCAGGGATCTATCTAGCAATATGAAATTCGGGCTCGGGCTCCGAAAATTGAGCCCGAACTCCGCTCTATGGCAGACACTTTCGCTCGGGGACATATCCGGCGAACGTGCAGGCCCGGGAATGAAAGAGGTCTTGGACATGCCGGGTTACATGTGGCAGAGCATTGTCTTGCTGAAATGTAGCGCCAGGATAACCGTGAAGCTTCCTCTGAAACATCTCTGATGTATCGCTGGCTGCTGGGGGTTCCCACAATTTGTATCAGGCGAGATCGCGATTTGAACCCAATGACGCCCCAAACGACAACGCTTGTCATTGGGCCTGTATGACGCTCTAAAATGTGTGCTGCAAGGTGCAGTTCACCACGGTGGCTCAAAACACGCATAGGACCATCATGTTGCATCAAGTTGAATCGTGACTCGTCAGAAAACACGACCTGTTGCCAATTAACGCGTCAATGTCTGTGTTTTCAACCTAAGACATATGTGGTTGAAGGCCAAAGGAATGCGCAGCAATGAGCTGCTAGCGACTACTCCTCTGTTAAACAGACGACGTCGAACTATGCTGGAGAATAAATACTGACCTGTGACAGTGCTCGACTGCTGCACCAATACCGTGGATGTCGCTGTGCGATTGGTCACAACCAGATAGATGTGTCTGTCGTCCCGTTCAGTCGTGCGATTTTGCTGTCCACTTTCGAGATTTCAGTGCGTCCGATCCTCATGTGTCCACTGACGTCACGTTTCCGTCACTGTACTGGCGTTTAGACCCGTTCAAGTGGCAGTTTTGCGGTAGGAAAATCCAACTTCTCTCGTCCCATTAATCCTCAATCGCTGAAATTCCATCAGGTGTTGATAGTGCAACCTTCTTCGGCGAAGGGGTGTAGTGAGACACAAGAAAAGTCCCTTCGACTTAATGTCGGCTCTTCACTGATTGCAACATCACGTTTGAGCTAACTCTTTATACCCAAAAGCGGACAGTTCAGAGAACGCCGCTCCGAAACCGCATCCGCATTTTCACTGACATTTTAATCATGTGCATGTCCCAACCTGTTGTACATATCCTGTAAGTTTCAAGCTAACACCAGCAGTCTTTCATGGTGTTGTAATTTTCACAACCACCAGTGTATTTCTTAATTTTGTATGGTGTTCAATTTTCACAACCACCAGTGTATTTCTTAATTTTGTACAAAATCGAGGCGCTTAAGTCATTTAAGGCGTCAATCAAGATACTTGATATTAATTCTGCTTCCCCGAAATGAAGTTTCCACTTTTGTTTCTAAGGACTTCTGTCATGGATTCACTAGTTTTCCAATGGCATCGTGTGTCATAGAGGAAGCCTGCTCTTCTTGAACAGCTTTGATTATGAATATTATGTTATCCTTCACACTAGAAATATTTATTTCAGTCGATAAGCTCTTCAAAATACTAAATAGAATTTAATTTGGGGGGTGTGGTTTATCGTTTACAGTCGTATCAGAATAACATGACCACCTACCCAATAATGGGAATAACCACCTTTAGCCCGGATGACAGCGGCGAGACGGCGTGTCATGGATGCAATGAGGCCCTGGAAAGTTGCCGAGGGACACCTGCCCATTCGGACTGCAGCAGAGCACAGAGGTCCCGGAGATGACGTGGTTGTGGGTCGGCACGTCGAACTTGTCGATCCAAATAGTCCCACAACTGCTCTATGGGATTGAGGTCGGGCAATTTCACCGGCCAAGCGAGAACGGAGACATCGCTGTCGTGTTCCAGGAACCAGTTACGCACTCCCTTAACGACGGGGCTCGGCGCATTGTCCTGTTGGTAGGCACCATCACCACTGGGATAAACGTCCAACATGAAGGGATGCGTGTGGTCAGCGAGGATGGACAGGTAGCTACTGGCGTTCAGAGACCCATCTAGTGGTACCAGCGGTCCCAGGTCATACCAGAAAAACATTCCCCAGATATAAACACTGCCACCACGGGCCTGACAAACATGCGTGTCCGGGTGTTGGTTCTCTTGTGTCTGACGTCATATCCACCATCGCTCTTCACTTCTGTGAAGTAGAAACCTCGATTCGTCGGAGAAAGCAACCTTTTTCCACTCTTCCACTGTCCAATGACTGTAGTCCCATGCGAACTGCAAGCGTCGTTGCCGATGGCCTTTTTTTTTCTGATTGGAGGTTTAACGACCACCGTGAGCAACTCAATGGGCTATAAGCAGTCGCCCGTCCCTAATTTAGGGTCACTGGTTCCAGGGAAGGGAGAGAGCCAGTGCCGTAAGACAAACACAACATCCATGCCTCACCGGGATTCGAACCCGGACCCCGTTCGGACGAATGATCAGAGGCCATCGCTTAGACCACTGCGCCACCGGTGCGGCCTGATGGACATGGATTAACATGGGCGCCTTGAAGCAGCGTCGACTCCGGATACCCATGCGTAAAGGGTTCGCTGAACTGTTATCGGGGACACGTACCTGGGTGACCCAGCGTTCATTTCCGTGGTCAATGCTGCACTGTTGCGCGTCGATTGCCTTTTACCAGTCGACTGAGGCGACGTTCTCCTCTCGGGTCGACGGATTTTGGTGCTCCACAGTTATGACGAAGGGTTGCCAGCGGTCCATTCTTGGTACACCCTTATTTCAGCACCTCATGAACAGCCCACGAAGTCTGCTGTTCCTGAGATGCTTCCACCCTTGGCGCGGTAGCCGATGATCACTCCTTTTAGAACATCCCTCAAATCACTACCTCAGCCCATTGTGCTCACGTGACGAACTGTAGCTCATCTGTCCTGGCCGGTCGTTTATATCTCCGTGTGGTCGACCTTGTCGGGTGCACTCTGTGACGCGCCTGGGCGGGTACACTGTGATTCAGGGGATGGTCATGTTATTCTGATACGACCGTGTAAAGGTGAGAAAAATCCTTTACTTACTGTTTACAAGAGGAGTTGAGTAAATTCAACGCTATGTCTTTAATTTTATTAGTGTCGTACCATCACTTTTATTCCTTGCCAAAAAAAAGGAGAGGGGGTGTATTATGAATTTCCTGTCAACCACGCCTATATAGATTCTTGTCTTCATGCCGCGGTTTTAGGGTTGCCAAAGAACTCCTGGATGACATTGTGTGGTGTGGAATCTCCGTAGACTCGAATCACACGCGATTTTTGACCAACTCCATTCTCTTCTTTCATTGAAATTTCAATCTCTTCTGACTGCTTTACATTTACAGTTTTTGCCGCTGCCACTAACAACAAGTTGATGTTATGTGAAAACACAAATTTGTAAGTGACGGAGATCAAATTTGTGATGTAGATTTGTCTTCCTGACACGTGCTTCACGTCTGTAGTACGTCACATCATCTCACTCTTCATTTTTTTCTTTCAAGCGAAGAAGGAACCTTTTACTTATTCCAGACGATGTATGAATGAACATCATACATTTTTTGGACCGGTAGATTCATTTTCCACAATCAGACACCAATGTGAAAACACAAATTTGTCGATGACGGTCATCGAACCTCCGCCTCCTCGCTCCGGAGCCAGTTGTTCCAACCGACTAAACTACACCGACAGAATGTATCGCTTCAGTTTTGTCATCTTGACACGTTCTTCACCTCTGTAGCATAGTTATTTGCAAAAGTTTAAGACCACCTGTTGGTATTAGGAGATTTCTGCCGATTACGTCAGCTACTGTCTGTATTACTCAGCTTCCTATCGGTGTTGCATTATCCTACACCGGCAGCTGTTTATAGAGTTGGGGGAACCGTGCGAACGTCAGTTTGCTTATATTTTTCATGCTGAGAGATTTTGTACGTATTTTCTATACAGCGGAAAATGGGCAAAAAAGCATCATTAAGTGTTACTCAGAGGGCACGGATAGTGACTTCATATCATGAAGGATACTCCGAACGTGACATAAGCAGAAAGGTGAATGTGAGCAAGACTGCTATTCATAAAACGATCATGAAATATCGAGATACAGATGAATCTTGCAACCGAAAGAGAAGTGGATGTCCAAGGACAAACCCGTATGATGACAATACCATAAGGTGAATAGTTATGCGTTCTCCGAGGAGTTCGTGCAAGAAAATCAAGGCCTTTCTACATTCATAAGGGTCTGATATTAGTATCAGCACTATTTCCCGACGTCTTAGCAAAGATTTTGGATTAAAGTCTGATAAACTTGCACATAAACCTAGACTAACCTCTGTCATGAAAGACTCCAGTTTGCGAAACATCATCAGTCGTGGACTGCTGAAAATTGGAGCCAAGTTCTTTCTTTTTCCGATGAATCAACTGTGCGTCAATTTGAATCACGTGAAACACATGTTCGACTACCAAAAGGCAAAAGGTTTGATGAAAAATACGCCGTTAGCACCGTGAGACATCCACCTAGTCAGATGTTATGGAGTGCTGTGTCAGCATCCAGTACTGCTTCATTATCCTTCTTGCCGACAGGCACTACCATGACTGGTACTCTTTATGTGGAAATGCTACGTGAGAAGTTCTTAACTCATATGAAAGTGCACAGATGCACAATCTTTATGCATGATGGTGCTCCATGCCACAGATCAAAGAAAATACAGGACTACCTGCAGAGGATGCTTGACTAGCCCAGTAATAATCCCATCGAAAATTGGTGGACCAATTTAAAAGACAAGGCAGCAGAAAAACAGTCATCAAATTCCCAAGCTTTGATTGACGCGATAAAGTACGTGTGGTGCAAAGACATTTCAAGTGACTACTGCAAATCCCTCATTGAGAGTATGTCACGTCGTATTCTGTCCGTTATAAAAAAAAACAAAGATGGCCACACAAAGTACTGATTTCGATCTTTCTGTGTTCTAAAGAATGTAAGTATTCATCTGTGGTGTCATTTTTCAAAAACGTATCTCTGACTAGTAATTAGTTGCTTCTTTGAAAATCTTAATTTTCAATAAATTGACAGGTGGTCTTAAAGTTTCGCAAATGATTGTACATCACATGTACCGACTGACGAAACAAATATCCCTCCAAGCTTTTGAAAATAAGATTGGCCAGAGCGTATTAAATGAATTTTGAAATTTCTGTAATTTTATTTTTTTACGAATTTTGAAATTTCCTTGCATTGCTTTGTACACTCAGTAGAGAAAACATCAGCGAGAAGGGTGATTGTCAGTTGACATGGGCGTCCCGCGCGCAGAGTGGAACAGGCCAAACCGAACGCAGGCAATAAATACGTGGACAGCGGGGCTTCCCAACAATGTATCGCAATCGACGAACATGGGTAAACTTGGTGATGATCAAAGCAATTTTGATCGTGGACGCATTGTCGGCGCAAGTCAGATGGGTCATTATATCGACCAAGTGGTAAGAACCTTAGAGTTCCCGAGGACAATAGTATCAAAGGTATACCATCGACGGACGCACCAGGGCCCAGATAGCAAGCGGCGGCATATCACATGCCATTGATGACCTGGGTCGACCTAGACCATCCATGCTCATACAGACCGACCGCTTAGTAACGGCGGCCCAAATCCCATCCTAAATACCGGAAGTCAAGGCAGCGTCAGCGACCGAACGGTATAACGCACGATGCATACCCTGGGCTACGGGCGCCGACGTGCTACTCGTGTGTCACTCTTGACTGCTCGTCATCCGAAATAACGCCTCACCTGGTGCCGGGAACATCAAAACTGGACCTCTGCACAGTGCCGTCGCGTCGTGTGGCCAGGTGAAACCCATTTTCACCAGTACAGAGGGTGCGGGTGTGGCGTCGACAGCATGAAGTCATGGCCCCGTCGTGCCAGGGCGGCTCTGTTCAAAGTAGTGGTGGCTCTGTGATGCTTTGAGGAGCCTCCTCATGGAACGCATTAGATCCCTTAGTGTGTCTGGAGAGGTTCTCGACCCCTGCGCGCTACCAACAGGTTCTGGCTGACCATCAACAGGCTTTTATGGCCATCGCGCTTCCTGCTGCCGATGGACTGGTCCAACAGGATCGCCCCATTCGACCGCAACCACCCAGTTATGGATCAAGAAGCACTCATCTGAGTTTGGCACCATCCAGTGGCCCCCAAGATCCCCGTATTTAAACCCTATGGAAGGTCGCTGGGATGCCGGGGAGCGAAACAACATATCCATGTATTGTGCACTGACATCTCGGAAGGAGTTGTGGACAATGGTGCAACAGGCATGGCTGCATTACTTCCGGAAACCTTCCGGCATCTGGTGAAGACGATGCCTCGGCGTGTAGAAGCTGTTATTCGATCTAGAGGAGGACCAACACGCTATTAGGTGTGTATTTCTAATGTTTTGTCCATTAAGTGTACATCTTGCAATGGCAGTAGAACTCTGCCTTCCCGAAATCGGTTAAATGTTACTTCATGTGAATATCTGCTTAAGTTTTAAGCGTATATCGTTGCAGGTGTACATCGTGCTATTTCCACTTATACCTTGAATACGGTATAATACTCACACAACAGGTGATATGTAACAGATATCTATAAGAAGTTGTATCACGATATCCCTTTTTCGAAGGACAAGTTTTCAAATACATTGAAAATGTAGACTGCCAGATGACGTTTTACATAACTAGATGATACTGCACCATCTTTTCTTTAGTAATGTAACAAAACCGAATAAAAAATATAAATATGCATGCTATACAGTTAATGTGGTAATCTTATGAATGTGGAAGAACATTTCATGCAATGTGATAATTTTTATGAATGTGGGAGAACATTTCATGCAATGTGATAATTTTTATGAATGTGGAGAACATCATACATAAGTTGTTTAAATATGCGAGAAAACTATCACGTTAATTTAACAAATGCGCTATATTGACAAACGTCACCGGACACCCTTTCAAAAGCAAATGAGCGCATCCATTGCGTTGTTAAGATGCGCGGTACAGCTGCAAATGATATATAAAAACAAGCCTGCAGCTGACCGCGATCATATCGCACTGTGAGGTTGAGTGAAAATGTCGCGGAGGGAGAGAACTGACTTTGAGAAAGGAAAGATTGTTGGGTGTTATATTAGTGGGTTGTCCATAAGAGAAACCGAGAGGCGTTTAAACATACCCAAGTCAACTGTTTTGGATATACTGATTAAGTGGAAGATACATGGCGTGCCTGAAGCAGCAAAACATACCAGCAGACTAAAGAAAATCAGTGATAGAGGACGTCAAAGCCTCAGGAGAGTCGTTACAGCTAATCAACGAGTACTGCATAACACCTCAGTGTATAGGTGAGTAACAATGCTGGAACCTCGGTATGTACACGTACCATTCGCAGAGAACTCCATTCCATGGGTTACCGTGGTCGTGCGGCTACTCATAAGCTTTTCATCTCCACTTGAAATGATACTCGTCGTTTAGCATGGCGTAAAGAACATTTATCGTGGACCGTAGATCAATGGAAACTAGTCCTGTGGACTAATTAATCCAGATACACAATTCATCAGTCTGATGGCCGTGTGTGGGTATGGCGCCAGCCGGGGGAACGCTATTTACCACAATGTACTTCTCCTACGGTCCAGTTGGGAGCTGGCAGTGTACTCGTGTGGGGGTGTTTTTCGTGGTATGGTCCCGGCCCATTAGTTATCGTGGACAAACGTGTTAACCAGCACGTCTACCTCTATATTCTGGACAATTATGCCCTACCAACCCTGTGGCAATACTATGGAACCGAGCCTTGTTGGTATCAGAAGGATAATGCACAGAGCCATAAAGCAAGTGACTGTTACGGCGTGGTTTGACGATAATTCCGTATCGTGTGTGCGCTGGGCAGCGCAGAGCCCTGATGTTAATCCCATAGAGCACCAATGGGATGTATTAGAGCGCCGCATAAGAAGTTGGGAACCAAGGCCTACTACTAAGCAACAGTTAGCGGCAGCATTATGTACTGAATAGAAGCGCATACCTATCGCTGTGTTCCAAAACCTTGTCGAAAGCATGTCTCGAAGAGTCAGCGCATGCATTAAAGCCAAAGGTGGGCCGACACCGTACTAATGTATGTCAATAAATGCTATGTTGTGTTTCTCTTCTTGGTGTCCGGTGACTTGTCAATATAGAGTATTTCAGTTGTGTTTACAGTTTGTCTTCCCTGACTGTCAATGGAAACAAAACTTACAATGATCTGCAGACACCTGTCACAATTTTGGTTTTTGAATATCTTTCAGATGACCGGTATATTCATTGACTCAGCTCAAACCGTAAAGGAAAATTTCAAAATAGCTGCTACCCAAGGAAAGCCAGTTGATGTGAAGCGGTAATTATTTTTTTTATTTAACTGTTTGCCAAGTAAAATAAAAAGCTTTGTATAAATGGGAAAATGGAAGCCTATCCTTAAACGGAAAATTTCGAATTTCTGTAGATCAGAAACTGCAGAACAACCGCAGAAATTCTAAGAAACAGCTGTAGTGAATGCACATTATTTCTTTCACAGCTATTAATGCAAGGGGGACCTTTATTTTTGACGAGGGAATGTCAAAATTAAGGTTCCTTGAAGTTTCATAATTCTTATAGCTCGCGGATCACGGACGGCTCCAGACAGTGTATCATCGCTGATCTGTAAGAAATAAGTATATCAATCGTTTATTTAGGCTTTCCAACCGTACGTTGAAGAAGCGTACATGCTCTAGCTTTGTCCGTCTGTCCGCACGATAACTCGCGTAAAAATGGTTCGATTTAGATGAAATTTTAGTATGTGGTAGGGGATATCCTGGGGACGAACTCCATTGAAAATGGACGAAATAGGGTCAAAGGTCAGGACATAGGAGCGGGATCCATTCCATCGCCTTTATGCATCATTACTTACGTAAAAGTACTTCGATTGCAACAAAACTTTAACATATCGTTTCGGAGGTATACTGAACCGGTTCTGTTGAATATCATCGAAATGGGGTCAAAGGTCAGGGGACAGGAGCTATATTTATTCCACAGCCATTTTCCTCATAACTTGATTAAAAATTGCGACAAAACTTTAATATGTTGTTCCACAGATACACTGAACCAATTTTGTTTAATATCACCGAAATGAGGTCAAAGGTGCACAGGAGCGAGATTTATTCCACAGCCATTATCCTCATAACTTAACTAAAAATGCTTCTATTGCGACACTTTAGTGTGTTGTTCCGGAGGTATACTGAACCAATTCTGTTTAATATCATCGAAATGGGATCAAAGCTCAGGGCGCAGGAGCGTCATTTATTCTACAGCCATTATCCTCATAGCTCGTGTAATAACTTAAGTAATGATTTCTGGCATGTTGGAAAGCCTATCATAATCAATGCATTGCATGATTTTACTAACTTGTTTTTCTATTATTGCGATATTATGATATGTATTTCTGTTGTCACTTTTCAACACGCTGAATCAAACAACTGAAGGCCGCCCCGGTGGCGCAGTGGTTTAAGGCGCTGGCCTCTGATCATTCGTCCGTAAGGGGTCCGGGTTCGAATCCAGGTCAGGCATGGATGTTGTGTTTGTCTTACGGCACTAGCTCTCTCCCTTCTCTGTAACCAGTGACCCACAAAATTAGGGACAGGCGACTGCTTATAGTCCATTGAGTTGCTCACTGTGGTCGTTAAACCTCCAATCAAAAAAAAAAAAACCACTGAAGAAAAATCCTGCAGCAACGAGTTTTCAGTGAATTCGTATTCTTCTGCTTCTTAGCGATGTTATTCCTTCAAACGTGTGATTGCCGCCCCGATGGCGCAGTGGTCTAAGCGATGGCCTCTGGCCATTCGTCCGAAAGGGGTTCGGGTTCGAATCCCGATGAGGCATGGATGTTGTGTTTGTCTTACGGCACTAGCTCTCTCCCTTCTCTGGAACCAGTGACCCAAAATTAGGGACGGGCGACTGCTTATAGCCCATTGAGTTGCTCACTGTGGTCGTTAAACCTCCAATCAAAAAAAAAAAAAAAACCACTGAAGAAAAATCCTGCAGCAACGAGTTTTCAGTGAATTCGTATTCTTCTGCTTCTTAGCGATGTTATTCCTTCAAAAGTGTGATTGCCGCCCCGATGGCGCAGTGGTCTAAGCGATGGCCTCTGACCATTCGTCCGAAAGGGGTTCGGGTTCGAATCCCGACGAGGCATGGATGTTGTGTTTGTCTTACGGCACTGGCTCTCTCCCTTCCCTGGAACCAGTGACCGAAAATTAGGGACGGGCGACTGCTTATAGCCCATTGAGTTGCTCACGGTGGTCGTTAAACCTCCAATCAAAAAAAAAAAAAAAAAGTGTGATTTTAAGCTCCAATTGTTGACTAGAAGCAGAAGTTATGAGTGAAGGTATTTCGATACCTGGATAACAGGTGGATGCACGGAGTCTATGAAAACTTCCCAATTCACTTACTCGGAGGAAAGTTTTCACCAACCTGCACATTGTTAAGAGTGTGTGTGCCAGGTGGTCCAAAAGTGCCATTAGAGTTTCAGCTGTCAGCTCTGCAGTATCTGAGAGAGAAAGCAGGCCGAATTTCATAACTCTTTCGAGTTGTTACCAGTTGACATTACCGGGTCAAAAGGGAGAAAAACAAAGTTGGAAGAGAAAGTTAGGAGATGACAGAATAATTCGCGTAGTGTTTTGTTCATGAATCGTGTAGTCTTTTTGTTTCTGAATGAATACTGTGATGATCTTAAGTTACGTGAGGATTTGCATATTGTCTTGCACTCTCCGCATACAAAAACAAAAATCGCAGTTCCTAAAACATTTTTGTTGTCTAAATTCACTGATGTTTAACCTCTTTCTTTACAGACAACATCGAAATAAATGACACTCTGAAATAATGATGCCTTTTGGTTTGAATGTGAACAATCTAAATGAATTGCTTAAACTCTCATGTACAATCTACGGAGCCATAATTAAACAAAGCTACTCTCTACGAGAAAATCAATAAGGAATATTTTAAATCGTGAAATATTTTTAAATACTAGGGCTATCCAAAAATTAAGTACCGTTTGCGCATCACTCTCGCGCAAGTATTCGCTTCAGAGTCGCACATGCGCAGTTGTGTTGCTTCATCCATCAGTCGAGCCCAGAAGCCATTTTGTGAGATTTTGCTTATGTTAAAGGTCTGTGCTGTGCGTTAATAATGTATAAGTTAGTATAAGGGCCCGCTGACTGCGAAGTCCGGTTTATGAAAAGGTTTCTGAACGTGAGAAATGTCAGACCAAGTAAGAAACGTAAGGGGGAACCGACGCTTCACAATTTCAGATCTTTCATAACACCCTGTAGTTTCGAAATTATTACTGCACGATAATCATTACAGAGGAGTTTCATCATACAAAATGTATGCAAGAAGGGTGCCAAAGATGTTGACGGAAGAGCATAATACGAAGCGTATGGGATCTGCTTTGAAATTTTTGGGGCGGTGAGGATTTCTTAAGCTGTGTAGTGACGGGAGATGAGACCCGGGTCCCTCATATCACACCTAAATCGAAACAGCAGTCCCTGCAATGGGAACACAAAGGTTCGCCTACGGCCAAAAAAATCGAGCAAACTATGCCAACGAGGAAGATCATGTGCACTGTCTATTGGGGCACGAAAGGAATTTTGTTGGTTGAATTCCTGCCTAAATGCACGACAGTAAACGCAGATGTTTATTGGGAGACATTGAGAAACTTGCGTCGTGCAATTCAAAACAAACTGCGAGGTACGTTAAGTAAGAGAGTTGTTCTTCTCCATGACAACGCAAGGCCTCATGCCGCGAATGTGGTGCAAAAGCTTGTTCACCAAATTTGGATGGCAGCAGCTGGTCCACCCTGCCTTCAGCGCAGACTTGGCACCAAGTGGCTTTCATATGTTTCTCCACTTGAAGCGATTTCTTGCCTACCAGCAGTTCGATGACGACGATGACCTAAAGACGACGGTTGAGTAATGGCTCAAAACGCAGGCGGCATACGTCTATGAGGAGGTTATCCAGAAACTTGTGCCACGATATTACAAATGCCTTTACATCCACGGGGAATATGTTGAAAAGTAGTTTAAGGTATGTATAATTCGTCGCACACTAAAAATTAATTCTCAATATACACTGAAGTGCCATAAAAACTGGTACAGACGAGCTTATGCAAAAACCATAGCAACGTCACCTATGCGCGTACTCGGTTTCGTCCGCCAGTGCGTATATAAAGCGATAGACATCCTTGCCAGCTGTCCGCTCTGTTTTCGGCATGAGAATGACAAGTAATAACGATTTAAGCGATTTTCAACGCGGTGTCATAGTATTTCGGAGGTAGAAACAAAGTTCGGATTTTCACGGACGACCATTGCGAGGGTGTACCGTGACTACAAGAATTCCGGCAAAACCTCCAACCTACGATACCAGTGTGGCCGTAAAAAGACATTGGGTGAATGTGACCATCGTCCGCTGTCAAGAATCGTTTCACGCGATAGGGGTGCAACACTCTCGCAGGTATCATCGGAATTCAATGCTGGAGCCTCAACAAGCATCAGCGTCCGGACTGTGCAACGTACCCTTCACTATATCGGCTGTGGGAGCCGACGCCCAACTCGAGTCCCCTTGATGGGTGCGCGACACAGAGCTATGTGCCTCGCTCGGGCACGGCAATACCGCCACTGGACACTTGATGACTGGAAACAAGTAGCCTGGTCTGACGAGTCGCGTTTCCAACTGTATCGGGCAGATGGAAGGATCCCTGTGTGGCGTGAACCCCATGAAGCCATGGATCCCGCCTGTCAACAGGGAACTGTACCTGCTGGGGGGTCCGTAATGGTATGGGGGGTGTTTGGCTGTACTTTACTGGGGCCCCTGGTACGTCTACAAACATCTGTGACCGTCCAACGCTATGTGCGCATCCTTTCTGACGAGGGACACCCGTTCATGTCCTGCATTCATGCTGATGGGTTGGGCCTGTTCCAAGCGGACAATGCACGTCCACACAAGTGTCGGGACATTATGGTTACAGGAGCATTCATCTGAGTTTGGGGTGTTGCCATTCCCATCCAAGTCCCCAGATCTGAACGTAACAGAACACATTTGGGATGCCATGCAACGCGCTATCGAACACAGGAACCACAGACCTCGGAATTCACCCGAATTGCGGAACACTCTGCAGGAAGTATGGTGTGCATTGCTTCAGCATATTTCCAGAAGCTAGTGGAGTCCATGCCCCGTCGTATTTCTGCAGTCCTGCGCTCCCGTGGTGGACCTACCAAGTATTAGGCAGGTGTACCAGTTTTTCTGGCACTTTAGTGTACATGTATATTATTTTTAATATTCAAATGGCACTTACTTTCTGGATGGCCTTCGTATATGTTCCGTCTTCTGAACATTCTAGGAAATTCATAGCAATTATCCTATCGTACGGCACGCATCAAATTCGCAAATTTAATAAGAAATAAGGCTTCCGTCAAAAGCATTATTATACGTACTGAGATAAATTCATTCTCAAATTTCAGGTGCAAGAAAGAATTTAAAAAATAAACCTTTGCCTTTGCAATGGATTTTCACTAAGTTGATTCCTAAAACCTTTATTGCGTTTATGTTGGTTACTTAACTCGCTGTTGACTCATTTCTTTTCGTGTTCTTTCTGATTACCTAAATTTCTGTTCTTCCGGAAAGATCTCTAAGTTGATTCTTCCAAAATCACAATATTCCCTTCACGTGTTTTCGTATGCAAAAGAGTAAAATAATAACTGTAACTTACATTTACAGATTATTTGGAGCATTTACAATGGATGTTATTGCCAGTTCTGCTTTTGGCACGAAAATAGACTCTCACAACGATCCCGAAAATCCATTTGTCAAGACAGCAAGAAATGCTTTCAATAGAAATATCTCGTGGAGACTATTGTTGTTCAGTAAGTAAAAAGCGATTCCTGGCTTTTGCTATTTTCTCTTTTTTCTTCTTTGTCCTTTAAAGAAACGAAATTATCAGCTGCCGCTGGAGAATGAAGAACAGTGTTGCCCAACTGAGGTTCCGCGAAATTTTAAGTAACCAAATATTTACAGAGTAAATGTATATGTTACTTATAAGACGTAAGAATAATGACAATCAAATGTAAATATGCTTTATTTTGTTTGTGGTGAGAGCGCCGTCATGACGAAGAAATTTTTGCCTTGAGGGAAATTTCGTTGGTCAACTTACTACTGCGTCAAGAGCAGGAACACACTTGTGGTTACACGCCTCTTACCACCTGACACAGCACCAGCAACTCCAAGAATCGGTCAGCCGCCAGCACTTCCTACCCCTTGCTCGCCAGCGATAAGGCGCTCATCCTTCCTAGAAATCCTGACTCTAGAAACATCCAGGCTCATAACTCCTAAAGTTTTTCCAACATTTCAAACTACCTCTTTCGGCCCACAGTGCTCATCCTTCCTAGAAATCCCGACTCTAGAAACATCCAAGCTCCTAAAGTTTCTCCAACATTTCAAACTTCCTCGCCCACAGTGCTCATCCTTCCTAGAAATCCCGACTCTTAAAAACATCCAGGCTCCTAAAGTTTCTCCAACATTTCAAACTACCTCTTTCGGCCCACAGTGCTCATCCTTCCTAGAAATCCCGACTCTAGAAACATTCAGGCTCCTAAAATTTCAAACTTCCTCTATAGGCCCACAGTGCTCATCCTTCCTAGAAATCCCGACTTTAGAAACATCCAGGCTCATAACTCCTAAATTTTCTCTAACATTGCAAACTCCCTCTATCGGCCCACAGTGCTCATCCTTCCTAGAAATCCCGACTGTAGAAACATCCAGGCTCCTAAAGTTTCTCCAACATTTAAAACTTCCTCTATAGGCCCACAGTGCTCATCCTTCCTAGAAATCCCGACTCTAGAAACATCCAGGCTCATAACTCCTAAACTTTCTCGAACATTTCAAACTTCCTGTATCGCCCACAGTGCTTTAATCAGTGACATTATACTTAAATTACGTTTTTTGTGTGAATACTTTGGTGAATGTGGTGCAAACAATTAAAACTTATGTTTGGAAGATGCGAAAGTTCGTAAAACGTAGTCGTACGTCACAGGATCAAGAAGACAATGCAGAGAACAGTAAACTTACCAGTGACCAAACAGGTAAGTTATGGCGATTCGATATCCAAACCAAGCACAAGCAGTGAGAGCCGGGAGATAGCACACACCCGGAAGAATCGCCTTTATTGTGAAAGCTATTTAACAATAAGTTTCACTTGGGCTGGTGATGAACATTGTCCCATTCCATTATGTAGTACAGTACTTAAAGCAAAAACTAATTAATGTTATATTATTAAGTATTCTTACTTAATGTCATTTGCGTTACAATCGTTGTTTATATTTTTTTCCATCTCGATTAAATATTACTTACTGTATGTCATTTTCTTCGTTCTTTTTAGATAATCTTATAAAATAAAATAAATGTTATGCAAGTGACTTAATATCGTGTAGGCCTGGAGTAATTATACAAGTGGGGCTCCCGGGCGTCTGACGGCCTACTTCAAGAGTTTCGCGATGTCTGAAGGCCTATTTCAAGGGTTCCGCGGGGTCTGAAGGCCTACTTCAAGAGTTCCGTGACGTCTGAAGGTCTACTTTAATGGTTCCGCGATATCTGGGGGCCTACTTCAAGAGTTACGCGATGCCTGAAGGTCTACTTCAAAGGTTCCGCTGTATCTGAAGGCCTACGTGAAGGGATTCGCGATATCCGAAGGCCTACTTCAAGGGATTTGCGATATCCGAAGGCCTAGCTTAAGGGTTCCGCGATGTCTGAAGGCCTACTTCAAAGGTTCCGCTGTATCTGAAGGCCTACGTGAAGGGATTCGCGATATCCGAAGGCCTACTTCAAGGGATTTGCGATATCCGAAGGCCTAGCTTAAGGGTTCCGCGATATCCGAAGGCCTAGCTTAAGGGTTCCGCGATGTCTGAAGGCCTATTTCAAGGGTTCCGCGGGGTCTGAAGGCCTACTTCAAGAGTTCCGTGACGTCTGAAGGTCTACTTCAATGGTTCCGCGATATCTGGGGGCCTACTTCAAGAGTTACGCGATGCCTGAAGGTCTACTTCAAAGGTTCCGCTATATTTGAAGGCCTACTTGAAGGGATTCGCGATATCCGAAGGCCTACTTCAAGGGATTTGCGATATCCGAAGGCCTAGCTTAAGGGTTCCGCGATGTCTGAAGGCCTACTTCAAGCGCTTTGCGACGTCTGAAGGCCTACTCCAAGGGTTCTGCTATGTCAGAAGGCCTACTTGAAGGATTCCGCTAAGTAAAATAAGTTGGGAAACACTCGTGTAGAAACTTGATTTGGAACAAGTCTCTCTTTCTCTCGCACTACAGCAGCAGTCTCTGGATATGGTTCGAATTCGCTACGGGATCAAAGGGAATCACTCCCGCGATTGTCAACATGAGAAACCTTACACACAGAGATTATTAGATTTCTACAATTCCTCTGAAGCTAGTGCATTGTCCATATTTGTATGTATACGACTTACAACCGTTTTTCATCTTCAGGCAATGAGTTAATACAGTCTTAAAATTTAGTGAACGTTGTCTTCTAATTCTCGCAGCGTAAATGTCAGCTCCAAGAAAATGTCAAAAAATCAGCTATATTTTGCAAACTTTGGTATGCTGCCCTTTCCATTTAGTTTTTCATGATTTCTATTGGCGATTACAAATGGAGAAGTTTGATACGACAACAATAAATAAAAATATCTGGAAGTTTGTATTTCTTTTTGGAGCTAACCTCTGAATCTCAGAGAACAGCTTAGTGATATGTATGTATGTATGTATGATTACATTAAAATTTCTCTCAGTGTTTCACCAATCTTTCCGGGAGGGAATATGCTTTCTTTCTTCTATCTCCTATTATATAAAACGCCGGCTAGAAGCGATTATAACGTATTATATAATACGACATACTTCTGCGGTGACGCCTGAGTCAAAACGTGAAAGTTATAGTGATGAGCTTTGCCGGCGTTGCTCAGTTGGAAGAACAGCAACCTCCAGAGTAGGAAAACGTGATTTCGAATGCCACCACCGGCAGAAAGGTTTTGCTATTTGTCACTCGTACGAGACGAAATTATAGGGAAGTTAAAATGATGGACACTTTTAAAAGGTAAAATAGCAAGTGGAGATATCACCATTAAAGATTTACATTAACGCCCTCTATCGAGAAAACTAAACATTATTTTAAGAAAAAAATGTACCTATAAATTTTTTTTCGGTGAGTAGCGCCTAGCAGAAAAACAAAATTTTCATTTAGATTTTTAGAAGCGAAGAAACGATTGCAACCATGTGAAAAAAAAATATCCACTTACTCGTGAGGCATCTAGTTGCAAAGCATTTTGTCACAAAATATTACAAAATGAATGCAACATATTCATCGTCGTGACCTCTATCTAACGCAAAAAAAAATCATAAAGTATATTTTTAGAAGCAGAAATTTCGGTAAAAGTATGGTATACATTTACGCCCCATGCATTGTCTCAAATAGAGACTGTATGTAAAATATCCTTCATGGTAAAAGGTATCGAAAAATACAAAGATTTTTTCGAAGCAATTATACAGAGTAAGATGTATACGACTTACAACCTTTTGAATTTAATAGTATTTTGAATTTAATAGTATTTTGCATGTATGCCTTCTTGAGGCAAGGTTATGCATCGGAAAAAGGATTAAATGTATAGATCGCAGTTCTTAAAATTCACGCTTTCGACTATAAACAAAAAAAATTATTTGGACTAATGTTCCAGAGATATTGTGTCCACAGGACACAGCGATATTATAAGCATGGACTTCTTTTTTTTTAAGAAGGCATGGTAAAAAGGAAGATGCTCCGCAAAAATGTTTTCAGAGTCTACCATAACGCCAGCAGCTGCTATGAATCGAGAGGCAGAGTACATACTGTTACGTTTTGTGGTAAGCTGCACCGTAAAACAGTGCCATACGATCATTTGGGGCTAAAGTACACATCCCATTGACTGGTGGATGAAACTCACGACAACGTGGTGCAATGAGTGCAACTTCCAAGAAATCGGGTTGTACACCATGTAAATGGTGCATAATTGCACCATGTTTTTGTGCTTATCGTGTGCCACACAATGGTTAAACCTTGCCCCCAAAGATGGTGCAAAGGAAGTAGCACCATTCTTTGGTGAAACATACCACAAAAATTTTTTAACAGTGTAGGAATACATAAATTCCTGTGGAATTTATCAGATCCTTTACGAATGTGGACTTTCATATATAGGACAGATCCACAGAGCTTTCAGTTTCCGTGTGAAGGAACACAAGACTTACGTACCGAACTGTGAACTGAAGAAATCGTCTATAGCCCAACATGGTTACAAAAATAACCATAAATTTTTTGTTTGAGAACGCTAAGCTTAATAACAAACTTGATTCTATCATTTAGTTTAATATATTAGAAGCTTTCCACATATACCGCAACTCTCTACGGCTTGTCAACGACATGACATCTACTCCATTTCTTTCAAGCGCGTGGAAACAATTCACCAAAATCCGTCAGATCGCTGATGATGTCACAATGATTTCAATGTTTACGCTCCGTTTGCCCTGATGAAGCCGATCCAAACGCTCAAAGAAACTATAGTAGATTTTAAAATAAAATATTTAATTGTGAATAAATGTTGCTGATTTATTCCATCTCAACATCACAAGTATTGTAGTCATGTATATTAAAATAGAGAATGTCATGATAAGGCGGACATAAGGATATATTTCCTTCCTATCCCATGTAGGTCAGATTTCACGCCTGCAATGTAATGCAATATTGCCCATTTCAAAAAGAATAAACATTTGAAGTTTTTTTAGTTTTGAGAGAACTTCTGAAGATTGAACTCATGGGTGGTTGAGTGGACCGTTGAGCATGCTTCTGTGTCTTGCTACTGCTGAGTTTGACTTCGAAACTCGAGTAAGAAGTGGATGCTGGGATGTTTCTTGTTGGTCTGCTTCTCTCTTGTTCCTCGAACCACCTACACAAAACTGAAAACGGAAGCATCCTTCAAACCTCAGAAGCTAATAGTGGTTATTACAAACTACGAAACAGACTTTAACATAAAGTCGAAGCCTCTTGGATAGAAGAAAGGATTAAACGTCATATACTTGTGAACGTGGGATGTCTTTCGAAAGGATTAAACGTCATATACTTGTGAACGTGTTCAGGTGATGCCCAACATACTGAATCCTCTATTTGACAAATGTCAACCCCGCCTTTTCGTGGTGCATCCTGTTACCACTAAAGGGGCTCTGACGACCGCCAATAGCGGTATAACAATACCATTGCGATTAGAGGAAATGCTATCCCACACTCACCAACCCGCTTGGCCAGCGTGGGGAGTTACGGCCAAACCTCTCCAAAATGAATCCCCAACTTAAATCTTGGCCCTCAGTCTCCGGCTGCTGGAATGTACCTGGCCAAGGCAGCGGCCAGTGCGACATGAAGGCAGAGGCTGCTAAGAATCACCGGATGACCGGACTAGGCTGCCCTCTGATGCTGACCTTGGTTACTTACAATGGATGCTCTCTATCTTCTGATTCAAGGCTCCTTGAATTGGAAGTCCTAATTACAAGGGATCGAGTGGGACATCGTCGGGCTAAGTGCGTTAAGGAGAAGATCTCATTGAACTGAAAAGTGGACATCTCTTCTACTATCGTGGGGCAAATACTGGCAGAACCAGTGGTGTTGGATTTATAATTAACAAGAAACTGAAGGATAAAGTTGTAGAAGTTGAAAGTTCCTCTGACAGAGCTGCAAGACTCGTTATCCAACTCTCGAGAAGATACCAGGCTCAGATTATTCAAGCTTATGCACCCACCACAAGTCATCCTGAAGAAGAGATTGGAGAATTTTATGAGGCAATTCGTCATCTAAATAATAAAGGCAAGCAGCACTTGATCATTATGGGAGATTCAATGCGAAAATAGGGCAACGGCAACAGAACGAAACTTCAGTAGGTAAATTCGGTTACGGTAACAGAAACCAGAGTGGAAATACTCTCGTACAGTTTGCAAAGGCAGAAGGGTTTTTCATCATGAACTCATTTTTCAAGAAAAAGCCGCAAAGGAAATGGACATGGAAGCATCCCAATGGATGGACAAGTGAAATTGATTTTGATATATTTAACAAGAAATTAGTCATGGAAGACTGCAGTGTGCTGAACAAGTTCAACACAGGTAGTGACCATAGAATGGTAAGATGTAAGATGCACCTCAATGCTAAACTTGAGCGTGGCAAGCTCATAAGACAAACAGTGTATTGACATGACCAACCTTAAAAAACATCATAATACCTTCAAATTGGAACTGAGGAACAGATTCTCTGCTCTATATGGTCTAACGTCGGAAAAAGTGGACATCTCTAAGTTAACAGAAAACTAAACAAGGCTCTTATGAAAACAGCAGCAAAACAGCTGGTACTAAAAACAAGTTGCATACGAACACATTATCAGGAAGAACAAAAATTTCGATGCAAAAATGAAGAGAGATGAGGGAAACTAAAAGAGATGTGGCTTATATAGAGCTATGCAAGACAGTACGAAAAAGTATCACTGAAGACCTAAGGAAATTAAACTGTGAACTAGTGAGGAAGGCAATTGAAAACAACCAAAGCCTGAAGAGAGCAAAATATATCTGAGTAAGGGAAGAAAACAAATTATGGCTCTGAGAAAAGAAGATGGTTCTGTAAAAAGAAATAGAGGCGAAATTTTGACAACAGTGAAAGATTTCTACTCAAAACTATATGAAAGGGATGATACATGTACTCCAGCATTACGAAAGGTAACTGTACCAGAGTTCTTCCAGTCTTCCCTGCAGAAGTTGCACATGACATCAAGAACATGAAACGGGGAAATTCTCCAGGAGAAGATGGAATTACTGTAGACATCATACAAGAAGCAAGTGGACAAATTGAAACAGTACTCGCCCAAGTTTTCACTTGATCCCTTAACGATGAGAAGATTCCTGAGGATTGGAACAATGCTTCAATGATCCTGCTACATAAAAAAGGTGACATTGAGGATCTCAGGAGCTACACAACTATCAGCCTCCTATCAGTGGTTTGTAAAATCTTCACTAAAGTTCTTTCACACCGTTTGAAGGTAACACTGGATATGGCTCAACCGAGAGAACAAGCTGGATTCAGGAGTGGCTACAGCACAATAGATCATATCCACGTACTGAGAGAACTAATTGAAAGAGCGAGGGAATATGAACTTCCATTGTGCATGACTTTTATCGATCATGAAAAGGCTTTTGATACGATAAAACCATCAGCAGTTACAACGGCTTTGAAATCCTGCGGTATTGAAGATGCATACATTAATATTATAAATAACATATATGACAATGCAAGTGCAAAGATTTGGCTATTTGAGAATATAGCACGGAGTACCCATAAACATTGGAAAGGGAGTGAGACAAGACTACACTATATCTCCCAAACTCTTTAATGCCACTTAGGAAAATGTCTTTCAATCATTGAACTGGGAAAACAAACGGATAAAGATTAATGTAGATTATCTAAGTCCCTTTCGTTTTGCTGATGACGTAGTCATTTTTGCAACTACCCCATCAGAGCTGCAGAGCATGATCCAGGAACTTGCTGACATGATTAAAGAAGTGGGATTAAAAATGAACTTTCAGAAGACAAAAGTGATGTACAGTGCTTTTACAAGAAATGAAGGTTTATCGATTGATGGGGAAAAGCTGGAAATAACCAATACCTACATTTAACTTGGACAGCAGATATCAAGTGATCGTCACATTGATGAAGAAATTAATCGGCGTATAAATCTTGCCTGGAGAGCTTTTGGAAGAAACAGTATAATTTTCAAGAGCAATATACCATTATGTCTTGAAAGAAAAGTGTTTGATTGGTGCATCCTTCCAGTGCTTACGTATGGTGCAAAGACCTGGACCTTAACTAAAAGAGACATACAAAGACTGCAGACAACTCAAAGAAGCATGAAGAGGTGCATGCTTGGTGTATGAAGAGGTGCATGCTTGGTGTAAACAGGAAAGATAAGAAGAGAAACTTGTGGATAAGGGAAATTACAAGAGTGGAAGACATCATGATCAGAGTTAAATCCCTGAAATGGCAATGGGCTGGACATATTGCCAGAAGGACAGACCATCGATGGACAGCCGAAATTTTAGACTGGATTCCAAGGGACAGGAAAAGACTCAGAAGAAGACCACATGGGAGGTGGGTGGATAAAATTCGAAAGTATGCGGGAGTAACATGGAGGAGACTGGCACAAGACAGACCGTTGTGGAAGAAACTTGGGGAGACCTTCGTCCAGCAGTGGATTGATAATGGTTGACGATGACTTGTGAACGTACCCTACGAAAAAATGAAAGATTCAGTAGCTACCTACTTTGCTTAAGACCACCAATCAAGCTGTTACTTCTGAGCAAACACATGACGCATATTCGGAAAGCAAGTAGCGTTTACGAATATTTTCGCTTCAGCGCTGCAGTCGTCATATCAAGCATGCGCGCTTACTTCCCTCATTAGTGGGCGTGCCGCAGACGCCATTGCGAGAACACGAGATCGTGTTTGCGTGTTGTTCTGTGTGTTTAACATGTTTAAGAAGATCGAGCGGCGGCCCGCCGACTGTGAGATAAGGTCCATAATTCGAGTTTTGAATGCAAGGAATGTGAAACCGGCTGACATTCATCGTCAGGTTCGTGAGGTCTACGGTCAAACTGCCATGACTGCTGGAATGGTGAGGAAATGGGTCAGACAGCTCAACGAAGGTGGTGAGAACGTGCACGACGAGGAGTGGGGAGGCCGGTCATCTGTAGTTAACGCCCATTTGGTGCGTTTGTTCGTCACAACACGGGTTTTCAGAAACTGTGCTCATGTTGGGTGACAAAGATGTTCTCCGAGGAGCACAATAGCAGACAGGCTGGCAGTGTATCTCAAGCAATACAGCAAAGCAAGGTCATGGGTTCTTGCGCCGTATCTTCACAGGTGACGAGACATGGGTGTCCGACGTACCTCAGGAACCGAGGAAGTAGTCCATGGTGTGGCGGCACACCTTATCGCCGGTAAGGGAAAAAATTCAAGCAGATAGTTTCAACCCCCAAAATCATGTGCACAGTTTTTTTGGACATGCAAGGAGTTTTGCTAGTTGAATTCTTGCCTAAAGGCAGAGCAATAAACTCAGCCTCCTGTGAGACCCTGGAGAAACCGCGTCGCCGATCCAGAACAAAAGGGTGTGATATGCTTACTCGTGGCGTTGTCTTTCTTCATGACAACGCTCGGTCTCACGTTTCTGCAGCACTCATGACGTCATTTGGCTAGAAGAAAACGAATCCTCCCCCTTCCAACAGCCCAGACCCAAGTGACTATCACCCTGTTCTTTCATCTGACGAAGTTCCTTACTGATCGGCATTTCTTCGATGATGATGAAATCAGAAGAGTAGTGCAGAAATGGCTGTCTTAACTTGTTGAAGAAATTCGTGCCAATAACACTAACTGTCAGAATGCCGTCGTTGCACGATATAACATATTACTGAAAGTGAAAATGGACGATGACTTTATTTAACTGAAGTAAAAGTTGAAAGTCAAAATCACGTCACTAGATCTTTCGTGCTGGCTTCAAAGCACATCCTCAGATAAATTTTAAAATGAGATATTGTAAAAATGTAAAAGAGTCCACCGTGGAACATTACTCTTATGTTAAACACACCGCGTTCAGCTCTCGAATGACTTCAAAGAACGTCACCACTCTCTGACTGATGATTGTTGTGTCTTAATTGTTACTGGGTGAGTTCTGAAATAAAGTTCGGGTTGCTAGTTTATTTGGTATTTGTTGTTCGAAATTAACGGTATCCAAGGTGGAGGTATAAATCTGGGTACTTCATCATTACAACATTTATCAGCGTTATTGACGATGTGTAAACTCTCGGCTAGCAAAGTCGCACTCCTGCTTTTGTGACTTGAAATAACTCTTGCCTCATTTCATAGAGGGATACAGTAAACCAGATCCATCGAAAAATAAGAACACATTTTTCTACATTGACTAAAGAACCCAATCATCGCAGATATGTTGAATCAGTAGATTATATTCCAAAAGTAATGAATATACTTAAAACTTCCTGTAAAAAAAAAACTTGGATTTTGTTATTAAAACTATAACCTAATATCAACCATTAAAAAAATCGGGACCCATTCCCATGTAATAGCAGATTTGGAGTTTATAAAATACCATTAAAGGCCCTGGATACCGTCGACATAGATCGCATTTATATTGCATCCACCATGAGAAATTTGAACTTCCGTATTGCGGAACACAAGTACAATGTCAAAACACATTCAAACTCCACCGCACTTGCAAGATTAGTTAACCACGTCCCTCAATGGAATGAGGCAAGAGTTATTTCAAGTCACAAAAATAGGAGTGCGACTTTGCTGGCGGAGAGTTTACACATCGACAATAACGCTGATAAATGTTGTAACGATGAAGTACCCAGATTCATACCTCCACCTCGGATACCGTTAATTTCGAACAACAAAGGCCAAATAAACTAGTAACTCGAACTTTATTTCAGAACTCACCCAATAACAATTAAGACACAACAATCATCAGTCGGAGCGTGGTGACGTTTTTTGAAGTCATTCGAGAGCTGAACGCTGTGTGTTTACATAAGAGTGATGTTCCACGGTGGACTCTTTTTCACATTTTTACAATATCGCTTTTTAAAATTCACCTGAGGATGTGCTTGAAGCCAGCACGAAAGATCTAGTGATGTGATTTTGACTTTCAACTTTTACTTCAGTTAAATAAAGTCATTTTCATCGTCCATTTTGACTTTCAATAATATGTACAATAACATTGTACATATTACTGAAAGTCAAGTAATACACATGTGTATGTACTGGAAGTCAAAATGGGTTGTACAAATCCAATGTTTCCTTCTTTGTGCGCAATAAAATTTGCGCACCAAGAAGGAAGCATCGAATTGAACTGAAATTTTATGGACGTAATGATACAGATGAATGATACACATGATGGCAAAAACAGAGCTGCAGGACAGTTACAGAGGGATATGTGGCACGCAGTCCGGTCATCTTCAATAGCGCGTCGCACCGCCTCGTGCGGCGATACATGCTGCAATACTGTCCGGCATGGAGGCGAACAGACGCCTGATGTTGTCCTTCCGCAGCTGTAGTTTCAACTAAGGTCCCATACATGCTCGATAGGGGACATGTCCGGGGAGTGGGCAGGTCATGGAAGTGTCTGGACACGATGTAGGCAGTCCTGGGCAACCTGAGCCGTGTGCAGGCGGGTATTATCTTGCAGGTATACCGCACCTGGAATCCCGGCCAGGAATGGGAGCACATGAGGCCGTAGGATCTCATCCACATACTGCTGGCCCGTCAATGATCTACGCACCACTATTAGAGCTGATCGGCTATCGTAGGTTATTGCTCCTCAGGCCATAATGCCTGCAGTGGTGGAGGTGTAGCGCTCGATAGCGAGGCTGGGATTGTGCAGTTGATCCGGGGACCTCCACACCCGGACACGATGATTATCTGTCCTCAAAACGAAGCGTCACTCATTGCTAAACAGCACACGTCGCCAATATGTGGCGTTTCACGTTGCTCTGGCCTGGCACCACTGCACACGCAGCCGACAATGTTACGGTGTTAATGGAAGCACACGTAAGGGGCGCTGGGATCGCAGATTCGCTTCCGCGAGGCACTGGGAAATGGTTCGTGAGCACACAGGAGCCGCTACATCTGCCTGTATAGTGGACCGGGTCCCCGTACGATCCGTTCGTGCCTGGCGCATGATCCGTCGTTCCTCCTGGTCCGTCCATAGCCGCTCCGCCGTGTGGCAGTGCCGTCACGTGTTCACTGCTCCCAACACAGTCGGAAGGTATGGTCAGAACGATCCACGTGGCGGGCTATACGGCGCGCCGACCACCCTGCGGTTTTCAGCCCGATGATCAGGCCTCTCTCAAAGACCGTACGTTGCGTAAATCGACGTCTCTGGCGTCTACCCGGCATTCTTGTCACTCTGTACTCTTGTTTGCGTCGGCCGGTGCTTTTCGCTTTCATGGGGCATCGACTACAAGCCGGCTTGTAAAACTGCCGGTTCGTGCTTGCAGCACCACCACAGGTTGTGTGGTCATGCGCACTCGCACCAAACATGGATCATTTGCATACCAGCCAACACTCTACTTATTTGCAAAGTTTCGCGGTTGTAGCATGTTTTCTTCTAGGTGCGCAAATTTCATTGTCCGTGAGTGTATATCGTGCAACGACAGCATTCTGACAGTGGAAATGGCTGTCTTCACAAGCCGCCTCGTTCTACGACGAGGGGATACAAAAACTAGTGCTCCGTTACGATAAATAATTTAATCATGGCGGAAACTACGTAGAGAAGTAGTTGAAGATATGGCGAAACAGATAAAAATATTTTTTTTTGCAAATGCATTCTCATTTAATTTTAATAGCGAAACGGTACTTACTTTCCGAATAAGCCTCGTATGTCGATTTCTGGATCTCAACACGCCAACATAGAGAAGCATGATACATAGCCTAACACGCACGAGATAACAAATTATCAAAAACAATTGTCTGGACAAGATAGTAGTCACCGATTCCATGTGTGTCCTCTTTGGTCGTCGTGTGGCTCAATGGTACTTAACAAGAGCAATTTGTGCGAATGAGGAACGCAGGAACTGTTTATGGGAAAAAATTTATACACGAATAGGTGTGTGTATGTGCTGTCATCCCTCATTCGCTTGAGATATGTGATTTCATTTAACTGACCATTGTGCTTTCATTTGGTTGAAACTGTGGGCTCTAATCAGAGACGGAAACGGGTCACGAGTCAAAAATTTCCAGCTGGTTAAATGGGTTGGGCCAAGGTGTCCCTGACCCGATTTTGACACTGTTTCATTTCAGTTTTATTTTTTGAAAAAAAAAAAAAAGAATTTCTTTCAAAGAAAAATGTGCACTGTGTAATTTTGTGCTCGATACTGGTGCCCGCGGACTGAAAAATGATTTGTCATGCAATATGAAGGAACAGTGTCTTTAGAAGGAACAGTGTCTTTAGAAGGAACAGTGTCTTTAGAAGGAACAGTGTCTTTAGAAGGAAAAGTGTCCTCAGAAGGAAAAGTGTCCTCAGAAGGAAAAGTGTTCTTAGAAAGTGTCCTTAGAAGGAAGAGTGTCCTCAGAAGGAAGAGTGTCCTTAGAAGGAAGAGTGTCCTTAGAAGGAAAAGTGTCCTCAGAAGGAAAAGTGTCCTCAGAAGGAAAAGTATCCTCAGAAGGAAAAGTGTCTCTTCCTTCTGAGTGGCAATGATGAAAACAACATCCACATTTTGGAAACTTTCAATTCATCCTAAACTTGTGAAAATTGGTGTTGTTGTGAAACATATTCCAAAGCTTGATATGTTATCACGAAAACAGCAAAAACTGAAATTAAACATACAACAAGTTACTCAATTCAAAATTTTTCTCTGCAGCGCCATCAAAATTAGGTGAAACAGCCTTAACATTACTGCAGAGGGACTTTTTGACTCTCCCAGATGTGTTTGAAACCATGTGTAGAACAGCTAGATTATTTCTTGCAAATGAAGGACTAGTTTCAATACTTCTTGTAAGTAAGCGAGTAAATATACGTTTCTACAATAAATTTGTTTCATTTCCATATAACCTAAGATACCCACTGCGGAGGAACTTTTTGAAGGCCCTGTATATACATTAGTGTTCAAAGAAGATTTGTCCGGGTTGGGTCTGGGTCCAAAATATTTCACCAGTTTCCAACTCTGGCTCAATAATCTCAGTCTTGAGTTTTTTTATTTTGCGCTTGAGTACTGACATGTGAAATACCTTGTATGATACAAAATTATATTCATAGTGATTGATAACTTCCCTTTTCAGTTCTGTACCCGGGCATTCTGAAAATGTTCCGTATCAGCCCCTTTGTTCCAGGACCGATAGAGTTTTTCACTCGTGTCACCCTCGAAATTGTTGAGGAAAGAAAACGAAGTGGGCAGGTGAGTGTATTTCTTCTTTCTTGCTTTTAAGGTTGTGCTACATCTTTTTTTCCCCCGCTTAAAAACACAGCTTGAATTCATGTTTCAAAAAAGAAAGTGCATATCAGTTGGCTATGACTTCAAAAATCTGATCTATACGGTTATATTAAGTTATCTATTGGCAGTTACATTACTGAGATAGAAACATTCTAACGAACCACAGATGTGAAGCACATATCAAGACGGCAAAGTTGTATCGATAAATTCCGTCCGTGTAGCTTAATTGGGAAAGTATTCGGCTCTGAAGCAGAAGGGTGCCAGTTCGATCCCCGCCACCAGCAAATTTGTGTTTTCACATCGGCGACGGATTGTGGAAATGGATTTATTGGCCGTTAGGTTCTTCAAAAATGTGTGATGTTCTTTTCGCACATTGTCTAGAATTATTGAAAAATTCCTTCTTCGCTTCGAAACTTTGATTCTTCCATACATCGTCTAGAATTAATCAGAATTTCATTTTAAGCGAGCTGCTTCAAGCATATTTTGCTGTCTGCACTGTGAAAAATTTTCTGAAATTCACGGACAAGTTTCTGTCATTTCTTTCGTAAATTAACGAAGCATATTTCTGATACAACCTTTTCCGTGAAATGACGGAAAGAAACCTGAATTTAACGGATTTTTTAAACCACGGGAAAATTCTGAATTTTCAGAAACCTTTCCGCAATTCCTTTAGTATATTAACGGAAAATCTCCGTTCTCACTTTTTCCGTATCCGTATGACGAGAAATTTCCGGTAATAGGAGCGATTCGTGGGAATACTTGAGGTTTGATTAACTTTAAAATTTCAATCGTCTGTCGAATTTTAAAGTTCCGTAGCGAGATTAAATATTATGGATAGCACATCGCATGGATTTTGTTTATTGTGACACAGGATATTTCTTCTCCTTTCCCCTATTTGGTGCACCAGCTACCTATATATTGCATTACTGTAAGGAACCGGGTACTTATTGTACAGATGATTAGACGATGTCTGTGTATCAGTCTTTAAACAACTTAAGACAAAAGCTATTATAGCTATCAAGAGAAATTTTTATATTTACTTTTTGTGTGTGTGTGTGTGTGTGTGTGTGTGTGTGTGTGTGTGTGAAATAATACTGTAAAAAAGTGCATTTCACCTTTTTAAAAGATAACTGAAGTTCACTGTCAATTTTAAAAAATCATGTTGCAAATCATTTTGTTGCTTCGAAAAATCACGATGAAAAATGCTTAATTTGTGAAAAGTCATCCTACAGAAAAAAATTACAAACCTATTCAGAAAAATAATGAGCTCCAACAGAAAATAAAATGACTAAATCACTCACATTAATGACAAAAACCAAAATTGCATCGTCGCGGAATTCGTTTTACGATGTACATGAGCCGGATTGCCGAGCGTTTGTGGCCCAGTTGTTAAAGGCGCAAGTTAATTGTTTAGCCAGCTGTAACGATGGCGGTTCAATCCTGATCGCAGCGCAAGTATTATCTGGGAGTAAATGATGTACAGGGTCGTCGATTTTGCGGAATTTCAGTTTAAATACGGAAAAACCTGAAATGGACTTTTCTGAAATAAATTGAATTTCTGACTACGAAAAATCTGTGAAAATACGGAAGTTAAAATAAACGGGCACTTTTAAAAACGAAAATTTCGGAAAAACACTGATACCCGCAACCTTGCTGCACGTTATTTTCAGAAATTTTCCGTGAATTCAATTCACACCACTTATCTTTTACAGTGTGGCCAGAAAACTACTGATTCCTCTTCAGCCCTTTCACAAGGGGGAAGGATATATGGGACGTGCTATAGTGCGTCGCATAAATATAGAGACAGAACAAATTCTCGAATAAAAAAGAAACAACAACAAGCTGAAATGTGCACCTCATATTTATAACAAAAATAGCATAGGACACGCAGCTGCACAATAGTTTGACGGAAACATAACAATTCCAACGCCAAGTACAAGAAAAAAACAGAAATACGCTGTCTCAAAAATATAAAGACTTACTAGTTATGAGCACCTCCGGTACGAATATTGGAGCCGTTGTTCCGAATAACACTGAAAACCCGATTGGGCATGCTGTCCACCAAGTGATGTAAGTATTCTGGACGGAGTGCGTATCAGCTTCGTTCAATCTGCTCTTTCAATGCCACCTCACTTGAGAACTGCCGTCCATTCGCATACACATCACGAGCTAGAATGCCCCAGAGGTTCTCGATAGGGTTCAGATCTAGACTGAGTGCTGGCCAATCCATTACGGTCATGAGTGTTAAACCAGCTTTTCGTTGATGCAGACCGATGGATAGAGGCATTGTCTTGCTGGAGCAAATAATCAACACCCGCTAGAGTTTCGGCAAACGGTAGAAGGTGGCTGCTGAGTATGTCCTGATACGTTTCGGAGCTTTGCCTGCCTTGCAGAAAAGCGATATTCGTTGTCCCATTGAACGCAAAAGCTCCTAAGACCATCACAGATCCCCCTCCTTTCTGTCTTCTGAAGAAGGTGCGTGGCTCGCGTCGTAAATCATGCCAATAGCAGTTCCAACCGCCAGGGCCGTCCAGGTTGAATTTTTTCTCATCGGAGAAAATAGTTGTGATCCACTCGTCCGTCCAGTGCATGTGGCTGCTTGCCCACAGCAATCTAGGTTCCTTGTGACGGCGCATTTTACGGAGCACAATGTTGTGACTTTCCTTGATTCGTCGATGAACTGTGTCCTTTGAGACGGTGACACCAACAGTCAGAGAAACTTGACGTAGTGATAACCTTTGGGATGAAACTAAACGCATGATGGCACGATCATCTAGTTTGGTTGTTATTCGAGGCCTTCCTGGTCGTTTTCTGGAAGTTAACGCACCGCGTTTCGATAAAGTCGTATAAATGACTACCCTACTCCTCCCCATGGCTTTACAAATTTTCGCTACAGGCAATCCATTTGCTCTCAGTCTCCAAATCTTCTGCACCTCCTCACCAGAAAGTTGACTGTTGCGTGGCATTTCGACAAATGAATGTCTGACGGCAGGTCCTCTGTCTTTTGTAGGCTGGACCGAATTACGGCCCATGCGCGGGCGTACAACATGCTAATTTGTACATCTCATTTGCATGTGGCTACTTTACATAGTTGTCTTTATATTTATGAGACACCTAAAACTACACTATTTCACTTTGTGGTGTTCTTTTCACACAATCCGGTCATCTCGACGGATCGAAACGTTTGTTGTAGGGTTATGTCTAATTAGGTAACACTTCAGCTTCCTACCTATATTGGCATTGCGTTCACGGCGCAAAGTAGACTATCTCTATATTTATGCGACGCACCTTACAAAGGTGAAGCACATGTCAAGACGGCAAGGTTGCAGTGATTAATTCCATCGGTATAGCTTAATTGGAAAAGCACTCCTCCCGAGCAGAAGGGTGCGTATTGAATACTGTCACCGGCACATGTGTGTGTTTTCACAACATCTTTTCAGGTTAGGCGAAAGATGTCATTAATAGAAGTACTTCTGCAAAAGTTTTAGATCCATGGCAAGGACGACACTCTGAAAACCCTGAAAAGCAGTGAATGAATCTTCTTAGGAGAGTATTGCTACAACATCTGTATACATGAATTTAAGATGCAAGCAATCATGCCCGTTCTCCAAATGGTGAATCTATAAAATCACTTTTTGGACATAAAATTAAAGAAAGGGAAAAGTAATTAAAAGAAAGAAAAGTTATATAAAATCCATAACTTTTTTACGATTTAGAACAGCGTCGTGACATCAATGCATACGGCTTGACGTAAAACGGAGCAGGCTTTGGCGCCCCTTAATTTTAAATCAAAATTTGAAACTTTTAAAGCATTTCAGTGATTCTGACAAACTATTTTTAAACCTAACAGCATTTTGAAACAGTAAAGCTGAGGCACCTTTTTGAATTTTTGGCTTGCAGACTATTTTCTAAGTATAGAAGTGATAGAAAAGTTCATGCAATGTTTCATAGCGCTGGGGGTTTTTTTATTTCTTATTTTTTTGTTGCTGTTATCGTTTCCGTGCATTTGCAGGTATTCAGACTTTAAGACCTACCAGCATGCCGATTTTCAGATCTCTAGGACATTTAGAAGTGGTCAAACAATTCGCGAAAAATTCAAGCAGACAATTTCCAAAGCTGGCATTTTTTTCTTTTGGTTTTCGTACTTTTCTAGGTATACGGACCTTAAGACCTATATGCATGCCAATTTTCAGATCTCTAGGTCATTTAGAAGTGGTCGAACAATTCGCCGAAGAACACACTCGCATTTTCCCTCTTTGTTTTTTGTATTCTAGGCGAAAGCATATATTTACATAGGTATTCACGTATGCCGGCGGAAAACGCCGAACTTTAAAAGCATTGCGTCATTGCCAGTTTGATTGTAGCCTGTCCTTTCACCCAATGAGAAGAGAGTGCTAAAAATAACTGCGTCACCATGGCAGCAGGTCACGGGATCAGAACTTTTCTGTGTGGTTAACACTGAAGACAGAGTAAGCCGCTCGTTTCTTTCCTTTGCGTCTTTAAAAAATGCTTAAAAATCAGAAAATGTATTTTTCTTTTAAAAAAAATTTGAAAAAGAGGGATCATAGTTGCGAGTTGATGTTTTAAAAATTGCAATGTGTTATGATTTATAGTTTGCCATATATCCGTTTTTCAAAATGGATCCCATCACGAAATAGAGAATTTTGTGAAATTTAGAAATTTAATTTCTCGTAAACTAAATCGAAATTCAAAAAAAGGGCGACGAGGTGCAAAAATCCGACTATGGCCCTACATGCCTACAAAGTTTCGTGGTTCTGTTGCTGTTTGTGTGTCCGGAACGCGAACTGATAGCATTTTTTTTACCTTAACTTTGAAATACAATAGCTCTTGAAGTATCGCCAGAATCAAAAAAACTATTTATTTCAGCGTGTTCTCCGAACAATTCTCTACAAACGATGTAAATTTCATATTTTTGTATTCAATACGTTTTTCGCTGCGAGCTAGAAGAGCGCTAGTGTCGCGAAATTTCTAAAACAGCGGCGGCGGCAGTTACTTTTTTCTTAAATAGAGAGATTTCCGAGATGGAAGATTACTGATGTACAGGTTGAAAAGATTCAGAGCCAGAACTGACCCGTATGAGACCATTCTGTAATGATTTGGTGGAGCTGAGTCTGTGGCATAACTGTTCCTTCAATTTACTATCGGAGAGCAAGTTCACTAGGTTGTTTATTTAAAGGAAAGGAATCGCTTAGGAAAATTTGTAGAAGAGGCCCTCTTCCCGAACTGTGTTGTAGACTGAGCTCAGGTCTACAGAAGCGATAGCTGTTTTTTTGTTGTTGTTTTTTAACCTCTTCTGCTGAAAGCCTGTCTCAATATATGAGGTCCACTCAGGGCCTGATTACAGCAACTGTGGTAGGGTTGACCCTCTACGCGGACGATACACCTGAACCAAGTCCAAATGGAGCCCAAAAAATTCTGCGCTCACCAAACAGAAACGTTCATATAGCGGCCAGGAATTACAAAAGCTGCGGCAAAACAATTCATTTTCCCCTCTTATCTCAGCAGTATCAACCATACCTGTCATTGGTGACAATAGTTCGCTTCTAGTCTTCCATTCTCTGCTCCATGGTACAGGGCATGATGGTAAATGCTAGTTACCCAGACAAGGACATCATGCCCCACTGGGTAGAAACAAATTTCTTAAACATATTCTCTCTCCTTTCTTAGGTTCGTCGCCATTGTTATAGCTCTCTAAGCAGGAAATCAGTCAAAAAATTGTGCCAATCAACCCTCTTAATGGCCACTTTATATAACAAAACTAAGGAGAAAGCAACGCTTTCTAATGCGCGGGTTCACTCTTTTTAGCAGCGCTTGGCCCACTTCTTAGATACACAGCGAATATATTCGTTCCAGCTGATTTCAGCCCATTTTGCAAACACCGAATTAATTCGTTCCAGCCAGCTAAACGGTTAATGCCAGACTGCTCAACAGGGATGCTTTTTTCTGTGTGTGTGTGGGGGGGGCTAGTGGTCAACGTTCGTGCCCGCAACGGAGAAACTTCAGGTTGGATCCCAGGCAGGTACGAACGCTCGAACCACTAAATATCCGCCGTGTGTCGGATGGGCACGTTCAGCCGTCGGACCCCGAGTACTGGCTCCCCGGTAATAAATGAGGGCGTCTTCCTTTCCCTTTCTACCTCGCTTCCGTGTCACTTTCCTATCGGACACTGGCCTCCTAGCTTCCTATTTCTAAGGATTCTTTAAAGGGGTCAGACACTCTCTTCCTAAAATCCTCTACATATGATCTCATCTGATCGGATGTTTTTTTCCCCTATCAGTAGTCTCTGTTTACATTATCACACCACCGAGGTACCCGCAGAAAATTGAAGTTCTTTTGGGTGTATATTTCGACAGCGTTTTAGAAGCAATATAATAATATCCTTATTTGTACTGCATTCATAGTTCGCAACAACTCATTCACCAGAATTTTACAGGGCGTATACACCGATGAGTCATTACCTTATGACCACCCCCAGCCTGGAGAATTCAGTGCGCCTGTGGACCGAACGGTGACGCAGGTGAAGTTCACAGAGATATATACAACCCGAGGACCGGCTTTCGGTTGGTAGAGTGTTCGGAGTCAGACGATTCATCGGAGTTTGATGAAGGTCAAATTGTGATGTCACGGCGCCTTGGTACTACGATCTCAGAAACGGCGCAGTTTGTGGGTTGTTCACGTGCCGCTGTAGTGAGTACGTATCAAAAGTGGTGCACAGATGGCCAAACCACGAACTGTCGTTCAGCCGTGTGCAGGCATGCCAACCTTCAAAATTTAGGAACAATTTTTCAAAATCTGAAAATCGGGAAATTTTTACAGCTCATAAAATCACATGAACGCTACCTTTTATCGACATTTTCCAGACTTAGGAACAATTTTTCAGAAGTAGTATTATTGGCCCACTAAAAGTTCTGGAGAAAAAAATACAGTGGAAAAAGCGACAGCCCCTCCCCTTAATGAAGTTCGTTTTCAGGTACGTCGATTCCGCAAGATAATGAAAACGTAAAATTGCCAGCCTGTTTTTTTACGAATAAAATAGCAGCCAACTGTTTCGTTTCTTGTTTTGGTTGTGCGCGAAGACGAAGAATACACACAGCATCTTATTAACATAGCCTTTCGTTACAAGGCGAGGCCAACTGTAACTACTCCCTTTTGTCGTTAACTGAATTCGCCGCAACTTAGCTGTTTATCATCTCTTAGAATGCGCGCGGCACTGTTGAGGTAAGGGGTTCAAAGACTGAATACTGACCCTCCCCGGCATTCTAGTGTCACAGTAAGTTAGCTCTTTGCTGAAGGCGTCGTATGACAATCGGACTGGGAGAATTTTTTCAAATCAAATGTTTTCCGACCCATCTCGGGCGATCGGTCAGAAGCCAGCGCTTAGAGCACTGCGTCACTTTTCCCAAACAGGAGAGGAAATGTACGAAACTGATGGTTGTAATGCAGCCTTGCATCGATGCAAAAAGAAAATGATTTCACTTTCGGTTCGAAATCATTGTGGTTAATAGAAATTCGACCATCTTAAAGGCAAATTCTTGGTAAAAATCAGGAGAATTTCACATTCATCGGGAGGGCGGAAGGAAGTGCTTAAAATCCGGAATCTCCCGCCTAAATCCGGAGAGTTGGCACGTCTGCGTGTGTCGTCAGCAACTCATTGATGACAGAGGGGAGCAGAGACTGTTGCGCATTGTTCACAGCGACCGCAGGGCCACAATGCGACAAATAACCCGCAACTACAACAGTGATGATCAAGATAATGTGTCACGCAGCACACAATTCATCACAGCCTTCTGCGCATGGGCCTGCGTAGCCCAAGACCCAGCCGGGTTTCCACGCTCACTGCACGTCATCTCCAACAACGCATGAAATGGGCACAAGATCATCGAGATTGGACCGTGGATGATTGGAAGAAAGTGACTTGGTCTGACCAATCAGGATTCCTGGTGCATCACGTAGACGGCCGAGCGCGGATACGCCGATTATCAACGGAGGCTATGGCACCTGGATGCATTGTTGGGCGTAAACAGACCGGCAGCTGCGGTGTTATGCTGGGGGCGATGATCTATTGGGACACTTTAGGCCCCATTATCCCTATAGCATAATCCCTGACAGCTGTCAGGTACCTGAACATCGTTGCGGATCAAGTTCACCCATTCATGGCAACTGTGTTCCCTGCTGGGGATGGCCATTACCAACGGGATAATGCGCCATGCCACACTGCCAGAATCGTCAAGGAACATGCTGGTGACTCTTTGTCGATGCCCTGGCCTCCAAATTCACTTGACATGAACCCAAACGAACATTTGTGGTTCGACTTGGAAAAACGGGTTCGCGCTAAATCACCACCATCCCGAAACGTACGGGAACTGGAGGACCTGCTGTTGACATTATGGTACCAAATACCCCCAGAATACCTATCGCCACCTCATCGCATCGATGCCTCGCCGAGTGTCCACTGTTTTGCGGTTTAAAGGGGGTACTACGACTTGTTAGGCAGGTGGTCATAAATGTAATGGGTCATCGGTGTATCAGTTGGATTAGTTTAATCATATATGGAACCAAATGCGTTTTCCCTTTTTTTGTGAAATAGATAATTATATCGCAATAACAAGTTCAACACAGGTAGTGACCATAGATTGGTGAGATGTAAGATGCACTTCAACACCAAACTTGAACGTGGCAAGCTCATAAGACAAACAAAATGTATTGACATAACTAACCTTAAAAAACACCATAATACCTTCAAATTGGAACTGAAGAACAGATTCTCTGCTTTAGAAAGCCTAACATCGGAAGAAGTGGATATTTCTGAAGTTAACAGAAAAGTAACCAAAGCTCTTATGGAAACAGCAACAAAATTTGCTGGGTCTAAGAACAAGTTGCATGTAAACAAATTATCAGGAAAAACGAAAATGTTGATGCAAAAGAAGAGAGATGAGGACAACTAAAGAAGATGTGACTTCCAAAGTGGAATATATAGAGCTATGCAAGACAGTAAGAAAAAGTATCACTGAAGACGTAAGAAAATTCAACTGTGAACTAGTGAGGAAAGCAATTGAAAACAACCAAAGCCTAAAGATAGCAAAGGGACATCTCAGTAAGGGAAGAAAACAGATTATGGCACTGAGAAAAGAAGATGGTTCTGTAACAAGAAATAGAGGCGAAATTTTGACAAGAGTGAAAGATTTCTACTCCAAATTATATGAAAGGGATGATACATGCACTCCAGACATCATGAAAGATACCAGTACCAGAGTTCACTCCAGTCCTTCCAGCAGAAGTTGCACATGCAATCAAGAACATGAAGCGGGGAAAAGCTCCAGGAGAAGATGGAATTACTGTAGACATCATACAAGAAGCAAGTGGAGAAATTGAAACAGTACTCGCCCAAATTTTCACTCGATGCCTTAATGAAGGAAAGATTCCTGAGGATTGGAACACCGCTACAATGATCCTGCTACATAAGAAAGGTGACATTGAGGATCTCGGAAACTACAGACCTATCAGCCTCCTATCAGTAGTTTATAAAATCTTCACTAAAGTTCTTTCACACCGCTTGAAGGTAACACTGGACATGGCTCAACCGAGAGAACAAGCTGGATTCAGGAGTGGCTACAGCACAATAGATCATATCCACGTACTGAGAGAACTAATTGAAAGAGCGAGGGAATATGAACTTCCATTGTGCATGGCTTTTATCGATTATGAAAAAGCCTTTGATTCGGTGAAACCATCAGCAGTTACAATGGCTCTGAAAACCTGCGGTACTGAAGATGCATACATTAATATTATTAATAACATCTATGAAAATGCAAGTGCAAAGATTCGGCTGTTTGAAAATACAACACACATAAAAATTGGAAAGGGAGTGAGACAAGGTGACACCATATCTCCGAAGCTCTTTAATGCCACATTGGAGGGTGTTTTTCAGTCGCTGAGCTGGGAAAACAAAGGGATAAAGATTAATGGAGATTATCTAACCCACCTTCGTTTTGCTGATGATGTAGTCATTTTTGCAACTACCCCATCAGAGCTGCAGAGTATGATCCAGGAACTTGCTGACAAGAGTAAAGAAGTGGGATTAAAAATGAACTTTCAGAAGACAAAAGTGATGTTCAATGCTTTTACAAGAAATGAAGATTTATTGATTGATGGAGAAAAGCTGGAGATAACAGACACATACGTTTATCTTGGACAGCAGATATCAAGTGAGGGTCACATTGATGAAGAAATTAATCGGCGTACAAAACTTGCCTGGAGAGCTTTTTGGAAGAAACAGCATAATTTTCAAGAGCAATATGCCATTATGTCTTAAAAGAAAAGTGTTTGATCAATGCATCCTTCCAGTGCTTACGTATGGTGCAGAGACGTGGACCTTAACTAAAAGAGACATACAAAGGCTGCAGACAACTCAAAGCAGCATGGAGAGGTGCATACTTGGTGTAACCAGGAGAGATAAGAAGAGGAACTCGTGGATCCGAAAAATGACAAGAGTGGAAGACATCATGATCAGAGTTAAATCCTGAAATGGCAATGGGCTGGACATACTGCCAGAAGGACAGATCATCGATGGACAGCCGAAATTTTAGATTGGATTCCAAGGGACAGGAAAAGACCCAGAAGAAGACCACATGGGAGATGGGTGGATGAAATTCGAAAGTATGCAGGGGTGACATGGAGGAGACTGGCACAAGACAGACTGTTGTGGAGGAAACTTGGGGAGACCTTCGTCCAGCAGTGGATTGATAATGGTTGACAATGATGATGATGATGATCGCAATAACTGTCCCCTGAATAGTCTTCATATTACACGTTTCAAAATACAGATGTTTGATAAAGACATCGCACGTAACTTAAATCCAGACAATACGTGTTATATGATGTAATAAGGACCCAGTTAGGGAACAATGATATATCGTGAACACTGTTGTGTTATTAAAGAGGGTGACCACCAATATTCCATCTAAGCCGCGTGCGCGGCCGCGCAGCGATTTAAGTTCCTCCGCGCAGTAAGCATTTTAGATTAAAATTCCCAAATTAATTTTCATAAATCGAAAAAATAATAAAAAAATAAATAAAGTTCGGGCTTTCAAATGTCAAAACAACACTTTCCTTAAATGCCGTTCGCCTCCTTCTAATTTCGTCTCATTGTCCTCTTCGTTCTCAAAGACTTCTTGCAAAGTAGCCTCGTGCGAGCTGTCGTAAACGCGAGAACGCTGATTACTGATTTTCCCACGCCAAGGAAAAGGATTGAGCCCTTTATGAGGCTGGCGCTGATGTGTTCTCAAAACGACACATCGCGCCAGCCTCATAAATGGTAAATAATATTTTCTGAGCACTCTCAAAGATTGTAGAGTCCTAAATTCCCACGGTAGAGTCTTCGGTTTGGGTGAAAAAACTGAAGAGGCGATTTATTCCTTGAAAGGACTGTCAGATCAGAACCATTTTATTTTTTATTTTTGCATTTAGTTGTTATTTTTGCTTATTGATTTTATTTTTTATTTTGCATTTAGTTGTTATTTTGCTTATTATTCTACTTGGTATTTTGATATGCAAAGAAACTACGTATTATGCGTGAACATGCTTTTCCTAATTTCCAGTTTTTATTCCAGAAGTTTGAGCTTTTCACTTCTTTTATAAAATAAAAATGTTAATTAATGAAGTGTTTTAATTTTTTTTATTTAAAATCAATTGCGGAAAGAACGGTGATAAAACTGGGGGCATTAGAATAAACATAGGCTCTAATCCAAGTTCCAACTTCTACTGCATTAGTAAGAGAAGATGAGAATTTTTTTTTTTTTTTTTTTTTTTGCGCAAGTGGTTTTGATGCCTGCCTAGCTCACTGGGTTAAGCGAGCATTGCCTATAGCCTCTTAGAGGGAATATTGGTGACCAGAGCAATATAACTTTTGAAATGAGATTTCGCCTCTCAAAAATAACAAATAAAATAAAAACGAAATAACAAACATTATCAGCAAAGGTTTAGAATGCGAAGAAATTAATGGAAAAGAAACTGAAATTTAATTTCTGTGTTTGCCTAGACAGCAGAATTAAATAATCAAAGGCAAGTGTACAACATCAGATTTCAAGTTTAAAGGTCGTTATTATTAAAACCTGTTTAAAAAATGTACAAAAAGCATTGAAGTTGTATGCTTTCAATTCTATGCTTTCTTTTTAATACATTTAAATTGTATGCTTTCTTTTTAATTTAATACTTTGTAAGCTTTCAACGACCTTAAAAGGAAAATTAACTAGTGTTTTTCAATTTTATTAATTAATGTTTAATTTTCATGCTTCTCGGTATTTAAATTTGTTACTTTTTTTAGTTTTTACCAGATTGCTCATATTTCAAACAATGTCTAAAAAACGTTCTTTCATTATTTAAAACTGCCATTTATTTAATTTTATATAGCACTAAATCTTCTGTTTGTTTTATATTCCTTTCTATAACAGAAGCGCAACGATTTTCTTCAGTTGCTAATGGACGCTGAACAGAACTTAGAGAAAGGCGAGCTATCGAAAGAAAATGATGAAGCCTCAAAAATTGGTCATGAAGAGAATAATGATCAAATTTTTAAATATCTTCAAGGCTCAAAATGCAAGTCGCCCATTTGCTTTTAATTTTTGAAATGATGCTAATTTATGTTCTGAAATGATCTAACTTAAATCCTGCTATAATGGAGGCAAACCACAAAAATCATTCGGCAAGTGATTTTTCTTGAAACACGAAAGCCAAGACCGGCTACATTTTGAAACAAAACTTCCCTGCAATTATCAAGTATTGTATTGACACCGATCGCAGTTTATTTTTTTATTATAAGTACGCACGGCTAACATAGCAAAAAACATTATCGAGTCCGCGGAAAACTGGCTTTGAAAATGACAGACAGAACAGAAAGTTAGATCGAAATTATGCAAGCGACTCAGCATCACATTAAAACTGGAAAGACCCTCTGATAGCGTCAACTTACATAAAAACTAAATATAACTGTATGGAAAAGTACCCGACCGGTGTAAATACTGATACAAAAACATTCTGCTTTCACACAGTGGCCGTGTGGTATGCGCGAAAGCTCAAATGCTTCTGTAAAAATATTTTTTCGGCAGTTAAGGTGTCAAATTATTTTCCATTGAGTTACGTTCTCATGATGTAATGCATAAATCGTGTTGAAAAACAAAAACACCCAAGAATTACACATTTTCAGCTAAAAAAATCATAAATGAGAATACACATTATGATGATTATTCCATCAATCTTGTTCCCAAGAAATCAGCTAACCGGGAATATAGTTGAAAGCAATTTAACAATCCTTCATCATGTTTCACGAAATAATTGGAGATTATTTACTATAGATAGGCCGCTATTATGCTACGCAATGGGATAAATGACAGTGCCAGGAGAGGATCAAAACATACAGGGTGTGCCACTCGCTACCGAACCCGGCATTTCTTTAATAATATTAACACCAATGAAGATATTGCAACGAAATTTGAAGTGGACTTACCTCATTTCCTGCGAAATGTGATGACACTCATTTCACGTGGTCAGGCTTTTTCAGTTCGTGGACACCGGAGATACGGTACGCATAAAGCTTCGGTTTTTTCACAGCACGTTGACAAGTGCTTTTGGACAACCCTGTTTCCTGTGACAGTCGGCGAAGTGACTTCATGTAGTCGGTCCTTTACATTATGGATCGTTTCATCTGACATTTGTGGACGATTTCCTGCATGGTCGTCTAATAAAGTACCCTTGGTTTCCAATTTCTTGAACAATGCCCAAATGGTGGACTTGCTCGGCGGAAACCTCTCCAAGAATTGCTGTTGACAAGACTATCGATTCTGTTTTCCAATAAGTCCGAACAATAAACACTCGCTCCTCCACAGTATACCGATACATTTTCACACGTGCATGAACAGCCATGAGCACGAGCACTCACTATCAACAACCGTATTGTGTAGACACGCTCAGCGAAATGGCATAACAAAGCAGCAGAGAGGCGCGTCCGGCTGACTGCTCCTCAGTGGCGCCACACTTAGGAATGTGCCAGCCACTAATGAGCACTCCGGCTGGTTGGCGGACAGAGCCGGGTTCAATGCTGTCTGGACGCCAAATGGTGGCCACTTCCAGTACATGTTGTGATGTCATCACATTGGGAATTATTAAAGATATTATTAAAGAAATGCCGGATTTGGTAGAAAGTGGGACACCCTGTATTTGTACACTACTGTTTGTGAAAATTGCAACACCATGAAGGACTGCCGGTATGAGATTAAACTTATAAGATATGTAAAGAGGTTGGAACACGTAAATAATTAAAGTGTCAGTGTAAATGCGCATGCGGTTTCCGAGTGGCGCTACCTGAACTGTCCGGTCTTAGGAACAAAAAGATCTGGCTCAAACAAGATGCTGCAATCAGTGAAGAGCCAACATTGAGTCGAAAGGGTGTTTCTTGCCGAACAAGGCCGCATTATAAATACCTGACAGACTTTGAGCGAGAAAGGATTTTTGGAATGAGAGAAGCTGGATTTTCCTAACACGAAATTGACATTCGTACGGGACTAAATGCCAGTACAAAGATGGGAACGTGACGTCAGTAGACAGATTAGGCTCGGGCGCATAGAAATCCGGGAAATGGACCGTAAAATCGCACGACTGCACTGGATAACAGACACCTCTACCGCATGGCAGTGACCAATCGCACAGCGATATCTACGGTGTGAGCGCAGCAGTAGAGTACTGGCACAGGTCAGGCTCTTTGTCCTGCAGCACAGTTCGACGTTGTCTGCTTAACAGAGGATTGGTCGCAGCCTATTGCTGCGAATCCTTTTGGCTTTCAATCACAGAAGCCTCAGGCTGCAATGGGGTTTCGAACACAGACATTGGCGCGCTGATTGGCAGCAGGTCATGCTTTCTGAAGAGTCACGATTCACCTTGAAGCACCATGATGGTCCCATACGTGTTTGGAGCCACCGTGGTGAATGGCACCTTGCAGCACACATTTTAGAGCGCCATACGAGCCCAACGACGAGCGTCGTGATTTGGAGCGCCGTTGGGTTCAATTCGCGATCTCGCCCGAGACGAATTGGGGGAACCCCCAACAGCCAGCGATACATCAGAGATGTTTCAGAGGCCCTTCAGGTTTGTCTTGGCGCTATATTTTAGCAGGACAATCCTCAGCCACATGTAGCCCCAAATGTCGAAGACTTCTTTCATACAAGGCAGATACTGCTTCTTCCCTGGCTTGCACGTTCGCCGGATGTGTCCCCGATCGAACATGTCTGGGACATGGTAGCTAAGCAACTGACTCGTCAAGCGCCTCCTCCAATCACTACAAATGCACTCTGGTCTCGCATAGAAGCAGCCTGGCAGGCTATTCCCCAAGGCGATGTCAAAAATCTCTTCCATTCAATGCCACGCCGTTAGAGGCTGATATTTTTGCTCCAGGTGGCTTCACCCGATATTGGGTTTTGAAGCGAAAAATTATTGTGTACCTGTACAAATGTAATCAGCTATTGCCGTAATATGAGGAATCTGTGATATAAATGTCATTTGAATAGCTCGATTCCTTCTTGGTGTTCCAATTCCCACTAACAGTACAGTATAAAACGAGGGGCTTCTTCCCTGAGACCAACGGCTCAGCTTGCTTTCTGAACTACGACTGGTGTTGGTGGCAGCATGGTACATCCTCTAGCTGCAAGGCATGCGCATTAACCAACCAGGCCACCAGTGACGCCTGATTACAGAACCTATCACTTCGTGACAGCTGACGATTTGGCAGCCACGACATGTGTGAACATAATAGCTTTAATGTTTCTACTGCTCGCTAGCACGTAAAATTATCTATAGGCTATTGGTTCGGCCACAATTTCGTTCCCACAAATTACACCAAAGTTCAGTAGCCGCCATATAGAAAAAAAGGGTCAAAAACTTTTTACGATTTGGGAAATTCAATTATTACTTTCTAGGAAACGAAGGAGTGAGGTTTCGCTGAAGTAAAAAGCATACCATGAATTTAATATCGCGCCATTTTAGTTGAAATCATAAAACACTTAGATATTTGTGACATACACAGTGCGTCAAAGAATTTTTAAGACTGGCGCTAGATTTCAGCCTACGGTGGCGTTACCAGTGTAATCGCGAATGCGTTATAAACCGTGACCATCTGCTTGCTTTCTGCCAAAAGTACTGCGCAGTTGTTAAAGTAACTCAAACGAAACGGCCGTTTATTAGAGAAGTAAAATTATTTTCGTGTAGAATTATTAAGATGGAACAAAGGGCTGTTATTAAATTTAGCGCAAAACTTGGTAAAGGTGCCTCGGAAACGTACCAAATGATGAAACAAGTTAACGGTGAGTTTTGTTTAAGTAGATCAAATGTTTTCCTGTGGCACAAACGTTTTTGGACGGAAAAGATACGCTAGAAGATGATAAGCGTACCGGAAGACCAAGTTCATCTAGGACACCTGAGATTAAAAAAAGTGCGTGATTTCGTGACAAACAATCGATGTGCGTCACTAAGAATGATGGAAGAGTCTTTAAACATCAACAAAGAAACGATTCGAACCATCCTGCATGAAGATTTGGGCAAAACAAAAGTCTGTGCTAAATTTGTTCCACACACGTTAACCAATGAACAAAAATCAAGAAGAAGTGCACATTGCAGAGACATCATTTCAGCTACTGAAAATGATCCAAACTTCGTAAAATCGATTGTTACAGGTGATGAAACATGGTGTTTTCAATATGATCCTAAAACAAAGCGACAAAGTCCGGAATGGAAGTCAAAAAACTCACCACAAGCCAAAAAAACAAGAAGAAGTTCCATGGAAAATTAAAACAATGCTCATTGCATTCTTCGATAGTAAGGGTATTTATTACCCACACAGAATTTGTTCCAAGTGGACAAACAATTACTGGTGAGTTTCATTTAAATGTTTTGAGGCGTTTGATGGGCAGAATTCGTCGCATTCGTCCAGAATATCGGGAAGAAAACAGTTGGTGTTCGTTGCACGATAATGCACCCAGTGACACCTCACTTCTTGTTCGTAGATTTTCGGCGAAAAATAACGTCTGTGTGTTGAATCATCCACCGTATTCGCCTGATTTAGCACCCTGTGACTTTTCTTTATTCCCAAAACTTAAAATGACGTTAAAAGGGTGTTATTTTGATGATATTTCGACCATACAAACAGCTTCGACGCGTGCTTTGGAGGCAATTCCGCAAAGTGAACTGGAACAGGCATTCGAATCATTATTAAATCGCTGTAACAAGTGTATTGAAGCCGGGGGGACTTATTTTGAATAACAAACCAAAACAAATTATAATTTCTTTTTTCTATTTCATTTTACAGACCCAGTCTTAAAAATTCTTTGCCACACTGTGTATACCACCTTTTTAACCTTATGTTATTGGTTTGCTTTCTCTTGTGCAAATTTTGGTTACCTCTTGTTAAACCTCTCTTTGTACTGAACGTCTGATCGAAACTCTCAAGGGTTTATTCTTTTGGTCAACACTGGTAGTATGTTAAGTCACGATGACTTTAGTGTAAACAGGGTTACGCAGCTGTCGGAAGACTAACTAGTAAAGAGCGAGCTAAATCGATGAGTTTGCTTTAAGTTCTTATTGTCGCTACTTTGTTGATTATATAAACAATTGCTAATAGTAGGAGCATTCTAAATGCTGCTAAAAATTGTGTGTGATATTCTACTGTTCAATGACTGTGTTTGTTCTTCAAATATGGAGGTGATGTCTCATTGAAGTAACGGCTTCTATAGTGTTCAAAAGCATTTTAGTCTGAATGACACATGTAAAAAATACAATTGTGAAATTTGGGGAGAACTATATGTCCCCATAATCAGGGTTCATTTAAGCACCAAAAATAAAAAAAAACTATTATATCAAGTCATTGGGATTTGTATATAAGTCAAACAAAATCCCGATGACTTAAAAATAAATTGATTATGTATTAACCCTTAATCACTATAGAGCTGAACATAAAATTTAAGGTAAGAGGAACTAGTAAAGCCCATGTATGCCGGCGTAAAAACTCTTCGAACGAAACTTCATCATTGAAACGAACAATAGCAGTTTGGTGCATTCTCAAACTTGGAAATTTTAAAATTTGAGTTCATCGTATGTAGTCTTTCGTTCCAGTCATCAAACGAGACGGCATTCTCCTGTTTATCAGACTTCCACTTCTCTTCAATAATGAAAAAAACTATCAGCAAGAGTTTTGATCCGATCCTGCAAACTACTGTGATATCCGGGGATAAGGGAATTCTTTTTAGCATGGTGCTATTTGTGTCACTAATTTGCATAGCTTCAGCGCGACAGCTTGTCGATATGACACATCTTATAAAAGTTCGTTGCGCAGGAAACCGTCCATGTACGGTGCACGAAATGTTCCCAAAGTTTGAAATCTATGCTCTGTTGCGCCATTAATGGAAGTAAAGGTTCAGAGCGGCTGAGGCATTCCCAAAAATAAACGAAGTCAAAGTGCTGAGATCATACGAACAACGCAAATCTGGTTCAAGAATTTTACAGCTAGAGACGAGCTTGGAAAAGAAGAAAAAATTCGGGAAGGACATGTTATTGATTCGGACGCCTTGCTCGCGGCTGTTGAAGAAGAACCCTCAATCAACACCCGTAGATTGACGACCGAACTGAGAGTTTCCAAATGGACCATCAAAGACCACCTGCACAAACTCGTAAAGATCTGCAGATGACAGATAGTACGAGGTGCCGCATAAACCGACCCCAGCTCAGGTGTCTCGTCGAAGCCTGCAAGTGACTGCTCAAGAATCCGCAACATAATCGGTTCATCAAGCTGATGTTTACTGGGAATGAGAATTTTCCAGCTTGTAGAGTTTGTAATGTAAAAAGGACAGTAGATATTGTTTGCTTATGCTACAACTAAAACCCTAATATACTTCACTGTGAAGCTTATTCTTCTTATTGAAATGTTTCGTTAAGTTCAAGTCGTGCTCCGGGTAGCTTAAATATACAAAACAGAACTAACTAAGCACTGAATACAATTTACGGTCAGGTGAAAGCAAAATTTTACTTACAAAGTCAACTACTGTTTATTGGTCCTTGGTAGTCACTCATAGGTCAGAACAACATCATAGGATACACTTCCAAACTGTAATCAATCAATGGTTACTTCAATAGCTGAATAAGCAAATACTCGTAACACAAAATAATAGCCAAGTAACATTAACTCGACAACAATTTGAGACTTCAATATCAAAGATGCATAACATTCAACAGCGATTCAATCAAACTCTAACCGTACAATATTCTCATCAGTCGCTCTCATAACAAATCTCTCTCTACCTATCTGAGCTTTCGATGCAATTGTAAACAACATTCTTATCCCTCTCATTCACATACGTCGTTCACTTTTTGACCCTACGTCAGATTGCCAAACCAGCATTCACCGAGAGAGAAAATATATCTTTAAGATTAGAAAATGCTTAACTAGAATAAACCAAAATTTATGGAAGAGTACAAGAAACAAAAAATTAAGTTAAATCAGAGTATACCGTACATACGTACTTACTCAAGCTAGGCACCCCCAACCAGTGGTTTGAACCTGCTTTACCTGTCCTGAACGTTAATGTTTCAAGAACAATGTCATATTGTGTACCTGGCAAAATTACGAATGTGTGATCCACTTTGAGCTCGTTCCGCATGACCTAGCTATCAATGCCGAGTAATGTTCCAAGCAGCTGAATCGAATGTACGACAAATTGAAGCAAGGGAACTCTGCTTTAGTCAACTGAAAGTAGCACTCCTTCAACATAGCGATGCCAAGCCTGATATCCCCATTCGTACCGAGGTAAAGCTACACAAACTTTTACTACATCCAGCGTAAGTCCTCAACAATTCGTCCCTTCTGATTACTACTCATTCCTGGCGGAGGCGCATTTTGTTCATGCCAGACACTTTACTGCTTTGGACGACGTCTAACACAGGTATCAAGAGTGTTTCTCCTCTAAACTGAAGTCTAGGTCCGGCGCAGAGATTGAACCCCTTGCAGAAAAAGGAGTACGAACTTCTAAATGTAAGCACTGATTGCTGCAAGGTTTTCAATAAGTACATTAGTATAACAGAAACGAATTTTTTTCAGCACTCTCCAATAGTCGCTAGAAGAAAAAGGAAAAACTTGATACGAAAACTATTGACTAGATTAAATATTAAAAAATAATCTAGTAATCATAACCCTTTGCAATCATGCTTAAACTTAGCAGTGACGTAAAAATGTGAGAACATATGAATTTCATTACCGAACAGTCTAAAAATAACTTCCCATCTTACTTTGAGTAAATATATTAAGGGAGAGATTTTGTTATAGAATGAACGTTGAATTTATTTATTAAAACGAGTAAGAAGTAGGATGTTTAATAGGCTTTTTTGCTGTTCACTTTGGGAAAAATCAAAATGGGATTTTCATGCCATAATACACTGTTGTGTTTGAAGTTAAAAGCTCTGAAGAGCACCAGTCTTTCTGTTGTTCCGTGTACTTAAGGTGATTGCCTAATTGGCGAGGAAGAACCGTACACTTTCTTGTATTGCATTGGAGAAGTGCCATTACTGCAGTCGCTGGTATGCCCTGACCATTTATCTCCCTACCAGTCTGCCTCAGAGTCGATTACTCCGGTCATTTATCCTTCCTCTCTGTACATTCCCTTGTTTTTGCTTCTCTCACGCTTCCCTTCTACATCCGATTTTGAGCTTGTTTTGTACTTAGTTCATCTCCTCCCCCACACCCCATTAATCTCTTCCTTATGTCTACCTGTAATCCATCTTTCTTAGGGAAATACTAGACAGGTGGAAAAAATCAATCTCATAAGCAAACGCTGGCGAGGCCGTTTTTGCGCCGTCGAAACGAGGCAGCTTTAACAAGATTTTTGCTTATTTCAAATCTAACGACCTTTATAATCAAACGTTCGTCTTGATTTAGAGACAGGAAACAACCAGAGTCTTAAGGTAAACACAGGATCCATGTCTAAATCGGATTTGACAATTTAGTACGAAGACCTAGAATTCCGTGCCCTGAACTACTCGGCAATCGAAGCTATCATTTGTGTTTTGTTCGCAAACACAAATGATGAAGCTATCATTTGTGTTTTGTTCGCAAACACAAATGATGAAGCTATCATTTGTGTTTTGTTCGCAAACACAAATGATGAAGCTATCATTTGTGTTTTGTTCGCAAAGTACATGAGACAAGTTTCGTCGATCCAGAATTTGCTCCTAACAGCAAGGTATGTTTTGAAACCAGGAATACGGAACACACAGAGACATTTAAGTAAATTACGTGTTTATGCTATTTTCTGATATGAATTGTTTGACTTTACCGATATTAACTCAATGGGATTCGATGAGAATATATCCAGATACGTCATAGACAATTATTACTTAGCATTTAGCACGAAGAAGGGGATGCGTTTGCATGACAAACGACAAGGATTTTTACTATAGCACAAAACAAAAATTTTGAACGTTGTTTTTGACACTCTAATGGTTGTTCTAATCGAATACTATTCTACAAAATACGGTCACTAAACAAATATCGCTCATCACACTCCCGCCTATCAAAATAGCATTCCAGCTTGCCGGCCGCCCAATGACGCAGTTGTCTAAGCGTTGGCTTATGATATTCGTCCGAGATGGGTACAGTTTGGAATCCTGGTGAGGTGTGGATGTTGTGTTTGTCTTACGGCACTGGTTCTCTCCCTTCCCTGGAACCAGTGACCCTAAATTAAGGATGAGAGACTGCTTATAGACCATCGAGTTGCCCACGGTGGTCGTTAAATCACTAAATAACAAACAACAACAACCAGCTGACCGCTAAATTTGGTACTGACCACATACATCAGACCGACGAAGAAAACAACAAAAGCTGAACTTTTTAATTGGGTGAACGCGCGGAAAGAATACGGACCACATTAAGTTTGTCCTTTGTTGACTGTGCAGCTGCACCGCATCCATTACTTAATTTTTCTTTCTGCTGATATCTTTCCGTATTTCTTCCTTGTTGCTTTTCTTTTTTTATGCTCTCTGATGACAACAATTTCATCCATCATGCTGAAAGAACTTTCTGCCTGAGGACCATGAGTGCATGATACCAAAGTTTTAAGCCCGTTGGCGCAGTGGTCTAAGCGATGGCCTCTGATCATTCGTCCGAACGGGGTCCGGGTTCGAATCCCGGTGAGGCATGGATGTTGTGTTTGTCTTACGGCACTGGCTCTCTCCCTTCCCTGGAACCAGTGACCCTAAATTAGGGACGGGCCACTGTTTATAGCCCATTCAGTTGCTCACGGTGGTCGTTAAACCTCCAATCAAAAAAAAAAAAAAAAGCACTTTGAGAATATGAATACCCCATACATCAATTCTTACAAACTTTCAAACTTCGTCACTTCTGTTTTCAAAAAAATTTCCCTCCCTTATCAAACTTAAATACAAACTCCTATTGCGGGGGGATAACATTTAACAACATTGCAGAAGAGGGGGAACATTGCGGGAGAAAAAACTGCGATTTCTTTATTATTATTATTTTTTTTTTTTTGCTTGAAGGTTTAACGACCACCGTGAGCAAATCAATGGGTTATAAGCAGTCGCCTGTCCCTAATTTAGGGTCACTGGCTCCAGGGAAGGGAGAGAACCGGTGCCGTAAGACAAACACAACATCCATGCCTCACCGGGATTCGAACCCAGACCCTTCTTGGACTAATGGTCATAAGCCATCGCTTAGATCTGTTCCTTGCGACTTTTGTTTTCGGTAATGTTTCTCCTATTTTCAAGCTGAAATATACATATTTATGAAATTAAATGTTTAACAAAACTACTGGGCATTAATTACGGAAAAAATCTGCACTCAGTCGACCTTCAGTTTTTTTAAATTTCGGAAAGATGAAATTCTGTCTACCAACGAATACGCCTCCCCCCTTCCCACCCCCGTCACCACGAACCAACAAAACATTTCTACTCAGTTGGGCATCGATCTCGTTACTGACCAAATTGATAACTATTAAGACGGACTTCCTCGAATTCGCAGAAGAATCTCACGCCTGAAGATTACAAGGCCACCCCGGTGACGCAGTGGTCTAAGGAGCTGGCTTCTGGTGAGGCATGGATGTTTGTGTTTGTCTTAAGGCACTGGCTCTTAATGTGTTACTTGTCCAACACTGGCTCTCTGTGTACATTGGTCATTCAGCATACTGGAAAAACCATGTTTGATATGTACTTGTTGATGTGAAATATCTGTATCTTGTATCATCATCATCATCATTGTCAACCATTATCAATCCACTGCTGGACGAAAGTCTCCCCAAGTTTCCTCCACAACGGTCTGTCTTGTGCCAGTCTCCTCCATGTCACCCCTGCATACTTTCGAATTTCATCCACCCATCTCCCATGTGGTCTTCTTCTGGGTCTTTTCCTGTCCCTTGGAATCCAATCTAAAATTTCGGCTGTCCATCGATGATCTGTCCTTCTGGCAGTATGTCCAGCCCATTGCCATTTCAGGGATTTAACCCTGATCATGATGTCTTCCACTCTTGTCATTTTTCGGATCGACGAGTTCCTCTTCTTATCTCTCCTGGTTACACCAAGCATGCACCTCTCCATGCTGCTTTCAGTTGTCTGCAGCCTTTGTATGTCTCTTTTAGTTAAGGTCCACGTCTCTGCACCATACGTAAGCACTGGAAGGATGCATTGATCAAACACTTTTCTTTTAAGACATAATGGCATATTGCTCTTGAAAATTATGCTGTTTCTTCCAAAAGCTCTCCAGGCAAGTTTTGTACGCCGATTGATTTCTTCATCAATGTGACCCTCACTTGATATCTGCTGTCCAAGATAAACGTACGTGTCTGTTATCTCCAGCTTTTCTCCATCAATCGATAAATCTTCATTTCTTGTAAAAGCATTGAACATCACTTTTGTCTTCTGAAAGTTCAATCCCACTTCTTTACTCTTGTCAGCAAGTTTAATCCCACTTCTTTACTCTTGTCAGCAAGTTCCTGGATCATACTCTGCAGCTCTGATGGTGTAGTTGCAAAAATGACTACGTCATCAGCAAAACGAAGGTGGGTTAGATAATCTCCATTAATCTTTATCCCCTTGTTTTCCCAGCTCAGCGACTGAAAAACACTCTCCAATGTGGCATTAAAGAGCTTCGGAGATATGGTGTCACCTTGTCTCACTCCCTTTCCAATTTTTACGTGTGTTGTATTTTCAAACAGCCTAATCTTTGCACTTGCATTTTCATAGATGTTATTAATAATATTAATGCATGCATCTTCAATACCGCAGGTTTTCAGAGCCATTGTAACTGCTGATGGTTTCACCGAATCAAAGGCTTTTTCATAATCGATAAAAGCCATGCACAATGGAAGTTCATATTCCCTCGCTCTTTCAATTAGTTCTCTCAGCACGTGGATATGATCTATTGTGCTGTAGCCACTCCTGAATCCAGCTTGTTCTCTCGGTTGAGCCATGTCCAGTGTTACCTTCAAGCGGTGTGAAAGAACTTTAGTGAAGATTTTATAAACTACTGATAGGAGGCTGATAGGTCTGTAGTTTCCGAGATCCTCAATGTCACCTTTCTTATGTAGCAGGATCATTGTAGCGGTGTTCCAATCCTCAGGAATCTTTCCTTCATTAAGGCATCGAGTGAAAATTTGGGCGAGTACTGTTTCGATTTCTCCACTTGCTTCTTGTATGATGTCTACAGTAATTCCATCTTCTCCTGGAGCTTTTCCTCGCTTCATGTTCTTGATTGCATGTGCAACTTCTGCTGGAAGGACTGGAGGAACTCTGGTACTGGTATCTTTCATGATGTCTGGAGTGCATATATCATCCCTTTCATATAATTTGGAGTAGAAATCTTTCACTCTTGTCAAAATTTCGCCTCTATTTCTTGTTACAGAACCATCTTCTTTTCTCAGTGCCATAATCTGTTTTCTTCCCTTACTGAGATGTCCCTTTGCTATCTTTAGGCTTTGGTTGTTTTCAATTGCTTTCCTCACTAGTTCACAGTTGAATTTCCTTACGTCTTCAGTGATACTTTTTCTTACTGTCTTGCATAGCTCTATATATTCCACTTTGGAAGTCACATCTTCTTTAGTTGTCCTCATCTCTCTTCTTTTTTGCATCAACATTTTGGTTTTTCCTGATAATTTGTTCACATGCAACTTGTTCTTAGGCCCAGCTAATTTTGTTGCTGTTTCCATTAGAGCTTTGGTTACTTTTCTGTTAACTTCCGAAATATCCACTTCTTCCGATGTTAGGCCTTCTAAAGCAGAGAACCTGTTCTTCGGTTCTAACTTGAAGGTATTATGGTGTTTTTTAAGGTTGGTTATGTCAATAGATTTTGTTTGTCTTATGAGCTTGCCACGTTCAAGTTTAGTGTTGAGGTGCATCTTACATCTCACCAATCTATGGTCACTACCTGTGTTGAACTTGTTTAGCACACTGCAGTCTTCTATGACGAATTTTTTGTTACACATAATAAAATCAATTTCACTTGTCGTCCCATTTGGATGTCTCCATGTCCATTTCCTGTGTGGCTTTTTCTTGAAGAAGGAGTTCAAGATGAAAAACCCTTCTGCCTCTGCAAACTCAACGAGAGTATTTCCACGCTGGTTTCTGTTGCCATGACCGAATTTACCTACTGAAGTTTCATTCTGTTGCTGTTGCCCTATTTTTGCATTGAAATCTCCCATAATTATTTTCAAGTGCTGCTTACCTTTATTATTTAGATGACAAATTTCCTCATAAAATTCTTCAATTTCTTCTTCAGGATGACTTGTGGTGGGTGCATAAGTTTGAATAATCTGAGCCTGGTATCTTTTCGAGAGTTGGATAACAAGTCGTGCAGCTCTGTCAGAGGAACTTTCAACTTCTACAACTTTATCCTTCAGTTTCTTGTTTATTATAAATCCAACACCACTAGTTCTGCCAGTATCTGTCCCACGATAGTAGAAGAGATGTCCACTTTTCAGTTCGATGAGATCTTCTCCTTTTCTCCTTACCTCATATGTCTGTCTATTTGTCATGTCTGTGTACCATCAGGCCCAATAAATCATTAAACCTTCAATTAAAAAAAACAAAAGGTTACAGGGAAACTTTAACGCCGTCTACCTTGCGTTTTCGCCATTTGTTGCTTACAGTTTCAAGCTGAAATACAAACATTTATGCAATAAAATTATATTTAACAACAATACTAGAAAGAGGCAACATCGCGACGAGAAAAGAATTACGATTACAAGAAAAAATTTCACTTTGTGTAACTTTCGTTTTCCAAAGTTTTGAAACACAAAATATTGTCTTGTCCCCAGACCGAAAACACCCCCCCCCAACTCTTCAGTTTTCCATCGATCTCGGAAAGTATCTAAATGATGTCAAAAAAAGCGATATTCCGTGAATCCCCGGAAGAGTCTCATGTATGTTGTGCGCATCCTAATCAGAGTCACCCATCCACCACAAAAAACGCACTGGCACGCTGAACATACTCGGCTACCAATACATAATTAGTTTTCCTGTATAAGAAAGGTGAAAACATTAATTATCAGCAGATTTAAGGTAATGCCGTTAAGTGATAAATATTGTGAATTTGTTTCTCTCCTTTCTCCTTTCCAAAATATAGCTATGTCCAACGATGAATTGGTGGCCCAGTGTGTCATCTTCTTCCTTGCTGGATACGACACGACAGCATCGACACTGTCCCACGCAGCCTACGAGCTGGCCCGAAACCCCGATATACAAGAGAAGCTCATGGCAGAAGTTGATGAATCAATCAGAGAAAAGGTATTTCATTTCACAGGAACTTGTAAATGAAGTTTAAAAACAACCAAAACACATGCTACCAAAAGATAAATAATTTTAAATACTGTTCCTCTTGTGTAAGATTGTTATTCGTAGTTTTTCCTATATTTTTTTCTGATTTAGGACAAAATATGGATTCGTTTCTTAACTTTTTTACTGTCCTTTCTCTATTTTTCTGGGGAGGGAGGTTGGCGACCACCGTGAGTAATTTATGGGCTATAAGCAGACGCCCGTCCTTAATTAGAACCACTGATTCCACGTGAGGAGGAGAGAGATAGAGATAGAGAGAGAGAGAGAGAGAGAGAGAGCCAGCGCTGTAAGACAAACACAACATTCATGCCTCACCGCAATTCGAACCGTGACATATCTCGGGCGAATGGACAGAAGCCAGCGCTTAGACTACTGAGTCACCGGGGCGGCGTAATTTCTTAACCAACACTCCTCGACATAGAAAATGCCACCCCAAGAAGCATTTGTCGGAGCGCCATGGAAATTGGCTGGTATGTGTCGACACTTGGGTTTTATAAATGATCGCAGTCGCGAACCAATCGCGTGACATGTACCACTGTAACGGAGTGAGAATGTCTGGCTGACGCCATCGGGAAATCTACCGTCGCACGGGCACCTTTACCAGAGGCTTCATCATAGGCCTGCGAACTGCTGGTTGGTCCCACAGTCGCACCACTGCGCAAATGCATCGATATTCAGCAACTGTCAGCCGAACGTGGCGACAGTGATTGGAGGAAAATAACGTGCTTCAACGTAATGGGACTGGTGCAAGTAGTAATTGGATAAAAATAACGTGCTTCACCATAATGGAACTGCTGCAAGTAGTGATTGGAGGAAAATAATGTGCTTCACCATGATGGGACTGGTGCAAGTAGTGATTGGAGGAAATTACTTTGCAAGTAGTGATTGGAGGAAAAAAACGTGCTTATCGTAATGGGACTGGTGCAAGTAGTGATTGGAGGAAAATAACGTGCTTCGCCGTAATGGGACTGGCGCAAGTAGTGATTGGAGGAAACTAACGTGCTTCGCCGTAATGGGACTGGTGCAAGTAGTGATTGGAGGGAAATAATGTGCTTCACCGTAATGGGGCTGATGCAAGTAGCCAAAGTCGGTGTCAATAAGGGGATGTCAAGTCCGAATGCTTCGGCCCCCGTATTCGACGGCAAGTCGTAGCTGCCTCACGATCCACAGAGGACGACATTAGACGAGGTCAAAAGGCAGTTATGGACATCCCCTTTTCGATACGGACTGTGAATCACAGATTGGTTGAGGCAGCCTTGTGCTTTCGCTAGCTATTGCGACGATTGTCACTCACGGGAATTCACTGTCAGTCAAGTTCGTACTGTTGCCGTACCAGATATACGTGGCCACACGAATGGAACCGTGTCGCATTCAGCGATGAGTCTCACTTCTGCCTAAGCGACGATGATTGCCGATTGAGAATCTGGTGACGCTGTGGCCACCGAGGTGAGTCGCTGCTTTTCGTGAGGGTAATACTGCTCCTCAGCCTGATGTCATGGTTTAGGAAGCTATCAGTTTCAACAGCTGTTCACCGCTCGTAAGCCTAGTGGTTACAATCACAACACGACTAATGTCCATGAGGTGCTGCAACCCGTTTTGTTGCCGTATCTCTGGTGCGCTTGATGGCCAGTTTCAAAAAGCTTGCACACTACCAACAACAGCAGACAATGCCTACAAGATGTCCAGGTGCTGCCACGGCAAGGGCGATCCTGCGACTTATCGCCAACAGAGAACGGCGGCGGCGTCATTGGCAGACAACTTAACGAACTCCTCGCAATTTAGATGAATTGTTGACACATGTCAACGACGCCATGGTCAGCGATCCCTAAGAACACCATCCGGGGACTTTTCCACATGATGTGCAGCCCAGCATGGCGTCCACATTATACTGACTCAGGCCGATTTATACTGGCTTCTCTAACATCGCATTCGTGTAACCCCTCAGAAATTAGATCACTTATTTCCTACATACAGGATTCGATAGAATAATGTGAAAACAACTAACAGAGACGTTACGTCGCAATACGCAAAGGTATCCATTAAAGTGTCTTGCTGCAAAATTTCTTTCAGGGTGACGACGAAATGAGCGACTTAACGGACTCCGAAACAGGGCTAATTGTTGATGGCAGACTAGTTGGTGCCTTCCTGATTACAGTCCCCATGGTAGTGGGGGTATCAAGAGCTACTGTATCTAACGCCATGACGTCACACCGTGTTAGTGGCAAAACCTCGTCTGCGAAACACAAGAACGGCCGGAAAACGATCCTGAGTGATCAAGACAGGGGAGCATTAAATATTATTATTATTATTATTATTATTATTATTATTATTATACCACGGAGCTGAAAATTAGTGAGGAGCTCAATCTGCATCTCCAATGCACAAACAAGATATTCATGACGGAGCTTCTATTGCAAAACCTCTGGTGACCGGGGTGAATGCACAACGGTGACGGCAGTGGTGCCAGGTGCATACAACGTGGACTGCCGGTGCATGTAATATGGTCGGATGAATCCACATCCACACTATTTCCCACCGCAGAACGCCTTTACTTATGGAAAATACCGTCAGAAGCGTGCAAGCCAGACTCTCTGTTCTCAACAATACAGTATGGTGGTTGTTCTGTCCTGCTCTGAGCGGTCAAATCGTGGTTTTCAGCAGGTTCCCTAATCACCTTGAAAGAACGGATGACTGGCAAGGCGTATGAAACCATTTTGGCCGACCAAGTCCATCCAATGGCTTAGACATTGTTTCCTGCAGGAGATGCCATCTATCAAGATGATAACGCCCCAATTCACAGAGCTCGGAATGTCTAATCATAGTTTGAGGAACATGAGGACGAATTTTTACACCTTCCTTGGCCTCCACATTCACCAGACTTAGACATCACCGAGCCACTGTGGTCTGTGTTGGAAAACAGAGTAAGATCCCGTTATCCTCCTCCTGTATCTCTCAAGGACCTAGAGCAGTTTCTGTATAAAGAATAGTGTAGCATCCCACTAACCATTATCCAGGATTTGTATGCGTCCATTCCAAGGAGGATTCAGGCAATTTTGAATTCCAAAGCTGGTCGCACACCCTATTAGGTACGTTAAACCTTCTTTTCCAACATGTTAATATTATTCTGTCCAGCCCTTGTACTTGTCTACATGTGTATCAAGTTTCGTCTCATTTCATGCATTACTTCAAGGTACGGCGTTTTCTTTGTTGATCAGTGTAAGTCTCAAATCTGAGTACTGTACTTTGTGGTACAGTCGTTATTGTCGGCATAAATCTTTACTCTTCTTGTAGCACAGAATTCCAAAATCAAGTGTTTTGAAAAACAAAATGTTCTAAATACGTATAAAGGTCGCCCAAATGAAACTGAGACTGTCGGTATTTGGCCGTAAGGGTTTATAGGTTGGAATGTGTGAACATACAGGAAGTAAAAGTGATTCATGGGCTACATACCCGCTGCACATAGTCGTCTTGTCGGTTCAAGCAAGGGTCCCAGCTCGGCACGAGATTGTGGATACCCTGAGCGAAGAACGTCCGTGGTTGCCTGTGGAACAAGTCTTTAACGGCGTCCTCGACCTCAGCGCAGTTAGCGAACCGGCGGCCCGTGACAGCTTTTTTCAGTGGCCCGAAGATGTGGTAGTCACAGGGCGACAGGTCGGGGTTATAGGGAGGATGGTCGATGACCTCTCAGCGGAAGCTCCGGTGCAAATCTTGGCACACTGTCGCAACATGCGGTCGATCGTTGTCATGAAGCCGAAAAACCCCATCTGACAACGTACCGGTTCGCTTACGCTTAATGGCCGTTTTGAGGTTTCGTAATGTATTGCAGTATGAGTTTGCTTGACCGTACTACCTGCGTCCAGCCAATCCAACAGCAGTGGGCCATTCTCATCAAAGAAAACCGTGAGCATCACTTTTCCAGCTCCTAAAGAGGACTGAGCTTTTTTTGGGGCGTGGAGAGTTGGGATGTCGCCATTCCGTACTAATCCGTATTGTGGCCGGATCGAAGTGGTGGCACCAAGTTTCGTCTGCGGTCACAATCTTGGAAAGAAACTGCCCCCCTTTCTGCGTGGTAAAGATGCAGATGCTCCAGGTAAGCACCTATTCGCCGAGTCTTCTGCTCCTTCTGGATATGCTTGGGAACCCATTGTGCGCAAACCTTTCTGTATCCCAATCGGCGATGGAGAATGGTGTTAACAGTTCCCTTACTCACGAACAATGTTGCCGTAAGCTCGCGGGTGGTGATACGGCAATTCTCTTTCACAAGGCTGTCCACGGCACCATTCTATTCCATGCTGATGGCCATGTGTGCTTGCCCAGATGTCCGCATGTCCTCCGTGCTCACACGTCCTTTACGAAATTAACTACAACAGCGGAACGCTGTACACTGTGACTGACACTCATTCCCATACTCATCCTTCATACGATGATAAATTTCGGCTCCAGTAACACTTTCTGCCGTCAAAAGTTGCATAACTGTCCACTGGGCATGAAAAATGTGTCTATTGAGACAACCCCGTACGCATACGATGCCGGGTTGACCCAGCCATCAACATCCACTGTAAAACAAGATACTCACGGGGAAAAGGTGCTGTTGTGTGTGTGTGGTGAGATATGCATGGAGTGCTGTACCTCGAACTGTTGAAACCAGGCGAAACAATCACTGCACAACGATATAACGATCAGTTGATGAAACTGTACGCCGCAATTCAGCAAAAACGCCCATGGACAGGTGAAGCACGCCACCCAGTCATCCTGTTACACGATAATGCCAGACCACATGTCGGTGCCACCACGAAATCAACTCTTGAACAGTTACACTGGTAGGTTTTACCGCACCGGGCTTACTCCCCGGACATGCACCCTCAGATTTTCATCTGTTTCGCTCTATGCAACATTCCCTAGCCCAATAGCGGTTCACCATAGTTCCAGAGGTGGAAAATTTTGTCACTGTGTTCTTCAGCTCAAACCCTGAGTCCCATCACAGGGGCATTTATTTGTTGCCTGAAAAATGGCAAAAGGTCATTGATGCTAACGGCCAATATTTTGTTGAATAAATGTTCACTGGTTTTATGATTGTTCGTGTCTCTTTTCTCCTTAAAATGGCGGAAACTTTTGCATACCCCTAATACAAGGTCGTTGATCAGGCTTCCTGCTGTTTTAATGAATGGCATCAAAAGTTTCACCTTTGATTTGGACGTACCACAGATGTGAGGACAACACACCGGAGACAGTCTAATTTAAAATTTACATCATGTCAAAAACAGTGCAAAGTATCGTTTAGCTCCAAAGAGAAATCCAAAAGATTTTAATGGGAATTAGCAATGCAAGAAATGAATACAAGCCAAAGCAAGCTGCAGAACAAAAGAAGAAGTTCTTAGTGTTTAAAGGCTGGTTGCTGAACATGGGCAAATGATAAAAAGTTTTTATCCTGTATAAATTCATCCTGTTGTAAGTGACAACAAAACTCAGTCGTTAATTGTCCAAAGACTGAGTCTTGAGAGTTAAATTCAAAAAGACTGCCACGAACTGAGTTTGCTCGACATTGACGTTCAGAAATGAGACAACACTGTGTAATCCTCGAAGTCATGGGATTCTTTCTTTCACAAATCAACGACCTCTAAGATACACCTCATTATAGTTAAATTAAACTGAATGGACAAATTATAATATTCACCAACCTAAGAACGTGTTGCTCTACCTTTGTCCACAATAGCAACCAAACGTCTGAAAACACAAAGGTGGCGTTGGTGCAACGAAGATCGCCTGTCGTAAAGAATCCACACTCGCCGTTGGTGGTTGGAGAGATCGAACAAATCTTTCAGATTCGTCCCACAAATTCTTAATGGGTTTGAGGTCCGGCGATAAGGTGTAGCGTCGTTCTGTTGGAAGATGGCGTCATGATACTGAAAGAAAATCGTTACGAACAGGTGCATAGGATCGGTGATGAAGACCACATATCTTATGCATGTAATGGAGGTCTCGACGGGTACGAGGATCCCAATGGACCCAGCCTGTCTAAACGCACCCGAAACTGTTACACCTCCTACTTGTGCCGTTTCAGTGGTCTAAGCGCTGGATTCTTTTTTTTTTTTTATTGGGGGTGTAACGACCACCATGAGCAACTCAGTGGGCTATAAGCAGTCGCCCGTCCCTAATTTAGGGCCACTGGTTAAAGGGAAGGGAGAGCCAATGCTGTAAGACAAACACAACATCTATGCCTCACCGGGATTAGAGCCAGGACCCATCTCGGACGAATGGTCAAAAGCCATCGCTTAGAGCACTGCGCCACCAGGGTGGCAGCGCTGGATTCTCACCATTCGCCCGACCAGATTAGTTTCCAATCTCCCGCACTCCAGTTGCCATAGGCCTCTGCCAACTGTAGCATAATCATTCGGTACCTTGCAGTCAACAGGGTGACACGATGTAGGCGTCTACTGCCTTAACATATTTTTTCCATAATATGACTGATATTCTTTGCACATAAGCTTGCGGAAATACCCTTATTGAATTCCGGCGTTATCTGTTCCTCAGAATCAGTGTGATTCCGTGTAACAATGTGGGATAATCTGTGCTCCCCTCATGAGTCAAACGCACGTCTACGACCACATTTCTGCCTTGGTGGAAGTTTTGCGTATTTCACGTAGCTTGTATATACGCGTGGGACGGTCTGACATAGAAATCCCAAAAGTTCAGCAACTGCCGTGATTTAACAATCTGCCTTCCTCGCTGCTACTATCTGGCCAGGATCAAACTTACGATTACTTTTCGGTGACTGATTTCCATTGCGCAGAAACCTGCTCTATTTATTAGGCATTGCCGGTTTCAGCGTCCCACTTCACTGAGCGTCATACTTCCGCTTTACATATTGTTATTGGAGTGTATACAATTTGCCCATTCAGTGTGGTATGTAGTTTTATTGATGACTGTGCTCTTATTGCGTTTTACGAACTGATAAGCATCTCGTGAATAATTTACGGCATAGTGTTCATCAAGAACGCTGTCATCAGAAAATATGAATAGTAGCAGCTGCAATAGCAAAATACACCTCAATCAAGAATAAAAGTGTAACAGGTAAATTAGCTAGCGAAATAATAACAAAATATTTTATTAAGACTATGTGTAATAGAAGTTCGTTCAGACGTGCGCGATACAAAACCCATATGAATGAGAGATGTCTTTCCCACAGCAAAAGCCGCAATAACTTCAAAAGCATTTCCACTGTTAAATTCCAGACAAGTTTAACACAGATTTAGTAATCAACTTGAACAAAAACTGTTCTCATAATCATCGATAAGTTTTAAAGTCTCCAGGTAAGACAGCAATTAGTCACTAATGATGCGATTTTAATTACTTTGAAAGAAAAATGTCAGTAATATGTTATAATTTATATGTTTCATGTGAGACATGTACGTATTCAGGATTTCAACTTATTGGAAACAATACATATTTATATTTCTTTATTCAGGCATAAATGATTTGAAATTTTAGATTTCTTATTTATGCTATTTTATTTAACAGGGAGAACTACGTTATGAAACCATATATGACATGAAATACTTGGACAAAGTCGTCTCAGAAACACTTCGTAAATATCCCCCTGCAATCAGGTCAGTTTGAGATATATAATAGAGACTGATAATAACCTGTGTATCAATCGGCGAGTGGATAATTACTATATAACATGGTCTTCAAAATTTGTGTAAACACACAGAAATGTGCTAGAAAAACATGCTTTAACCCTTTGAGTGTTGGCAACGCGACTAGCGCGTGCAAAGCTTTCTTTTACACACTGTCAGCGACACGTTTAGCGCGTGTAAACGTTATTCCAACTCACTGTCATTGACGAAGTGTCAGCGACGCGTCTAGCGCGTGCAAACGTTATTCCAACTCACTGTCATTCACGAAGTGTCAGTGACGTGTCTAGCGCGTGCAAGCGTTTCTCCAACTCACTGTCATTGACGAAGTGTCAGCGACGCGTCTAGCGCGTGCAAACGTTATTCCAACTCACTGTCATTCACGAAGTGTCAGTGACATGTCTAGCGCGTGCAAGCGTTTCTCCAACTCACTGTCATTGACGAAGTGTCAGCGACGCGTCTAGCGCGTGCAAACGTTATTCCAACTCACTGTCATTCACGAAGTGTCAGTGACGTGTCTAGCGCGTGCAAGCGTTTCTCCAACTCACTGTCATTGACGAAGTGTCAGCGACGCGTCTAGCGCGTGCAAACGTTATTCCAACTCACTGTCATTCACGAAGTGTCAGTGAGGTGTCTAGCGCGTGCAAGCGTTTCTCCAACTCACTGTCATTGACGAAGTGTCAGCGACGCGTCTAGCGCGTGCAAACGTTATTCCAACTCACTGTCATTCACGAAGTGTCAGTGACGTGTCTAGCGCGTGCAAGCGTTACTCCAACTCACTGTCATTGACGAAGTGTCAGCGACGCGTCTAGCGCGTGCAAACGTTTCTCCAACTCACTGTCATTGACGAAGTGTCAGCGACGCGTCTAGCGCGTGCAAACGTTATTCCAACTCTCTGTCATTGACGAAGTCTCAGCGACGCGTCCAAACGTTTCTCCAACTCACTGTCATTGACGAAGTGTCAGCGACGCGTGTAGCGCGTGCAAACGTTATTCCAACTCACTGTCATTGACGAAGTGTCTGCGACGCGTCTAGCGCGTGCAAACGTTATTCCAACTCACTGTCATTGACGAAGTGTCAGCGACTCGTCTAGCGCGTGCAAACGTTATTCCAACTCACTGTCATTGACGAAGTGTCAGCGACGCGTCTAGCGCGTGCAAACGTTTCTCCAACTCACTGTCATTGACGAAGTGTCAGCGACGCGTCTAGCGCGTGCAAGCGTTTCTCCAACTCACTGTCATTGACGAAGTGTCAGCGACGCGTCTAGCGCGTGCAAACGTTTCTCCAACTCACTGTCATTGACGAAGTGTCAGCGACGCGTTTAGCGCGTGCAAACGTTATTCCAACTCACTGTCATTGACGAAGTGTCAGCGACGCGTCTAGCGCGTTCAAACGTTTCTCCAACTCACTGTCATTGACGAAGTGTCAGCGACGCGTCCAGCGCGTGCAAACGTTATTCCAACTCTCTGTCATTGACGAAGTGTCAGCGACGCGTCTAGCGCGTGCAAACGTTTCTCCTACTCACTGTCATTGACGAAGTGTCAGCGACGCGTCTAGCGCGTGCAAACGTTTCTCCAACTCACTGTCATTGACGAAGTGTCAGCGACGCGTTTAGCGCGTGCAAACGTTTCTCCAACTCACTGTCATTGACGAAGTGTCAGCGACGCGTTTAGCGCGTGCAAACGTTATTCCAACTCACTGTCATTGACGAAGTGTCAGCGACGCGTCTAGCGCGTGCAAACGTTTCTCCAACTCACTGTCATTGACGAAGTGTCAGCGACGCGTCCAGCGCGTGCAAACGTTATTCCAACTCTCTGTCATTGACGAAGTCTCAGAGACGCGTCCAAACGTTTTTCCAACTCACTGTCATTAGCGAAGTGTCGGCGACGTGTCTAGCGCGTCCAAACGTTTCTCCAACTCACTGTCATTGACGAAGTGTCAGCGACGCGTTTAGCGCGTGCAAACGTTATTCCAACTCACTGTCATTGACGAAGTGTCAGCGACGTGTCTAGCGCGTGCAAACGTTTCTCCAACTCACTGTCACTGACGAAGTGTCAGCGACGCGTCTAGCGCGTGCAAACGTTTCTCCAACTCACTGTCATTGACGAAGTGTCAGCGACGCGTTTAGCGCGTGCAAACGTTATTCCAACTCACTGTCATTGATGAAGTGTCAGCGACGCGTCTAGCGCGTGCAAACGTTTCTCCAACTCACTGTCATTGACGAAGTGTCAGCGACGCGTCTAGCGCGTGCAAACGTTATTCCAACTCTCTGTCATTGACGAAGTGTCAGCGACGCGTCTAGCGCGTGCAAACGTTATTCCAACTCTCTGTCATTGACGAAGTGTCAGCGACGCGTCCAAACGTTTTTCCAACTCACTGTCATTGGCGAAGTGTCGGCGACGCGTCTAGCGCGTGCAAACGTTTCTCCAACTCACTGTCATTGACGAAGTGTCAGCGACGCGTTTAGCGCGTGCAAACGTTATTCCAACTCACTGTCATTGACGAAGTGTCAGCGACGCGTCTAGCGCGTGCAAACGTTTCTCCAACGCACTGTCATTGACGAAGTGTCAGCGACGCGTCTAGCGCGTGCAAACGTTTCTCCAACTCACTGTCATTGACGAAGTGTCAGCGATGCGTTTAGAGCGTGCAAACGTTATTCCAACTCACTGTCATTGACGAAGTGTCAGCGACGCGTCTAGCGCGTGCAAACGTTTCTCCAACTCACTGTCATTGACGAAGTGTCAGCGACGCGTCCAGCGCGTGCAAACGTTATTCCAACTCTCTGTCATTGACGAAGTGTCAGCGACGCGTCCAAACGTTTTTCCAACTCACTGTCATTGGCGAAGTGTCGGCGACGCGTCTAGCGCGTGCAAACGTTTCTCCAACTCAGTGTCGTGGACGAGGTGGAGAAATGTTTGCACACGCTATACGCGTCGCTGGTACCGGGTACAAGAACGCTTTGCACGAGCTAAATGCGTCAGTGACACTGAGTAAAGGAAAGCTTTGCATCCGCTAGACGCGTCGCTGACACTCAAAGGGTTAAAAAGACTTAGTCTGGTGACAATTAACCGCCTGCACATGGCTTATGATCACATGGCTTAGAATCGGTGTAAATACTCGAACATTCTTAGTTTGCTGCACATAGCCACTTTATCAGGCATACCCTCTTATGTCTGTAGAAAAGAACATTCATATAGTGCAGCGTTTTAAATAACAGCTGCAGGTAAGAACAACATTCAAAGAATCTTGAAACAGGCAAAATCTTCGCAAAACATTCAAAATTATCATAATTTATTAATCACATTTCAAGAGCATCAGATCTTAAATATGTAAATGTTTCGTAAATTGTTTCGAAATTCGCTAAAATTTCAGTAAACAGCGAGATTTTTGTATGTAGGAATTCAATGCATGACCAAGACGAAAACATACATGAAATCTGTTGTTTTTTTTTTACTTTTGCCCAAAATCAAGACAAAACTTCCTAACCTGCAGAAACTGATCTCCAAAACTCTTAGCTCACTTGTTCGTGCAATTTCTTTCGGAGGTTTTTAAGGTTATATGAAGTGCGACTTACACTCGGTGCATTATCGCTCACAACACTGCTATTTAAAATCTTATATTGGCTCTGAGTGTACCCCTTCACAGATATGTGATAGAGTAACTGATAAAGTAAGCACACAGTGCACAGTCCTTCCTTCACTAGTAAAATTAAAAGTGGCTCTAAAAAAATACAAAAGTACTGCAAAACATATTCTATACGGTGTAACGTGAAACACCGAACAAGTCATTAAGAGCAGCATGAAATTATATATTTGGAATATCTGCAGCGACAAGGCTCAGTGGTGAAGCAGTAAAGCTGCGGATGTGTGAAATTACCCAATAAAACCCAGCACACAGGGAGATGCAACTATGATAAAGTCATATTTTAACTCTGTATTAAGTTTTACGGAGTAAGTTCGATGATGCCCTCATCCTACCTCAGTCCTTTTGAATTCACTGCACAAGTGAAAACTTCTCTGCAATGCCCAGAAGTACCTCTGTGATGGTAGCCGGAAAACCTAGCAGCTCTCCATCAATGAACATGCTTCTTGAATAATCAGAAATATACACGATGCATCCGTTGACTCGTGTGGCGTTCTCTCCTACCATCTATAGTAAGGAGCTCTTTAACACATTAAAGCTTTTACGCCATTAAACTCAACAAACCCATTCGTGGTAAATAACAGACACTGCTAAGCATGTTACAATGAGAACGCTTTTGTTTCGCAATGATTTCGTTTCGGCATTAAATTGGTTATGTGAGGAGAAAAGAGACTTCTGAATGTTTCTCGTTTGCAGAACTACACTGTTCGATTTTATAAGAATGGTTCTTGTTGATATTGTGAACATCCAACACAGAAAGCCACCACCTACTGAACAATAAGGGCTCTATTCCGACCGACGGCAAAATGTGCACCTATTTCTGTCTTGTAGAGTTTCCTTCGGCAGCATCTACCGCGGGAACATGCAAAATCATATGTCTTGATCTGTTACATGATCTTGCATGTCCCCGGCAGACCCGTGCATCTGAATTCAAATTGTGAAACCTGATAGTTTCACTGTTTATTGCCATGCAAAGTATGTTTGGACAATTGTGACCTTTGAATTCCCGTTATGTTCCAAGGTCGGTCAGCGTGCCAGAAGTACCGTGCGACCGAATTCAAATCGTGACCCCCACGAAACTACGGTCAGGTTTCTGATTTTCTTGCAAGTCGCACACGGTGTTTGTCTTCCGGATGGCATTTGTACTTGTGCTGTCACTTAACAGCTTGTCCTCTATCGTTTAACCTGAACATTCATGGTGTTAGCGGCTACATCCATTTTCCATACAGTATTTAAAATATGAAGGTTGTACAGAAAGTAATACAAAAGTGGGCATAACTAGCAACAAATATTGAAGACTCGTGCGACATTAATCACTGAAGCGATGAAAGATTTCTGTCTTTAGCACGATTTAATGATTAAAAGATGAAAAATATATACAATTAAAACCATGAGCACTTTCGAGGCAGCGGCTGCCTCTCCTTCAGATGTAATAAATAGATACACATTTAATCTATATATAATATAGATCATTGCATTGTGGGAAGCATGGTAAGTTATTAGCCAATAGTAATCTACATGCGCCAAAAATGTTGCGTATACTGTAGGGCCAATGGTCTGAAAAAAACATGGAAATATATAAATAGAAATAAATGGTGTAGGGTGGGGTGAACATTCAATTTTAAGTTTATATTACAATTTATAATTTACATTTTTAATAAGGGATTTCCAAACGTTATGTAACTCATAGGGGGCATGTTCATTACAACACTGCTCACCGGAGGCCTCTATATACACTTTCTGCAATTAAAAGATCACCAGGTTTACTAGGAGTATTAATTATTCTTACATTGCTCCAGTCGGGATTAAGATCTTGTATAACAGATTTGGCTACTGATGTACAATACATGCCTGTTTTAATATTGTATTTGTGTTCTTTAATTCGTAATGCAATATTGCGTTTTGTAGAACCCACATAATTAGAAGCTGCTTGTCCTGTATTTGCCTTAACCAGAGGGATATTGTAAATACCCCACTGTCCCATTTTGCTATTCTGTTCACGATCCTTACGAACTACTGAAAATAAGTTTCGTGTTCGTGAATCAAATTTCAAGCTATATGGTTTACATAGTTGTGTTAAGGCTCTCGTTAAATGTGGATTGTATTGCATAGAGCCAACATATATGGAATTGCAGTTGGAGTTTCTTAACAGGGTAGTATGTAGGGCATATTTGACCTTGCCAAACACTTGCCTAGTCAGATATTTAGGGAACTCATATTGCTCAGCCAAACCAAAAATGTAGTTCACTTCTTGCTGAAATAATTCAGTAGTTGATGAATGTGAGTGAGCTCTTCTAAACAAATAGAATAATGCTGTCAACTTATGTTGTTTAGGGTGTGATGAATAATAAGGTATTAAAACAGGTGTATGACAGGGTTTTCTATATACACAAGTGGTAATGCAATTAAGGCTATAGGCCTTACGAATAAGAATATCCAAGTAAGGTAAGCAGTTATTAGCTTCAAATTCTATCGTGAGCCTGATAGTTGGGAACATGGATGATAGTTCGTTGGCGAATAAGTATAAATCATCCCGGTTGTGAGGCCATGCAACCAGGATGTCGTCAACGTACCTTAAATAAAGCAACGGGAGGTGAGGGAAGGAACTAAGGACCTGATTTTCAATGTGCTGTAACAAAATTTCAGCTAGAACAGCAGACAGGGGGGAACACATTGGGGAGCCCTCCAACTGTTGATAAATGCTGTCTTTAAATTTGAAATATGAACGTTTCTTAACAAGACGAAGTGCGTTCATAATAGCATTAATTTCTGAACTCGAGATATGGGAATCCCGAAGTTTTGCCTCAATAATCTGATGTATGGCCTCAACAGGTACATTAGGGTACAATGAGACCACATCAAGAGACGCCAAAGTGAAAGGCTGCGATTGTGGCTGAAGCGATCGCAGTCTTTCTATAGCCTTTGTGGAACTTTTAATAGAATAAAGTGAAACCACAGTATAAGTGGCTAAATATTGGGCCAAGGCTTTTTCTAAGGGTCTGGTGCGGCTAACATAGCCTGACACCAGAGGACGAATGGGAAAATTCTCTTTATGCAATTTAAAAAGGATCCATACTGAACAGGATCCATACAGAAAGGATCCATACTGAACACTATTACCCAGGTGGAAAGAATAGTTAAATGTATTCCTGAACAGCGTAAGGATTACGCCAGAGTGATAATGGCCCATACCTTACAACATGACTCTTGTTACCCTATCCCACAACCTGATCTTATTCAAGAGCAAAGACAATTGGTTGAACTGAAAAATAATAATGACTTGCCTATTGTGCTTGCAGACAAATCTATTCAGATTGTGTTATTGAATAATTGTGACTATGTTCAAAAAATGCATGAAGTTATTAACACTATTCCACACAAAACCATTCAAAGTGATCGTAGTCAGGCCACAGTAGCGGGTCTTCAAAGACTAAAAAAGGCTTATTCTTTTCCTGAAGGTTTGTCACATGCATTTACCCCTCCCCCCGGCTATCGTGTGCCTGATATGTTCGGACGGGTTAAATTGCATAAAGAGAATTTTCCCATTCGTCTTCTGGTGTCAGGCTATGTTAGCCCCACCAGACCCTTAGAAAAAGCCTTGGCCCAATATTTAGCCACTTAAACTGTGGATTCACTTTATTCTATTAAAAGTTCCACAAAGGCTATAGAAAGACTGCGATCGCTTCAGCCACAATCGCAGCCTTTCATTTTGGCATCTCTTGATGTGGTCTCATTGTACCCTAATGTACCTGTTGAGGCCATACATCAGATTATTGAGGCAAAATTTGCCGATTCCCATATCCCGAGTTCAGAAATTAATGCTATCATGAACGCACTTCGTCTTGTTAAGAAACGTTCATATTTCAAATTTAAAGACAGCATTTATCAACAGTTGGAGGGCTCCCAAATGGGTTCCCCCTGTCTGCTGTTCTAGCTGAAATTTTGTTACAGCACATTGAAAATCAGGTCTTTAGTTCCTTCCCTCACCGCCCGTTGCTTTACTTAAGGTACGTTGACGACATCCTGGTTTGCATGGCCTCACAACCGGGATGATTTATACTTATTCGCCAACGAACTATCATCCATGTTCCCAACTATCAGGCTCACGATAGAATTTGAAGCTAATAACTGCTTACCTTACTTGGATATTCTTATTCGTAAAGCCTATAGCTTTAATTGCATTACCACTTGTGTATATAGAAAACCCTGTCATACACCTGTTTTAATACCTTATTATTCATCACACCCTAAACAACATAAGTTGGCAGCATTATTCTATTTGTTAAGAAGAGCTCACTCACATTCATCAACTACTAAATTATTTCAGCAAGAAGTGAACTACATTTTTGGTTTGGCTGAGCAATATGAGTTCCCTAAATATCTGACTAGGCAAGTGTTTGGCAAGGTCAAATATGCCCTACATACTACCCTGTTAAGAAACTCCAACTGCAATTCCATATATGTTGGCTCTATGCAATACAATCCACATTTAACGAGAGCCTTAACACAACTATGTAAACCATATGGCTTGAAATTTGGTTCACGAACACAAAACTTATTTTCAGTAGTTCGTAAGGATCGTGAACAGAATAGCAAAATGGGACAGTGGGGTATTTGCAATATCCCTCTGGTTAAGGCAACTACAGGACAAGCAGCTTCTAATTTTGTGGGTTCTACAAAACGCAATATTGCATTACGAATTAAAGAACACAAATACAATATTAAAACAGGCATGTATTGTACATCACTAGCCAAATCTGTTATACAAAATGATCTTAATCCCGACTGGAGCAATGTAAGAATAACTAATACTCCTAGTAAACCTGGTGATCTTTTAATTGCAGAAAGTGTGTATATAGAGGCCCTCCGGTGAGCAATGTTGTAATGAACATGCTCCCTATGAGTTACATAACGTTTGGAAATCCCTTATTAAAAATGTAAATTATAAATTGTAATATAAACTTAAAATTGAATGTTCACCCCACCCTACACCATTTCTATTATATATTTCCATGTTTTTTTTCAGACCATTGGCCCAACAGTATACGCAACATTTTTGGCGCATGTAGATTACTATTGGCTAATAACTTACCATGCTTCCCACAATGCAATGATCTATATTATATATAGATTAAATGTGTATCTATTTATTACATCTGAAGAAGAGGCAGCCGCTGCCTCGAAAGTGCTCATGGTTTTAATTGTATATATTTCTCATCTTTTAATCATTAAATCGTGCTAAAGACGGAAATCTTTCATCGCTTCAGTGGGCATAACTTTTTTATTAACTGACACAGAGGTCGTTCAAATTGCACATGTTGGTAGAGTAACTCTTTCTCTATAGAAAGGTACTACTCAACATAGTCTCCATCACAAGCGATGCATTTACGCCATTTGATATGTTTGTGGCAGTGTCAGCAGGGGCACCATGGAAAATGCGGAAGACTATTAGAAGAGAGCAGTTGAAGAACAACAGTGGAGTGCGTGTACGAAGAGAGAACAAGTGATTTGATGGTGCTAAGGAACAAAAGATAAAAAAAAATATGATTCAAATACCTGAATTCCAACAAACAGTACATGTATTTTCGTGTTGCAAGCGATATTCATATGGGAGTAGACCTCTGTCATACATAACACCATAGACAGCTTGTTCAATAACCACTTTTACAAAATGATGAAGAGCACATACACATTTAATCAGATTAAAAACGGTATTTACAAGTTTAAAACATATGATAGGTAAAAACACGAGATCTTTCGATCACACTAGTGATCATCAGGTTGCCCACCCAATGGCATCGGAGTACAACGACACGCAACCTATATAGGGTTTTTGATGACACAGAAAATGGTTAGAGCGCATGCTCACGAAGGTTGTTGTGAACACAGAGAGAGAGAGAGAGAGAGACAAGTCACTGCACTGCGAACGAAAAGAGAGTCAATATGATGTTACACAAGTATTAATGATTCCGCTATAATTGTTATTATTCCCACAATGTTCAAATAGATTAGTCCACGTTCGTGGGAGGAGAGAGGGCATATCGTCATTACAGCAAATACCTCTATAATGGTGGATATACAAGCTTTCTGCAAAGAGGGTCATGCTTTTGGTGCTGTGTGTAATGAGGATTTTAACTTCGTCCTATAATGGGTCTATGTGTGCCGCTAGCTACCAATCGAGCTAGTGCTGTCGAATGTGAGCCTGTTCTGGCATCGCGTCGCAGGCGTACTCGAATTCGCTACTCATTGCTAGCGAATTTGGGTACCCGAAAGACCTGGTACACACCATCCTCTGCACGCATCGACGACTTGCGTTTACCGCATTAGAACGAACCCGCACTATTACCAAGTACGTAGGATCCATGAGCTATTTTCCCGGCTGCAGGTTTAATATAAACTTTGGTTTACAAGCACGCATAATTAAAAGCGACAGGGATCCTGTCGGAACCAAAAACAGGTACGGCGTCTACTTCATCCCCCCGAGAGTTTTAAACCCTAATGAAATAGATCAAGTGCACATAGACTCAACTCTACACAATTTAAAAACCCTTTGCTTGAACACTCACGCGATGTCAGAACAGGCTCACATTCGACAGCATCGATTGGTAGCTAGCGGCACACATAGACCCATTATGGGACGAAGTTAAAATCCTCATTACACACAGCACCAAAAGCATGACCCTCTTTGCAGAAAGCTTGTATATCCACCATTATAGAGGTATTTGCTGTAATGACGATAGGCCCTCTCTCCTCCCACGAACGTGGACTAATCTATTTGAACATTGTGGAAATAATAACAATTATAGTGGAATCATTAACACTTGTGTATCATCATATTGACTCGTTTTTTCGTTCGCAGCGCAGTGACTTGTCTCTCTCTCTCTCTCTGTTCACAACATTCGTGAGCATGCGCTCTAACCATTTTCTGTGACATCAAAATCCCTATATATGTTGCATGTCGTTGTACTCCGATGCCATTGGGTGGCGACCTGATGAAGATCACTAGTGTGGTCAAAAGATCTCGTGTTTTTACCTATATGTTTTAAACTTATAAATACCGGTTTTAATCTGATTAAATGTGTAAGTGCTCTTCATCATTTTGCAAAAGTGGTTATTGAACAAGTTGTCTATGGTGTTTTGTATGACAGAGGTCTACTCCCATATGAAACCTGAGTTCCGTTTTGGAACAAGATGGAGATAGGAAAATGGGAGTGAGCAGCAGAGACCAGACTACGTTAACTACACGTGAAGTGTAATGTTTATTTATTTATTTGCTTTTACTTCACTTAAAAATTACCTTCGTACTTTCGGTCGGTTGTTCTCGTAGCGCTGAAGTTTTTTAATGCTAAGCACCGTATATAGCTAGTATACAAAATCCTTAATTATACACTGAGCAAAATTAGGCGACCTGACTGCCAGAAAAGAGTCGAATTCAACTTACAAAAACCAGTGTCTTTAACTTATTATTCAAGTATTTTAGTTCAACAAGGCATCGCAGGCAATCATAAGCACCATACAACATATTTAACAGCTCTACTTTACTCTCAAAGTCACAACTGAACCTCTGTATCTTAAAGCTTCAAAATCTCAGAACTACAACTTCCTTACATATACTGTAGCTGGTCGTGAAAACACGTGATGCAGCGTTAATCTATTTACACCACCCCACCTTTTTTTGCTGCATGCTCCATACACTATATAGCTCGTTCTTATGTCAACACACACACACACACGTATTCATCCTGTCCTCACGACTGATGCCACAAAACATTCACTGAGTGAGAAATAGAAAAATATAACGTTGAGGTTAAAACGTTTAAAGAGAAATAAGCTCAAAATTTACGTGGCGAAAGATACTAAAACTGAAAGTTATATTACAGTATGCGTAATAAAATAACAGGTAGACACTGTGACGAATGGATTCGTGTTTAACTTTTTTTTTTTTTTTGATTGGAGGTTTAACGACCACCGTGAGCAACTCAATGGGCTATAAGCAGTCGCCCGTCCCTAATTTAGTGTCACTGGTTCCAGGGAAGGGAGAGAGCCAGTGCCGTAAGACAAACACAACATCCATGCCTCACCGGGATTCGAACACGGACCCCTTTCGGACGAATGATCAGAGGCCATCGTTTAGACCACTGAGCGGCAACAGAAATTTCAAGGAATAAGCTGAGCTGATATGGACATGCACTAAAACAGGATAAAGGATACGGATGACACTGAGGTGTGAACAAAGAGCCACGATAAAAGCTATTCAGCGCAAGGCTACGAACAAGTAGAGGGGCTGTGTTAACAATGGCACGAAGGAAGAGAATTCAGAGTGAGATCAAGATAAAATGGAGTGGAGAATGAAGATTATCAGCAGTGATTTTACATAACTATGGGACTAGCAGTGCTGCCAGAGGAACAAGCTTGAGGTCTGCAAGTTTAAGGACAGTTTCCAGATCAATGTACAGAAAACTTTTCATTTAACTTATCTGTAGTATTTTGCTGAGAAAACAAATCCATTTTAAATGCAACTTGCACAAAACTAATTGCACTTGGGTGGGACGGAACTTTTCAATACAAAACACTTTCTTAAGGAAATGATGTACCGCTACATAAAGTCTAGCTTGATGATATGGCAAAGCCGCTGAGCCATCTTTCAGCCTTTCCGAAACTTAGACTATTAAAAGCAAATGTTACGAGATTCTCTCCTTTATCAGTAGGAATTTCAGAGCTACTATTAACATAGGAACTTCGAGTGCGAAGCAATCTTCAGACAAGTCTGCTTCTGTTGGTTTTCAATTCAAAATGAGACTGTTGCTTTAAATTATGCAGTCTGAAGCCAAACGTATAATTTCGATATGCTTTATCAAACTGTTCCTAAAGTGGATCTGTTGGTTTCAGAAGCAGCGTTAGTACTAATTAATAATTTATCACTTTTTTAGTGAATAAAAGTACCCAAATTTATGCAAAGTGATTTCGCTTATACTTCATAAAAAGTGACTTCATGTGAGTAACAGTTCAATTTTGGCTAAATTTTAAAATATTTAGTTTTACTTTCTTTCTTGCTAATCTTATATCTTGTAAAATGACTGTTACTTTTGAATATTAGGGGAGAGAGAGTCGCGGACGAAGACTATCACATTAAGAATCATAACATTACAGTGCCGAAAGGAATGGTAGTGGGAATTCCCATATATGCTATTCATCAAGATCCTGAGCATTATCCTGATCCGGAAAAATTCGATCCTGAAAGGTGAGTCTTCAGGTTTTCATTTAACAGCCATGAGTTTTACGCAGCCTTCAGACCAGTGTCATTTAAGCTATTTTTATGTACATGCGTCAGTTATTGATAACAGTAGTTATCAGAATCAGTTGCTCTGCAGAAATCATATAAAAATCGAAACGCCCAAAGCGACGTTTAGCAGAATTACATATGTTTATTTAATATTTTTAACAAGGTGGATTCCTGAACAAAAGTTCTTTTGTGAGCACACTAACATGCTACAAAAAAAATTTCATAGCATTTTACCAAAGCAATTTACGTTTTCACCACAAATTGTTTTGAAAAACAGCGGTTTGCAGTGTAAACGGTAGACACAAGTAGCGTTCACTTTATCTATCAGCAGTGCACGCTAGTTGTCATTGTCCAGTCATAGGTAGAGATAAAAAATAACATCTCATCCTCTGCCCGAGACAACGCAAAATTTCAATAAGACTCAATGATTTTCCTCTCATTTGAATAGAGTATTCAACAGCAAAAACCTGCCCCAATCTCTTGCGTGCCTTCTTCATACTTTGTGTTGGTTTAATAGTCATCACCTAGTTATTCATTTCTGTAACTGAATGAGAAACGAACGCATTTTTTCGACATGTTGCTGAAAACCAAAAAGAGACAAACTGGTGGCCAAAACTTAAGGACGAAGTGGAAAAAGTAAAATAACACCGTAAACAGCAACAGTACCCAAACAGAAATTAACTCAGGACAGTGTCTGGGAACAGGAACAACAGCACATGCGTAATAATTGAGCATGACGTGTGGTTTGCGTGACGTAAGAACAAAATGCGCTCACGCAATCCCGTAGCTTCAGTTGAACGGAAGTCACCGGACTGTGTGCGTAAGTGTTACGGACGTTCGATTGTGTACTAGAGACAACGAAATATCTCGTCGAGAACATCTTGATGATTTTTCTCGTGGTCGAATAATTGGGAGGCTCGAGGAGGGCCAAACTGTGATGAGTGTGGCCCATGAGTTCAGTATCGCCAATAGCATCGTATCATGTACGTGGTCTGCCTTCTGGATTACAAGTGCAGCTGTGCGAAAGACCGGTGGTGGCCGTCCACTAACCCCTCGTAAGGACCGCTATCTGCTCCTGCTGGCCAAATGGGATCGAAACCAGACAGCAAGAAACCTTGCAATAAACTGAACATGAGCACAGAACGCACAACATCGCGGTTTATATTGGCCAGGCGACTACACAAAGGTGGACTGTTACAGTGGCCCAGGCGACTACACAAGACCAGTATGCCCTGTTCCATTAAAAACTGCTCACCAGAGACACCATTTACAGTGAACATAAAGACTGGACAGCAGAACATTAGGGTACGGCACGCTTTACTGACGAGAATCTTTAGTGATTCTATATGTTAGCTAATCTGGGGGTGAGGTAGGCAGTTAGTTTCGCCCCGAAAACATCATTGTAAAGGGATACATACGGCGGCCGCGGTGTTTTTTTATGGGGAGGCATTCTGGTCAGTGGACGTACGGAGCTCCACATAGTGGAAGGTACTGTAACCAGTGCACGATACTATATTGAGGTAATCCTTCCCATGTTCGTCTGTACCGAAGCGCCACTGACCCATAGTTCGTGTTAATGGACAATAACGCCATATCCCATCGTACGGTGGCTGTCGATGATTTCTTGGAAAGTTAAGACATTCAGCGGACGAATTGGCCAGCGCGTTCCCCTGATCTAAATCCCATAGTAGAACGCGTGTGGGACGCTTTGGGGAGGCGCGTTGCGACACGTCAACACACACTTGAAACTGTCTAACAGCAAAAGATTGCGCTGACAGAAGAATGGGTGATGGCAAGAACTCATCAACAACCTAGTGCGAAGTATGGACAGACAGTGCAAATCATGCATCGGCATTAAGAGTGATCATATCCCGTACTAGTCCGTTCGTACTGTTTTCGTCATTTTGGTAAGTAATGGAGTTCCTATTGTTTGAATTTCACGTATCCAGGAAGCTTCTGTTCGACGCTACAGGTCAAAACCTGGCTCGCCCAAATTTAAAAATTGCATTTGTGTGTATGTGATTTTTTCACCCTGCAGTAGCTATTCTTTTAATTTTTTTGTCACCTGAATTGCCATTTCATGGAACCAATTCATAATGTTACATTATCACAATGATTGGCTTCTGATTGTGTTTCGATTTATTGAAGTCAAAAAATATTAACTCGCGTTACAGAAGATAACCACTGAAGAGAAAACGATGGTTTTAGATCTAGTTACGATTAATTTTGTTGTAGCATGGTTAAGAAGAAATCATCACAGCACCGTGGTGAAATGTCGGAATAACACTAGTATTTTGTTTATTACCTAGTGTTATATATTCACTTTCTCCAAGTACCAGTAAAACTTTAGTTAATTTCTCATCAAATGGTCTGAATACAATCGGTAAAGGTATGTGTACTGAACACGCTTTGCAATGTAGGCTACATATTATCAGTAAGTTTTAAATATGGACACACGCCACTTTGATAAAACATTTGAGCTCGCTAGAAATCGCACATGAACATTATTATTATTATTATTTGAAAAACCAAGAAGGGAAAGAGAAGATGAGAGAAAAGAAGAATTTTTCTATGTGTCTTTATTGTTTCCTTCCAAGTCACATATTTTGTTGGACTGCCATTTTGCGTAGTAAGGCATTGGTCAAAAATGTACACTTGACAGGACATCAAGCTCAAATTTTTCAGCAATCACAAACAGCTTTCACATTTAATGTCGGTTTCGGAGTCTTTCCAGATAAACTAAAGCAGGTTGGTAGATGGAGTAGGCAAATAAAGAATGGCGTCCTTGTTACATCTGTTTTTTCAAAAACATATTAAATTTCTGTCTGTATGTGGCAAAGGTTTCCATGAAATGGCATCAGTGTAAGGAGCGACATAGCATTTTGTTCGAAATGAAGCTCCTCACAGCGAACTAATGAAGTTACAAGAGTTGTTACTTACCAATGCCAAAAAACAGAGAAAAAAATCGACTGTACACTTTTTTTTAAACATATTAATCTATTTCTTCCACTTTTGATACCTGTAAGATACTCAGAAAAGATGAGACGTTACAATATATACCAAGTGATCACTGAATTATGACCACCCCTACCAGACGTGCCAACTCTCCGGATTTAGGAGGGAGACTCCTGATTTTCAGAACTTCCTCCCGCCCTCCGGATGAATGACAAATTCTCCGGACTTTCCCCTGAGAATTGGCCATTAGGATGGTCAAAATTCCATCAACCCCCATGATTTTGAACCACCTGTGAAATCTTTTTCTTTCTGCGTCGATGCAAAGCGGCATTACGATAATCAGTTTCGTACTTTCCCTCTACTATCTGCAAAAAAAGCCACCCCGGTGGCGCAGTGGTCTAAGCTCTGGCTTCGAACCAATTGTCCGAGATGAGTCGGAAAAAATTTGTTTTAAAAAAATTTCTCCCAGTCCAATTGCCATACGAAGCCTTCAGAAAAGAGCTCACCCGGTCTGGCATTGGAATGCCGGGGAGGGTCAGTAATTGATTGACAGATGGGAGCTGCCCTGCCTTCTTGCAGTTCAGTCTTTCAACCCCTCGCCTCAACAGAGCCGAACGTATTCAAAGTGATGATAAACAGTTAAGTTGCGGCGAATTCACTTAACGACAAAAGGGAGTAAGTTACAGTTGGCCTCGCCTTGTAACGAAAGATGATGCTGGTACGATGCTTTTTGTTGTCTTCGCCTTTGCGCACAACCTAAAGAAACTAAAAACAGTTGGCTGCTACTTTATTTCTAAAAAAAAAAACATTCAGCCCATTTTAGGTTTTCATTAACTTGTGGAATCGACGTACCTTAAACGAATTTTAGTTCGGGGGGGGGGGGGGATTTCGCTCCCACTTTTTATTCTCCAGAACTTTTAGTGCACCAATAATACATCTGGAAAATTGTTCTTACGTCTACAAAATGTCGATAAAAAAAATAGCGCTCGTGTGATTTTATGAGCTGTAAAAATCTCCCGATTTTCAGATTTTGAAGGTTGGCACATCTGCCTATCAAAATTGATACGGCCCGTTGTCCACGTGATTTCTGTGACAGCGCGATTAGTCGACCGATGTAGCATATACACTGAAGAGCAACTGAATTAAAGATACCTGTCTAGTAACGTGTAGCTCCAACTTTCGTCCTGATGACGGCGGCGATTAGTCTCGGCATGGACTCGACAAGACACCGGAAGCGTTGGGAAGCCATACGGATCCACGACCCCTGAACAAGCTCCCACAGTTCACGAAGATTTGATGGAGGGGTCAGAGCCTCGAACATCTCCCTCGATGACATCCCAGATGTGCTCGATGGGATTGAGGTCAGGTGACCTAGCTGGCCAATGAAGCGTGGTCACGTCGGTGGAGTGTTCATCCAACCATTCGGATACAATTCGGGAGCGATGGCACGGTGCATTGTCTTGTTGCACGATGAGGTCCCGAGTGGGATGTTAAAGACGCAAAAACGGGAACAAATGGTCGTCCAGGATATCCCGGTAACGTTGACCTGTGAGGTACGATGTCACACGTACCAGGGGGTCCCATTTCAGTCCACGTAAAGTCCCCAGACGAGAATGCCATCCCCACCAGCTTGAAGAGTTACCCTGCTGGCAAGAAGGATCCATCGCTTCATGTGGTTTGCGCCGTACTCGTATCCTGCCATCCGGATGTACCAACGTGAATCTCGACTCATCGTCCAGGCAACATTTTTACACACGCATGTCTAGGGTCCAGTGGCGATGTTCCCGCGCCCATGCTAATCTTTGCACCCTGTGATGTGCGGTCAGCAGCGGTATCCTCGTGGGACGATGGCGTCTGTACCCCATAGCGAGGAGATGGTTCCGGATGGTGTGGCAGCTTACACGTTTTTGTGCACCAGCGTTAAATTGCCGGGTGATTTCTTGCACTGTGGCCCGTCTATCCGCAGTTACAATGTGAGCTAGCCGACAATGACCCCACTCATCCACACGCTGTTGTCCACGGCAGTTGGCCCTTGCAGGGATGGTTTTACCGGATTCGATGTACTCACGGTGCACCCGTGACACAGTGGCTCGTGAAAATCCCAGTGCCTGCACGACTTCCGAGATGGAGTGACCCATCCGTCGGGCCCCGACAATTTTCCCACGATCAAATGCGCTTAGATCCTTCGTCTTACCCACACTGCGTCCGACTCTTACCGATTCCCGTCGCATCACTCCTTATATGGTCGATCGCTGCATACGTCATGTCTTTTCCGTTTACAGGGCCGCCACATTTGCATAACGACAGCTGTCTCTGATTCAATTGCTCTTCAGTGTATAAGGTGTGAGTGGAACAGTGGCTAGTAAAACTGGGAACATGATGGGTAAACGGAAAAATTTATCTGACTTTCCCAAAAGGTAACTCAGAGAGCGGGTGCCTCAATTTCCCAAACGGCTGAACTGGTGGTTTGTTCGCCAGCCTCCGTAATTAAAGTGTATCAGGACTGGCATGAAAATGGTCAACGACCCAGAAGCAAAAGTGCAGAGGATATCTAAAGGTTGATGTGAGATGTTACTGCTGAGTCCGACGACACGTACAGTCCAACAGACGCAGCACTGTACAGCAGTTGACAACCCAATACAACAGAGGTCAACCCGGAACAGTATCTGTCATGACCATGCGTCACACACTCACACCTATGGGCTATAACAGCAGACGATCCCGAAGACATCCTCTCCTAACCAATGTCGTACAGGGCAACACTGTTCAACAGTTGACGACCCAATACAACAGAGGTCAACCCGGAACAGTATCGGTGATGACCATGCTTCGCACGCTCGCATATATGGGCTATTACAGCAGACGATCCCGACGAAATCCTCTCCTAACCACGCTTCATAGGCGCAAAAAGATTCGCTTGGTGCAAAGAACATTGGATGACAGAAGAAAAAGTGTGCTCGGCTGACGAGGTGCATTTTTACTCCACTCCGTATATGGCCGTATACGTATTTGGCGAAAACATGAGGCACTCGATCCATCCTGCATAATCTCCACATTGTAAGCCGGTGGAGGCGGTTGTATGGTGTGGGACACGTTTACTTGGTAGGAACTTGGACCTCTGGTGCATGTGGAGAAACATATGACTGGTGCCCACTACCATGAATTGCTTGCTGACTCTGTGCACCCAACAATGTTGCACTTTTCCCAAATGGCGAAGATGTCTTCCAAGATGACAAGACACCAAGCCACAGGTCCAATGTTATGCAGGAATGGTTTGAACACAGTTCAGACTTCCAGCATATCGATTGGCCTCTGAACTCCCCAATATGTATTCCATAGAGCATTTGTGGGACACTATGGAATGGTATACAAGGCGTCCGCATACGCCAATCATTTCCATACCTGCAATGGCCACATTACGCATAGCTTGGTAGTCTCTACATCCCAACTACACTTCTGGCATCTTATTCAGTCGATGGCACGTCGGATAGCTGCTGTACTGAGGGTGAAAGGAGGACCTACGAAGTCTTTGCCGCACCCACAGAGAAGGCTCAAGCCCCCTCCCAGGAGATTAAGAGCGACGTACGTCACAGCCGTATATAAACTATAGGCCTACACTACATATTTATATATATAGTTATGAAATAAAATCATATTCATAGGTACAATATCCATTTCAGTGTTTCACTCTGCAGATGCATACACTAGAAGATAATATAATAATAATAATTAATAACACCCTAAACAGACCGACAACTTCAACCTCTACTTCCCCACAGTTAAACGCCGCCCCGGTGGCGCAGTGATCTAAGGCGCTGGGCTCTGATCATTCGTCCGTAAGGGGTCCGGGTTCGAATCCCGGTCTGGCATGGATGTTGTGTTTGTCTTACGGCACTGGCTCTCTCCCTTCCCTGGAACCAGTGACCCTAAATTAGGGACGGGCGACTGCTTATAGCCCATTGAGTTGCTCACGGTGATCGTTAAACCTCCAATCAAAAAAAATAAACACAAAACTTATAATTTCAAAAATGAGAAAATTCCCTACTTTTCAAATCTGAAATACAAAAGTACAAATAAAAACATTACTCACATGCTTCAACTAAAACACTCCAGCAACCCAGACCAATCTTTAGGGAAAAGCATCTGTGCCACTTGAGAAAATACAAGAGTTCAGGTTTCATGAGTGTGCTTTATTAATTTCTTATTTGCCAAATTATATTTTCAAAATGTAGTAACACAAAACTAAATTTTGTTGCACACTACTTTCCCTACCTGAACTCATAAATGCAAAACCAATTACAAATCAAATACCAGAATTCCCTAAAGATGTGAAATAGAAAATACGAAATAATAATCAAATCCATCCTTTTAAGTGATTTATAAACAAACTGATGGTTTACGGTTAAAACTTTTTAATGGTACTTCCGTAAATTCTATAATGTAAGACCAATCTGTTGATGCGTTCTGAAAACAGATCGAACAAAAATTAATCTTTGGATGTAAAGAATATATAGTGTTAAATTTCTCTGGGACTACTCGGAGTAATCATCTTTTTATTGTGGTCCTAAGAATGGTTATTTCAAAGCTTAGAAGGTAATATGTTACAAAAACGAATTTTGAAATTAGTTTCATGATTTTGAAAAGACAGCAGATTATCAAAATGTTTTGTACAAAACTTCAGAGGATATTGATTTTTTAATAATATTGAAAATAGAAATTTTAAATGCTTAGTAATAGATTTTTTATTATTGCAAATACGTACAATTCTGAGGAACTGTGAAATAATAATATTGCAATGTATCGATCTTGGAATTCTAGAAGTCCATGAACTTAAAAACGTAGGTCCAAAATCATAATCTCTTCTTTTATTGTAAACGCCAATATTTAACTGCCCTTTGTCACTTGTGATCTCCAAATCCAAAAAGGTGAGAGAAAGCATATTATTACTTTTTTCCAACTGAAGATGAAGTGGGTAGAGCTGTTTCATCTCCCAATCTCTCCCGCTTGCATTAAAAAAGCAAAGCAAATCAAGTCATAAACATATCTGAAGTTATGAATCTCTTCAATATTGAAATTCTGTTCATAATAGTGGAGGTATAAATTTGCTAATAAGCTTAAATAACTAGTTCCCATAGGTATACCTCTTTTTTGTGTCTTCAATCTCTTTTGATCAAATATGTAATTGTGATAAATATACAAAAATTACATATTAATGTCCAATATTTTTGTTCAATATTCAATAAATGACCATATTTAATATAATACCCCTGCAGCACTTCACACAAAGTCGTCTTTGGTTAATTGAAGTGAAAAGATTACAAAAATCATAAGTATTTATTGTACCCTTAAATTTTGGATTTTCTGTTTATATACTGTATACTATTTTTATTGTTTGGTATAATCCAAGTAGAATCCTTAATTTGATCATAAATAATTTGTAGATACCTTTGAAACACCTTTCCAACCTTTTTATTATAACTATTTGAACAACATGTAATGAATCTAAAGCCTACAGGTGTTGTATGAAACTTAGGTGTCATAAATACATAGGGAAATGCTACCCTATTCCAAGTAGTTTGAAGAAACTTAGTATTTTTTTTTTTTGAATAATAGTAATATTTACACTTTTATTAGTTTCATATACAGCTTCATTACTCAATTCTTTATTCATCAAGTTGTAATATAATTTTTTACATATAAATCCAAAATTATTTGAGCATTTATCAATAGGTGTAATGATAAATAGTTCCTTCAAATTGTATTTCTTCTTTAATTCTATTCCAACCTTTCATAAAGTGTGCTTTTTTTATACAGTTCATCTATAAATTCAAAATGTCTTTTAGTAACCAGTGATAACAGACTTTAGTAACCAGTGATAACAGACTTATGTATATACAAAATGAATAAAGGAATTAAAATTAAAGACCAACTGCAAAAACAATATTGTACCATACAATTTCAAGCCAAATTCTTTGAAGAAATTCCATTTAAAAAAATATTTCAAAGGGCTGATTCTGCATTTCCATTGCAACAAAAATATGAAGTAGCTACATCATTTAAATTGGATCAAACAATAGGATCTAGAACTTTTAACTACAACTACTTCTGTAAAAATATTGGTATGATCCAGGAAAATGAATTAACTTGTCAATGTACCAATAAAAAATATTCTGAATTTGTAAATGAACATTATGGACATGTTTTGACTGGAAACTTAAATATTGTTACCAATAAAGAACTTAGGATATTGTTTGAGCAGAGTGTGAAATACAGACCAAATATTTACTTACCTAAAAAAAATTTTAAAAGAAACTTGGCTAAAGATCTTTACTGTTTTATTTATGGTCTATCTGACAAATTTAGAATACCAGTACAAACTTTTTTTGAAAGGTTATCACTGGTTACTAAAAGACTTTTTGAATTTATAGATGAACTATATAAAAAAGCACGCTTTATGAAAGGTTGAAAGAGAATTAAAGAAGAAATACAGAATTTGAAGGAACTATTTATCATTACACCTATTGATAAATGCTCAAATAATTTTGGATTTATATGTAAAAAATTATATTACAACTTGATGAATAAAGAATTGAGTAATGAAGCTGTATATGAAACTAATAAAAGTGTAAATATTACTATTATTCAAAAAAAAAAATACTAAATTACTTCAAACTACTTGGAATTAGGGAGTTTAAGATAGCATTTCCCTATGTATTTATGACACCTAAGTTTCATACACCAGTAGGCTTTAGATTCTTTACATGTTGTTCAGATAGTTATAATAAAAGGTTGGAAAAGTGTTTCAAAGGTATCTACAAATTATTTATGATCAAATTAAGGATTCTACTTGGATTATACCAAACAATAAAAATAGTATACAGTATATAAACAGAAAATCCAAAATTTAAGGGTACAATAAATACTTATGATTTTTGTAATCTTTTCACTTCAATTAACCAAAAGGACTTGTGTGAAGTGCTGCAGGGGTATTATATTAAATATGGTCATTTATTGAATATTGAACAAAAATATTGGACATTAATATGTAATTTTTGTATATTTATCACAATTACATATTTGATCAAAAGAGATTGAAGACACAAAAAAGAGGTATACATATGGGAACTAGTTATTTAAGCACATTAGCAAATTTATACCTCCACTATTATGAACAGAATTTCAATATTGAAGAGATTCATAACTTCAGATATGTTGATGACTTGATTTGCTTTGCTTTTTTAATGCAAGTGGGAGAGATTGGGAGATGAAACAGCTCTACCCACTTCATCTTCAGTTGGAAAAAAGTAATAATATGCTTTCTCTCACCTTTTTGGATTTGGAGATCACAAGTGACAAAGGGCAGTTAAATATTGGCGTTTACAATAAAAGAAGAGATTATGATTTTGGACCTACGTTTTTAAGTTCATGGACTTCTAGAATTCCAAGATCGATACATTGCAATATTATTATTTCACAGTTCCTCAGAATTGTACGTATTTGCAATAATAAAAAATCTATTACTAAGCATTTAAAATTTCTATTTTCAATATTATTAAAAAATCAATATCCTCTGAAGTTTTGTACAAAACATTTTGATAATCTGCTGTCTTTTCAAAATCATGAAACTAATTTCAAAATTCGTTTTTGTAACATATTACCTTCTAAGCTTTGAAATAACCATTCTTAGGACCACAATAAAAAGATGCTTACTCCAAGTAGTCCCAGAGAAATTTAACACTATATATTCTTTACAACCAAAGATTAATTTTTGTTCGATTTGTTTTCAGAACGCATCAACAGATTGGTCTTACATTATAGAATTTACGGAAGTACTATTAAAAAGTTTTAACCGTAAACCATCAGTTTGTTTATAAATCACTTGGGAGGATGGATTTGATTATTATTTCTTATTTTCTATTTCATACCTTTAGGGAATTCTGGTATTTGATTTGTAATTGGTTTTGCATTTATGAGTTCAGGTAGGGAAAGTAGTGTGCAACAAAATTTAGTTTTGTGTTACTACATTTTGAAAATATAATTTGGCAAATAAGAAATTAATAAAGCACACTCATGAAACCTGAACTCTTGTATTTCCTCAAGTGACACAGATGCTTTTCCCTAAAGATTGGTCTGGGTTGCTTGAATGTTTTAGTTGATGCATATGACTAATGTTTTTATTTGTACTTATGTATTTCAGGTTTAAAAAGTAGGGAATTTTCTCATTTTTGAAATTATAAGTTTTGTGTTAAATTTTGGGGAAGTAGAGGTTGAAGTTGTCAATCTGTTTAGGGTGTTATTAATTACTATTATTATTATTATTATTATTATTATTATTATTATTATATATGTGTGTGTGTGTGTATTTTTCAAACCTGACAACTTCAACCTCTACTTCAACCGGCAGCTGGAATGTACCTGGCCAAGGCAGCGGCCAGTGCGACATGAAGGCAGAGGGTGCTAAGAATCCCCGGAGGACCGGACTAGGCTGCCATCTGATGCTGACCTTGGCTACGTATAATGGACGCTCCCTATCTTCTGATTCAAGGCTTCTTGAATTGGAAGAGGAACTACAAAGGATCAAGAGGGACATCGTCGGGCTAAGTGAGGTAAGGAGAAAATCTCATTGAACTGAAAAGTGGACATCTCTTCTACTATCGTGGGACAGATACTGGCAGAACTAGTGGTGTTGGGTTTATAATAAACAAGAAACTGAAGGATAAAGTTGTAGAAGTTAAAAGTTCCTCTGACAGAGCTGCACGACTCGTTATCCAACTCTCGAAACGATACCAGGCTCAGATTATTCAAACTTATGCACCCACCCCAAGTCATCCTGAAGAAGAAATTGAAGAATTTTATGAGGAAATTTGTCATCTAAATAATAAAGGTAAGCAGCACTTGAAGATAATTATGGGAGATTTCAATGCAAAAATAGGGCAACGGCAACAGAATGAAAATTCAGTAGGTAAATTCGGTCACAGCAACAGAAACCAGCGTGGAAATACTCTCGTTCAGTTTGCAGAGGCAGAAGGGTTTTTCTATCTTGAACTCCTTTTTCAAGAAAAAGCCACACAGGAAATGGACATGGAGACATCCAAATGGTGAAATTGATTTTATTATGTGTAACAAAAATTCGTCATAAAAGACTGCAGTGTGCTAAACAAGTTCAACACAGGTAGTGACCATAGATTGGTGAGATGTAAGATGCACCTCAACACTAAACTCGAACGTGGCAAGCTCATAAGACAAACAAAATGTATTGACATAACCAACCTTAAAAAACACCATAATACCTTCAAGTTGGAACTGAAGAACAGATTCTCTGCTTTAGAAGGCCTAACATCGGAAGAAGTGGATATTTCTGAAGTTAACAGAAAAGTAACCAAAGCTCTTATGGAAACAGCAACAAAATTAGCTGGGTCTAAGAACAAGTTGCATGTGAACAAATAATCAGGAAAAACCAAAATGTTGATGCAAAAAGAAGAGAGATGAGGACAACTAAAGAAGATGTGACTTCCAAAGTGGAATATATAGAGCTATGCAAGACAGCACGAAAAAGTATCGCTGAAGACGTAAGGAAATTCAACTGTGAGCTAGTGAGGAAAGCAATTGAAAACAACCAAAGCCTAAAGATAGCAAAGGGACATCTCAGTAAGGGAAAAAAACAGATTATGGCACTGAGAAAAGAAGATGGTTCTGTAACAAGAAATAGAGGCGAAATTTTGACAAGAGTGAAAGATTTCTACTCCAAATTATATGAAAGGGATGATACATGCACTCCAGACATGAAAGGTACCAGTACCAGAGTTCCTCCAGTCCTTCCAGCAGAAGTTGCACATGCAATCAAGAACATGAAGTGGGGTAAAGCTCCGGGAGAAGATGGAATTACTGTAGACATCATACAAGAAGCAAGTGGAGAAATAGAAACAGTACTCGCCCAAATTTTCACTCGATGCCTTAATGAAGGGAAGATTTCTGAGGATTGGGACACCACTACAATGATCCTGCTACATAAAAAAGGGGACATTGAGGATCTCAGGAACTACAGACCTATCAGCCTCCTATCAGTGGTTTATAAAATCTTCACTAAAGTTCTTTCACACCGCTTGAAGGTGACACTGGACATGGCTCAACCGAGAGAACAAGCTGGATTCAGGAGTGGCTACAGCACAATAGATCATATCCATGTACTGAGAGAACTAATTGAAAGAGCGAGGGAATATGAACTTCCATTGTGCATGGCTTTTATCGATTATGAAAAAGTCTTTGATTCGGTGAAACCATCAGCAGTTACAATGGCTCTGAAATCCTGCGGTATTGAAGATGCATACATTAATATTATTAATAACATCTATGAAAATGCAAGTGCAAAGATTTGGCTGTTTGAAAATACAACACACATAAAAATTGGAAAGGGAGTGAGACAAGGTGACACCATATCTCCGAAGCTCTTTAATGCCACATTGGAGGGTGCCTTTCAGTTGCTGAGCTGGGAAAACAAGGGGATAAAGATTAATGGAGATTATGTAACCCACCTTCGTTTTGCTGATGACGTAGTCATTTTTGCAACTACCCCATCAGAGCTGCAGAGTGTGATCCAGGAACTTGCTGACAAGAGTAAAGAAGTGGGATTAAAAATGAACTTTCAGAAGACAAAAGTGATGTTCAATGCTTTTACAATAAATGAAGATTTATCGATTGATGGAGAAAAGCTGGAGATAACAGACACGTACGTTTATCTTGGACAGCAGATATCAAGTGAGGGTCACATTGATGAAGAAATTAATCGGCGTACAAAACTTGCCTGGAGAGCTTTTGGAAGAAACAGCATAATTTTCAAGAGCAATATGCCATTATGTCTTAAAAGAAAAGTGTTTGATCAATGCATCCTTCCAGTGCTTACGTATGGTGCAGAGACGTGGACCTTAACTAAAAGAGACATACAAAGGCTGCAGACAACTGAAAGCAGCATGGAGAGGTGCATGCTTGGTGTAACCAGGAGAGATAAGAAGAGGAACTCGTGGATCCGAAAAATGACAAGAGTGGAAGACATCATGATCAGAGTTAAATCCCTGAAATGGCAATGGGCTGGACATACTGCCAGAAGGACAGATCATCAATGGACAGCCGAAATTTTAGATTGGATTCCAAGGGACAGGAAAAGACCCAGAAGAAGACCAAATGGGAGATGGGTGGATGAAATTCGAAAGTATGCAGGGGTGACATGTTGGAGACTGGCACAAGACAGACCATTGTGGAGGAAACTTGGGGAGACCTTCATCCAGCAGTCGATTGATAATGGTTGACAATGATGATGATGATGATACACACACACATTGTGTACGTATACTATATATACCTATGTAGCCCCATCCAACAGGAATTCCTAGGTGCGCCACTGTACGAAGTATTCGGTAGGTGGATACAATTCAGTGATCACTCAGTGTATATATCATCACCATCAACAAATCATCATTGTCAACCATTATCAATCCACTGCTGGATGAAGGTCTCCCCAAATGTCTTTCACAACGGTCTGTCTTGATCCAGTCTCCTCCATGTCACTCCACCATACTTTCAAATTTCGATTGATAATGGTTGACAATGATGATGATGATGATACACACACACATTGTGTACGTATACTATATATACCTATGTAGCCCCATCCAACAGGAATTCCTAGGTGCGCCACTGTACGAAGTATTCGGTAGGTGGATACAATTCAGTGATCACTCAGTGTATATATCATCACCATCAACAAATCATCATTGTCAACCATTATCAATCCACTGCTGGATGAAGGTCTCCCCAAATGTCTTTCACAACGGTCTGTCTTGATCCAGTCTCCTCCATGTCACTCCACCATACTTTCAAATTTCGATTGATAATGGTTGACAATGATGATGATGATGATACACACACACATTGTGTACGTATACTATATATACCTATGTAGCCCCATCCAACAGGAATTCCTAGGTGCGCCACTGTACGAAGTATTCGGTAGGTGGATACAATTCAGTGATCACTCAGTGTATATATCATCACCATCAACAAATCATCATTGTCAACCATTATCAATCCACTGCTGGATGAAGGTCTCCCCAAATGTCTTTCACAACGGTCTGTCTTGATCCAGTCTCCTCCATGTCACTCCACCATACTTTCAAATTTCATTATCCCATCTCTCATGTGGTCTTTTCCTGTCCCTTGGAATCCTGCCTAAATTAATAGATATTAGGGCGGCCAAGACCCATTGCACGATGTATCAGATTACAGCTGGTAAAAAAACACGCCTTCAATCTGGGCTCCATTGTTTATTATGCATATATACTTAAGTCAGCAACTGTGCAGGTTCTCAGAAGCAGTTCATATATACAAGCTAATAAGATGAAGGTTCAAAAAGCATGAGATCTTACTGGTCCACTCTGGACCCATTGTCAGATGAATCAAAATATAACAACATGGAGAGAATAATTTAAATAATAGGCTCGTGATTTAACGCATATGTTCAGGCTTATTTGAGTCACACAATAATTTATGAACGTGAAGATAATATCATAAATGCTATGTTAGACAATGAACATTTTGTCGCAAATACTGTTTAACTACTACATTGAAAATGAATTAACGAATGAGGCTTAAAAAGCCCTTATATGCTCTTCAATACTGCAGGATTTTAAAGCCATTGTAACTGCTGATGGTGTCACAGAATCAAAGGCTTTTTCATAATCAGTAAAACCCACACATAAGAGTCCATATTCCCTCATTCTTTCAGTTAGTTCTCTTAATACATGGATAAGATCTACATACAGTTCTGTAGCCACTCCTGAAAGCTTGTTCTATCGGTTGAGCCATATTATCTTCAGGCGATGTGAAAGAACCTTTGTGAAGATTCTATAAACCACTGATAGGAGGCTGATGGGCCTGTAAGCCTGTAATTCCTCATATCCTCAATGTCACCTATTTTTATGTAGCAGAATCATTGCAGCATTGTTCCAATCCTCGGGAAGTCTTCCTTTTCATTGAGAAATCTAGTGAAAACTTGGGCGAGTAGTTTCAATTTCTCCACTTGCTTCTTGTATGATGTACACAGTAATTACATCTTCTCCTGGAGCTTTTCCCTGTTTCATGTTCTTAATTGCATGTGTAACTTCTGGCGAGAGGACTGGAAGGATTTTGGAACTGGCACCTTTCATAATGTCTGTAGTACATGCATTATAGCTTTTATGCACTGTAGTTTTGGATAGAAATCTTTCACTCTTATCAAAATTTTGCTTCCTTTTCTTGTCACACTGACATCTTTTCTCAGTGTCTTAATTTGTTTTCTTCCCTTACCGAGATGTCCCTTTGCTCTCTTCAGGCTTTGGTTGTTTTAATTGCTTTTCTCACTAGTTCACAATCGAAATTCCTTTATGTCTTTAGCGATACTTTTTTGTATCATCTTGTATAGCTCTATATAATGCACTTTGGAAGCTACATCTTTATTTGTCCTGATCTCCCTTCTCTTTCGCATCAGCATTTTTTTTCCTGATATTTTCTTCATGTGCAACTTGCTTAGTATTACTTATTTTTGTTGCAGTTTCCATAAGAGCCTTGGTTAGTGTTCTGTTAACTTCAAAGATGTCTACTTCTGATGTCAGACTTTCTAAAGCACAGAATCTGTTCCTCAGTTCCCATTTGAAGGTATACTTTTTACGGTTGGTCATGTTGATACGTTTTGTTTGTTTTACGAGCTTGCCACACTCAAGTTTAGTGTTGAGGTGATGGTTTTCGTTAATATTATCTTAAACTTCTGTCTGTTCATGAAACAGCATCAGTGTAAGGAGCGACATAGAATGTGGTCTGAAATTATTGTGCCACAAAACCAGTGAAGGGAAGAAACTTCATCAAGACCAGATGCAAAAAAAGTTATGGACTTAAAATAACTGATTGTTTCTTTTATTCTGTGCTTTATTTCACAGTTCATGCAGTGTGATATGATACTGAGTTGAACCTTTCATTCAATGCCTAGGTTTCTTTTGGAATGTAATGAATTTTCATCCAACTACTTTCACTCATGCATAATTCTGCAAATGTTTTATTGCAGGTTTAGTGCAGAGGTTAATGCTACAAGACATCCATACACTTACCTGCCTTTCGGGGCTGGACCTAGAAACTGTGTTGCAATGAGATTTGCTCTCATGGAAGTCAAAGTATGTCTGGCTTATCTGATGAGTCAAGTGCGCTTCCGAACATGTCCCGAGACTCAGGTAAGTGCGCAAAATAACTAAACTTCAGTTGTGATTGCTTTATTGTTCATCATTTGTGCCCAGTTTCATTTATGAGAACAGGAATCTCTAGGCAGCAAGCTACATGATGTCATGGGACTACACAGCCCTGTAAATACAGTGATGGAACTTACAGAACTGTACACGAGCTTCCCTAATGAAAGCCATGGAGCTCTGCGTTAATCAAGGTTCCTTGATAAAAACCATCGAGCTCTGCACTAATCAATGGTTCCTTGATATTCTCCACTTGACGAACACACAGCTGGGAAAATGTGGTCAGAAAAAATTCTGCAAGACAGGGACAGATGCAGACCTACCATCAATCGGAATCGAAGCGCAACAATTCTGCCAGTAACTGACGGATATCAGTGCTGGGTGTTGTGTTGCCCTTATGTCGACAAAAGCTAATGTGCAGGAAATTCAATCACATGCAGTTTACAAACTGTACAATTACTTTAAACCTTTTACATATATATATATATTTTTTTTTTTTTTTTTTTTATTGGAGGTTTAACGACCACCGTGAGCAACTCAATGGGCTATAAGCAGTCGCCCGTCCCTAATTTAGGGTCACTGGTTCCAGGGAAGGGAGAGAGCCAGTGCCGTAAGACAAACACAACATCCATGCCTCACCGGGATTCGAACCCTGACCCCTTACGGACGTTACATATATTTCAGAAAAACATGCTTTCTCCTAAATTTTTCAACATTCTACAACGTTATTATAAATACACCAGGCTGTGAATACTCAAGAGACGCATATAGTGCATTAAATCCGTTTATTTTTGTGGTGCAATAAGCACAAAGATTCGGCAAGCTGTTGCACTCCACTGGGAGGCTTTTTCAAGGCAATGGTAGGTATAAAAATGCAAGGAATTCGTGTAATATGCTCGTGATGTCACCAACGTTATTTTCAAAAATTATCTTTGTTCCTTACGTGTTCCAATTCCCTGCATTTTTATGTCCACCGCCTTGAAAAGGCCTCCCAGTGGAGTGCAAAAGTTTGGCGAATCTTTCTGCTTACTACACAGCAAAAAAAACAATGGATTTAATACGCTATATGCCTCTCCTGAGTATTAACATCATACAAGCTATTTCTCTTTCATGTTGCGGTCATCCATTTCTAAGACTGGTAAATTAAAACTTGCAAAAAAAAAAAAAAGAAAATTAACTTCTAATGCTAGAATTGTTATTATCTACCTTAAAAGTACTGTTCTATTAAGAAAAAATCAATAATCAAAGTACTCAGATTTTTTGGGGTTTTTTTTTTTTTTTTTGCTTGGAGGTTTAATGACCACCATGAGCAACTCAGTGAAGCTATACGCCGCCGTCCATCCCTGATTTAGAGCCACTAGTTCCAGGGAAGGGAGAGAGCCAGTGCCGTAAGATAAACAGTATCCATGTCTCATTGTGATTCAAACCCAGACCCATCTCGGACAACGGGTCAGAAGCCAGTGCTTACATAACTGCGCCACCACAGCAGTTGTCTTTGGTGTTACCGCTTACTGCAAAAATCTGTTCATACACATCTGGAAACTTTAGTTTTAAAGCTGTTCACAATGAAAAATAAGGATGTGTACGAACATGACTTCATAAGGATGTCCTTTAAAGCTGACTGTTTTCTTTTGTGACTTTTAACGTCTGACATAAAATGGAGCGGTAAAATTACTGACCTGTTTCGAGGGCAATCTGAACCGGTTTTCATCGGAAAGGGCCAATTTTGCCGTCTTTTTCGAAATTAGCAGCTTTCTCAGTTGTGTGTATGCAATGCCATAGCTTGTCTGTGATTGGTGACATGTACTAAATCTCTCTAACTTTCTGTTTACTTAATTTTCTTCATTTCTAATAAAAGTTTCCAAGTTGTTGATGGTTAAACTCCATTGTTTTTCACTTTCATTTTTCCAGTTTGAATTGATTCTGCTAATCGAATTTCAAGTTCAAATGTTGTAGATTTATTTTGGCATTAAATCGATTCAAATTTTACCAAGGCGAAACTTGTTTAGCCGCCTCAGTGGCATAATGATAAGAGGCGATGGTTTCTTGCTAGTCATCCGAGCTAGGCCGGGTTCGAGTCCTGTATGTGGCATCGAGTCCTGTATGTGGCATTTCCCGGAACCAGTGGCCCCAAGTTAAAGACAGACGACAACTATCCTTCGAGTTGGTTATGATGGTTGTTAAACATCAAAGTTTAAAAAAAATGGAAAAAATTAACTTAGGGTGACTAATCTTTGCCGAATGACAGAATAGTTCAATCTTCTAACCTGGGCATGACTGCGAGAACCTTCAAAATACTGTGCTGTGCTATGTTTAGCGGCCTCGTGCGTGCACAAATGTTTTTCGTACCATAGGCGTAAAAGTCTAAGAACTTTGTCTCCATCTAAACTTTTATGGTTGTACAGTTGAACAGCCAAAAAAAGATCCAAATGTAGATAATTTCTTAAAACTACACTGATGATGGTGAATTGCAAAACAATGTCGTGCTTAATCAGTTGAATTGCAGTACAGTGACCTCTGTGGACAGAATAAAACCATTACAGCAGAATCACGATATAATATTACATTTTTAAATCCCCCATTTTTTAATTTTTTTTTTCATATACATGTTAAAAAAAAAAAAAATGCATGTAACATTTGTAATTGTGAGCCCCAGAACTTTTGTTCCGAATTCAGCGTCTTTTCCTCTGCAGTTTTGCTAGAATGACGAAAACCATCAAAACCACTGTGCACTTCACATTTCCTCCTCTTCCAATCACAGGGGGAAGCAGGCAGTGGAATGGGTTTAGTGACGTTTTCGGTGCCAGTCTTTATTTTCCATGCCAATCCAAAACATATCTTTAAGGCTGCCCCCCGCAATACCATTTAAACAGTTAAAACCCATGGCAAGTGCAACCATCTAAGATTTCAGAGAACTTGGATAAATAGGTCGGGAAATTTTTCAGATTCACAGAAATTTTTCATTAAAACTCAGTGTTGTATTATTCTGTGAAATCATGGGATTCCTTTGAGTGAATTCATGGGAGAGATAGTAGAAAGACACCATTTTTGTAATGATAGTTAAAAAAAGTTATGTAGAGTATATACACAGTGGGATCTTGGTTCTACGTTTTCTAAGGGATGGCCTTAAGAAATGCATAAAAGAAATTTCATAATGTTAAAAACTATTGTAAAATTTATGCTTTATGAAAAATCACAAGATATTCTTTATTAAAAATTTATTTAAAGTCAAAGAAGAAAAAAAGCGCTACAAATTATATTTATCGCACTACGAAAATCATAAAGCTAACAAAAATTATTCTCTTTTGACAGCTCCATCTATAAAAATCCTGACCTTAGATTAAGTGAAATCCTCACAACTAAGACTGAGGCAAGTGCTTCAATATGCAGCAAACACATACATTAACCGAATGGGTGCACCCATTAGTGTGCACCCTGCAGACCCAGGGTGCACTCATTTAAAATCTAAAATGTTTACAATACAACTAGGGTTCCATTATTCCATGTCATAAAACGATGTAGCCACAAATTTACGTCCCAGAGACAGGCATGAAAGTGGTCATGGCAGAAAAAGGCTTAATTTTTCCCGCATAAGAATATGCAAAAATAATTAACTTTCGGCATTTATTAAATACCCTAAGCACCATATATAAAAGCTATAAAATTGTCTAACATTTCTTAAGGAACGAATACGAATTTAATTATATTTTAGTCGTGTTTACATCAAACCAATAGTGTCAAACCCATATTTATACTGATCTGATTTGTTTTATTGCAATCATTGCACTTCTGCATCGATCTCAGGAACTCCTAAGACGACTTCCAAAAAGGCGGACTCTTTCACCCCTGCAGAGATTCATCAATTTTTAAATAGCACATGCATGCAAGTTGTGAAATGTGAAACCAATTTTTCATTCAAACCGAAAGTAAACAACATACCGTATCTGATGAAACCAAGGTTCGACTTTGGCAGCACCGAGAAGGAACATAGTAACGCAGTCTCGATTCACTCAAAGTTGTAACACACTGGGCAACAATAAAAAAATCAAAGAACCGTGTATTTCTGATAATCTGAAATTTAAAATCTCACGTAAAATCATCTTTTTGCGATTATACATTAATTTTTTTTTTCAATTCGGTTACATGAATTATGTATAACTGAATTGAAAAAGTGATAGAAAGTACAGTGAAACATTGCAACGAACGCAGAATTCCATATCAAACTGGAAAACATGTAACTGAGGTTTGGCTGTATGTATATAATTATATATATCCAGGGTGTCCACAAAGTCTCTTTACAACTTTGCACATTTATTACGGATAAACTGTATGAGATAGACAAATGTGGTTGATCACATAAGAGCAAACTAAAGTTTTTTCTACCACATTACAAAAGCTCAATATGCACACCATTTGTTGCATGTAGAACATCTAGCTGAAACTCCAGTTTCAACCATTGTGTCTGTTTAACTGCCTAGAGACATGCTGCAGCACACATGTGCTGCAGCATGCCCTCAGTAATGGTCGAAATGGCATTGTTGATCCTCGATTTCAGGTCATTGATGTCCTGCACCTCTGTCCAATACATGATATCGCCACACAAAAAAGTCCAGAGGTGTCAGTGATGTCAGCGAAACGGGGTGGCCATGCAATTGGACCATCCCGTTTAATCCACCTCCCAGGGAATGTTCTGTTTAAAAAGTCCCGTACGTGTCGCCCCCAATGTGGTGGCACACCGCCCTGTTGGAATATTACGCTTGGTTGAATGTCCTCCAATTATGGCACAACATACTCACTCAAAACATCCAGGTAAGCATCTGTCGTCACTGTTTTCTCACTGAACAAAAATGGTCCAAGGACTCTGTTATGCACAACACTGCACCACACATTCACTTTAGGACTGTCTCTCACAAGTTCCATAAATGCATGAGGATTTTCAGACCCCCAAATCCTGACATTGTGTCTGTTTAACTGCCTAGAGACATGAAAAGTTGCCTCGTCCATAAAACAAACGTGTGAGAAACTCGGGATCTTCACTCAGTCTATCCAGCATTGTTACTGCGAATTCTTTCCGTTGTGGTCTACCATTCGTATCAAGTGCTTGTAACAGTAGCACTTTGTATGCATATAAGCATAGATGTCTATGTAGCACCCTGTGTACTGTGGACCGGGGCATTTGCAGTTCTCTGGCAGCGGAACGAATGGACTTCTTCGGGCTTCGTGAAAATGAATCACGAACACGTTCAATGTCTTCATTCAATGTTCATGGGCGGCCACTACGATTTTGACCCAACACGGACCCAGTCTCCATGAATTTCTGGTGCCATTGGCGGATACTAGGACGAGATGGCGAGGTTTTCCCATACTTAGTCCGGAAATGTCTTTGCATTTGTGTATCAGATTTTGTTTTGATGAACCAAGCACCGCACTGCGCTCTCTCTTGTGGGGGACCACATTTTCATAGAGCAGCATCTGCTACATCAGTGAGGGACCTATTACAAAAAAACGATGTCAATTAAAACCTTGATATTTACAGTATATTGTACAACAAATACCATGAATTTACATAGCACAGGGTGTCTGTAATAAATGTGCAAATTTGTAAAGAGACTTTGTGGACACCGTGTGTGTGTGTGTGTGTGTGTGTGTATTCCATATCAGATTGCAAACTAAAATTCACAAACAGCATTATGTCAGCGAACATTAAAAAAAATTACATAAGCTGAAATTGCAAAGAAACAGTAACTTGATAAATGCCATGAAGGTTCATACTAAATCGATGGTTCCCCGTGATTCATATGTTGAATAAATATTTATTGCATATACAGTATGCACCTGAAAAGTTATTTCTTACTGGGAATAACTTGAACATATTAAATCAACATGAAAGGGATTTTTTTTTTGGCAAAGTTTCTGTCAAGCATTTCAAAATATTGCGCCCCTTCTATATGATGATGCTTTGCCCCCCACCCCCACCCCCACCCCAGATCTGAACTGATGCTGTCACCACTCACCCCACACATGCAAAGTATAAGTGCAGTGATTCTCCAAAGCTCATAACAAAGTGTCACCTGATTAGCAGCATATTTCAGCAAGGTTGTAATGTGAGCCTTTGTTTGGTCAGGTCAGGTCTCTCTCTCACGCACGCATGCGCACAACACACAGAGTCGGTGATTTCTGAATCACACTAGTGACAGGACCGCCCATAGATTGCATGGGCCCCCAGACAGATTTTCTGTGACACCCCCCACCCCCACCCCCACTTTGTTATGCCACAGAGCTTTTTCATTTGCCAATATATATTGATTCTGCAATACTGTACTAAAATTTACAGGCAAGCAGTAAATAAACACTGATGAATGATTACTTAAAATATATATTAGACGCACAAACATGAGTATATTATGCATACAGAAAAAAAAACAATATAACAATAAATGAAAAAACTTTGAGACATACCCAGTCATCTTGATTTACATAAACTGGTCCAAATCATCAGCTGAACATTTCTTAAGAACTGCAGTTGGAACACTGAATCTTCTATTTTTGCAGCTGATGAAGTTATCAATCACCTCAAGAAAACACATTTTAGGTGAAAGTTCATGCTCTGTCGATAACATTGCTAAATGATTAAGTTTCTCTTGGCCCAAAGTTGATCTCAGATGATTCTTGATCAATGATAATTTACTAAGGCCTCCCTCACCTGAAGCAACAGTAACTGGGAGGGTGATGAAAATTCTGAGTGCAATGCAAAGTTCAGGAAACACCATTTTGTAACTTAAGTTTGTAGATTTCATTGAGAAGACTTTATTTTCAAGTGTATTGGTCACATGTGGGAAAGTAGCTGTACTCACTGATTTGAACATCTCTATTTCTTTCACAAGATTATCACTTAGATCATCAGGATACTTTGTAATTAACCTCTTTATTGCATTAGTGTCATCGAAAGTTGTGTTTATTTTTAGAATGGCTTCAAACGTTGTACAAATATTTCTGATTTCTTCATATCGAAAATCCAGCTGAAATACAATCTTGTGTACCATTATATCAAAAACCCATTTTTTAAATCTTTCTTCTTGAGTTTCTTCTGAACCTGTTTCCATTCCAGATGCTCCACTGTCATTGCCAGATTCATCAAATAAAACCTTCCTTTTTCTTCCCCTCTTTTTCACAAAATTTGCCTCAATTCCAATGTCGGAAGCTGTTTTTTAGCTTTTCTTTAGTAGTCATTCCAGAGATCTCTTACATCCTTGTTTATGATAACCTTCAGAGCTTTAATATTTTTCATTTCAATTATGAGGGATATATCTTTTGACTGCAGAATCAGACTTCTTTCATTAATATAGTCTAATATATCCCTCCAAACATTCAAAAGAATTAATGTTTCATACTTGGAGAAATAATGTATCAGCCCATCTACTTCTGCCCACCCGTCACTGAATAAATTACATTCTTTTTGTGTATCTTGTAATGCTTTTATTACCTGTGGTAGCTTTTCTGTTATGGGCTTCACTGCCACAATTCTCGCACTAAATCTCGTTTCAGAAAAAAAGCATGAAGAGACCTCTCATCAGTGTATTTCAATAACACATGCCATCTCTGTGGGCTTGCACTGAAGAAATTGTAGAGCAGGTTCACGCAGTTGAAGAATGTGCGTATTACTACATTACTTTTTGTAGCATATAAGCCTACTAAGTTCAGACTGTGAGCTGCACAAGGAGAAAATGTTGCCACTGGATTCTTCTCTCTAATTTTTGCTTGGATACCTTTCTTTTGACCAGCCATATTTGATCCATTATTATCAAAGCACTGACCACGACAGTGCTGTAAATCAATTCCGTGCTTTTTAAATACATCTATAATAGCATTAGCAATTGCATCACCTGTCTTCTTCTGGAAATCAAAATACTCCAGAAACCTCTCATGAATTTGCCATTCATTCTCTTCTTCACTAAACAAAACGCATCTCAAAATCAGAATATTTTGTTCCGTCTTTGATACATCTGGAGTAGCATCACAAATGAATGAGAAGAACAAAGCTTCCTGCCTTTCTTCTAGGATTTTGTTTAATATCTTTTCACCATTTATCTTGGAGAGCAACTTCTGTGCTCTCCAAGATAAATAATGGACTATTTTTTCATGTTTGACTTGACACTTTTTCACGTAAACTATGTATTCTCCTAAAAACGGGCCATACTTAGCCAATAATTCAACTTGGCCCAAGAAGTTCCCATTATCTGGCTATTCTAGTGTGGAGCTGCTTCCTCTAAAAGGTAAATTTCTTGAGGCTAGAAAGATAGTAATATCTAAAATTCTTTTCAAGACCTCACATAAGAAATCCCTTTCTTTCAAAAACAGCTTGTGGAACGTAGAATCCACGCCACTACCTGCTAAGCTTTGTCCATAATATCTCCATGATAAATAATTATTCTAATGCAACAAACTGTTTTCATGATCTGGCATGGTGGGGTAGAGTTTTTTTCATGTTGTTTTTGTGTAGTCAAAGCCTTCTTATATTTTAACTAACCTGGAAATAACAGGGTTTTTTTATTCATTATGAAATAGTAGATATGGCTAACATAATAGCTTTTTCTTGCTGTCACTCCACAGTAACCAGTCTCCCTTCACTTCAAATTTGCTGTTTGAGCATTTGGAATACAAATGATGCTTAGTAAATTTTCTATTTTGCTTGTCTACAAACTGTTTGACTGTTCGAAAGTCAAATTTTGTAGCGCCTCAACTAACAATTCTTTTTCTATCGCTGTTATGTAATGGATATGGCCACTGCCCAGGATCACTCGGATTCCAGTACTTACACTCATCAAATTTTTGCATGCTTACATCTTCTGCCTCAGGTAGAAAACAAGCTACATCAGTGGCTTTGGGATGCTTTTCAGTAGAAGTTTCTACTTCTGTAGAAGATGGGGATGTTGACGGCTCACTTTCACAAGATGCTGAACTATCTTTAGAGAAAAAGTAGCTACCTATTTTTTTTTTCTCAAGTTCTTTCTTGAATTTTTCATCACGTTCCTTTTCTTCTGACCGTTTTTGTGCACCTGACTTATGTGCATAACTGGACATTGCCTCTAACCGCTAACAATGTGAATACTGACACTGTCTCTGAACAAAATAAACAACACTGTTGGTCTATTTACACATGCAGAATACTTTGAAATAACTGATTAAAATATTGATGCAAATCGGACATATTCACCAATTACTTCAGTAGCATGGAAGTGTGAGGGGTGTTGAGCGCCACGGAGGGATCTCGGAAGTGGGATATGATTCGCTCGTCTGACAGCCACTGCTCAGTGTAAAAGTGGAAGTGATGTCACACTCCCGAGATCGCTCCACGGCGCTGAACACCCTTCACGCTTTCGCGCTACCGAAGTAAACAAACTTTTGAAAAATTTATAAAAATTTGGGAAATTTATTGTATATATCTGTACAGTTGCGATACTTTGTGCTGTTTCTCACGTTGTATGAATATCAAAGTGCTTGCGGGACTCTTATTCATTTTTGTCTGACATTGAATTATCACAGTTGAATGCCACTGAATATTAAAAATGTATGGTAAAATATATAGATAAAAGCTGTAGCTCACATCTTCATTTTCCTGGAATACTGCGGGATATTGCACATTTTATTTGTCTGAAGCATAAATTTGCTTTGAAGTCTTCTGTTAGCATTTCTAGTAGTCACTTCGTGAAGATATTCCATTTGGTAAGTTGATGAAGATGGGTAATCACTCATCTTAATTAATTGTGATTTTATCAATAAAATAATTCCATATAAAGTGAAATCTAAAATAACAAAATAGCGAACGGTCAAGCTTTCAAGTCGAAGGGAAATCGATCGGATAAAATATTCAGTCTTGATAATAACTTTTCATTTCCCACTGCACTAATCTTCACAAACTAGTTTCGACTATCATTTTCATAGTCTTCATCTGTGGGTTAAACGATGTGTTTCTCATTGTGCAAGTTGTTCAGCGGCCAAGTATCTCACAATCTGCAACATGACACAAAAGTGCCACGTCGGCAGAACCTTTTGTGCATTCAAATCTTGGTTTTATCGCACATTTTTACGTCATGAACGTGTTAGTTCTTGATTGGATACGTCCAAATTTGTTCCTGATTTTAAATTGTCTGGTGTCGCCGTCTTCCGTATATCAATCGACTCAGTATTTGTCTTGATTTTAAATCGTTTATTTTGGCGGGGGGGGGGGGGGGTATTCTTTCTTTTCTTGCTCAATGAGGTATCTCCATGCGTATGGTAGATCGACTGGGTCATTGTAATTACAGTTCTTATCTCTTGTTTTTTAAAATTTGGGCTTTTGTTTTACGCGATGTTATTAATTTGGCTTCCGTCCAATCTGGGATTGTTTCATTATCAATACAATGTTGAATTAATGACATTTTATTTTATTTTTTATTCCAGTTGGACATGTGTTCTCCCTGTCTTGTCTTAAATTTTCTTTTGGTACTTCCTATGTATATTTTATTCGTTTTATCTATTCTTTCTGCACTTGAAATATTTCTTGTTGGAATGCAGTATACACCTGCTTTTTCCAAAATCGATCTTTTTTCGTTGCCTATTGTCAAAATGGTCTCGTTATCTACAACAGTCTCCGCTAGTAATAAATTTTCTTTTGCGCATTCCTTTTTCAAAATACTTGCAAGTGGAGGAATGAATGGAAATTTACCTCCAAATTTTCTTTCCATTTTAGGTTTTACAATGGTGTTTAGAGACATTTTAGTATTTTTACGTATTTCTTCAATTAGCTTTTTCCTGTATCCAAATTTCTTTGCAGTTTCGGTTATCCAATTAATTTCTTTAATCTCATTTGTTCTATTGCTTGTGTGAGTTAAAGCTCTTCTTACATAAAATTGCAGTGCTGACCATTTGTATTTCCATGGGTGGCTGGAATTTGTCAGAATAATTGCCAGTATAAATGTTGGTTTTCTATATACTGCATATTCAATCTTACTGTTGTTTCTCAATAAAGATATATCTAAAACATGTAGTTGTCTATTTATTTTTCTTTCAATTGTAACCTGTGTTGAGGGATGGAAGCTATTGTATTTTTGTATGAACTTTTCCAGGTCTCTTTCAGAATGCTGCCAGAAGATGAGAATATCATCGACGTATCTTATATATATTAATGGTTTATTTTCATTGAGTGGTTTGATTAAGTTATTTTCAATGTCTTGTCATATGATTTCAGCCAGAAGACCGGAAATTGCAGACTCCATTGGTGCACCTTTCTTTTGTCTATAGATTTTTTTATCGTATGTGAAGTAGTTATTGTCAGTAACTGAAATTTTATGTAAGAAGAGCTTTAACTCACTCAAGCAATAGAACAAATGAGATTAAAGAAATTAATTGGATAACCGAAACCACAAAAAAATTTGAATACAGGAAAAAGCTAATTGAAGAAATACTTAAAAATACTAAAATGTCTCTAAATAACATTAACGTAAAACCTAAAATGGAAAGAAAATTTGGAGGTAAATTTCCATTCATTCTTCCACTAGCAAATACTTTAAAAAAGGAATGTGTGAAATAAAACTTACTACTAGCGGAGACTGTTACAGATAACGAGACCATTTTGACAACAGGCAACGAAAAAAGATTGATTTTGGAAAAAGCAGGTGTACACTGTATTCCAACAACAAAAATTTCAAGTGCAGAGAGAACAGATAAAATGAATAAAATCTACATATGAAGCACCAAAAGAAAATTTAAGACAAGACTGGGAGAACACATATCCAACTGGAATAAAAAAGAAAATAGAACATCATTAATTCAACATTGTATTGATAATGAAACAATCCCAGATTGGCAGGAAGCCAAATTAAAATCATTGCATAAAACGAAAGCCCAAATATTAACATCAGAGGCAATTATGATTTAAAAAACAAGATAAGATTAGAACTATAATTACAACGACTCAGTTGATCTACCATACGCATGGAGATACCTCAGTGAGCAAGAAAAGAAGAACCAAAAAAAAAAAAAAACAGCCAAAATGAACGATTTAAAATCAAGACAAATAACCGAGTCGACTGATATACGATTGATGGCGACACCAGACAATTTAAAATCGGGAACAAATCTGGACGTATCCAATCAAGAACTATCACATTATGACGTAAAAATGCGCAATAAAACCAAGATTTGAATGCGCAAAAGGTTCTTCTGACGTGGAACTTTTGTGTTATGTTGCAGATTGTGAGATACTTGGCTGCTGAACAACTCGCATGATGAGAAACACTTCGTTTAACACACAGATAAAGACTACGAAAATGATAGTTGAAACTAGTTTGGGAAGATTATTGCAGCAGGAAATGAAGTCTAAGCTGTTATCAAGACTGAATATTTTATCCGATCGATTTCCCTTCAACTTGAAGGCTTGAGACCGTTCGCTATTTTATCATTTTCGATTTCACTTTATATGGAATTATTTTATTGATAAAATCACAATTCATTAAGAGGAGTGATTACCTATCTTCATCAACTTACCAAATGGAATATCTTCACGAAGTGACAACCAGAAATGCTAACAAAAGACTTCAAAGCAAATTTATTCTTCCGACAAGTAAAATGTGCAATATCCCGAAGTATTCTAGGAAAATGAAAATGTGAGTAACAGCTTTTACCTATATAATATTTTACCTTCAATTTTTAATATTCAGTGGCATTCAACTGTGATAATTCAATGTCGGACAAAGATGAATAAGTTTCACACAAGCACTTTGATATTCATACAACGTGAGAAACAGTACAAAATATCAAAACTGTATAGTTGACGGATTTATACGATAAATCTTATAACCACGTAATATGAAGTTCAACACCGAAGTGTGCTTGAACAACTAATTAAATTTGGGAAATTACCCGAATTTTTTCAAACTGCATCATATCACAGCTACAGGCCCTAGGATGTCTCTGCACAAGCAATGAAAGCATAATATCAATCCGATGAAGAAATAAAAGCCATATATATAACTGCCATCGGCACATGAAAAGAGATAAATAGTCCGATTTTGAAAAATTCATAGAAAAAAATGAATTTTTTTTTTTTAAATAGCTTATAATGATTACTGTCACCGGACGAGTCGGTAGTATGTATGACCGCAGGCGGTGAGGTGGGCCGTGGGAATTTTAAACTTAGAAAACCGATAACATGATCGAAGTTACGTCCACCCCGACATTTGTCAGAGTTGTCTCCCTTTATGGGCGGGCTTGCCAGTGATAACGTCTATAACAAGTAGTAGGATTTTAACTGATCACGAAAGTAAAGATATTATTCAAGTGGATAAAAATAAAAAATTTACAAATGTTGAATTTGAAAATAATTGAAATTAATAAGCCCTACTTTAAATGCAATCATAGGAAATCGAGATGTGGTCATCTTTGCTATGGTTGTGTGATTTATCATAATCAAAGAGAATATCAAGTTGGTTTCAAGAAGCACATGCTCCCCCGCCTATTAATGATGTGATTTGCAGTTATTGGAAAAAGTGGAAATCCATTGGTGCTAAGTCTAGTGAATTAGGTGGGTAAGGCAAAAGTTCCCAGCCAATTTCCTGCAATTTGTGTTGTTACCATAGCCACATGATGTCTCTACTGTTAAAATGGATAACAATAAATTAAGCTAGGATGCTTCGGCTTCAAAGGCAGTGGCGTAAGGGAGAAACTTGAGGCCCCCACAAAAAATATCTTGGTGGCCCTTTTGCAAAAATCTATTAGCTTTCAATTACTGAAATTTTAAAACCATATTGCAGGGTGTCTACTGATTTCCAATGAGCCAAATTCATGACTTTTTCATGACTTTTCCATGACATCTTCAGTTAAATTCATGACTTCTCAACAATGTATGGCACAGTGACAACCATTTTAGACTCATAATCCAATACCCTTGGCTTGAGATCCCAGGTTATTTTTTGTTTTTAAAAACACTGAAATTAATTCCATGCAACAATAGTTTAGGCAAAACTGATGTCTATAATATCATTGCTGCTAAAAACGACTATACGGTGGGGGGTAATGAACCCCTGCCTGAAAGCTAGTCGAGATGAATGCTGAATGTAATTCTTATGTCACTAAAATTGCTTCTTAACATGAATAATGTAATTATGTATGACTTGCACTATGCCATTCATCAAATTCTATGTGTTTAAAGAAATAAAAACATTCAACTCTCATCTAGGATGGGGTATGGCTATTTTCAGAAATACACAATCTACCAACAAGTAATTGGACACCTGTGATAGCAAAGGAAAATGAAGTTCATTCACCTTTAATAGTTGGTGGAGCCTCCACGAGCGGTGATTACAGCTGCGACCTTCCGGGGCATACTCTCAACCAGGCGTTGTACGACGGCTAGTGGTATTTTCTTCCACTCGGCTTGGAGAAGACAGGTCAGTTCCTTCACTGATTTCGGACGGTGGGGGCACTCCTTAAGTCGACGCTCCAACTCGTCCCAGAGGTGCTCGATAGGGTTAAGGTCCGGGCTCTGCGCAGGCCAGTCCATTAGATTAACCGCATTGTCACCATGCCAAGCCATGGTGGACCTCGCAACATGACAGGTGGCATTGTCATCCGGAAAGTAACATGGGTCCACCCCGTAAAACTGCCACAGCGTAGGAAGCGCATGGTCATCCAAAATGGTGCAGTATGTCTCTGCGTTGAGTCTACCAGGAACTGCGACCAAGGGTCCTGTGCCATACCAGGAGAAACACCCCTATAGCATAATTCCCCCACCGCCGAACTTCACAGTTGGCCCAATACATTCCGGCAGGAGGCGTTCTCCAGGCAGACGCCAAACCCAGACCCTGCCATCCGAACGGTAGAGGGTGAACCTTGATTCGTTGCTCCAGAGAACCTGTTTCCACTGTTCAACGGTCCACTGTCGACGTTTTTTGCACCATGTTAGCCAAGCAGCGCTATTGGACTTGGTGATCAAAGGCTTGTGGGCGGCAGCACGTCCATGATAACCAAGTAGATGGGCTTCCTAACGGATGGTATTCATCGAAAGAACACTCTCGGATGCCTGTTGAAACTCCTCGCGGATGTTGCCCATTGATTTGGTGCGGTTCTTCCGAATTTCTCTGGCCAGCACCCGTCGGTCTCTAACTCCCAGTTTTGTGGGTCTGCTGGGTCGGGGCACATTCCGACAGTCACCTCTCATCTTTCACTTGCCAATCACGTAGGCCACTGTCGATTTTGGGTATTCAACTCGCTGGATATGTCACGTACGGATCGGCCATTTCTGTGATACCCGACGATTACACTTATCTCGAAATCAGAGAGCTACGAACTACATGGCATCTTGCCTGCGACTGGTTGCGTTGTTGTTTCCCACACGATATTTAACGGCGGTGGCCGTGACGTGTATCAGGACTGCAGATATCGTCGATTGCAGGGGTGTCCAATTACTTGTTGGTAGATAGTGTATTTATTTATCATTACATCTATTAATACACAAATTCTTTTAACATTGTAATGCTCTAAAACTTACGAGTTATTATTAAGGCAATATAAAAACTATGAATGTACATAATTCATGGACTGAAATTTCACAGTGAAAGACTCAGTGTTTAAGTATCTTAGCTAACTAAACTTGTTATCTCAGAATCTAGAACTTCAGCTTTTTCTTTTCTATAAGCTTTCTTTTCTTATCTTTGAGTTCTTTTAGTTCTTGTCCATCCAGAGCCGCTCCGTCGTGTGGCAGTGCCGTCACGTGTCCACTGCTCCCAACACAGTCGGACAGTACGGTCAGAACGATCCACATGGCAGGCTATACAGTGTGCAGACCACCCTGCAGTTTTCAGCCCGATGATTAAGTCTCTCTCAAAGTCCATAAGTTGCATAAATCGATGTTGCTGGCTTCTACCAGGCCTTCTTGTCACTCTGCACTCTTGCTTGTGTCAGCCGGTGCTTTTCGCTTTCATGGGGCATCGACTGCATGCCATGCCGGTTTACACATATAAGGGTGATGGTTCATATTTTCTTCTAGGTGCGTAAACTTGTCTTCATTCAGGTGCGGATACAAAAAAGACAATTTCATGACCACCCACTCAATTCCATTACTTTTTCATGACTTTCATGACCAGTAGACACCCTGTATTACTAAGTAGGTTTTATGAACATTTTAATAATTCAAATTCTTTGGAACCCACCCATAATTTTTTTGTAAAAACCAAAATTATTGCACTTCATTGCATGTAACATAAATGTGCAAGTTGTTGTTAAAACGATTGCCATAGTTTTATACCAACACAAAATACTACAAAACGCTTGCACCAAAATTACTTACACTATTTTCCCTTGAATATAAAAACACAATGTAATTCGCAATATCTGTAATTAAAACCAGGGAACAATGAATGTTACTTCAACTTACTATATCAGTAGCAGCTGGGGGTCCTCACATGCATGCATATAATTAATTCATTCACAAGACGTTGCCGTAAGTGTCCGACTCATTCAGAGAGTGCGAGCTTTATACATTGTGAAGTTCCGAAATAAAATTCATGATACTATAAAATCTGAACAAGACTTAAATGAAAGAGATGAATTTATACAATGAAGACCGATAAATCCACAATACAAACAGAACATTAGAAAGGAATAAGAATCTCAAAGAAGAATCATCCTGATTGTGAAGCACCAAACTAGTTTCTGCTAATATTTATAGCCATCTTCAGTGGTAGGTGCAGTCTTCTGTAGATACGGCACTCATGCGCTCAGGTATGCAGCTCCAACCGAATGCGTGTCCATTGTCCAGCCCTGTCGTGAAGTCACATACGCCGCGCATTGTGGTTTAGGTTTTACTATGCACATATATGGTGTCGCCATCTGCAGTTCAATAAAGCCATTAGACATCATCTACAGAGTAAATATATGCATATATCTCCTAAGTATTATGTGATGTATTCTGTTTTTTGTTGTTTTTCTTCTTCATATTTAAAAATAATGGTATGATAATGGTAATATTGAATATTTGGTTTACCAAAAGCCATCATTTGTACCTGCGATGATCCCTAACGATTCTAAACACCCTTAGAGATACAAGACAGCTGCATTTTGCTTCTATGTATATCAAAAGAGCCATTACACACCCATCCAGTAAGATATCAGAGATCAAAGAACTCAAATGGATTGAAAAGACTGCTGAAGAATTTGGATATAATAAAAAACTAATCAAATCCTTGTATAACAACATTAAAGCCAGTGTGAATCATTTTAAAAATATGCTGTTAAAAAAGATGAAAAGCAATACTATGGAAAATTTCAATACTTACTTCCTGTTAGTACTATTTTAAAAAAGGAATGTTACAACCACAATATTAACATAACTGAAACGGTCACTGATAACGGAATTATACTTACAAATAATAATAATAATAATAATAATAATAATAATAGTAGATCAATTCTAAATAAATCTGGCATTTATGCCATTCCAACAGTTACCAGTAATAATCAAAAAGACAAAGTATATATCGGGAGTACATGCAGCAGGTTTTTGACTAGATTAAATAAGCACATTATAAACTGGATAAGGAGAGATGAAAAAACTTCATTAATACAACATTGCATAAGACTCTGTGCAACTTCATACTGGATCAACGCGAAAATTATAACATCGCATATTACACATAACCAGATTCTGACCTCTGAGGCTGTGGTCATTGAAAAAAACAACAGATACAACTACAACATTAACAGCACAGTAGAACTTCAGTTTGCATGGAGACATCTCATTGAATAGGAGCAAAAAATGTTTTATGAAGGAGAAAAACAACAAAAAGCAGAATACATCACATAATACTTAGAATATATACTGTATTTACTCCACAGATATTATCTAATGGCTTTGCTGAACTACAGATGGCGACATCATATATGTGCGCAGCAAAACCTAAACCACGATGAGTGGAATATGTGTCTACACGACGGGGTTGGACATGGATTCAGTTGGAGCAACATACCCGAGAGTATGAGTGTGGTATCTACAGCAACCATGCACTTACCACTGAATATGGCTATAAATATTAGTAGAAACTAGTTTGGTGCTTTGCAATCAGGATGATTATTATTATTCGAGATTTTTATTCCTTTTTAACGTTCCGTTTGTATCGTGGATTTATTGGTCTTCATTGCATAAATTCACCTCTTTCATTTAAGTCTTGTTCAGATTTTACAGTATCATGAATTTTATTTCCAAACTTCACAATGTATAAAGCTCGCACTCTCTGAATGAGTCAGACATTTGCAGCGTCTTGTGAACGAATTCATTATATGCATGCACGTGAGGACTCTCCACCTGCTACTGATATCGTAAGTGAAAGTAATGTTCATTATTCCCTGGTTTTAATTACATATGTTGTGCTCTATATATATTTAACATCATTTAATGGTCTCCTGATTGCCAAACTCATAACTTGTGAAACAGTAACGAATGACATTTTAATGAGTCGATTATTTATCAATTCTGGGGTCATTCCCGAGGAGCTTCCACTTTCAGGCAAAAATATGGTGCTTTTAATATTCTTGAGAAGCACTCAATTTCCATCTCATCACCATTCAATCCAAGAATGGTTCAGTTTGGTAATTGCCAATAATAAATGGGATGATCCAGTTCTCAGACCTTTCAGTAGCCTAATTCTGCTCATGACAGTTGTTTGCTGAACTCTACTGGCAATATCCTTGTAGGTGTGACGAGAGTCAGACTGTTATTGCTAATATTAGTGTTTTCGTCACACAATTCAGGTCATCCAGAACAGGACCTACCTTCAAGCATCCTATCACCCAAATGAAACTGTGAACCAATCTCAGTATGTTTGTTCACTTACAGCATCTGTACTCTTACCTGACGCAGAAAGCGACCAATGTGCACTTTATCAAAACTCAACGTTAACAGCTCAAGTGCCACACACTACAGGAGCTGAAATTGCCAAATCTGCCATTTTTATCACAACAAAACCCAGCTATCTGCAGCATGCTGCCATCTGCTCTGCACTCATATTAGGTGTACAAATAAGTTTTAAAGAGTTTTTGTGTGATGTATACCGCTAATTTACATATCCGACATTCCCCGCGTTGTTGCCATGTGATCGCAACTGGTCCAGAGTATAAAATGTGACACAGAAATTTGCCAAATAGTCAAACGCACTTGCACATTGGTAGGGGAAGGATGGCAAGCGATACTACATTTATTCGACACTACACTCGTTACGAGTTTCATTAAGGGAAAAATACTGCAAAGCACGTGCATTGATCTGTTCTGTTCTGGGGAAGAATATTGTATCGAAAAGCACACGAGTTTTGATTTAGATGATTTAAAGCAGGGATTTTGATGTTAGTGATCGAGAACGTAGCGGCGCCCTGCAGAAGATTGCACATGAAGAACTGCAAGCATTGCTGGATGAAGATTCGTCTCAAACGCAAAAAGAACTGGCTGAACAATTGGGGGAAACTTAACAACTCATTTCCAATTGATTACGTGCAATGGGAAAGATTCAGAAGGAATGAGAATGGGTGCCACATGACCTAGGCCAGAGAAACACGGATGAGCATGACATGAAGTGTTTGAATCTGTTGAATAAACAACACAGAAAGTCTTTCCTGTGGAAAATCATTACGGGTGATGAAAAGTGGATATGGTACGACAATCCCAAATGCAAAAAACACTGGGTAGACCCCGGTGAAGCAACGACTTCGACACCGAAACGCAATATTCACTCCAAGAAAGTTCTGCTGTGCATCTGCTGGGATATGAAGGGTGTGCTCCATTATGAACTATTTGAACAGAGTCAAACTGTTCCAATAGTTCATAATGGAGCACACCATTCATATCCTACAGATGCACAGCAGAACTTTCTTGGAGTGAAAATTGTGTTTTACTGCTGATCGCTACAAGCAACAATTGCTGCAATTGAACCAGCAAATCTGTCAGAAACGTCCATTCACAGGCAAAGGATTACTTCCGGTGAAAGTACTGCTTGACGTTAGGCCGCATGTCACGAAATCGGTCAAGGAAACATTATTGACGCTTGACTGGGAAGTTTTGAAGCACCCAGTGTATAGTCCCTACATAGGCCCTTTAGACTTTCATTTGTTTAGGTCGATGTAACATGGTTTGTCTGCTGCACGGTTCCAGACATGTGACGAAGCGCAAAAATGGGTTGACGACTTCATTGCGTCACACAATGAAGTATTCTTCATGGCTAGAATCCGTCAGCTGCCCGACCGATGGTGGGAGGTGATAGATAATGACGGAGCATATTTTGATTCGTAAAGGTATTGTTGTTTTGTCAAATTATATGTTGTGTTGTCTTAAAATGCTTTAAAACTTATTTGTACATCTAATACAAAGTTTCTCTAAATGGCAAAAACTTATGTGAACTTACCTAATACATAACTTTGTAGATGCTTTTACTAAAGAATTTCATTTATTAATTTCACTTTTTTTTTTTTTTAAAGATTCCTCCCAAATGCTTCTTCGGTCAAGGTGTACTGACTCCCAAGGAAATGGTATTAAAAGTAGATATCAGGAATGACATTCCTCAGGCATGATAAACCACAGGACAGAAGACTGTACTATACCTAACTTCAGACATCCGAGTAAGTTGTGGAAAATCTCGGGGGTCGATCTTTTAAAACTATGTCAATCACAACTTGGAATGCATACTTATAAACTTGTAAAGTGTTTGAAACAGAACTGCTTGCAATAAAGTATTAGCCATGTATACACTGTAACATTGCAGATGTTTTGTACTGTTTGGAAATGGTTCTCTACGTTTCAATTTGTGTAGTCAAGCATACATGTCTTTTTAGGTTTAGGGGTTTACGGACCACTGTGAGCAACTCAATGGGTTATAAGTAGTCGTGTGTCCCTATTTTAAGGCCACTGGTTCCAGGGAAGGGAGAGAGCTGGTGCCATACGACAAACACAACATAAATGCCTCACCAGGATTCAAACCGCAACCCGGACCCTATGTCTGACGAATGGTCAGAAGCCAGAGCTTAGGCAACTGAACCACTAGGGTGACCAACATGTTTTCAACTAGTTTAGTGTTTTTCAATGCAGATACTATAAACCTATTCTACGAAGAAAACTGTAAAGAGAGCAGCTTTCTTTCAGTTAAAGTTTAATAAACATAACTTCAATCTATGTCAGTTAATTTTGTGAAAAATTAAAAATATCCACAATTTACAAGAGTAAAGCCAAAACACTAGTACAAGAGAATAACAGCATTTAGCAGGCAATTGTTTCTCAGTGTGGGTAGGGAGGGTGGTATAACTCATCCATATGTTCATCTATGGCTAGGAAAAATACAAATATAAATAAATATAAGATATTTTGTTTAATATTGGATCAAATACTGAGTGCATTGCAGCTAGAATTACTTGTTAACGACAAATAAATCTGATTTTCTTGAATGGAATTCTATGTTTTAAAAAAATTCATACCAAATTTCCCTATCAATCATAGGGGCGTTATGAACGCTTTGTTCAAACACAAAAATACAGTACTTACCTCGGTCAATCAAACAATACCAAGAGCTCTGTGGCACAACCAGGATTCCTTTATAGGGCTGGCTCAAAATATTGAAGATGCAAATAAAAATACTCCAGAGAAAATATCTCCCAAAATAATGGGCACCGATAAAAGTCTTTACCATATTAAAGTAACGTTCATACTCCTCAAAGCAAAATAAATCATTATCATATGTATGTGCTGTCGAATCGGTCACTACACAGACATTTTAGTAAGTTCAAACCATTACTTAGCTGTGGGGGCACACCTTCAATGACCTGCCTGTTACCACCTTCCTCCCTGTTGGTTTATTTTATTAAATTTGAAATTCCCCTCGGTTCTGGTGTTTTTCAAAATCATTTTATTAGGGGTATGAAAAAGTTTCTGCCGACCCATTAGCGGGTTTTGTAGGGATCTAACCGGCTGCTGATCTGTCCTGTCAGTTTGTACATGAAAACAAGCATGCCTGTCAATAAAGTACATTTCCAGAACTGTTTGTTATTCATGTTTAATTTAGGTGAAAGTGCAAGTGAAGGATACGGTTCAATATGTCAGGTATATATCAAAATGGTTATCGGTGAGCAGACTTGTCGAGAATGGTTTGCCAGGTTTAAGAAAAGTGATCTAAGCTTAGAAGACAAGTCCCGTGCAGGTAGACCGCAGGAACTGCAGACAAGGAGCAGGAATCGCTGTTGCAAGAGGATGCCATAAAATAGACCACGCAACTGGCAAAACATTTGAAAGTGACTCAATTGACGGGGGTACGGCAACTGCAGGCCTTGGGAAAGCTCCAGAAGATTGGTAGGGTTCCGCATACTTTAATGGAGTGTAAAATTGTTCAACGATTGGGCATGTGCATGTCGTTGCTGAAGAGGTTTCAAGGGAAGAATTTCTTGTGGAAGGTTATCACCGGGGATGAAAAATGGGTCTATTGCAACAACCCCATATGCAAGCGATTCTGGTTCAACCCAGGGCATCCATCAAACATCCACGGGAAAAAGATGCTGTTGTGTGTGTTGTGTGTGTGGTGAGATATGAATGGAATGCTGTACTTCGACCTGTTGAAATCGGGGGAAACAATCACTGCACAATGATATAGCGATCAGTTGATGAAACTGAACACCGTAATCGAGGAAAAACGCCCATGGGCAGGTAAAGGACGCCGGCATTACCTGTTACACGATAATGCGAGACCACATGTCAGCCACCAGAAAATGAACCCTGAACACTGGAAGGTTTTACCGCACCCAGCTTACTCTCCGGACATTGCACCCTCTGACTTTCACCTGTTTCACTCTATGAACATTTCCTAGCCCAACAGCGGTTCACCACAGTTCCAGAGGTGAAAAATTTCGTCACTGCGTTCTTCAGCTCAAATCTAGAGTCCTTCTATCACAGGGGCATTCATTTGTTGCCTAAAAAATGGCAAAAGAGCATCATGAGCAACTCAATGGGCAATAAGCAGTCACCCATCCCTAATTTAGGGCCACTGACTACAGAAAAGGGAGAGCCAGTGCCGTAAGATAAACACAGCATCCATGCCTCACCAGGATTCGAACCCAGATCCATTTTAGACGAATGATCAGAAGCCATCACTTAGACCATTGAACCACCAGAGTGGGGTGGGGGGCATCATAATGAATCGATGCCACATTGGAGAGATGCTGTACCAAGGGTGAAAGGACCTACGAAGAATTAGGTAGGTGGTCATAATTCAATGATCACTTAATGTATTTCAGTTACAAAATGAAGTGTATTGCCAAAAATACACTGCAAAAAATGTTTATCTTTTTTCTTGAGATGAAAAGGAAAAGATATACCTAACAACATTTTTTGATTTCAGATAATAAAATGGAATTATACGAGAGTGCGTGCGCGGGTTGGGAGGGCAGAGGCACCTCTGGCTACAACGCACCGGGGCCTCAGAGGTTCTTAATGCATCCCTGGAGACATTTCTAAAAGATGTGAAACTGAAAAATGACAAATTTTGAAGATGACAATCCGACAAATTGAAGCCAGTAAAGGCTCAACCAGAACCTGATTTTCCCAATGATATTGCACTGTGGCCAATGCATTAATCTAATAAGATGACAAATTATTATTTAATAAATAAACTAAGCAATACAGGTGATATTACAACTTTGCATATCCTGACAGAAACTGATCTCACTAAAGAAATCTTTCTGAATCAAACTTTTATTTCCTGAAAGCAAACGGCACCAAAGAATTTTGCGAATGGTCACTATTTTCAGAAACAAGCAAATGTTTATATGAGTACAAGTAGTATGTAAACTTTTTTCTAGAGTATGTAAATTTTCTTTTCAAATCACAAACAAAATTAATAACAGGATTTAACGACTGGAGAAATTCAACACAATTTTTAAAAGAACATAAATCTTCTCAATATCATTTCAGATCTATGTTAAAACTCAAAAAGAAAGATGGTTACCAATTACAGGACATGCAGACACACACTCAGCTAAACAAACTGATTCAGAGTAGAATTATTGCCAAGAAGTTTTAAAGTGAATCATTACAACAGTGAAATTATTAGGGAGTTTAGGAACAGCATTTTGTGGACACAGAGAAGGTATGAAGTCAAATCGAAGAGGAAATTTCTTAAGTTGCATATACACTGCTGGCTACACAAAATGCAACACCAAGGACAAGAGATAGCAAAGCGAGATTTACTGGACACATAACAACAGATACAAAGATGAAACGAATGAGCTTACAGGCTCATGCGACTTGCGGAACACGCAGACATCAATAGTTCGTGTGGCCCCCATGGCTGGCAATAACGGCAGCTACACGCCGCGGCATCAAACGAAAGAGGCTTTGGATGTGGGCTTGGGGTATGTCGGTCCAGGCTGCTTTCACACGTTGCCACATTTCATCAGGCGTAGCAGCGGGTGGTGCTTGCCGAGCCACTCGGTTGCCGATCAGCGACCAGGCGTGTTTGATGGGCGACATATCGGGAGAACAGGCGGGCCGTGAAGAATTGTTGCACGATGCGTGCCACGTAGGGCCCACATTGTCCTGTTGAAACGTAGCCGCTGGCAGGTCCGGCAGGTAAGGGGGGACTACAGGCTCCAAAACCTCGGAGATGTAGCGGTGGCTGTTGATGCGTACCAGAGGGGAGCGGGTGTCATATCCAATTGTGCCCCAAACCATAACGCCAGGCGATGGACCGGTATGGCGATGCATAATGCAGGCTTCACACAGTCTCTCACCGCGGTGCCACCACACACGGTTCCCACCATCGTGGTGTTGCAGGCAGAAGCGAGATTCGTCAGAGAAGACAAAGTCGTGCCATTCCATAGTACCAGTGCGACGTTCAACGGCCCACTGCCGCCGTACTCGCAGGTGGTGTAACGTCAATGGTAATCGGAGCAATGGCCGCCGTGCTACAAGTCCCCGCTCCTGCAGACGGCGTCAAACAGTACGTGCTGACACAGGTTATTATGCAACACACCCTAATTCTTGCACTAACGTTCGTGATGTGGCGGTGCGAGCTGTGAATGCCTGCCGCACAACATGCCGGTCCTCTTGTTCGGTGGTGTGCTGCGCCAATCACTCACGTCGGTCCGTCCCTCCTGCACCCACCGAATCCATACAATTCTCACTGTGGCTGGATGTCGTCCCACACGGGTGCCGATGTCTCGGTACGATAAACCGCTGTCGCGATAAGCCACTATTCGTCCTCTGTCGCACTCCGAAACGTGCTGGAATGACTGCCATATTCTGCGACGAGGCATCGGGAAGCTTCCCACGCACAGGTCCGGCAGCACAACACACTTCCACTACTTACACCCCGCCTTCTTTGCACCCTTCTTATAGTGCTTCTCGGTGACGTGTCGGGCGCACATGATTTGCATATGCCCTGCAATGCTAATCGTTTGCATGTCCTCTCGCGGGCGAAGCATGCTGCAAATTTCAGGCCAATTGGATGCTTCCTTCTTGGTGTTGCATTTTGGGTGGCCAGCAGTGTATTATCTTGCAAAATTTGACAATTTCTTACAAAAGCATTTGGAAAGATTAAATAGCTCAAGCAGAAGCAATGTAAATTGTCACACATTGTATGCGACTTATTTATAAGTTTAATGTGAAGCGAAGTGAAAATTAAACTTTCTGAAGTTCAAGAAGCTTTGTATTATTCAATAACTGTAGATTCGACTTCCAATATCACCGTCACGGATCAATTAATCTTAGGATTTCTTGACAAACAAGGAGATATAAAAGAAAGGTATTTTGGTTTTCTTCAAATCGAGAATCATGACCCCGCATATTTAGAAAAGATTGTATTGGAGTCATTAAAGGATTTATCTATTGACATCAAAAAATGTAGAGGTCAAATATATGATAATGCTGCAAACCTGTCAGGTTCACACAGTGAATTACAAGCGAGATTTAAGACAGTACATTGAAACAGCAGCCTATGTACTATGTGCTAGTCATAGCATACATTTAATTGGAAATTGTGCAGTGGAATCAAGTTTGGGAGCATTACATTATTTTGACTTTATTCAGAATTTGTATGTATATTTCTCTTCGTTCACTTGACAATGCAATATTCTCATAGTTTGCCAGTCACTCAGTCCAAACATGTAAAGAGAAAAGGTGACACCAGATGGGCAACAGCTGATTCACTTTCAGCTTTAAGATGGAATTAAAAGAACATCAAGGAAGCATTAATTCAAATTAGTATGAATGACAAAACAAAAAATGGGTAAAAGAGACAAAAATTATCATAATATTTAATGAATATGAAATAGCTGTATTAACAGTTTTATGGGATAAACTGTTACAACAAATAAACAGTACAAGCAAATAATTACAAGATGTACAATCCAATTCACTACTAGGGACAACTTATCTTAGCAAATCGTTACAAGATGTACAATCCAATTCACAACTAGGGACAAGTTATTTTAAATCTCTTTCTGATTTCATTATGGATGTCAGAAAAAACCTTAAAGGTATTGAGAACAAAGCAAATTTATTTACAAATAATTGGAGCAACAAAGAGAGCAGAATAAAGAGAAGGAAACTACAATTTGAAGAAACATCTAACGACGACACATTTCACTGGGAAACAATTTTTTATAAGCATACACATACCTGCCAACATTGGGTAGAGCCTTGTCAGTAGTAATTGGTATTATTGTGCGGCATACATAGACTTTTTTAGGGAAACGATTCATCTCTTTGTGAAAAAGAAATACGCACCACAACAAAACATTACAACAAACAAGGACTCTAATGAAACAAACTTAACTCGTGTGAAACGCAAAGTTGATTCCCCTGCTGGCAAGGGCACGATAGGTAACACTGCAAGATTTAAGTTCGAAACTTCCACCAATAAAAATCAGTCAGATGCGTTAAGAATTCCACAACACTTGACTGATGGGAAATCCAAGCAAGTGAATGTGCAGCGTGCGAACCTTCACTCACCATATGATCATACTGCCTCTAAAATTGCAGTTTATGACAAGATAAACCAAAGAAGAAAAAAAAAAAAAAGGCTGGATGCTTTAATTGGGTGAAAAATCAAAACACACAGCAAGACTGCGGACCACTGTTAGTTTGTTTTTTGTTGACCCTGCAGCTGCGCAGCATCCATTGCTTATTTTTTTTTCTGCTGATATATTTTTCTCCCTATTTCTTTATTGTCGATTTTCTTTCTTTTCTTTTTTTTATTCCTTCTGATAACAATAATTTCTTCTAGCATGCTGAAAAAACTTTCAGCCTGAGGACCATGAGCGCATGATATCAAAGCTTCCACTGTTTTAGATAAATAGTGTAACTTTGGAGGATAACACTTTTGAACACTATGCATCAAGTTTTACAAATTTTCCAACTTTGTCACTTCCCTTTTTCGGAATATCACGCGGGGGAGGGAGAGATTACGGCGAAAATCTGTCCTCCGTACGACTTCCAGTTTTGGAAATTTTCCATAAATTTTCAAGCTGAAATACAAATATTTATGCAGTTAAATTATATTTAGCAATATTACTGGACAGAACATTGCAAGAAAAAAGAAATTACGATTACAGAAAAAAATCTGAATTCCATCGACCTTCCATTTTCAAAAGTTTCGTAAAGATGGAATTCCGATCTCCGACGCGAAATCTCCCCCCCCCCCCCAAGATATTCTCTTCACTTGTGTATCGATCTCGTAAATGACCAAAATAATAACGAAAGGGCGGAATTCCTTGAATTCGCGGAAGAATCTCATGCCTGAAGATTACGGGAAAATTTTCGCGCCGTTCTAAGTTCCGTTTTCGCAAATTGTTACCTGCAGTTTGAAGCTGAAATACAGACATTTATGCAATTAAAAGATGTTTAACAAGAAAACTGGACACAAGGCAACATCGAGAGAAAAAAAAATACGATTACGGCAAAAATTTTCCCGTCGTTTAACTACCGTTTCAGAAAATTTTAAAACACTAAATACCGCTTTCGCAGACGATCTACCTGATGACCTAAAAAAAAAAAAAAAAAAAAGCGGAATTCTGCGAATCCGCTTACGAATCACATGTATATCATGAAATACTAGAAAAATGAAAAAAAAACTAAACAAAATGAAAATTCATAGAATCCGTAGTTTTGACAGCGATGTCCGTAGTTCCGTTTTCAGACAACTAAATCCATAGAAACTACTGACATTCCGTAGTAGTTGGCAGGTATGCATACATAACGTTATCTGTGATGCACTAATATCTGAAATATCTACAAAAAGTGCTGTTTACAACGTTTTGAATGATTTTTCAAATATTTTTCAATTATAAAATGAGTGACGAAATTAATGAATGTGTGAAAAGGTTAACAACGAAATATGAAAACACACTGACAAAATATTTAATTTTAAAGATGAAGTTCGTTTCATTACGATATGCTCAAGAAGAAAAAGTTTGTGAACCTGTTGATATCTGCAAGTTACGAGTTTGACGGGCTGCAGAGTACCCTTCCTAATGAAGAAACCATTTAAAAAAATTTTAACACCTGCTTACAATGCTAGTGGTGAATGAACGTTCCTTTTCTGTCTTAAACGGGTTAAACATTATTTATGTAATTCACTAAACCAGTTTCATTTAAGCCATTTGTGGCTTATTTATTGAAAATGAGGTTGTTCAATCATTAGATTATGAATTGATGATTAAAAAATTTGCTAAACTAAAAGTGAGAAAAGTTTGACTTTAATATGACTTATGAATAAATATATACAAAATAACTAAGATATTTAATTTATTTTTGTTCAAAACAAAAAACGAGTCTGTTTATACACATGCTTATTACATACTATTTAATAATACTGAATGGGATGAAGTGGGAATTTTTCTATTGCACGAATATGCGACTCTTTTATGCATGCATATTAAAAATAATGAATGCCATATAGTTCATGCATTTTGGTTTACCATCCTTAAAAAAAAAAAAAAATGAGGGGGCCTCAAAAACTCTGTGCCTATTAACAGAAGAATTTTGCATGATGAAAAAGTTGAAAATGGGCGAAAAGTATTCTTCATAGCAAAAGCTATGCTAAGGGAAAAGAACTTTTCAAATAGGTCTCCCGGACACAGAGATAGGAAGAAAAATGTTTTGACCTTTACAACCCCTAGGGGGAAAGCTGTACATTATTTGAAGAGGATCTTCTTATTGTAGAAAAAATCTTATTCACTCTCCATCTGTGAATGGCATACAGTAAAAAAGAAAAATTCTCAATAGGGTTTTTAGAGGCAGAGATAGGTTGCAAACGGAAGTACACAAACATTGCCTAGTAGCAGAATTGTGAATCACAAACCTCTAAAAATACAAACCTAAAAAGTTCCATAAGGTAAATGATATCTGGTGTTAAAAGAATTTTTTAAATTGGATCATCATTGTCAACCATTATCAATCCACTGCTGGACGAAGGTCTCCCCAAGTTTCCTCCACAACGGTCTGTCTTGTGCCAGTCTCCTCCATGTCACTCCCGCATATTTACGAATTTCATCCACCCATCTCCCATGTGGTCTTTTTCTGGGTCTTTTCCTGTCCCTTGGAATCCAATCTAAAATTTCGGCTGTCCATCTATGGTCTGTCCTTCTGGCAGTATGTCCAGCCCATTGCCATTTCAGGGATATTTAGAAGTATATAATTGGATATTTAGAAGTACATTGAGAAAAATAGATTGAATATTTGCACCTCCTAGCAGCAAAATCGTTCATTAATTTAGAAAGAAAATACACATAAGGAGATTTCATAGTTTAGTAGTATCTGATCAGAAACGAATATTTTTTAATCGGGATTTTAGTCCCGCAGATATTGCTGTAAATGGAAACATGAACTTACGCCCTCTAGTGGTGCACTTGTGCGTTAAGAAATATTTGAAATTATATGAGAAACATTTCGCACCAAAAATGTTCTCCAACAAAGAAAGAATTTTTCAAATCAGACTCCTAGAAACAATGACAAAAATAAGATATAGGTGTATGCCCCTGGCGGAAAATTTATGCACTGTTTTAAGCAGGAGGTCTTCTCAAAAAATATTTTGAGGTGAGTGGTATCGGTCCACGGAGGAATTTTTTCGATCGAGTTTCCAGTTCAGATTTTGTTGCAAATACATCAGAAGCAAAAATAAACCTTTACGCCCTTTGGCGGCCAAACCATTCGTTACCAAAAATGAGAAAATATATGCACCCACCACCACCATGAAGAGCTGTATCCGACACAGGAAGAATTTTTCAAATCGTACTTTTAGAAGCAGAGATATTGGGAAAATCGCGATTTACCTTTGCGCCCCTAGCGGAAAATGTATGTATTATTTGAAAACGGGACTGTAACTAAAATAGTCTTCAATATAAATGTCATCGAAAGGAAAAATAATTTTAAATTTGAAACGATCTCCATTTACTCCCTCTAGCGGCGAAGTTGTGCATCGGGAAAAAACTGGAACGCACGCATCATCATTCTCACATTTTAAGCTTCTCAATACAAAAAAAATTTTACGAATCAAACTAATAATTGCAGAGATATGATCTCCCTGGTTGGACAGACAAAGTGATACATAAGCATGACACAAAAGATGCTAATAAACAAAGCTTCAGTCCTCTTAACAGACAAGAAAACCAACCCCCCACATTTTGCAGGGGGTGGGGAAGGAAATTTGTCAGACATGAGTAATGTCAATAGAAAAATCCTCAACTGCAAAACATCACCCCAGGACAAAAAGGCAGGAATGGATAAAATTCCAGGACATGTAACAGAATTTTAGGACATTTCCAGGACAAAATGGAATTCCAGGACTTTTCCAGGATGCGTACCAACCATGTCTGTAATAACCTGAAATTATCGATTGCAAATATATTTTTCTACCGTTTTTGGAAATTGGCAAGTGAAAGAAAATAGGAATATAGGACAAATTTCAGAAAATACAGAACATATGGGAAAATAGGGCAAATTTCAGTGATTTTTCAAATATATAGGGAAAATAGGACAACTTCGACCTCTGTGTCTTTTTATAGCATTTTATATGAGTTTTTAAATAGTATACTGGGGAAAAAAAAAAGGTTGACCTTGTCAAGGTCATCGAAATAACATTTGACCTTGAATATTTTATTACGCACGTATTTCTTGATGTATCAAGATTTAAAAAAACATGTTTTCCATACATTATTTTTCAGGTAGAACCACTTAATGGTGGTTTTAACTGCTGCAACTTTACATGTTATATTTCGTTTGAGTGGAAAGCAATTTCTCGGTTGTAGTTGGTCGATGTTCAAATCTTTGCACTGTTGTTCTCATCAGGTTCTCGGGTGTAGGCTTTTTTTGACTAACTTCAAAAAGTCTGCACGTTCCTTGAGCAGGATATACTTTTTAGGTGAACTACAGGAGGCACATGAAGACAAAGGAGATGTGAAAATTATGTTGGAAAACTTGAAAAACGGAGAAACGAATCACTCGTAAAAATATTCGCATGAGGAATTGCAATCACCAAAAAACTTCCTCAGACTTCTTGAATGTATTGTCCGATGCATATCGGCAGATCTGTCTGCCATCTTCTGGGACCTCTGGTGAACTAAATTATTGATCCAGTCATTATTGACCAGAGGTCCCAGAAGATGGCAGACAGATCTGCCGAAATGCATCGGACAATACATTCAAGAAGTCTGATGAAGTTTTTTGGTGATTGCAATTCCTCATGCGAATATTTTTACGAGTGATTCGTTTCTCCGTTTTGCAAGTTTTCCAACATAATTTTCACATCTCCTTTGTCTTCATGTGCCTCCCGTAGTTCACCTAAAAAGTATACCCTACTCAAGAAACGTGCGGACTTTTTAAAGTTAGTCAAAAAAGCTTACACCCAAGAACCTGATGAGAACAACAATGCAAAGATTTGAACATCAACCAACTACAACCGAGAGGTACGTGAAAGATTTTTCCTTGAATCGCATCTGATTACCGAGATACACATTCGCAGTGAATATTAATAACTTCCAACCGAGAAATTGCTTTCCACTCAAAGGAAATGTAACATGTAAAAAGTTACAGCAGTTAAAACCACCATTAAGTGTTTCTACCTGAAAAAATAACATATTGAATATCTTAAAAAACTGTAATTTTTAAATTCTGAAAACAATACATGGCATTGTTAGCATTTTGTTTACTATTATGCCAACTTTCAAGTTGGATACAATGGGATCATCACTATTCATAAATTTATAAAATATTTGAGTTAAGTGAATCTCAACCGAAAATTCCCCAAAAGTGACAAAATGACATTTTCAAGTATTTGACAATTAATTAACAAGGTTAACCTGATATATTTATAAAATGCAAAGTTTGGCCACCATGCGATATAATAAATACATCTTTAAGTACATCTTTCCATTGCAGGTATTGCATTGTGTGAGGGGGAGGGGAAAGACTGCTGGGAATAAAAATAAAAGTGATGCTATGACTAGATCAATAAATTGTGTTTTTGTGGTTGAATTGTTTAGTCTCCCCCCCCCAATAGCATAGGATTACAAGTTCCCCAATTTTTTCAGGTTTTTAGCGAAAACATTCGTTTCCCCCAAGATTTCACCGATTTACCGATTTTTATGGCACAAAGTTTTTCCCTGGTGTATCTCACTGTTTCCTCAGGGTGGCATGTACAAACCATGGTATCTATAGGTGTAGCCAAGGGTAGGGTTCTCGGGTCCGGACCCCCCCCCTTTGAGGGTGCAATGAATTATGAATTTAAAGCAGTATATACGAGGCTTTCACCAATGAACTAAATCCATGGACCCCTTCCTCCTTTAAGAATTTTCTGGCTATGCCACTAATGCTATCCCTTCTAAACCAGAAACACCTTGGGGTATGACCAATAGCAAGTTTAGTTTTCAGTTTGCTTTTGACTTTCATTACCTAATCACAGCTTTGTTTACTTTCATTAGTCAAACACAACAGTCAGCTGCAGCCAACTCACACTTCTGGTTTCATTCTGTTAGTTGTTACATAAAGACTTTAATATGCCATGTTCTAAGCTGTTATGTTTTTTTCATTTTGTTTACTCTTCTGGTCTTGAAAGGCATTGCACTAAAAATATACTGCATTAAAGAAGTAGTTTCTTTTTTTTTTTTTTTTTTTTTTTTTTTTTTGCTTGTTTGCTTGCTTTTCCTGGGGAAACTATTGCTGGAATTATTCCTCCTCTTTAAGTGTTAGAATGTCACAGATTTAAAGACTTGTTATAACAAAGATTTGTGTAAGTGATTTAATTCCTGCTTAAGAGAGGCCTTTGTTATTATAACTCTTTTTAAGAAAAGGTATATTGTAATGTGAAAAAAGTATCATCCTGTTCCTTAGAGTGGATGATTAAATTTCCTATTCATAAAAAAAATCTGTGACAAGTTACAAAAAATATTTTAAAAAGAGTCAATATGCCTGTGAACTTTGAACTGATAGTTAATTGGCTAAACTCCTTGAAAAAAGAAAAAACCTTCTGAACAAAAATATCCTTATGCAAATTTGAAAAACAATACATGGTTTTTACCAAAGAAAGTTTTACGTTAATCTATTCCTGATGCTGAATTCCCAACATCTGACCATAAAACAGAAATTATTGCTCAGCTTAAAGAAATGTTAAATGATACAAAGTGAAGAGCTTAAAAGCTGCAAATTCGTACTGTACTACCAAAATGTTGGAGTTTTTGAAATTTCAAATTACATGGCAAGAAAGGTAAAACCATTTTGCAAAACCTAAAGCTGCCAAGAAATATATTACAAGAAAGATGACACCGAATTTTCGGGTGTAATAAGCACGTCTTTTGAATCCGTTCTGACGCAAATTCAATTTATCAAAGCTATTCAAAGTGAATGGAACCGGTATGGAAAACAATAGTATCTGACGGAAGAAAGAAGTTTTTCAATCGGGTCTTTAATCCCTCAGATATTGCTGTAAATGGAATCGTGAGCTTACGAACTCTTAGAAACAGAGTTATCGACAAAAATAAGATGTGACTTTACGTCCCTTGGTGGGAAAACCATGCATTATTTTAGAAAGAAAGTATTCACAAAAGGTTTATCCATATGAGCGGTATCGGCCCAAGAAAAAAAATTTAGTCAAGTTTTCAGGAGCCTAGATTTTGCTACAAATACATCAGAAGTAGAGATTAACATTTATGACCCCTGGTGGCCAAACCATTCTTTACCAAACATTAGAAATTACATGAAAAATATTTTCCGTCAGGTCTTGTATGCAATACAGGAAGAATTTTTCAAATCGGAGTTTTAGGAGCAGAAAACGCAATTTACCATTGTGCGCCCTAGCGGAAAGTCTATGATTTACTTGAAAATTTTGAATTTATAGGGAAAACATTTCACATCCGAAACACTATCCAACAAAGAAGAAACTTTTCAAATCGGACTTTTAGAAGTAGAGATATTGACAAAAATAAGTTATACATCTACGCCCCTGGCGTAGAAACCATGCATTATTTCAAGAATAAAATGTTCCTAAAATGTTTGTCGACATGAGTAGTATCGGTCCACAAAAGACTTTTCTCAATCAAAATTTTAGAAGCTCATATTTTGCTGCAAATACATCAGAAGCGGAAATTAAGACTTGCGCCACCTGGTGGCCAAACCATTTTTTACAAAATTTTGAAATTACGTGCAAACGATTTCCCATCAGGAGCTGTATCCGGTGCAGAAAGAATTTTTCAGATCGGAGATTTAGAAGCAGAGATAGAGGGGGAAACACAATTTACCTTTACGCCCCCTAGCGGAAAGTCTATGAATTACATGAAAATGTTGAAATTATATGAAAAACATGCGACACGGAAAACACTATCAGGGATCAAAGCATACTTCTGGAAAATTTTAGGTAGGAATTTTAGGAATTTTTGGAAAAATTTTAGGAAAATTTTAGGAGTGTATTTCAATAAAAACTAGATGTATATTTGTATACATCTAGTAAAACAACTTCGTATACATTGTAAAGAGTTTGCTTCACACCCTTCAACCATATATACTGATAGACTGCGCATGACATCAAAATTTCTGGCTCCAACATAAAATCCCAAGACATCAGTCAAAAAGATGGGTTACACCTGCTGTGCTTATGGTTGCTCTGAGCGATATAGTAAAGGAAGTTCTATGATTTTTCATGGGTAAGAAACGAATTAAATACCTAAGTCAATAAAGTTCAATTACTTAACCAGAAACTTGCAGCTATTGATATAAAAATATAGTAACTTAAGAAAAAAAAAATGGAATGCATGTTCCAAATTCTTCGCAAATGTTTATCACATTATAAATCACGAAATGTAAACAACCCGATCATGCATGTATATAGCTCATAAGTAAACTTACCTGAAGAGTTTTCATTATATATGAGGCGCATTCACATAATACACCGAAAACACTGAAGTTCTGCAGCGTAAATTAGTAATCATAACAGCATTTTTACACGAAATTTGGAGTCTGATGATGACGTGCCCAATGTTGGAGCCATGGCGGCTTTGACGCAGCTATTGCCAATGCGCAGTCCATTAGTATATATGGTCGAAGTTCACACCCAAATTTTTTGCATAATGTCTAATGTCTAAAGTTTAAGTATGATTTACTTCTAATGTTCAGTTCTTATCTTTTCACGTGTTATTATCATATTCAAGTATATTTACCACATTCAAGTTTCACTTTGAACATTAATATGCTGTTGAACCAGAAGCAATTCACGATTTTCACAATAAAGTTTTCAGGTTTCACATTAAATTATAATATCCTAAAAGGTAATTAAAAACCAAGAACTATGTACAATTGTTCACTAAATTACTTTTTTCATATTATTGTTTTAACCTTTTTCTGATAAGCCTATCTTTTTCTGCTTCCACCACAACTAATTTACTTTCAGTTTTCTTTATTTCAGCTGAACCTTGTATGATCAAGTTAGAGGCAACTGCTATTTCAACAGTATTTTGTTTTTCTACAGCTTTTCTCATTCTTTCTGTTCCCTCTTGAATTACTGCTAGGGAGGCTTCTTTATCTTTTTTAAGCCTATTTATTTCTGCATCATTTTCTTTTATTTTGTCATCAAACTCAGCTTTTCTTTCTTTCTCTAGCTGCTTTTTCTTATTTTCCCTCTCTTTCTGCTTTCTTTCTTTTACCTTTTTTGATTCTTCTTCCTTCAGCTTATCAACATACTCTTTATAAAATTTATGTGAATCACGAACACTATTTAACAAATTTCTTGTTATGGGAACTTTACTTACACATCCATAGTGTTTAATGGCCCCTTTAACTATTCTTAATGATGTTATAGTTGAGTCTTTTAAGTTAGCCTTGTCCTTCCTTAACAGAGCAGTGTTAACCAAAAATCCCCTTTCTGCATCAGCATTACCATGAGGTAAAACTAAAATTGACTTGATGAGTTTAGCAAGATTTGAGTATTTTTCTTTTCCGCTAGAGTCTTTAATACTAAATATATTACGCCAGTAATGATCAATCAGCACTGGAATATGCCCTTTCTCTGAAAATTTCACTAGTTCATCTAGAGTTGGCTTATCGCAATTTAAAAGTTTCCACTCTTCTCTTACTCTATCAATTTGTTCCTCAGAAAGATGCAAAACACTTGAAATTCTGTTTATTTCCGAAAGTCCTTCAGTGACTGAAAGTTGAATTGACTCTTTCTTTGGTTCGTTTACCTTTAAAACTTCTATGTCTCTTAGCTTTTGATTGCAGAATGGCAAATTTGACTTTAAATATTTTGTGGTTGCAATTAGTGATGATCTTACATCTAAAAGAAATAATTTCTGCCTGGTCTCCTGAACATTCCTGATAAGGAGATTTTTTGTCTTCATACCAACTTCTAACTCCCTAGTTTTTTCCATGAATTTTTGTTTTCAAAATCTACATTCTTTAGGTCTTCTCCAAATTTCCCTGCAATAACGTCATCTTGGATAAACTGAGCCATAACATTCCTCATTAAAGTATTTAAATCAGAATATAACTGGTGTATTTTTGGTTCTTCACTCTGATAACATAATGAAAACTTTTCAAAATTTTGGTGTGAAAATGAAATTAATGCTAAATAGCAAGGAGTTAGCTCATTTTTCAGGAAACAGTGAATTCTTTTATATCTTGCTGAATTGCGTAGTTGTTTTTCAAATATTTTTTGAGATGGCAAGAAGTTTAAAAAATATTCTGTAATATTTAGCCATTGATCCAAGAGCCTCTGGGCTACAGAACTAACGGTTAACCATCTGTTGCTGACATGACGCAAAAGAAATTTGGCTGTGACCAATGTTATATCCTCGACAGATTTATAATCCTCTCAAGACAGCACTACTCTTTAAAAAGTAATGCATATCAGTAGCAAATTCGTCAAAATCTATATTTAAGCTTGTCAAAAAAATTTTAAATGCATTACTAACAACACGCAGGTTGCAAAAACCTAGTTCCAAAGATTTCTGGCCTGTTTCTTGTTTTACAACTTCATTGAATTTGCATAAAAAGCACTTATTTACATTTGGGCTCTCCATGGATACACAAATAATTCTGTTCAATGAAATATTGAAGGATGATAACACATCAAGAATTTCTTTTAGCAAAATATTTGCTGTTGCACGACCCAGAAAAACGCTTGTTAGGTATCGGCAAGAAACTGAATTTATTTCTGAAAACCAGTATCTGAAATACACATCCAACTGCCGTTTCACTTGTGCATTTGTAGTTTCATCAAATGCTATAGTAACCTTTCCTGGGCTACTAGATGCAATGTCTTTTTTCAAATCCTCTTCAAAATATTTTGACAATCCATGTGATATCACATAAGCAACTTTTTTCTTTAAGTTGCATTTTGGCTGCAATAGCAGAATCAGGAAACATTTCTTTGAAAAGTTCAACTGTTTCAGTGCATGAAACAAAAGACATTGTCCTTAGCAACTTTCATGGCCCATAATGCTTCGGCTTTAGCCAACTGTAAATCATGACTCAGTACTTCACTAATATTTGTTTTGGGCTGAAGATCCCGTCCTCCAAAGGCTTTCACAGGATGGACTTATTTTGAAATTTACTTTGAAATTTCTGCAAATGTTTTTTCCTTTATGATGCGCTTTTACTTGTGAAAAACCACTATTAGAAATATTGAAAATTTCTGAACACAATATACACTTAGCAGAAAATATTGTTTCAGTTGCAGAACACCATTCTTTCAACTTCACTCCATCCAATTCTTTGGCGAGCCACGCATCTTGAAATTTCGTTTTGGATTTAGGCATCTTAAACACTTGTATTACTAACCAGAAAATGAAAGGGAAGTACAAAAACATGTTCCAATATTGCAAAACCAGACAACTTCCCGAAGTTTGGCTGCGAGGATGTCAGAAGATAGAAAAAAAAAAAAAAAAGCAAGTCACCACTAGAGAACTGAACCTGCACACAGCACAGAGAACACCATAAAAGACGCAAAACCAGAAACTATCATACGCATCTCACGCAAGTTCAATCAAAGCGAGTCGGAGTCAAGATATATTGCGTATCGAACGTCGCTGTCGCCGACGCACGATCGAAGGTTAATGATCACATGCTCTACTGCCTGCCACGATAACACTCAGCTACCATCCCATCGTCATTACCGGAGGTTACGGAAGGAGACCACATGTTTCCTCTTTGCTTCCACCCACCTGCGGTTTACAATAACAAAACATCAGCAGAAAGAGGTTCCACGAGGCATGTCCAAAAATAAAGTACGATCTTCTGCGTGTCACTGAATTTGTCTGCAAAGCGCAAACCAGGTATGAAAATGACCCCTCCCCTTTTTCCTTAGATCTCTTGTTACTCTCGAAAACTGTCCGAAGGCACAAAGTGGAGCGCCCGCCCCGAAGCAAGTGCATCTCGATGGCGTCATTTTCCCTCCCTTCAGCAGCACAGCATATAGGCTGTGTTTCTACAATAACAGGTCTTTTTACCTTACCGTAATGGTAAATTTATTGGCTTTAATAACGGTTGTATTTTTAAAAAATAAGCTTACAAAAATTTTAGGAAGAATAGCAAATTTTAGTTATAATTTTAGGAATTTAAGGAGGGTCACAAAATATTAGGAATTTTAGGAGAAATGCGATCCCTGCACTATCCAACAAAGAAGGATTTTTTTAAATCGTACTCTTAGAAGTCGAGATATTGACAAAAATAAGATATACATCTACACCCCCTGGCGTAGAAACCGTGCACTATTATAAGAAAATGTTTCTAAAATATTTTTCGGCATGAGTAGTATTGGTCTACAAAAGACGTTATTTTCAATCGAGAATTTAGAAGCTGATATTTTGCTGCAAATACATCAGAAGTGGAAATTAAGGTTTACGCCCCCTGGTGGTCAAACCATTTTTTTACAAAAATTAGAAATTATGTACAAACGATTTCCCATCAGGAGTTGTATACGGTGCAGAAAGAAATTTTCAGATCGGAGATTTAGAAGCAGAGATATAGGGGAAAACGCAATTTACCTTTACGCCCTAGCGGAAAGTCTATGAATTACTTGAAAATTTTGAAATTATATGAAGAACATGTCACACAGAAAACACTATCCAACAAAGAAGGAATTTTTCAAATCGGACTCCTAGAAGTCGAGATATTGACAAAAATAAGATATACATCTACGCCCCCTGGCGGAGAAACTGTGGGATATTTTAGGAAGAAAATATTCCGAAAAGGTTTATCGATGTGAGTGGCATCAGTCCACGAAAGAATTTTTTCAATCGATATTTTAGAAGCTCAGATTTTATGGCAAATACATCAGAAGCGAAAATTAACACTTACGCTCCCTGGTGGCTAAAGTATTCTTTACCAAAAATTCGAAATTATATGCAAAAGATTGTGCATCAGGAGATGTATCCGCTGAAAAAAAAAAATCAAATCGGAATTTTAGAAGAAGAGTTATCGGAAAAATTGCAATTTACTTTTACGCCTCCTAGCGGAAAATCTATGCCTAATTTGAAAAAGAATCTATATCCAAAATACTCTTCGGCATAAATGGAATCGAAAGATAAAAGATTTTTTCAATCGTATGTTTAGAAGCAAATATGTGGAATAAAACGTATTTTTGAATTCGACATCATCTGCATTTACGCCCTCTAGCGGAGAAATTGTACATCGTAAAAAACGAAATGAAGGGTCACATTCACATATTTCAAGCTTTTGAATGCAGAAAGAATTTTTCAAATCGGACTAATCGTTGCAGAGATACCATGGGTACAGACGGACGGACAAACCGATAACATAAGAACGATCTTTTTTTACAAAAGACGTGCTAAAAACAGGAGATAGCTGATCTGGTGCAAGTTTATTATTGCCATGATTGCATTGGCATGCCAATGCTTGGGGAATAAGTTTGTTGCAGTAACAACAGTACTAGCTGAAAAACCGATTTACAAAAAGAGGGGGGGGCTTATTAAATAATCTGAAAGGCATTCACAAACAGTTTAAGATTGCATACCCAGAGATAAAAATTGGCTTCTCAAAGTTTGAAGAACTTCATTCAAAAAAATTCTATAATTGTTGAAGTAAGTGGTACATGTAGTATACATATGTGCATCACAATTTATCAAAACTTTAAAGTCATGTTTTTAGGGTGTCATATGGCAAAAATTAACTACTGAACATTAATTCCCCATTAACAGCTATAAAGACTGCAATGCAAGAGTAATATGTAATCCTTTACTTCCTGCATGCTACTTTAGTAAATGCCAATTTTGCCTGAGGAACAGAATTACTAAAAAGTTTCATTATTCATCTTAAGGAAAAAATAACTTTGATTTTGTGACATTTAAGCAGTGGGTATCTATTAACCAAACATCTCCTGTAACTGTGATAAAATCAGCAAAAGAGTTTGTTAATTTTTTTTTTTTTAATCTTTTTAAAAGACTATAAAGGCATTGGCCATATTATTATTTTTTCTGGGTTTTTATATCATTTTAGTTCAAAAAATTACAGTTTTAAAGGTTTACTACTTAGCATAACATGGAGGTACCTTCTGACTGATGAATCCCCCAATTTAAATCGGCTATTTAACCATATAACTCTTTCACCTTTCATTATGTCATTTTGAGGCCATTTTTGGACATGGTGTATTTAATTTCAATATTTTATTAATAATTAATCCATCGCAGTCACAATTTGAAAGTTGGCATACTAGTAAATAAAAGTCTAACGATGCCATATATTTTTTTCAGAATTTGAAAATTCGTTTTTCAAAATATTCAAGGTCAAAGGTTATTTTGGTGACAATGTCAACCTTTTTTTTTTTTTTTTTTTTTTTTTTCAGCACACGATTTAAAAGTTCATATAAAATGCTATAAAAATATACTAACTTCAACCTTCTAGCCCAATTAGGTAACAAGATACAACTACTCAAAGTTTATCTGGAGGTCACGATTTTTAATTTTCAAAGTCATGTAACTTGAAACCCCGTGGGTGGACAGGGCTAAAATTTGGGATTACGCATCTCACCAAATTTAAAGGAAATCAAAAGGGTGTCGGGTTGTGAGCCTTGATGATTTGACACGGAATAGACCCATACTAAATCACAAAATTTAGTTGAAATGTCCCTCACATTTATTTATTTTTAAAATAAACAGTCAGAAATGCAGAATTGATACTTTCAGGCATGAATCTATACATATTGGTCCCTGTATTGAAATGATTTTCAAATTTTTATCACCTTGCACACATTACTTTTTGAGGGTAAAAAAAGAAGGGGGAAACATTTATTTTTTTAAACAAACCTAAAAGCCAAGTAAACATTGGAATATGAACTTGAAAATAATAGTGCAAAGAAGTTTTAACATTTCAAATGGGCCAGAGCTTATGGCTGCTTTCACTTAATCATCAATGATATAAATTTTTGAATTTAAAATTTTAGCTACTTAAACTTGTTTGCAAACTGAAATCTTTTTTCAACTTACTTGCTGTTTTAGAAAAATGGCTCTTACCTTTATAAAATGATATCTGAATGATTTGTTAAGGAAAAATACAAACAATTATATTAATAAAAAAATTATAAATAACACTTTTTTCAAAATATTACCTTGAATGAATTTGGATTCATTGAAAAAAATAAAAAATTTGTCTTCTCTCTACATATACTATCAGTGATTCAAGTTTCATCACAATCTTTGACTATGAGGTAACCGAAAAGTCAATAATTGTTCATTGATCAGGACCTTAGTGTAGCCAGATAGGTTATTTGATTGTCAGACATCATACGTCATTTCATTCACTCTACCAAATGACAAATGAGAAGTAAAAACTTCAAGAGAAATTGTCACATCTGTGAAAAATATTTTATATTGTGAAGTGTTTTCCTTTTAAATAAATACTTTAAATTTACAACTTAAAAATGCCGAAAAGAATGCATTTACTGATCTATTAAAAGAGCATGTTTTTCTGAAAAAGGTGTATTGCTATGTGAATAGGATTATGTGAACAGAGTTCACCCGAGTTTTCAGCATCTCATGGAGGGCATTCTGACAAATATCAGAAAATATCATACATACATGCATTCATACATATACATACATACATATCACTAAACTGTTCTCTGAGATTCCGAGGTTAGCTTCATAAAGAAATACAAACTACCAGTTAAATTTCTAACTGATTATTTACTTACTGTTGCCATATCAAACTTCACTATTTAAAGCGATCTCGACACACAACTCTGGATTCACTGACATCCATCACACTATGTACACAAGACCTTCTATACTTCATACACATAATCTTTTTCTCTTCCTTGACCTTTCCTTCCTGCCACTTGGGCTAAAAAAAAAATTCTTAGTAAGCATCTCATCACTCATTTTTTCAACATGGCCATACCACTGAAGAATATTAGTCTCCACCTTACTAGCAACATTTTGCTTCACATTATTACACAACTACAACTCATCTTCATCCCATAAATGATCAGACTGCATCTTGCCACCCCCGTAAGTAATGCATTTCTCCACCACACAAACGAATCCTATGTTTCTTCTGTAGTACCCAGGTTTCACTGCCATACATTATACTTTCATACACAGCCATGCGGGACTCTCTTGAGAATCCATCATTCCTCTGAAAACTTCCCAAAGTAGCTATGACTTTCAATGAAGAATTCCCTCGCCTCCTAATTTCCCCATGCAATTTGTTCTCTCTGTCAAACATGTTTCCTAAATACGCAAACTCATTCACTTGGTCAATCACTGTGCCATTTAGATTTATATTACATTCAGTGCTAACAGTTTCTTGCTCAAAAACCATAACTTTGGTTTATCCCTTATTTATGCTGTTTGAATTTCATGCAAACTTCGAAAATCCGGGACAACATACCCTGCAATACTTGTGCTCTCTGCCAACAGGACTGTGTCACCAGCATACAGAAATCTGCTCACATGGACATTACCAAGACATAAACCAGTATTGTCCATCTTGGCATCATGCATGCACACATCCATAAATATATTAAACAGCCATGGTGACATTACACAACCTTGTCTGACTCTTGTACCAACAGAAAACCATTTTGATAAAACAAGCTATACTGCCAACATAGATGGCTTTTACAGTATTAAGTAGATTCCCAGTAACACTATATTTATTCATTGCTTTCCACAAAAGTTCCTATTTACTCGGTCGTACGTTTTCTCTAAATTTTTCTCTAAATCTATGAAGGCAGCAAAGCAGCAAAAACGTTCTTACCAACAGCCAGATACTTGTCAATCATCATGAGTAATGTAAAAATTTGGTTAAAGCAGCCTTTACCAGGCATAAAACCTCTCACACTTTCTCTGATGCAAGACCTCATACTTTTTTCCACAATGACCTTACTAAACTCTTTGCCTGGCACACTCAGTAGGCTAATACTGTGATAGTTCGTTCTTGCATTCAATCCTGATCACCTTTTCCCTTACACAAGAGAACAATGACAGCAGCCTTCCAATCCCAAGGGACCATTCCTAACTTCCAGCACAACTGGCAAATTTCAGTTAACCAGTAAATTAGAGTCACCACCATCAGATATGCCAAATCTGAACTTTCATTTTCAGAATAAGCTGATCCATTGGTCAGACATTTCAACAGCTTCTGAAGAAGCAACTTTTGCATTCTGTATTTGCTGCTCAAGATTGAAGCTTCAAAACAGCTGATTGTTCATCAAAACTGATATGTATGTTCTTTGAACTAAAGTTTAGGTTTTGCAAGAATGAAGCGTGAAACTATTATTTCTAAATGTGGCTGCAACAGTGGATGTGGTAAACTTAAAAATTAAGTTTTACATCCGTAACAGTCTATGCTTCAAAAAAAAAAAAAGTTAAATTCTACCATGTGTTGTGTGTCACTTTGCAGGGCTAAAGAATAAGGAAGGGCTGGCTCATCCTTTTGTCTTGCGGTCTCAGTTTCGTGCTCCGACCGAGGGGCAATTGGAAGGCGCTGTGACATCACTGCGAGGACACTCAGTGACCCCTGTGTCAAACCAGGGCCGCAGTATCATGACCTTCATGACATTCCAGTCGTTATGCGCAGTTTATTTCTGTTGCTCTCCATTTACTGGTAGTGGTTTATGTAGTTGTTTATTAACTTCTGTTTTTTACTGATGTAAGTTTTATTTTAACTAATATTCAGCGTGTTTTTTTAATTGTTTTTTTCATTCAATGTAGTAAGCAATATCCCTTCAAATGTTAATGTGATAAAAGAATGGATTGTTAAGTGTAAGCGTGCTGACAAGTTTAAAGTTGAAAGTGGAAGAATATGTAATGATCATTTCCAAAATTCAGACTACAAAGATGACATGCGAAATCGCCTGCTTGGGCTTCCCGAAAAAAATTCTGAAACCCACAGCTGTTCCCAGTTTGAATTTACTGAATGAAAAATCAACACTACATACAAGCCGAGAACATAGAAGAATTGATAGAGATATCGTATAAGGTCATTGAATCGAACTCCGGAGCCAAGTCCTGAAAAGTTACACATCGATGAAGTTACTTGCAATTCTGACAACGAATATTCACAAGAAAAGTGTGCATCAGTTCAGTGCATGTCTTGCTCAGAGGTTAGAAGTCAAAACAAATTTCTCACCGAGAAGCTTGACATACTGGAACGAGAAATACGTAACTTGAAAAGCAAACACAAAACTACTGTTTAAGTTTTGCGTCAAAAAAATATCAGCCTACGAAATAAGAGAGCAGAAATTGTGCTAATACGAAAAGCCATGTCAAAAGCTAATATGAAAAATAAAATAATTGGAACAGATGGAAATGAACCTCAGGAAAATGTTTACACCAACACAGATAAAGTTCTTCGCAACACAAAAAATTATTAACAAATGGACAGAAGAAGATATATCTAGAGGAATAGTAACTAGAGCTATTTCAAGAAAAGCTTACAAATTTTGGAAGTGCAAAATTGGCATTCCTTTGCCAAGTGCTAGCATGTTAAAGTGATGGTGTTCTAAATTTAGTTGTCATCCCGGAATTTTGCATAATGATTTGCTCCTTATCTGGAAAAATAGCGAAACCCTTTCCAAAAATGACAAAATTTGCGTCTTAAGCTTTGATGAAGTACACTTTGATAGTAAAGTGTGTTACGATACAGGAATGGACCAGATTTTAGGTCCGTACTCAAAGGTGCTAGTTGTTTCGGCTAGAGGAATATTGTCTTCCTGGAAACAACCTGTGTATTTTGACTTTCAACGTACAATGAATAAAAGGCTTCTGCGTGAAATCATTGTAAACCTAGAAAAAAAAAAAACAGGAATTATAGTAAAAGCATTTGTTTCAGATTAAGGTGGTTGTATGACCTTGTGGAAGGAACTATTAATTTCTCCCGAAAAATCATTTTTTAATCATCTGCTGGACGATAGTTCTAAGATTTGGGTTTTTGCAGACTCTCCTCACTATTTAAAAATTTTACCCAATCATTTCATAGACCATGGACGTGTCTTGCTGGACGGATCTGCGCTCTAAACTGGCATCATAGAAGATTTCGAGTAGGATTCCGGGGAGATAAAGTTATGTCCTAAATTGCTGCCGTGTTATACAGCAATCAAAGGAAACGTGAGGCAAAAAGTAGGCCCAGGAAAAACTTTGTTTTCAGCCACCACTGCAAAGGGTATTGAATATCTAATAGAGCATAAAAGCACTACAGTTTTCTTCAATTTGGTAGATTCATTTTTTGACATAATGAATAGCAGTTACCCACACCCTGACAAATGCAAACCTCTAAAAACAAGTTTTGGTATTAAACCCCTTTTTATACAACAAAAGGAAATTCTGAACAAAATGAAGTCAGAAATACTGAATTTTAGAGTAATGGGGAGAAAACATATGCTGCCTTTCCAAAAAAGCATTCTTGTATCAATTTCTTCTCTTCTCGGTCTCAACGCTTCATGGAATCCGTTACATTTTAACTACTCGTTTGACTCAAGATCAAGATGCCCTGGAGAGTTTGTTCAGTCAAAATAGAGGCAAAGGTGTTTTTTATGACCATCCCTCACCTACGGAATTTATTAGTCGTTTAAAACACATATTGCTGACAAATAAACTGCCTAATTTATCCAAAAAGTTAATACAGAGTTTCAAGAAGGTAAAATGCTCCAAACATATTTGACAGCAGAGTTACTAAAAGAAGCTTTCACTACAGCTCATAATAAAAAATTCTTGATGACGTATCTGGAGAAATAAACGCAGATGACTTGGAAGCTTTTGAAAAAAATTTGCAATGAGCCATGGACGCAAGATTGGGATGACGACATGCTTAAAACACTTCAAGATGAGCAATGTAATGCTGAGAAACAAGCTCTGAGTTATGTTGCAGTTTTTATTACCTATTGCTTATGCGATAAAGATCCCTCCCTTGGAACAATTTCTAGAAATGCCGAAGATTTTCCATCTGCTCAATGGATTAAAACTTTATGACTCGGGGGACTAACGGTGCCTTCTCCTAAGTGGATGAGAACAGCAGATCAATTTGAAATAATTTTTAAGTAAATCCACAGGAGAGATTTTCTGGGAGAAAGGCATAATTCGAAAATTTAAAATTGTAATAAAAGAGAGATTTCCAAATGCCTGCAAAGGAACTGTGAAAATTTATTGGCGCATACGAACATTTATCAGAATTCGGTATATTAATCACAACAAAGATTTATTGTCGGAAAGAAAATCAAATGGATAAATTCTGCCATTAAAAAACGTAGCACGACGATGTCAATATCTAAACCTGGGGAATATCTTTCTCCTTTTTAGCTACACAGGTATGTCAATAATTTTTTCTCTTTCTATTATTTACGCATTTTGATAAAATAAACAAAAACGTTACTTGATACGATGAAACAGTACTCGCCCAAATTTTCACTCGATGCCTTAATGAAGGGAAGATTCCTGAGGATTGGAACAATGCTACAATGATCCTGCTACATAAAAAAGGTGACATTGAGGATCTCAGGAACTACAGACCTATCAGCCTCCTATCAGTGGTTTATAAAATCTTCACTAAAGTTCTTTCACACCGCTTGAAGGTAACACTGGACATGGCTCAACCGAGAGAACAAGCTGGATTCAGGAGTGGCTACAGCACAATAGATCATATCCACGTACTGAGAGAACTAATTGAAAGAGCGAGGGAATATGAACTTCCATTGTGCATGGCTTTTATCGATTATGAAAAAGCCTTTGATTCGGTGAAACCATCAGCAGTTACCACGGCTCTGAAATCCTGCGGTATTGAAGATGCATACATTAATATTATTACTAACATCTATGAAAATGCAAGTGCAAAGATTCGGCTGTTTGAAAATACAACACACATAAAAATTGGAAAGGGAGTGAGACAAGGTGACACCATATCTCCGAAGCTCTTTAATGCCACATTGGAAAATGTCTTTCAATCACTGAACTGGGAAAACAAAGGGATAAAGATTAATGGAGATTATCTAACCCACCTTCGTTTTGCTGATGACGTAGTCATTTTTGCAACTACTCCATCAGAGCTGCAGAGTATGATCCAGGAACTTGCTGACAAGAGTAAAGAAGTGGGATTAAAAATGAACTTTCAGAAGACAAAAGTGATGTTCAATGCTTTTACAAGAAATGAAGATTTATCGATTGATGGAGAAAAACTGGAGATAACAGATACGTATGTTTATCTTGGACAACAGATATCAAGTGAGGGTCACATTGATGAAGAAATTAATCGGCGTACAAAACTTGCCTGGAGAGCTTTTGGAAGAAACAGCATAATTTTCAAGAGCAATATGCCGTTATGTCTTAAAAGAAAAGTGTTTGATCAATGCATCCTTCCAGTGCTTACGTATGGTGCAGAGACGTGGACCTTAACTAAAAGAGACATACAAAGACTGCAGACAACTCAAAGCAGCATGGAGAGGTGCATACTTGGTATAACCAGGAGAGATAAGAAGAGGAACTCGTGGATCCGAAAAATGACGAGAGTGGAAGACATCATGATCAGAGTTAAATCCCTGAAATGGCAATGGGCTGGACATACTGCCAGAAGGACAGACCATAGATGGACAGCCGAAATTTTAGATTGGATTCCAAGGGACAGGAAAAGACCCAGAAAAAGACCACATGGGAGATGGGTGGATGAAATTCGTAAATATGCGGGAGTGACATGGAGGAGACTGGCACAAGACAGACCGTTGTGGAGGAAACTTGGGGAGACCTTCGTCCAGCAGTGGATTGATAATGGTTGACAATGATGATGATGATATATATATATAATGTTCAGGGTTGTGTAAAAAAATATAATAAAAATATATAATACATGCAAAGGTGTTCAGCTTACTCCGACAGCTATGACTTCTGCCCTCGGAGGAAGCATCCCTAATCGTCAGTGTACTCGCAGTGACGTCATATCCTCCCCAGCAAAGCGATTTGCTTTTGACTGCCTGGTGGGTCAGCCCTTCCTTATTCTCTAGCCCTGGTCACTTTGTACTAGAACAAGGGGTAAGCAAGTTAAACTTGCAGACTTTCAACAAGTCCTTGTGAAACTATAAAAAATATTGAATTCTTTTTTACAGTTATCACAAATACAATTTAATTTATCAAGATGGATTGTTGGTTTTTGTGGTAATAACTGACAATTGTATATGTGCAAAACAGAAGGTAAGGATTTTTTTTTTTTTTTTTTAGAGCCAATAAAGAAATAGGAAGATATAGTGCAGGTGTTGGCTGTGGTTCATTATCATTCTAGTCTTTAAACTGTAGTCTATATCCTACCTAATGAAATTGAAGCCCTTTTAGTCAAAAATTACACTGCTGGCCACCCAAAATGCAACACCAAGAAGGAAGCATCAGATTGGCCTGAAATTCGCAGCATGCGTCGCCCGCGAGAGGACATGCAGACGATTAGCATTGCAGGGCATATGCAAATCATGTGCGCCCGACACGCCACCGAGAAGCACTATAAGAAGGGTGCACAGAAGGCGGGGTGTAAGTAGTGGAAGTGTGTTGTGCTGCCGGACCTGTGTGTGGGAAGCTTCCCGATGCCTCGTCGCAGAATACGGCAGTCATTCCAGCATGTTTCGGAGTGCGACAGAGGACAAATTAAATAGTGGCTTATCGCGACAGCAGTTTATCGTACCGAGACATTGGCACCCGTGTGGGACGACATCCAGCCACAGTGAATATGAATTCAGTGGGTGCAGGAGGGACGAACGGACCGACGTGAGCGATTGCTGCAGCCGCGGCACACCACCGAACGAGAGGACTGGCATGTTGTGCGGCGGGCATTGACGGCTTGCACCGCCACATCACGAACAGTAGCGCAGGAATTAGGGTGTATTGCGCAACAACCTGTGCCAGCACGTACCGTTCAACATTGTTTGCAGGAGCGCGGAATTGTCGCACTGCGCCCATAGCTCCGATTGCCATTGATGTTACACCACCGGCGAGTGCGGCGGCAGTGGGCCGTTGAACGCCGCACCTGAACTACGGCGAATCCCGCTTCTGCCTGCATCACCACGATGGTCGGATCCGCGTGTGGCTGCACCGCGGCGAGAGACTGTACGACGCCTGCATTACGCATCGCCATACCGGTCCGTCACCTGTCGTTATGGTTTGGGGCGCAATTGGATATGACACCAGCACCCCTCTGGTACGCATCACCGGTACACTCAACAGCTACCGCTACATCAGCAACGTTTTGGAGCCTGTAGTCCTCCCTTACCTGCAGGACCTGCCAGCGGCCACATTTCAACAGGACAGTGTGTGCCCGCATCGTGCAACAATTCTTCACGGCCCACCAGGTGCCTGTTCTCCCGATATGTCGCCCATCGCACACGTCTGGTCGCTGATCGGCAACCGAGTGGCCCGCCAAGCACCACCCACGGCTACGCCTGATGAACTGTGGCAAGATGTGGAAGCAGCCTGGACGAGACATACCCCAAGCCCACATCCAAAGCCTCTTTTGTTCGTTGCCGCGGCGTGTAGCGGTTGTTATTGCCAGCCATGGGGGCCACACGAACTATTGATGTCTGTGTGTTCCGCAAGTCGCACAGGCCTGTAAGTTCAATCGTTTCATCTTTGTATTTGTTGTTATGTGTCCAGTAAATCTGGCTTTGCTATCTCGTGTTCTTTTTGGTGTTGTATTTTGCATGGCCAGCAGTGTATAAGTAGTAGTTTCACATTTATACCATACAAGTAGGCCTCAATTTTGTTTTTATTTAACAGTAGCAACACTTGCTTAGTGGTCTTATTTTTTACTAGCAAATCACATTATCTACTAGCAAATTACATTATCTACTAGCAAGTTTATTAACATTATACAAAAGAAACTTCAACATGTTCCCCTCCATTAGTCAATCATGACAAATTTTGATTTCTCTTGTAACTGTTGCATTGTAATGCTGTAAAGATTACAAATACAGTCGAACCTTGTTAACATGAAACCGTAGGGACCATGGCACTTATTTCGCGTTAACCAATAACTTTCATGTTAACCTGTTCTTTAACGTGACCAAGCACATATTTCACGTAAAACAGTGTATCACATTATGCGGTTTCGCATTAATGAGGTTAGACTGTATTTACATATAACTCACCTTTTCATGACCTGACAGATTAATTGTAACAATTTAATTTGAATGCAAATATTTAAAAAACATTTTTTTTTAACTTTATTCACAAAATTGAAGAACGCTATTCAAAATCTTAAGTTATTTTCCATACAGTTTACAATCTGGGTTTCAGGTCTTTTCATCATACCACTTTAAAACAGCAGGCCTGGGATCAAACTTGTGTCTTCAGACAGACCTTCAAACTCAATACTCATGAGAGCATTCAATGTTTGTAAATTTAAACTGCTACTCCAATTACCCTGGATTATCTTCATGAAAATGAACCCAACGTCACATGCAGAAGTAGATAAGGGAAATATACTGGATATTTCTACTAGTGCCAGAATGTTTTTATAATATTTGTACTTTTCAAGAAACATTCGTTTCCAGAAAGCAGTTGTTCCTTTCTGTATGTGTCTAAAATATTCCACACGAGCAATGCAGTGGCACTTTACAGTTCACACTAAAACATTCACAATTTTTCCACTAACAACTTTTGCTAGAACCACTTTATCATAAGCAAAATGAATTTACTTGCTAGCAATTTGCTACTAACTACTGGCCGAAATCGAGCCCTGCATGCAAGTAACCTATCTGAAAGCTTTGCGAGTTTGTAGACATGGAATACAGAAAACTAATTTGCTACATGGCAGCACCCAATTTCTTTTATTACTTCCAGCTATTGAGAGGATCCCCAGAATTTATAATGGGCTGAAGTTAAAGATTAAAATTAGGGGTCACCACTCGCCAATGGATAAAACAGTGGCCAGTAGAAAAGGTTACTTTAGTTGCCACACTCGAAAATTTGCCTGTTGCAGAGACTGGTGGCCACCAAATTATTTTTTCATTGCTAATGAATTTATGTGCATTTTTTAAAACGCTCCAGTGAATTAGGAAATGCATTTTCAAATCATTGAAAAACAGCCCTTTCCTCCGCAAATAAGTGGGTGCAAGCTATTTATAGGTTCACTCTTAAAAGGGGGCAGCTATTTTTGTTTTCCCACCTAAGTTGGGGCATGAAGTAACCATATCGAGAATGGAGACCTGTGGGTTTAAATGGAACTGTAGCACAACAAGCCGTCTTCAGCAGCTCGTTTAGTTCTTTTTTTTTTTTTTTTTTTTTTTAAAGCTTAGTTTCTCTGAAAATGCATGGTTTTCCATTGCTTAGCCACTTCTTGCTAATAAACAAACAAACAGGGCAAGCTTTTTTTCTTTTGTTTGTAAAAAGAAATTAAAAGCTCGAAATCAGGACTTTACTTTTCATCGCCTTCTTTCATTCAACGTGGAGTCGCGTTTCCTCTGCACGTGCTCATGTAAGTAGTTTGGGGGGGGGGGTATTCTTTCTCTGCCACTAAATACAGCAAAAAGTTACAACAAAATAATGGGGAAGCAAGTTTTTCAGCGAAATTAAATATCAAAAATCGATACTGCATTGTTCACTCTGCTGTGATAATTTTATGGGTCACAGAAAGCACCTATTCCTTCACTGGCAGATTAAGTACCAATTTTGAAATTTAATTTAGCTTTAAAAAAAAAAAAGGAAAAATATCTTCTGTACTGATTGGTTTTGAAGAACAGGCTGTTAGAAATAGCAAAAACTGCGCTTCACTGGACAAAATTCTTAAAATACGAAGTCACTCATTTTCACTATTACTGAAGATATTAAGAACAAGGAACATAATCAGAAAAATATAAAAAATATAAAAAATATTTGAAATTTAGAAAGTTACGGAACATTTTCATCTGTGCTAAAGAATCATTCTCCGGCTGCAGAAGACACGAAGACACCCAACTTATATTGAACAAATGTCATATTAAAAACATCCAGTAAACAGTCCTAAACATGTTTAATGGATGTTAGAATCTTGAAAATATGAAAAACTTTGTACAAATGTTGAATAATGTTATTTCAGAGATTTTCTATTTCCGTTTGATATTCAACGTTTCCCATACCCCGTAGCGGATCGACTATTCTCGTATTCACAACGGAAAATTTGTGACACTTTGGAGAGTCTGTATTGGTAGCAAACAAGAAATAATGACAAATCATTAAAATCCTACTAAAAAACTGGACATTTTCCTGGAAAAAAAAAATCCCCGAAGCTGGGTTCAAAAACCACAAATAAACAGATTGAATCAGGACATTTGGCAACTGCATGTGTTCTCTCTCTCTCTCTCTCTCTCTCTCTGTGTGTCATCACTACTATCTTATAAACACCTGTGAAGGTTTTCAATGGGTTTTAATGTATTCATTACAGCACAGGGAATTACTGAACTTTCTTTTCTGTCTAGTGGTTAGGAATAGTTGTGTGTCTGTAAAACAAGGTGATCAGTCTGAGCTATGGTAAATGTATGTATGGCTATGATTCAGTACCAGCAACCACACAGTACCACAAAGTGATTCTGCCATGAAATATGAAATTCATTTTTGAAAGCTATACCAGCCTATTTTTATTTTGATACCAGGAAAAACCTAACCAAAAATAAAAGGAATGAAAAGAAAAATTTAGCAGAATGAAAGCAGCTTCAAAGCAATGTCTGAACCTTTTCGACCACCAAAAAACTCACCAGAAACTGAAAACAAGACATTTTTAATACATGAAGGTCATAACAGAAACTGTTGAAATACTGCTCACCAACTGTGCCAAGCACTGCAGAAATTAAGAGTACATGCATCATGGGAAATCTTCTTGGTGACAAGACAATGCTCAAGCAAAAAATGACTTTAGCAAATTGGCAGCAAATAAAATAAGTAAGTATTGCTTAAAAATTTAGACCTATCCAGCGCTATCAATTTATGGTGGAGAGGTTTTATTCAAGAACAGAGATCAAATAAAAATTATTAAATAGTTTTTCAATAAAAATTGTTTTCTGGAAAATTTGGTTGATGTTTTGTTAAAGAAAAATATGACTTAACATTATATTTATGCATTTAATTGCACTGGGCAATAGATAGTGGGCCCTTATAACTACTAAGCTTAAACTTACCAAGTCTAAATATATGAAAGGTATACAGTACAGTGATAAAATGTGTATACAACACAAAGTAGCCATAAATGGCCACAAGATTTTTATCATCCGCTGCCCAATGGCACTTGAAAAATCACCAATTTTAATCTTTAGCTGAAGTTTTACTTTTGCTCAAGAACACTGCATTGTGATATAAAGTATTTCAAAATTGTAGGGAAATGAATTTGTGAATTGAGGGACAACTCATTTTATTTAACACAATCTTGACAATAGACAAAACAAAAGTGTGACACATTGTCAAGCTTTAAAAATTGAAAATGAATCCTGAAGATGAGATAATAAATTTATATCACAAGGAGCTGAAAAACTAATCAAGGCTCTAAAAGAGAATAAAAATTCATTAATATGAAATTGTTAAAAATTTATGTAATCGTCTTACATTGAGAAATAGAGAAAATGTAGTTCTGGTGAAGGAGAATCTTGTTTGGATAAAAATGAATCGCAGGCACTACATGTCCTGAAATCAAAGCTTCAGCTGAAAATATGAATGAAACACTAGGAAGTGATGCCATATATTTGGATGAACTCTTTGGTTAAGTGGTAGTTAGTTGCCAAGGCATTTTTGTCTTCAAGTTGTGACACCTGAAAAATTAAGAATATAAAGTTGTGAAGAAAAATGGGTTCTACTACTTGATCATTTCAAAAACCAGGACATTTCTGTTAAAATGTCAGCAAAGTTGTGAAGTAAACTTTCAGTCTATCAGGTACTTCTGTTGAAAGGGTATTCCCTGTGATAAACAATTGGTGAAAGAGGTAGACTGGCTAAATCAACATTGAAAGGTTTTATGTGCTGTAAAGTGAACACTGAATTATGCTGCATTGAATTTTATGACAAAATTAAACCATTTTTTAAAAGAGGCTCATGCCAGTAACAAATATGGTTTCAACCAGTTGATTGTTTGTAGTCTGTCTGTGTGTTACTACATCATCATCATTGTCAACCATTATCAATCCACTGCTGGACGAAGGTCTCCCCAAGTGTCCTCCACAACGGTCTGTCTTGTGCCAGTCTCCTCCATGTCACCCCTGCATACTTTCGAATTTCATCCACCCATCTCCCATGTGGTCTTCTTCTGGGTCTTTTCCTGTCCCTTGGAATCCAATCTAAAATTTCGGCTGTCCATCGATGATCTGTCCTTCTGGCAGTATGTCCAGCCCATTGCCATTTCAGGGATTTAACTCTGATCATGATGTCTTCCACTCTTGTCATTTTTCGGATCCACAAGTTCCTCTTCTTATGTCTCCTGGTTACACCAAGCATGCACCTCTCCATGCTTCTTTGAGTTGTCTGCAGCCTTTGTATGTCTCTTTTAGTTAAGGTCCACGTCTCTGCACCATACGTAAGCACTGGAAGGATGCATTGATCAAACACTTTTCTTTTAAGACATAATGGCATATTGCTCTTGAAAATGATGCTGTTTCTTCCAAAAGCTCTCCAGGCAAGTTTTGTACGCCGATTAATTTCTTCATCAATGTGACCCTCACTTGATATCTGCTGTCCAAGATTAGTGTACGTGTCTGTTATCTCCAGCTTTTCTCCATCAATCGATAAATCTTCATTTCTTGTAAAAGCATTGAACATCACTTTTGTCTTCTGAAAGTTCATTTTTAATCCCACTTCTTTACTCTTGTCAGCAAGTTCCTGGATCATACTCTGCAGCTCTGATGGGCTAGTTGCAAAAATGACTACGTCATCAGCAAAATGAAGGTGGGTTAGATAATCTCCATTAATCTTTATCCCCTTGTTTTCCCAGCTCAGCGACTGAAAAACACCCTCCAATGTGGCATTAAAGAGCTTCGGAGATATGGTGTCACCTTGTCTCACACCCTTTCCAATTTTTACGTGTGTTGTATTTTCAAACAGCCGAATCTTTGCACTTGCATTTTCATAGATGTTATTAATAATATTAATGTATGCAACTTCAATACCGCAGGTTTTCAGAGCCATTGTAACTGCTGATGGTTTCACCGAATCAAAGGCTTTTTCATAATCGATAAAAGCCATGCACAATGGAAGTTCATATTCCCTCGCTCTTTCAATTAGTTCTCTCAGCACGTGGATATGATCTATTGTGCTGTAGCCACTCCTGAATCCAGCTTGTTCTCTCGGTTGAGCCATGTCCAGTGTTACCTTCAAGCGGTGTGAAAGAACTTTAGTGAAGATTTTATAAACTACTGATAGGAGGCTGATAGGTCTGTAGTTTCCGAGATCCTCAATGTCACCTTTCTTATGTAGCAGGATCATTGTAGCGGTGTTCCAATCCTCAGGAATCTTTCCTTCATTAAGGCATCGAGTGAAAATTTGGGCGAGTACTGTTTCGATTTCTCCACTTGCTTCTTGTATGATGTCTACAGTAATTCCATCTTCTCCTGGAGCTTTTCCTCGCTTCATGTTCTTGATTGCATATGCAACTTCTGCTGGAAGGACTGGAGGAACTCTGGTACTGGTATCTTTCATGATGTCTGGAGTGCATATATCATCCCTTTCATATAATTTGGAGTAGAAATCTTTCACTCTTGTCAAAATTTCGCCTCTATTTCTTGTTACAGAACCATCTTCTTTTCTCAGTGCCATAATCTGTTTTCTTAACTTACTGAGATGTCCCTTTGCTATCTTTAGGCTTTGGTTGTTTTCAATTGCTTTCCTCACTAGTTCACAGTTGAATTTCCTTACGTCTTCAGTGATACTTTTTCTTACTGTCTTGCACAGCTCTATATATTCCACTTTGGAAGTCACATCTTCTTTAGTTGTCCTCATCTCTCTTCTTTTTGCATCAACATTTTGGTTTTTCCTGATAATTTGTTCACATGCAACTTGTTCTTAGACCCAGCTAATTTTGTTGCTGTTTCCATAAGAGCTTTGGTTACTTTTCTGTTAACTTCAGAGATGTCCACTTCTTCCGATGTTAGGCCTTCTAAAGCAGAGAACCTGTTCTTCAGTTCTAACTTGAAGGTATTATGGTGTTTTTTAAGGTTGGTTATGTCAATAGATTTTGTTTGTCTTATGAGCTTGCCACGTTCAAGTTTAGTGTTGAGGTGCATCTTACATCTCACCAATCTATGGTCACTACCTGTGTTGAACTTGTTTAGCACACTGCAGTCTTCTATGACGAATTTTTTGTTACACATAATAAAATCAATTTCACTTGTCGTCCCATTTGGATGTCTCCATGTCCATTTCCTGTGTGGCTTTTTCTTGAAGAAGGAGTTCAAGATGAAAAACCCTTCTGCCTCTGCAAACTCAACGAGAGTATTTCCACGCTGGTTTCTGTTGCCATGACCGAATTTACCTACTGAAGTTTCATTCTGTTGCCGTTGCCCTATTTTTGCATTGAAATCTCCCATAATTATTTTCAAGTGCTGCTTACCTTTATTATTTAGATGACAAATTTCCTCATAAAATTCTTCAATTTCTTCTTCAGGATGACTTGTGGTGGGTGCATAAGTTTGAATAATCTGAGCCTGGTATCTTTTCGAGAGTTGGATAACAAGTCGTGCAGCTCTGTCAGAGGAACTTTCAACTTCTACAACTTTATCCTTCAGTTTCTTGTTTATTATAAATCCAACACCACTAGTTCTGCCAGTATCTGTCCCACGATAGTAGAAGAGATGTCCACTTTTCAGTTCGATGAGATCTTCTCCTTTTCTCCTTACCTCACTTAGCCCCACGATGTCCCACTTGATCCTTTGTAGTTCCTCTTCCAATTCAAGAAGCCTTGATTCAGAAGATAGGGAGCGTCCATTGTAAGTAGCCAAGGTCAGCATCAGATGGCAGCCTAGTCCGGTCCTCCGGGGATTCTTAGCACCCTCTGCCTTCATGTCGCACTGGCCGCTGCCTTGGCCAGGTACATTCCAGCTGCCGGAGACTGAGGGCCAAGATTTAAGTTGTGGAATCATTTTGGAGGGGTTTGGCCATAACTCACCACGCTGGCCAAGCGGGTTGGTGAGTGTGGGATAGAATTTCCTCTAATCCCGATGGTATAGTTATACCGCTATGGGCGGTCGTCAGAGCCCCTTTAGTGGGAACAGGATGCACCACGAGAAGGCGGGGTTGACATTTGTCAAGGAGAGGCTGTGATGTTACGCATCACCTGACCTTACATCCCGTGTTACTACATACATACCTATATATCACTAAGCTGTTCTCTGAGATTCAGAGGTGAATCATTCCATGCCAAATCAACAAGTTCCGAAAAATTTTCAAGCAACCCCACCTTGGATTTTCACTAAAAATTTTGTGTGTGTACATATATGGAAAAAATCGAGTTTCCCTGAATTTTGGGTTTGAGACTTTAAAACTGATGCTGTAAAAAATACTTAAAATTTATGCAAATGAGGGGCAGTGCATAATTTGTGTTATTTGCACAACTTCTGTTCTAATAAACATTGGTCTGAAATTTGGCTGTTTATAGTTGTTTTTGATGCTGCATACAAAAATGCAAACTGAGTTATTCTATCATAATCAATTTTCATACACTGCCGGACAAATGCTAAGGACGGATGACAATAGCAACGATAGCAACCATAAAATGGAAGGCAGGAAAATATGGAAATTAGCATAAGTGCGGTATACAGTAAAACGTGTTGTGCGTATGCAAATTTTGGATTGCCGAACTTGTTCGTGACGTCATAGCGCTGATAAGAGATATAAAGGATTTGACGCGTATTGACCGTTGTTGTTCAAACACAAAGTTGAAAGGGAAAGAATCAATTGACGAACTTGCAATTTTCAGTATGTCTTCCCGACATCACCTAGATGATTTTACGCGTGGCCGTATTATTGGCAAGATTGGAGAAGGGCGAAAAATAACAAATGTTGCCAGGGAGTTCGACGTCAGCCACAGTGTTGTTTCAAGGCTTTGCAAATCATTTCAAACAAATGGAGAGTGTAGTAAACGCCACGGGGGAGGTCGTGTTCGCAGTACGACACCTGCAGAAGATCGGTACATAGTGCTATCAACAAAAAGACACCGGCGCAGCACAGCTAGTGAGGTAGCAAATCAGTTTATGGCTGCTACTGGCAAGCGGATCTCCCGAAAAACTACCGCCAGACGTTTGCCTGAAGGAGGACTATACGCCCACCGTCCTGTTGTGGCATCACATTGTCCAGACGTCACCGTACCGCCCGTTTGCAATGGTGCCATCAACATCGCAATTGGACTGATAACGACTGGTCTGCTGTCCTCTTCTCAGATGAGAGTAGATACAGTCTATCGTCTGATTGTCGACGACAACTGATCTGGCGTGATAGTGGTACTGCATATTGTCCAGCAAACATACTGGAAAGGGACCGATATCTGACATGTAATGTCATGGTATGGGCTGGCATCAAGATCAATGGCCGTACGTCCCTCTATGTGCTACCAACTGGGACTATGACTGGCCAACGATACATTAATGATGTTCTGCTACCTCATGTTCGCATGTCCCGTGGTGCTGTCGTTGATAGATTCATTTTCATGGACAACAACGCATCATGTCATCGAACAGTCGCTGTCCAGGAGTGTCTTGAGAGCGAGGATATTCAACGCCTCGTATGGCCAGCACGTGCTCCAGATCTGAATCCCATTGAAAATGTGTGGGATGCTTTGGGGAGGAGTCTTGCTGGTCGCCAATGCCCTCCAATAAACAAGGACACCCTCATCCGTGCACTGACAGAGAAATGGGATAAATTACCCCAACAGCTGCTTGATAATGTTGTGCAAAGCATGACACGACGTGTGGAATCTTGAATCGCCCTCCATGGTGGCCATATCCCGTATTGACATCTTACGCCGGAACGCCAGCGGAGGGTAATTGCATTTTTTTCACGTTTACGTATTCTGCACAAAATGGCCTGTTTGTCCCTTGAACACGTTCCAAAGCCTTCTGGATTTCAGAGCACAATAAATTGTCTTTCTTGTAATGTCCTGGCATTCTGACATTATTTTATTTCACTTGGCATCCAACCACACTTACTTTTTTATGCGCTATATAGCCGTTTATGATCCGTCCTTAGCAATTGTCCAGCAGTGTAATATGGCAAAAAATATGGGTGCTCTTATGGCCCACTCCAACGGGGCACACCTCAGAGAAGCACAATTTTCTTTTTTTCTATAAAAAGATTAAAATATCTTAACTTGAATCTAAAAGTTTTGAGAAAGAGAATTTTTTTTGGACATGTAAATTTTGCCATATACGTGTCATATTAACAGTGTAAGAGAATGAATATATTTTAATTTTTGAATAATTTCATCATTTAGTTGCTTATATGATATGAGCACATTCAAAATATCAAATAGAAAAACCCCACACAGATATTACTATAATATTTACTTACCTAATTACTGTTTTATAATGATTTAGTGAATATAAGTACGGTACAACAGAAATGTGGGTGTATCTTTAAAGGGGTTCTTATATTTTTTCTGCTGAAATTAATGTTAACTGATAAAGAATGGAATATTTGAACAATTCACTCTACTCCCCTGTTTCAAGTTTTCGTAGACTTCATATTTTCTTTGGTTTTTAACAAACAGCAATTTCACTTTTTGCTGCAAGCTTGAGTTATGAAAGTAATGTTGCCTTCCACTTGGTGCCATTGGGCAGTAAACTTTACAAAGCAGTCTGCATTCAGGAATCCAACATTTGACTTCCCTTTCTGGCCAAAAGTGTGAGCCCAAAAGTTTTTTTTTTTTAAAGGGTAACTTTTATTTAAAGTTTCTGCTTCCAAATTTCATGTTGACAAAATCATTGTCACTATCTAATGAGTTAGAATCTGGCTCAAGTTCATCGGTGGCACACGTTGGACAGATTTTTCAACCAGGTTTTATATCACTTTTTGATTTTGTTGAAAGTTCACATGCTTTATCAGCAAAAATTACTCTCAGGTCTTTTGTAATTGTTGACTTGCGTCTTTTATATGGATCACAACATTTCCTTTGGTATTCACTAAATTTAATTAAATATACCTTTTGGTGATGAAAGCAAATTGTTGAATTGGAATCATTCAGCAGTAGATTTGTACTTTGTGATAAAAGATTTCTGTTTCTGGTTGAAAATTTACTAATTTGAAGAAGTGCAGTTTTTCCATGAGTGCATACTGTCTTATAACAGTCTGCACTAGTATTTATTAACTGACCAATAGACCATATTTCAGATGTCATGGAACGTACTTCAGACTTTTCCATATTTCATGAAAACTGAGATACTTAACTTCCTTCTTATTCAAATAAACAATTCCACATTTGAAAATACTGTTAAATTATTTAATGCTTCTACTCATTTATTTTAGCAAAATGTACGAAAACAAAAACTATGTCTCAACTGATCAGAAAAACATACAAAAAATGCAGAACTTAGAGTTGGACCTCTCACTATTTTAATGACGGGAATGCTACAATGAACAAATGAAGCCAATGAGAGGAATGGACAATTTTCTCCTTTTCTGTTACATGGTGAAGAGCTGTTCAGGGGAACTAGAACTGGACACTCACTTTTTGACCTTTAAGCTTAAGAGGGCCATAAAGTTATTTATGACTCTTTGAAGGACAACTCTCATTCCTGCTGACAGCATTCCTCCCCAACACAAGCCTGAAAACTGACTATCCACATACCAGTGCTGTAGAGAATGAGTCACATCACAGGGAAGCTTAGGTACTATAATCAAGCTTACTTTTTCAATGTTTAGGTACATTTCTCTCAGAATCCATCAAAGATTTCAATCTTATATTTTTACTACATATACATACAATGTATTTGTACACTGGTGTGCAAAAATTAAGGACGAAGAGGAGAAATTAGCATAACAGCGGAACCAGCAGGCAGAACGGACCGAAAGACCACTCAAGAGATAGACTAGGGTCCGGTACGGTAGGGCATGCACATATATGCAGCATGACATGGGAGGGGGAGTGTCGAAAGGGTGTAAAAAAGCACATGGGCGGCGTATGCTCAGCAATTCGGTGAAAGCTATTGCACGGTGTACATCGGTTTGAACGACGTCGAGTTGCTGCCACCGTGTGATAGCGCCAACAGCCAATCCAGTATACAACATCTGGATGACTTTACCCGAGATTGCGTCATTGGGAAGTTGCAAGAAGGTCGAAGTGTGACTAGTGTGGCCGAGGAGTTTGGGATCGCTCACAGCATCGTTTCACGAGCTTGGAGAGCATTTCAAATGACAGGAACAGCTGTCCGAGAGTTTAGCAGTGGTCGTCCACAAGCAACCGCGGCGGCGGACGACCGGTATATTGTCCTACGGGCGAGAAGAGGCAGACGGCAGACAGCGGGAGAAATCGCAAGTCACATGCAACAGACAATTGGGACGTCCGTTATTGCGTTTTACCATGGCCAGGAGGCTGCACAAAGGTGGTCTATTTGCACGACGGCCAGTACGGTGTGCGTGCCATTAACACCTGCTCATCGAAGACAGTGGTTTCTGCAGTGCCAGAAACACAAGAACTGGACACATCAGCAATGGGGTTGAGTTCTCTTTACGGATGAGAGCTGATTTAGTCTGATGAACGATTCTGGACGTATACACATCTGCAGAGAGCAGGGAACACGCAATCACACCTCCAACATCATCGAAAGGGACCGGTTTGGAGGTGGCGGAGTTCTCGTTTGGGGCGGTATCATGCTCGTTAGCTGTACTGACCTCCACATCTTCCACGGAGGTTCAGACACTGGTGTCCGCTATTGTACCGAGGTTCTCCTGCCTCACGTGAGTCTGTTTAGAGGTGCTGTGGGTCCCGAGTTCCTCTTCATGGACGACAGCGCTACACCTCATCGTACAGTGGCTGTCGCAGAGCTGTTGGAGAGTGAAGATATTCAACGCATGGAATGGCCTTTAAGGTCCCCGGACCTAAATCCAATTGAACATGTGTGGGACCTTCTCGGGAGACGCTTGGCAGCACGTCACCAGCCGCCAGCAACAATTCCGCAACTGTGATAGGCACTACAAGAGGAATGGGCCGCGATGCCTTAACAGCTCCTTGACAACCTCGTCCTCAGCATGGACGTAGGAGACGTAAATCCTGCAACGCAGTCAGAGGTGATCATATCCTCTACTAAAGACTGGATTTTTCTTGGCAGCCGCCTGTCACATGGACGTTTCTGTCCAGTTGTGCTCGAAGCTGCCTTTTGTATTCCTTGTTTGGACGGTTTTGCTCACTTGTCCCATATTCTTATATCTTGGGGATCTTATGGTATGATTTGAGTCGATGTGGAGCACTTCTGCACAACGTTACATTCGAAAAACCATCTCGTCCTTAATTTTTGCACGCCAGTGTACAAACAGACGAGGTGGATTAAAAGTATCTCATTTTTAAAAATAAAAATGTGTCAATTTTTGGGAAAAATTATGTAATACACATTAAAAATTTGTAAATTTTCAAAAAATTAAAATATTGATAAAAGCTCTTGTTAAAATGTGTACAAGTTTCCTATAAATAACTGGTAAAATTTTTGCTAAAAATTTTGGATAGCTTTTGAGAAAAATGTACTTAACAAAAGGCCTATTTAACATGGGCTCCAATGGAGCATACCGGTCACCCTTAAAAAATTTGAAACAATATAAGACAGCAATTCTCATTCTTGAAACTTTTGTATTAACAGTGATAGTTTTTAACTTTATTTTTTCAAAATACCAACTTCCTCTGACAAGCGCCCCGCCACATACTGGGCCCCAAGCAACCCCCATACAGTTGCCATATCTTGAAAACTATTTGATGTAGTTACATGAATTGCATTTTATGTGCAGCAACAAAAACTACATTAAACATCCAAATTTCATGCATTTATCTTTAATACATCAGAAGTTAGAGCAGAAAAACAAAAAAGTATCTCAGAGGCCTTAATTTGCATAATTTTAAAATATTTTTTTCTCCAACCATTGTAATATCTAAAGTCTGAAATTTGGGGAAACAGTTTTTCTTGTGTATCTGCTGAAATAAAAATTTAAATCTGGGTTGGGGCAGCTTGGACCACTTGTTGATTTGACATGGAATGACCCAGGTTAGCTCCACAAAGAAAAGACAAACTACCAGATAATTTTTATCTGATTATTTACTTAATGTTGTCATATAGAACTTTTCCATTTACGGTGATTTAGACACACAACTCAGGCTTCACTGACATCCATCACACGACACACACAAGATCTTCTATACTTCATACTCATTATCTTTTTCTCATGCCGACATTCCTGAATCTGATCCTCACATGACTTCCTTGGATTTCCTCTGCTTTTCCTTTATGCTAATTGGGCCAAAAAAATTCCGTAGTAAGCATCTTATCACTCATTCTTTGAACATGCCCAAACCACCGAAGCATATTAGTCTCCACCTTGCTAACAACATTTTGCTTCACATTACACAATTTCAAAACATCTTCATTCCTCACATGATCAGAACATGTCTTGCCACAAACCCCCATAAGTAATGCATTTCTCCAGCAAACAAAGGACTCCTATGTTTCTTCTGTAGTACCCAGGTTGTGCTGCCATACATCAGAGTAGGAACAATTACACTTTCAAACACAGCCATGCGGGACTTCCTTGAGAACCCATCATTCCTGTGAAAACCTCCCAAGGCAGCTATGACTTTCAATGAAGAATACTCTCCTACTAATTTCACCATCCAATTTGTTCTCTCTGTCAAACATGCTTCCTAAATACACAAACTCATTCACCTAGTCAATCACGGTGCCATTTAGACTTATGTTACATTCAGTACTACCAGTTTCCCCCTCAAAAACCATAACTTTGGTTTACCCTTATTAATACTCAGTTTGAATTTCATGCAAACTTCGTACATCTGGGACAACATACTCTGCAACTCACTTTTGCTCTCTGGCAGCCAGACTGTGTCATCAGCACACAAGAGTCTGCACACATGGATATGACCAAGACATAAACCAGTATTATCTATTTTGGCATCACGCATGCATGCGTCCATAAATATATTAAACAGCCATGGTGACATTACACAACCTTGCCTGACTCCTGCACCAATAGATACCCATTTTGATAAAACACCATTCACTCGTACACAAGCTCTACTACCAGCATACATGGCTTTTACACTATTAGGTAGACTCCCAGTAACACCATATTCATTCAATACCTTCCACAGAAGTGTCCTATTTACTCAGTCGTAGGCTTTCTCTAAATCTATGAAGGCAGCAAAAACTTCCTTACCAACAGCCAGATACTTTTCAGTCATCATGCGTAATGCAAAAATCTGGTTAGCGCAGGCTTTGCCAGGCATGAAACCACTCTGAGCATCCCATACTTTCACTGATGTAAGACTTAGTACTTTCTAAATAATGACCACACCAAACACTTTCCCCGGCACACTAAGTAGGCTAATACCACAATAGTTCTTGCAGTCCGTCTGATCACATTTTCCCTTATACAAGGGAACAATGATAGCATCCTTCCAATCCCGAGGGACCATTCCTAGATCCCAGCACAACTGGCAAATTTCAGTTAACCAGTCAATTACAGAGTCGCCACCATATTTCAACATCTCAGCAGTTATGCGCCATCAACTCCTGGAGCCTTACCATTCTGAAAAGATTTTACAGCTTTACACACCTCTTCTCTTGAGATCACCCTTGTGCTTCCCTCCTTCACTGTGACATCATCTGTTTCTGCCTCAGAATCACCTTTGCTTTCCTGATCTAATAACTCACAGAAGTATTCACCCCATCTTTTACTTAACTCACTGGGCTCCCATATCATTTTTCCAACTTGCAACTTTGTTTCCCCTATTTTTCTTGAGTCTCACGAACTTCCAGAAAGTCTTTCTATCTTTCCAAAAAGCCAATTCATGCTTTTCCACCTTGTCCTTTTTATCTTTTGCCTTACTCTGGCAAACCAGCTTAGCTGCTTCACTCTTTTTGCAATGGCATTCATCCACAGAAACTCTACCTTGCAACATCCCCAAATAGACATCCTTCTTTTTCTTTACTGCCTCTTTAATCTCACCATTCCACCAATAATCACCTCTATCGTTACCCACTATTGTGGTACCACAGACCTCCTCAGCAGCAGTAACAACACAGTTCTTAAAACATTCCGACTTCTTTTCTACATCCCTCTCACCAGACTTCAGCTCCTTCAGTCGTTCTCTGAGTAAGTTAGCATAATGCTGATGATCCTCAGGAAGCCTTTCAATCTTTATTCTTTCTACCCTAGGCCTCTTCCTATTCCTTTTTCTCCAACTAACATTCAGTTTCACTCGTGACACTACCAAGCAATGATCAGAGCCAACATCTGCACTTCTCATCACACGAGTGTCAACAACTAAGTGTTTCAGACGCCGATCGTAAACAACAAAATCTATAACATTCTTCTGACCAAGAGTACGATTTTCCCAAGTATATGTGTGGATATACTAGTGGTTGAAAAACGCAGACGCACCAACCTTCAAAATCTGAAAATCAGAAGATTTTTACAGCTCATAAAATCACATGAGCGCTATTTTTTTTTTTTTTTTTTTATCGACATTTTCCAGACATAGGAACAATTTTCCAGATGTATTATTGGTGCACTAAAAGTTCTGGAGAAAAAAAAAGTGGGAGCAAAATCAACCCCCCCCCTTATTGAAATTCGTTTTTAGGTTCGTCGATTCCACAAGGTAATGAAACCTAAAATGGCTTGCATGTTGTGTTTTACAAGTAAAATAGCAGCCTACTGTTTTTCGTTTCTTTAGGTTGTGCATGAAGGAGAAGACAACAAAAAACATTGTACCAACATCATTTTCAGGGATCATAGCATACTTCTGGAAAATTTTAGGTAGGAATTTTAGGACTTTTTAGAAAAATTTTAGGAGTGTATTTCAATAAAAACTAGATGTATATAACAACTCACCCTTCAACCATATATACTGATAGACTGCGCATGACATCAAAATTTCTGGCTCCAACATAAAATCACATGACAACAGTCAAAAAGATGGGTTACACCTGCTGTGCTTATGGTTGCTCTGAGCGATATAATAAAGAAAGTTCTATGATTTTTCATGGGTGAGAAACAAATTAAATACCTAAGTCAATAAAGTTCAATTACTTAACCAGAAACTTGCAGCTATTGATATAAAAATATAGTAACTTAAGAAAAAAATGGAATGCATGTTCCAAATTCTTCGCAAATGTTCATCACATTATAAATCACAAAATGTAAACAACCCGATCATGCATGTATATAGCTCATAAGTAAACTTACCTACAGAGTTTTCATTATATATGAGGCGCATTCACATAATACACCGAAAACACTGAAGTTCTGCAGCCTAAATTAGTAATCATAACAGCATTTTTACACGAAATTTGGAGTCTGATGATGACGTGCCCAATGTTTGAGCCATGGCAGCTTTGATGCAGCTATTGCCAATGCGCAGTCCTTTAGTATATATGGTCGAAGTTCACACCCAAATTTTTTGCATAACGTCTAATGTCTAAAGTTTAAGTATGATTTACTTCTAATGTTCAGTTCTTATCTTTTCACGTGTTATTATCATATTCAAGTATATTTACCACATTCAAGTTTCACTTTGAACATTAATATGCTGTTGAACCAGAAGCAATTCACGATTTTCACAGTAAAGTTTTCAGGTTTCACATTAAATTATAATATCCTAAAAAGGTAATTGAAAACCAAGAACTATGTACAATTGTTCACTAAATTACTTTTTTCATATTATTGTTTTAACCTTTTCCTGATTAGCCTATCTTTTTCTGCTTCCACCACAACTAATTTACTTTCAGTTTTCTTTATTTCAGCTGAACCTTGTATGATCAAGTTAGAGGCAACTGCTATTTCAACAGTATTTTGTTTTTCTACAGCTTTTCTCATTCTTTCTGTTCCCTCTTGAATTACTGCTAGGGAGGCTTCTTTATCTTTTTTAAGCCTATTTATTTCTGCATCATTTTTTTTATTTTGTCATCAAACTCAGCTTTTCTTTTTTTCTCTAGCTGCTTTTCCTTATTTTCCCTCTCTTTCTACTTCCTTTCTTTTACCTTTTTTATTCTTCTTCCTTCAGCTTATCAACATACTCTTTATAAAATTTATGTGAATCACGAACACTATTTAACAAATTTCTTGTTATGGGAACTTTACTTACACATCCATAGTGTTTAATGGCCCCTTTAACTATTCTTAATGATGTTATAGTTGAGTCTTTTAAGTTCGTCTTGTCCTTCCTTAACAGAGCAGTGTTAACCAAAAATCCCCTTTCTGCATCAGCATTACCATGAGGTAAAACTAATATTGACTTGATGAGTTTAGCAAGATTTGAGTATTTTTCTTTTCCGCTAGAGTCTTTAATACTAAATATATTACGCCAGTAATGATTCAATTCGCATTGGAATATGCCCTTCCTCTGAAAATTTCACTAGTTCATCTAGAGTTGGCTTATCGCAATTTAAAAGTTTCCACTCTTCTCTTACTCTATCAATTTGTTCCTCAGAAAGATGCAAAACACTTGAAATTCTGGTTATTTCCGAAAGTCCTTCAGTGACTGAAAGTTGAGTTGACTCTTTCTTTGGTTCTTTTACCTTTAAAACTTCTATGTCTCTTAGCTTTTGATTGCAGAATGGCAAATTTGACTTTAAATATTTTGTGGTTGCAATTAGTGATGATCTTACATCTAAGAGAAATAATTTCTGCCTGGTCTCCTGAACATTCCTGAGGAGATTTTTTTCTTCATACCAACTTCTAACTCCCTAGTTTTTTCCATGAATTTTTGTTTTCAAAATCTACATTCTTTAGGTCTTCTCCAAATTTCCCTGCAATAACATCATCTTGGATAAACTGAGCCATAACATTCCTCATTAAAGTATTTAAATCAGAATATAACTGGTGTATTTTTGGTTCTTCACTCTGATAACATAATGAAAACTTTTCAAAATTTTGGTGTGTAAATGAAATTAATGCTAAATAGCAAGGAGTTAGCTCATTTTTCAGGAAACAGTGAATTCTTTTATACCTTGCCGAATTGCGTAGTTGTTTTTCAAATATTTTTTGAGATGGCAAGAAGTTTAAAAATATTCTGTAATATTTAGCCATTGATCCAAGAGCCTCTGGGCTACAGAACCAACGGTTAACCATCTGTTGCTGACATGACGCAAAAGAAATTTGGCTGTGACCAATGTTATATCCTCGACAAATTTATAATCCTCTCGTCTTGCAGCACTACTCTTTAAAAAGGAATGCATATCAGTAGCAAATTCGTCAAAATCTATATTTAAGCTTGTCAAAAAAATTTTAAATGCATTACTAACAACATGCAGGTTGCAAAAACCTAGTTCCAAAGATTTCTGGCCTGTTTCTTGTTTTACAACTTCATTGAATTTGTGTAAAAAGCACTTATTTACATTTGGGCTGTCCATGGACACACAAATAATTCTGTTCAACGAAATATTGAAGGATGATAACACATCAAGAATTTCTTTTAGCAAACTATCTGCTGTTGCATGAACCAGAAAAATGCTTGTTAGGTATCTGCAAGAAACTGAATTTATTTCTGAAGACCAGTACCTGAGATACACATCCAACTGTCGTTTCACTTGTGTATTTGTAGTTTCATCAAATGCTATAGTAACCTTTCCTGGGCTACTAGATGCAATGTCTTTTTTCAAATCCTCTTCAAAATATTTTGACAATCCATGTGATATCACATAAGCAACTTTGTTTTCTTTAAGTTGCATTTTGGCTGCAATAGCAGAATCAGGAAACATTTCTTTGAAAAGTTCAACTGTTTCAGTGCATGAAACAAAAGACATATTGTCCTTAGCAACTTTCATGGCCCATAATGCTTCGGCTTTAGCCAACTGTAAATCATGACTCAGTACTTCACTAATATTTGTTTTGGGCTGAAGATCCCGTCCTCCAAAGGCTTTCACAGGATGGACTTATTTTGAAATTTACTTTGAAATTTCTGCAAATGTTTTTTTTTTTCCTTTATGATGCGCTTTTACTTGTGAAAAGCCACTATTAGAAATGTTGAAAATTTCTGAACACAATATACACTTAGCAGAAAATATTGTTTCAGTTGCAGAACACCATTCTTTCAAATTCACTCCGTCCAATTCTTTGGCGAGCCACGCATCTTGAAATTTCGTTTTGGATTTAGGCAATAATTTAGGCATAACACTTGTATTGGATTTAGGCATAACACTTGTATTAATAACCAAAAAATGAAAGGGAAGTACAAAAACATGTTCCAATATTGCAAAACCAGACAACTTCCCGAAATTTGGCTGCGAGGATGTCAGAAGATAGGAAAAAAAAAAAAAGCAGGTCACCACTAGAGAACTGAACCTGCACACAGCACAGAGAACACCATAAAAGACGCAAAACCAGAAACTATCATACGCATCTCACGCAAGTTCAGTCAAAGCGAGTCGGAGCCGAGATATATTGCGCATCGAAGGTCGCTGTCGCCGACGCACAATCGAAGGTCAATGATCATGTGCTCTACTGCCTGCCACGATAACACTCAGCTACCATCCCATCGTCATTACCGGAGGTTACGGAAGGAGACCACATGTTTCCTCTTTGCTTCCACCCACCTGCGGTTTACAATAACAAAACATCAGCAGAAAGAGGAGGTTCCACAAGGCATGTACAAAAATAAAGTACGATCTTCTGCGTGCCACGGAGTTCGTCTGCAAAGCGCAAACCAGGGGTGAAAATGACCCCTCCCCTTTTCCCTTAGATCTCTTGTTACTCTCGAAAACTGTCCGAAGGCAAAAAAGTGGAGCGCCCGCCCCGAGGCAAGTGCATCTCGATGGCGTCATTTTCCCTTCCTTCAGCAGCACAGCATATAGGCTGTGTTTCTACAATAACAGGTCTTTTTACCTTACCGCAATGGTAAATTTATTGGCGTTAATAACGGTTGTATTTTTAATAAATAAGCTTACGAAAATTTTAGGAAGAATAGCAAATTTTAGGTATAATTTTAGGAATTTAAGGAGGGTCACAAAATATTAGGAATTTTAGGAGGAATGCGATCCCTGCATCTTTCATTATAAGGCGAGGCCAACTGCAACTTACTCCCTTTTGTTGTTAAAGTGAATTCACCTCAACTGTTATCATCACTTTGAATACGCTCGGCTCTGTTGAGGCGAGGGGTTGAAAGACTAAACTGCAAGAAGGCAGAGCAGCTCCCATCTGTCAATCAGTTACTGATCCTCCCCGGCATTCCAGTGCCAGAGCGGATGAGCTCTTTGCTGAAGGCGTCGTATGACAAATCAGACTGGGAGAACTTTTTTTAAAACAAATTTTTTCCAACTCATCTCAAACAATTGGTCCGAAGCCAGAGCTTACGCCACTGTGCCACCGGGGTGGCTTTCTTTTTGCAGATAAGAGAGAGAAAATACGAAACTGATTATCGTAATGCCGCCTTGCATCGACGCAGAAAGAAAAGATTTCACAGGTGGTTCAAAATCATGGGGGCTGATGGAATTTTGACCATCCTAATGGCTAACTCTCAGTGAAAATCAGGAGAATTTGACATTCATCCGGAGAGCAGGAGAAAGTGCTGAAAATCAAGAGTCTCCCTCCTAAATCCGGAGGGTTGGCATGTCTGAAAACATATTAGATAAATTCAGGGTTCGTACTCTTTTTGGGGGAAAAAATTCAAGGACTTTCCAGGCCTTTTCCAGGCCATATACAAAAAAATTCCAGGATGATTACTACGCTTTACAGTATCATGCTCAAATTAGTTTTTAAAAGCAATTTCAGTTTTAAGTAATAAAAATGATGAAAGATGCAAATGGATTAGGGATGATAGGGGGAAGGGAATAGAACTGTCCATAATTAGCATGTTCTCGTTGCGCTAGGCGCTTAAGCACTGCTGAATTCAGTCAGACCCCCAATGGTCAAATGATTGAAATGTGCTGATGTTCATGGAATGAAATGGTTGATCAGCTATGATAACCGCATAAAAGTTCGAAGGGGGGCGATTTCTTTTTTACGTTATGCAACATTCTACATTACTCCAGTATTTATCTTGTCATCATCAACAATAGCAATGTAACTACCACTTACGATCGCGGATATCGGCCAACTGAAAATCTGCCATACAACTAAGGGATACAACACACAGGTATCATGTTACAGTGTATTGTAATTGAAAAAAAAAAGATTTCAGAAATTAAAATCGAAAAAAAAAAAAACTTTCAGAAATTAATATCATCAAGTCATGGTGTTTCAAAAATCCGCTTTCCTTTATAATGTTTAAAAACATGTAATGTTTTCTTTTTTACCTGTCGTGTATAATAAAATGGGTTGATTTTTTTATGGAATCAGACGTCCATATGTCCAATTGTCTTCGTCTGAGTTCACACGTTAGCTACTGTGTACAAGTAGACATATTTTTTCAGCTCAAAAATATGTAGTTTTGTATGTATTCACAGTATAACTCATTCCGTATTCCCACAGAACAAAATTCAGCAGATACAAATGAAGAACATCAAGACCCACCCAACACCATGTTTCCGATTGTCTGCTGTTTATATTCAAGAAATGCGAATATGGATCAATGGTGAATGCAGCAACTATGGTTTTTATTTATTACCAAGAAAAAGGAGCCTGAAAGCTGTAAAGCTGAAACGGATATTTCTCCCCCTCCCGAAAACATTCCGATTAAGTTCAAACAGCAGGAGCACGCGTCCACGCACACTCAACCTCTGGAATGTCCTGATGGAACGGCTTCTTTTCATTTGGCACATCGCCATAAATCACCACCTGCAGCTCACTGAAGTGTCTTCCTAATTCACAGTAACTATAGGAGAAAACGCAAAAAAAAAAAAATGCTGCCCAATTTTCGACAAAATGACCAAATTTACGTCATAACGTTGCAATTTACTAAAATACGTTTATCTGCTGAATTTCGCCTAAATCCATTGAAAACTTTTTAGATTTTTTTATTAAAACAGTAACTCAGACATCTGAATAAAAATGTATGTTTGTAATTAAAATAGAGTCCATATCATCACAGAAACAAAATTTAAGGATCACTCTGTTTAAATAAACCATGGCATCTAAAAAAAAATAATTTGCTTGCTTTTCCCGTAATTTATAATTGCAGTTTCTTTTTTTTGAATCCGATTTTGCAACGGAAGATTTTTTTTTTTTTTTTGCATCTGCTAAAGTTTCAAACGGAATTCGGCGAAATTTGCACTAGAACTTTATTGTGATGTATTTTAACCACTGTAAAAATTTTACTGTGTTATTTTCAAAATTCCGGAAAATGGATTTCTGAAAATATCTCTTAGTCCTTTTGAGCCGTGGAAGTGATAAACAGGTGTTTGCTTTCTTCCCAACCAAGGGCTTCGGATCAGCGCTCCCAGCTGTCAATCAACCGTTGCTATGGTAACACCCTTTCTGCTCAAGGCTCACTGTCTAAAGAGGCACACATAATAAAAATTTCCAATGCTAACTTTTTAAGTTTTAAACCGATTCAAATGGAATTTTGGGAGTGAGCTTCTGTAATCCAATTATAGTAAATGTAAAAATTTCAGCCACTTTTGTGAAAAATTCGCAAAGATAGTTTTCTTATTTTTTATCATAAGTAGCCGAAGTCTCTTGAGGGGTGGGCCGGAAGCAAGCGTCTTAATGCAATAAACAAGGAGCAGATGAATGTGTTGTTCAGGCATACTCTTCACTGGTGGATGCCAGCTGACTTGGTAAACACGCGACCCCCTTGCAAATGCTAAATGTCTCTTCTTTCCCCTTCTGTTGTTTTCAGTAGTTGTCGGACGGACATCAAGCTCAGGGCTAGAGAATGCATCAAGCTCCCCTTCCCTAACAGACCTGCTAGTAATCATCCAATTTTATTGCACTGGAAGTAGTGCTTCCCCCCCCCCAGCCAAATTAGGATTTGGGCACATCCGAAACACCACTGTAGCCGGCGGTTTCTTTGAGAACAGAGAGGAACTTAAAAAAATTAAGGGGTAACAGTCAGTAACACGATTTCCTAAAAGGGCATTTTTTTAAGCACTAATTTCAAATTTCAAGGCTTTTCAAGACAGCATTAAAAAAATACCGTTTTTCCAGGATATTCCAGGCCTTGAAAACGTAATCATGATTTTCCAGGACTTTCCAGGTTTTCAAGCACGCGTGCGCACCCTGTAAATTAGATTATTAGATAACATATTAGATTTCAATGCAAAGTTCAATTAACCTTTCACCATTTTCATTTACACAAGGATCATTAAACTTACCCAGAGCATTGTCAGAAATTGCATTCTTCACACCTACTCGAGCATTGAAATCCCCTGCTATTATAACTTTCTCTTTAACACCGAACTGGCTGAAAATAAATAGCTTTTAGCTCATTCCAGAAATCCTCTTTCCTATCAGAAGATTCTGAGTCACAAGGAGCATACACTACAACAATTACTATTCTCTGAAGTTTCACTTTCAGACATATCCGAAGAATTCTCTCACTAATGCAGCTGTAATGGATCAAGTTGTTCATCTTTCCACTTAAAATCACACCTACACCAGCCTGTCCTCTCATATTATCCAATACTCCAGACCACACACTCACCATGGCCACACACTCTTCTACCCCCAATTTCCTTCTTTTTCATTTCACTTACACACAGCACATCCAATTTACACGTATTCATTTCTTCAATCATCTCATTCATCTTGCCATTTATACCTCTAGTATTCCATGCACCAATCTTGCACTCACTAAACCATGATCTCCTTCTCATGCACCTTTAAAAATTTTCAGGTCTATTCCGTGGTGGACCGTCCTCAAGTGTGGTAGGTCCACCGTATCCCACACTTGTCATTTTTTTTTTTTTTTTCATTTCTTTGTGCCATTTTAATCAGGTCAGTACATTAGTGTGGGGGATTAGCCCTCAGCTGATGGTTCCAGTTGGTCATTCAACCTAAGGATTCTGGAACAAAACCCAGCGAGTTGGTGTCTTTTTGCGAATGTCACACAGAACTAGCTGGCATCTCTCCAAGATTCACAGAGGCCTTAGTTGCTGTTCTGAGCGTCCCAAGGAGACAAACCCATCTCTCACTAAGACTTTCTATAGTAAATTATGTTATTGCTTCCCATTTACAGTATATGTTTCAGTCTGTACCAGATTCAAGCAGTCCTTTCCAGTAAATTGATTTGTTTTTCAGGTACATATAAAATTACACATATAGCTGTAATACTGTCAACATTTTTGAAACATTCCTTCTCTATGGGCTGCTATGTATCTCAGTTTGGTTGCATGAAAATATGCTATATAGTACTGACAAGTATTTTATTATAATAGCATAATTTTTGAAAATTACAATAACCATCCAGAACTTTATCCCAGTCATGTTACATATTGCTAGTGTTTTGAATTAAAAGAATTTGGTAACCCTAGCTATGAAAGTAATGTCAAGTAGCCAACAGTACTATACCCCCAATCCCTTGTCTGTATCCATGGATGCACTGCAGTCAGTGGGTGACAAGTGGCATACACTGATGACCCTAAAATTGCCCACTGTTTACTTTTTATGAGCAATCTTTAACAAATGAAGGATACTCTCCAATTGGAAGTTTTACAATATATTACATTTGGAGTTTGGAGAGGAAGCGGGGGCGGGATAACTTTTTCCACATTTGCCATAAAAGACATTGTCATCTCACTAATGGGATCAGTGCTCCAGAATTTGAATCAATACCATTAATTCCACATCATTAATATTCCCTGTTCGCCAAACAGAAATCACTCTTTCCAAATTAATAAGAGTCTCCGAAAAATTATCATCGGTCGCCACCGGGGATCGAACCCAGGGTCTTCCAGTTCGGCGCTAGACATGCTACCACTGCGGCTTCGAATTCTCCAGACTCGCACGTTATTAAAACTGCCAAACTACATGGCAGGTTACTTCACGGAGCCAAGCACAATGCTGGGGATTCACCAAAGATGGAAAGCAGCAACTGAACAAATAACTAGGAGGCGAATGGATAATTAATTCAAACACTCAACGTGCATCAGAACCACCAAACAGAAATCATTGCTCTTTCCACGTTCATAAGCGAGTCTCGGAAAGAACGCCACCAATGGGAATCGAATCCAGGGTCTTCCCAGTTACGTGCCAGACAAGGCACTACTGCACCACAGCGCCTTCGAATTCTCCAGACGCCCATGTGATTACCTGCCAAACTACATGGCAGGTTGTTTCATGGAGCCCCGCACAATGCTGGGGATTCACCAAAGATGGGAAGCAGCAACTGAACAAACAACTAGGAGGCAAATGGATAAGTAATTCAAACACTCGATGTGGAAAACACTGGACAAACACTCAACGTCCACGTCGAGTGTTTGAATTAATTATCCATTTGCCTCCTAGTTATTTGTACAGTTGCTGCTTCCCATCTTTGGTGAATCCCCAGCATTGTACGGAGCTCCGTGAAGCAACCTGCCATGTAGTTCGGCAGTTAATCACATGTGCTAAATATCCCCAAGTGATGCACTCTAAGATCTGATGATTTTACGAAGTCAAGACACTCGGCGAGATTGATTATTGCCTTTTTGGAAAACTTAAACTTCATAAACCTTTACATCCAGTACGACCATTAGTATCAAGCAAAAACAGCCCAACTAGAAATTGCACTTGCAAAATTCCTTAACCCCTTAATTTAAAACTCTGAATACTCCATTCACAGTACAGCTGCTGCTGTTTGAAGACTCAAACAATTTGATTCCCATGGTCAACCTTTCATTATGGTATCATTAGACATCGAATCTATGTTTCCGAATATTCCAATACCACTCGCACATAGCCTAATTAAATAAAAATTGGTTCAAGTCTCGCAATATACACCCCATGAAATAGAATCTATTATTTCTGCTCTCATTCTCATTCAACAAAGCAGTTACTTTAAATATAATTACATTTTTTACAAGCAACTTCGTTAGTTAGTTAATTGATTTTAGTGGCGCAAGGGCCAGGCTTGGCCAAAGAGCGCCAGACACAGAACTATCAGCTTAAGATTTTTAAAAGTGTGGAAAATGATTAAGAGCAGACAGGTTTGGTAAAAGTTAGAAAAGAGGATGATGAAAGCTGTGAAGACTAGTTAGTTAATTAGGTTTATATATAAATTTATTAATTTACCATTATAATTATTATATAACTTTTTTTTTTTTTAAGTTTTAAAACGTTAATTTGTTTTAAAAAGGAAAATACTGCGAAAGTGTCGCAGTGGTCGCCTAAAAGCCCTTGAAGCGTAGCTGCGCCCTCGTCCAGCAGACGAGACTGAAAATAGTGAAACCGATGATTACGAAAACGAACACGAGAGACGGTGAGTAAACAGTCGCACGTCTCACACACCGGAGCAGTGTCGCCACACAGCAAATAGCTATGCGTGAAGCGACAATGCCCAATGCGGAGACGCGCAAGAACAACTTCTTCCTTGACGATTATGGGCAAAACACGTAACAATATTAACAAATGAAGGTAACTTGATCACGCTACTTACGTTAACTGAAAACTTTTACAAAAAAGTTCGTAAGTTGGAAGCTTTCGACCTTATCTTAGGTCCAACTTACGAACTTTTTGTAAAAGTTTTCAGTTAACATAAGTAGCGTGATCAAGTTACCTTTATTTGTCAACTTCTTTCCTACGGTTCCAACGACACGATGATTTCCAGACTCCAAGGATAGGTTTAACAAGGTGCAGTTTATTAATACTCCACCTGTTGGTCCCACAGACCCCGCCACGTTCGTCTGATATGATCGTGAACAAGAAAGCGAAAATCACGGTGGAACAGTGGCAAGGGTGCGACGACCAAAGAAGAGGCAGATCTAGCAGCAGCATCGGCAGACTCGTTCCCTGGGATCCCAACATGCCCAGGAATCCAGCAGAACCGAATCTGGACATCAGCCTCGGGCAAAGAATGAAGAAGTCTCCGTACGGTAAAAAGAAGTGAGTGGCCAGTGAAATCCAAAGATGACAATGATTGCACAACACTCAACGAATCAGTGTTCACAATAGCACGCTGATGAGAGCTCGACTGCACGTGAACAAGTGCAAGATACACAGCACGCATCTCCGCCGAAAACACCATAGCCTCGGCAGGAATGCGGGCAACAGAAACTTCGTCAATGCAGACGGCGGCGCATCCAACGACACCAGCCGCCTTAGATCTATCGGTGAAAACAGGAATAAAGTCTGCATTGACGTAACGGTGTTCGGCGAAGAGCTGCTGGTACACTGACGCAGGGGTTGAGGACTTGTCAAAAGATGTAAAGGTGGTATCAACCACAACACCAAGAGGGTGCCATGGGGGATCCTCAAAGCCAATGGTCTCTCCAACGAGTGACAAGTCGAGCCCTGCATCACGAGCTACGGCCGCCAAACGAAGACCGAAGGTTCGAATGCACGAGGGACGGATCTCGAACAAACGAGCATGCTGGGGATGAAAAACTGCATCATGTAAAGGATCTTCTGAGAGAGATCTAAGTTTCAGGTAAAATTGAAGAGACAGCTGCAGACAGAGTAAATGAAGCAACGGTTCATTCGCGTCGGCATAAAGGCTGGGAATGGGTGACGTGCGAAATGCTCCCGTACAAAGACGCAGCGCTTGATGGTGGATGGTATCCAACGGCCGGAGAACAGAAGGACGCGCAGAGCCATACACCATACAGCCATAATCCAGTTTAGACCGAATGAGAGAATGGTAAATACGGAACAAGGAAGTCCTGTCTGCACCCCATGAGACAGGCAAGGATCTTAAGGATTGACAAAGCTCTCAGACATGAAGTCCGGAGTCGAACGTGCGAGTGAAAGGTGAGCGCACGGTCGACGGTCAAACCTAGGAACTTGGTTTCCGGCAAAACTGGAATGGCTGCATGGTCCAAATAGAGTTCTGGATCGGGATGGAGGCCACGCCTCCGGCAGAAATGGACACACGCTGTCTTTTCAGCAGAAAGAACGAAAGCATTGTTGTTAGCCGCTTTAACTATCTGGTTAATTGCAGACTGCAGCTGCCTTTCAATGAAATGCATGCTTGATGACGAGCAGAAGATGTGAAGGTCGTCAACATAAATGGTAGTCGAAACCGTAGGAGGAAGATTTTTAAGCAAACAATTAATGCGGAGGATGAACAGAGTCACCGAAAGAATACTGCCTTGAGGAACACCTTGTTCTTGATGGGAAAAGGCAGAGAGCGTTGTAACCAGGCGCACCTGGAACACACGGTTACGAAGAAAGTTGGCAATGAAGGTTGGCAGGTTTCCCCGAAACCACTCTCGAGGATACCGTGGCGCCACGCTCTATCATAAGCTTTGTTGATGTCAAAAAAGACAGACACCAGGTGTTGCCTACGTACGAATGCCTCACGAACAGACGTCTCAAGGAGCAGGAGATGGTCAGGAGCTGAACGATGACGACAGAAGCCGCTTTGGGATGGCGACAGAATTTGATGTTCTTCTAGGAAGTAAATTAGCCTAGAATTAACCATTCGTTCAAGGATTTTGCACAGACAGCTAGTGAGGGCAATTGGTCGATAACTAGAGGGAGACTTGGGGTCTTTGCCAGGCTTGGGAAAAGGTAAAACAAAAGCTTTTCGCCAGGAGTCCGGGAAACTGTGTTCCAACCAAATGCAGTTGAAAAGCACTAACAGATTCTCGAGAGACGACTGCGAGAGATGATGGATCATGTCATAGTGGATGCCATCGGGACTTACAGGTGTTGCACCGGACCGATGCAGAGCCACCCGGAGTTCAACCATGCTGAAGGGGAGTTATACTCGGTGTTATGAAAAGGCGCAAAGGAGAGTCGCTGGCGCTCAGCAGCTGGTCTAGTCCTCTGAAAGGAGAGAGGGTACGCCTCAGAACTAGAAACAGAGGCAAACGCCCTACCCAAACAATCCACTATCTCCCCGACTTCAACATACGTGCAGCAGTTACTCTCAAGAATAGAGATCTGATGGGAACCATAGTTTCCCTGAATCCTACGATTTTTTCCCAAACAGTTTTTGAACTGGCACGTGAATTGATAGATGAAACTTACTTCATCCAAGACTCCCTCTTGCTTCGTCGACGCACCAACAGAGCGTAAGATTTTGCTCTTTTAAATTCAACGAGATTAGCATCGGTTGGATAACGCCGAAATGTACCCCAGGCCTTATGTTGAGCTCTCCTAGCCGCTGTGCAATCAGAGGTCCACCAAGGCTTCGGACGTCTTGGGAGTGTCGTTGATGTCTTTGGGATAGAGAGATCCGCTGCCTGAATGATACACGTGGTGACATCAGTAACAGCTGCATCGATTGACCCTCAGGTCACCATGACAGAAGGTATCACTGCGGACGATGTGAAGACCTCCCACTTGGCACGATCCATCCTCCATCGAGGAGGGCGGGAAACAGAAGATGGCACGCTCTCATTATAGCCAAGTACAATTGGGAAGTGGTCGCACCCATGGAGGTCGTTGCACACCGTCCACGACCAGTCAGCAATAACCGATGGGGAACCCAAAGATAAATCAATCGCACTGAAACTTCGTGTAGGCTCGTGGAAATAAGTGTCAGCACCGGTGTTAAAAAGGCACAGGGAGGTCGTGGACAGAAGAGATTCGATCCTACGGCCTCTTCGTCTGTTCTGACACTACCCCACAGTGGATTATGAGCATTGAAGTCGCCCAGAAGAAGAGCGGGTAATGGCAGCTGAACAACTAAGCTCTCAAGAGTGGAGACGCTCACGTCCTCATTCGGCGGCAGATAGACGCTGCAGACAGAGGAACTGGCATGGAGATACGCATTGCCACGGCCTGTAAAGATGTTGAGACCGCAATGGAAGAAACTGGAACTCTGTGGGGGACAAGAATAGCGACTCCCCCACAGGCTATATCTCCTGAGACATTATCTTTTCGAAATGCGCAGTAGCCTCGAACTGAGAGCAGGTCTGATGGTTTTAAGTTTTGTCTCCTGGAGGCAAAGGCACACCGGAGAGTACGACGAAAGCAGATTTTTGACGTCGTCATATTTTGTCCGAAAACCTCGACAGTTCCACTGAACGATTGAAACGATGATTTGAGGGGTAGATAGAAAGAAAGAAACGAGGGTCAATTGAACTGACCAGGCCTAGAAGGCCTCGGAGTCCATAAATTCCTCAGTCTGGTCTGCAGTGCCCCTTGGCAGCGTGGTAACCGGGGAAAGGACTGGGGGTGTCTCGAGGATGAAGACCGGGACTGATTCGTTCCGGCTTGAACCTTTGTTTGAGATTGAGTGGCTGAGGATTGTTTGGTCTTGCCTTTGTGTCTAGCAGGCGAGGGATCAGGGCTCGTAGAACGGGAAACCTGTTCTGCAACAGCGCGCTTGGGCGAGGATGCACGACCCCGAGCATTGGTCTGTGGTGGCAAAGATAAACTGTCAGTGGTGGAAAGTCGAAGGGCCTTCAGCCCAGCAGCATAAATATCCTCGAGAGAGAAAGGGCAGTCTTTTGGTACAGTGATGTCTGTCTGAGTGGCAATGGATGTTTTAGGAGCCACAACAGAAGAGTAGGTGCGTGCGCTTGGAGCTGCGGGAACGACCTTCCGTCGAGCTTCAGGGTAGGGCAGGTGTTCAAGTGTCTTAACCTCCTGAATCCTCCACTCCTCAATCCACTTCGGACAGTTCTTGGCATTGGCAGCATGGTCGCCTTTGCAGTTCACACAATGGGCAGCTGCAGCAGAGCAGTCAGACTGAAGATGGTCGTGTGAACCGCAACGATTGCAAGTAGCAGCACCACGGCAAGACTGCTGGGAGTGCCCGTACACTTGGCATCGGTAGCAACGAAGAGGGTTAGGAATGTACGGGCGCACAGAGCAGTTCAAATAGCCCGCATGGATGGAAGATGGAAGAGTCGGGCGATCAAAGGTCAGAATCACTGTTCTGGAGTTGACCAGCTCCCCGTTTCGGCGGAACTTGATGCGACGAACCGCTGTGACACCTTGGTTGGCAAAGCTCCTCAAGAAATTCTTCCTCTGAAACATCCACGAGGTCGCGCTCGGAGATGACACCTCCGGATGAATTCAGGGACTGATGAGGTTTGATGTCCACAGGGACACCACCCAAGTTGGAGACACCCAAGAGCAATGAACCATGGTGTGGACTTGACATTTCCACCAATATATCTCCCGATTTTAACTTCTTAACACTGGTTGGTGACGCAACCACTCCTTGCAGGGCTTTTTGAATCCAGAAGGGAGATTTGGAGCCAAGCTTGTGAGATTCTTCCCGTGCATGGATGATAAAAAATCGGGCAGTGTCCAGCGGCAAAGTACGCAGTTTCTTATTAGTGGGGTTAGGATCCGTGTCCAAAGATTTCTTTAGTTTGACAGGAGGGGAATAGTTAAAGCAACCATAAATAATGCGAAAAAAAATTCATCCGCCAGCTTCCCCGCCCACTACCGAGCCCAACAGGGGAGAGCCGGAGGTCCGCAGGCCAAAATGGGCGCAGGACACTGCCCTAGGGTTAGGCGGCGGATATAGCATGTTGATCGTGCAGACATGCGCTCAGCGAGTACCGCGACTTTCCCGGGTCTTGGTAATACCCCTTTGGCATGCCCACACTATCCCCAAACTCACCCCGTCGTACGAAATGACAAGCCGATTGACTAGGAGTAGGTTAGTTCCTAGCCTCCCGTTTAGGGTGAAGCAGGGAGCAAAGAGGAGTGTTGGCGACTGGTGACAACTATAGCCTGGCCCCCAATAACCTCAGCCTCCAGCATCCTCTTTTCCACCTGTACGGGTCACCGCACACGGCAAACGTGCAGGTAGGTCTAGCTAACCAGCCCGAAGAAACGGAGGAACAGAAAATGAAAAAGAAAGGGAAGAGGAGTAGAAAATAGAGAAAAAGGAAGAACAGGGAGTGGAGAAGAAAGCAAAAACAGGAAACGGAGAGGAAAGGGCTGGCGCATAATCACAACCTCAGCAACCTACAGGACTGAGGCGGGAGCGTGGCGAGATAACAACAACAACCACAAATGGAAAAAGATTTTAAACACTACTGTCGGCTCGGGCCGTGGGGTCGCCACTAACCATCAGCTGGATGAACAGCTGTCCCTTCGGTCATCGTTTCAAGACGAAATGACAAAAATGATCCGTCACAAGGTCAGCTCAGGCCGTGGGGGCGCCGCTCCCCAAATAACTGGAAAACCAGTTATCCCCGTAAGGTACGCCAACGGGTTTACCAATTCCACCTTTCTTAGCAGAAATAGTTATTCAAGATTTGGAAGAAGAAAATTTCCAATCAAATTATCCTAAACCAGCACTCTACATACGCTAGGTGGATGATATATGTATCTTTTGGACTCATGGTAAAAATTCATTAGTCTTTCTGTTCATCTATGTCATCTATGATTCCAACCATAAAGTTCACATATGAATTGGAATCTCAAGGCACATTACCATTCTTAGATCTTGAACTGCATAGAAATACTTTCCCCATCTATAGAAACCCAACATACCTACCTTCCATCATTCCCAATGACTCACATCATCCGTACCACCAAAAAATGACAGCTTTTCATGCCTATATCAAAAGAGCCTATATCTGTACATCTAATGAAACTTATCGGGAGGAAAAAATAAAACGAATTAGGACATTAGCACATGACAATGGTTATGATTCCAACTTGGTTGATACATTATATGCCAAACAATCCATGTTTTTCAAAACATCTTTAAATCTCAAAAGAAACTTAAAAGGTTTATCAGTTCAATGCAATATATACCAGCAGTCATCAATTTATTGCAATATACTTGTCAAAGACATTCACAGAGTCTTGGTTTAAACACAAGGAACACCTTTTCGTACATCAGAAAAGATAGAAACCCTCCAAGTATTCTTACATCTACTTGGTGCCATTGACTAAAAATGTACATTCCAGCTCAGAAGTCACAAGAACCATGTACATTGGAAGTACAAAGGGACGTTTACGTACTAGAATCGTGGAACACAAACGAACAATTACTAACAATTGTCACTCAACAGCATTAGCTAGAGCCTGCACGGACGAACAATTCTATCCATTATGGGACGACATATTCATTATAACTGGATACACTAAACGTTTGATCTCTTTGATATGGAGAAACAGTCATAATACATAGATTTGCAAACGCTTGCTGTAATGAAGAACCCCTATTATTCTACCCCAACCTTGGAGACACCTTATTGACGAAGGGACTACTTTTTGTGAACTAAGAAATCTTGACAAAAACTATAACATGATGCTATGTTAGATATGTCATCTTCGTCAAAAACCGCAACTGCTCTTTATAGCTAACTTACAACAATTTAATATTTAAATCAAACACGCGCCTTAGTGTTCTGGATCGTAACCATCACGTAAATACAACTGTTACTTGCAGTTATAACCTCAAGGGATATTTTTGAATAGTGTGTATTTGAAAGGATCTGTATCTTTTATTTGTACACCTGATGATGAAACGATAGTTTCGAAAGCACTAGTGTGTTTTAGCAAAAAATAAAAAATTTCTAACATGCCTAGAAGGTATGAACTTTATTCTGTAAATCACATGTGCATCTAGAGAATTTTAGGCCGCTGTGGTACAGTGGTAGCATGTTTGGCGCATAACCGGAAGACCCTGGGGGTTCACTTCCCGGTGGCGGCCGATGAGAATTTTCCCGGGACTCACTTATTAACGTGGAAAGAGCGACGATTTTTGGTCCACGTCAAGTGTTTGAATTCATTCTCTGTTCACATATGTACTTTAGACTCACACCCTTGTATTATGTGCACTATTTTACCTCTAGCTGAACTATACCCAACAGTGTCTAGGTATAACATTTAAAATGCAATATGCATAAATTTTAATTTTTACTGTGGTCACATTTACAGCTATAAAAGTAAAGAACATGTATGTGTTCATAAATTCATCCTGAACAATCTTATATGAATTTTGCATGAAAGACTAGTACCACATTGCGAAACTGGTGTAGATTATCTCCATGCATTCACTAGAATAGCAATGTCCATATAATGGAAGTCGTTTTGCTTCCCCTGGAGCCATGACGTCCAGGAACATTTTCACCCTGTGCCAATCACAGCATACGAGTCTTGAGTCGTCAAGGTCAAACACATTCTCAGTTGCTTTATTCAAACTTCCCGATTCCCATTGCACAGTAAATGTTTTGGCTCCTTGCAAGCCCCCTTTTGGAATTTAGGCAACTGGCCATTATTAAGGCATTCCACAGAACTTCAACTAGTGATGGTTGCTCGGCCATATTTTGATTTTTATCATACTTCACATATAAAACATATACATAGAAGTTAAAACCAATTTTTTATTATTTTACTTTGAAGTGTTTTTAAAACAGGATGCAAAAAAAAGTGATTTTGCGAAACGAAGTGATTACAAAATCGTATTTCATTAATCAATGAACATATTTTAAAAATTCAAAAAGATATGAAATCTGCACATATAGCATTAGATAAATAAATTGAAAATGCAAGTGCAAAGATTCGGCTGTTTGAAAATACAACACACATAAAAATTGGAAAGGGAGTGAGACAAGGTGACACCATATCTCCGAAGCTCTTTAATGCCACATTGGAAAATGTCTTTCAATCACTGAACTGGGAAAACAAAGGGATAAAGATTAATGGAGATTATCTAACCCACCTTCGTTTTGCTGATGACATAGTCATTTTTGCAACTACCCCATCAGAGCTGCAGAGTATGATCCAGGAACTTGCTGACAAGAGTAAAGAAGTGGGATTAAAAATGAACTTTCAGAAGACAAAAGTGATGTTCAATGCTTTTACAAGAAATGAAGATTTATCGATTGATGGAGAAAAACTGGAGATAACAGATACGTATGTTTATCTTGGACAGCAGATATCAAGTGAGGGTCACATTGATGAAGAAATTAATCGGCGTACAAAACTTGCCTGGAGAGCTTTTGGAAGAAACAGCATAATTTTCAAGAGCAATATGCCATTATGTCTTAAAAGAAAAGTGTTTGATCAATGCATCCTTCCAGTGCTTACGTATGGTGCAGAGACGTGGACCTTAACTAAAAGAGACATACAAAAGCTGCAGACAACTCAAAGCAGCATGGAGAGGTGCATGCTTGGTATAACCAGGAGAGATAAGAAGAGGAACTCGTGGATCCGAAAAATGACGAGAGTGGAAGACATCATGATCAGAGTTAAATCCCTGAAATGGCAATGGGCTGGACATACTGCCAGAAGGACAGACCATAGATGGACAGCCGAAATTTTAGATTGGACTCCAAGGGACAGGAAAAGACCCAGAAAAAGACCACATGGGAGATGGGTGGATGAAATTCGTAAATATGCGGGAGTGACATGGAGGAGACTGGCACAAGACAGACCGTTGTGGAGGAAACTTGGGGAGACCTTCGTCCAGCAGTGGATTGATAATGGTTGACAATGATGATGATGAAATAAATTGAGATTAATAGCTTTTAGTCAGAATTTTTTTTTAGCAGATGTGAAAATAACCAAAGAATTGCTAAAAATGCAAGTTTTGGGATTTATTTTTTTCTCTTTGAAGAAAGAGAAAAATGTTTTGTGTGTGTGTGTGTGTGTTACTGTTTCCAAGGTGCTACCAAAAGAAAAAAATTCAAGTTATTTTCTTTCCTTCTTAATATATCAGAATTTATCTTTTAAAAATTGTTAAAAATGAGCATTTTTGAAAACTTATAACTGAAAAGGGGACAGAGGTAGGTAAACTAAATGCAGCAGGGAAACACCTCTCTGCATGTTGTTGCTAACCTGAAAATTTCATTATCGAATCTGGAAAATCGCTAATTGTTTTACTACTACAGCTGATAGGCCTAATAGTGAGGGCTAAATGTTCTGTTTTCCAAGAGGCATTTTTTAATTCAAATCTATTTATATGATCTTAATTTTCTATATAATTTGCAATTTATAATTTTATAAAGTCTATTAAAGAATAGTAGGGGGTGTTTTTTGTCTGCAGTTGTTAATCCTTTAAAGGTGCAGATAGAACCAGGGTGAAAAATAAATCTTTTGGGAAGCAATTTTGCTCCTCAAATTTAGCATTGCTGGGCAATTCAGTAATTATGTGGACCACTTTTGAGACTTACTTTTCATTTGATTTAAGTGACTAATAATTTATTATCAAATGAAACTATTACTGGCACCTTTCAATATATATTCAAAACACTCTTAATCAGTAATTGAAAAGTAAAATTTAAAAATTATTTTAGTAGATACATAAAAAGTAGAAATTTTCTTTTTATGGATATATGGTGAAATGTTACTTGGCCACACATTGCAGCAGCTTCTTACTGTAACTTGACAGTGAGAGTACTCCTGAACTTTTAGTATTTCAGGTTCTGCATCTGTTCTTTTTTCTTTTTCCGCAAAATTCACACTTGTGCGTCGGGCTTCTTTACAAAAATACCTCCACTGCTTGTTCAGGATGAAACTCGCATAGTTCCGGTGGTTCCAGCGTTATCCGCAATAGGTGGGTCAAAGCATGAGAATTCATTTGATTACAGAAATCAGTCTCGATTCTTTTCATCGCAGAAAAGGCTCTTTCGACTTTAACATTGGATACGGGCAATAATCTCGTGATATCTTTCATGTGGTTTAGATTTCAGAATTCATTCGCATACTTTTCTTTCAAGCATTTCCATAACTGTTGCTCTGAAAAGTGTTGCAGATTTCTTAACCAAAATGTTTTGAAATAATCCCAGTGCTCTTAAATTTTATTGTTGTCGATGTTGTTGGCATTCGGAGCCACTGGCACAGTGAATTTCTGTTCTAGTGTGCTTTACCATATTGTCCTTTTTAATAATGAATCCAGAAGCACCACCAATAAAAGAATTGAAATTTCAAAAAAATTGCATGCTGTCGAAATTCTTCTGACAAAGTTCGCAATAGGCAGACCGGATGAAGATTTTATCGACGTCAACATCATAGCGTAATCAACTACATTTTGGGTCTAATTCCTCCATCCACCTTTTCATGGTTGATATTTCCACTTTGGTAGCCATGATTTCAAATAACAGAGTAAAACAACAAAACTCACATCCCCCTAAAATTAAGTGGATGCAAAACCAAAACAGTGATAAGAGCATCTGTCCTTAAATGGCTCGTGGTGCAGACAGGCGGGAGCGTGGAAACTATCATAGATGACCACATCACTGTACAGCTAGTTACACGAGAAAGCTTTTTCCTGTTGAAAGCAAACAAAGTGTTTGTAAAGTTATGAACGCGATTTTTTTTTTTTTAACTTTAGCAAAATTTTATTTTTGATAAACAAATTGCTCTACAGATTGAACATTCTAATGGAAAATTCATTTTTAAACTTTGAATCGCGGTTTTGCAATTCAAATATGAGTTTGCATTGCAAACTTCTATTTTTGCATCGCAGTTTGCGATGCAATACAGTTTATTTTGTTCCCTGGATAGAAACACACATTTCCCCCTGTTTTTACATGTTCAAGCTTGCTATTAAACAAAGCAAGTTTGATTGCAATGTGCTAGAGCAGCATAGCATGTCCCGACAGGTTTTGAGGCTCACTAGATTTCCTACCAGTTCATCTCAGTGTTTTGACATGTGAAGTTCAGTTCTGTAATTTGTCACAGTGCTTATTATTTTGTGTTGTCCCATAAATGTGGAAGTGGTGAGTTTTTAATGTACAGTAGTCATATCTTCCAACTAAATTTAATGAATATGCAGAAGATTGCTTTGAAAAATTCAGAGATTGTATAAAAAATTCAGATGATTTTTTAATGTCAATTTGTCACACAATAGTGATTTAGAACCAATACTGCTCAAACAAAAAAAGGAATACAGGACGCTTACCTTAATTTTTTTTTTTTTGTGCATTTTTATTGAAGAGAATTTTTATTTATAGTAATTTAACAGTTACCTAAACTTTTTACAGTGGCCTTTTCGGCTTTTTTGAAGAATTCTTTGGAGTACTCTTTTTGAAAACAAAGTAAATTTTCTTTGCATTTAATTAACAGAAGACTCAAGCAATTCACCTGACATTAATGATCGAAACATTGTGCAATTTTTTTAACCAAAGAAAACAATTCTTTTGAGTTATTAATTAAATGGCAAATACACCCTATAATTATCATTTCACTTTGTTCTTTACTGGAGCATTGTCTGCTCCAAAAGCAATGCAATTTTACAAAGGTATCCTGTGCTTACTAAAACATCAAATTCTGATATCAGTGCTTTCACTATTTTAGATAAATGGTGTAATTTTCAGAAAATGAATTAGTTCATAGGAGTGGGAACATCGGGGGGGGGGGGGAGATACAATTATGGAAGAAATCTTCGCTCAGTCCGTTTTCAGAATTTTCAAGCTGAGATACATATATTTATGGAATAAAAATGATACCTAACAATACTAAGAGGAAACATCGCACGAGAAAAAAAAAATTACGATTACGAGAGAAATTTTACCTTCGTCTACTTTTCAGTTTTCGAAGGATGAAATTCCACCCTCTGACGAAGAAAACGACACCCCCCCCCACACACACACACACACACACACACCACCACCACCACCAATCCTCCCAAAATTTCAGTTCAGTTGCGCATCGATCTCGTGAATTTGTCCAAACGATATAAAAAAAAAAAAGACTGAATTCCTCGAATCAGCTTAAGAATCTCGTGGCCGAAGATTACAGGAAAATTTTCGGGCGGCCTAACTTCTGTTTTCGGAAATCCATGCCTACAATTCCAAGCTGAAATTATGCAATTAAATGATATTTAACAAAAATACTGAACAGAAGCAACATCGGGAAAGAAAATAAAAATACGATTACAGGAAAAATCTGCACTTCGTTTCCTAACATTTAAAAAGACAAAACAACGTCCCCAGACGGAATACGCCACCACCACCCATTAACTAATACCCAGAAAATTGCTTCACTTTTGCGTGGATCTCGAAAATGACAAAAAAAAAAAGACTCCGCATGTCCGTGGAAGAATCTCGCGTGCGAATTAACCGCTGCATCGATTTCAAATGTTGGCAAGATTACGCTACAATATTGATGACCGGTAAATGTTAACTTTTGATGCAGATTTCGTTAAAATCGCGTTTTTTTTTTTTTTTAAAGCAGAATGGCACAAGAACAACGTTTTGGCGCGGGCTGGTGCAATTGGCACAGGTCTGGCAGCCCTACATTTAGGACTTTAGCTGTTAGAATGAAAGAGCCTAAAGAATAATATGACCGGTTCTTCTACTACAGCCCTTGCCAGAACTGTTAATAAAGGACTCTACAGCATACACCAGATTGGGAAAACGCTACAATTATAGCTTTGGCACATAATCGACGTTCTCTTCTGTTCACAGAAAGTTTTTGTATAGTTCAATATATATTCTCTAAACTGTTGCAAGTGCTGCAATGAGGACCTGCAAGCCTTTATATTCCACAGCTGTGAAGGTTACAGACAAACTTTTTCTGCGAATGATGATACGACCTATGACGGACAAGCTACGTGATTAGCTATTCTTTTTTATTCTTACTGATTACCATGTTTGTGGCAACATAGAGTCTAATAATGTATCATGGGATGTCTCTGTATTTAATACCTACCAACCTTCACTATTTCTTTGTGACAGTCTGCCTGATGATGGGACTACAACAGTTGGTCCTAAAAGATCTTGCAAGTAGTTTTTAATCATTTGCATTTTAACTGCAAATAAATCTTTATTTTAATTCTGCAATTAGAACTTATTTGGTTTAACGTACAAAGACAGCATGTAACTTGATATACGTTTCCACATACGCCTTTGAGTACTTTTACATCACTGCTAAAAAAAAATTCAGACTAAAAGAGCTATTAATCTCATTTTAATGCAATAAGATGTGCAGAATTCAAATCTTTTTGAATTTTCCAAATATCTTTATTGTTTAATGAAATAAAAGATTTTAACTTGTTTTGCAAAATCCCTTTTTTTCACCCTATAGTAAAAAAAACTTTTAAAGATAAAAAAATGGTTTAACTTCATGTATATGAGTTTCAATACATAAAAAGTATGAAAAATCAAAAATGGTAGAGCAACTAAAAAAATCAAAATTTGTTGAAATTCTACGGAATGACTCCATTGCAACTTGGAAAAACAACGTACCAAATTTTGAAATTTCTGCCACGACTCTCTACGAGTTATGGCTGCCCAACACATGTTCTTTTATTTACAGAGGTACCAACCTTCTGAGGTGCCTATCAGTAATCACCATACGAAGTTCCATCATTTATGCACGTAAAGAGCATTTCACGAGAAATTAATGCACGAAATGTTTAATACCCTTATAAACAAGACCTTTCTATTTTAATGGTAATTTTGTTTATAAAAATTTTGAAAACCCAAGTGGGAATTAATATTGGCTAGATATTGGGCCAATATTGGTTATGACTGCTAAATGACAGTTAATATTAGCAGTCATTGAGCCAATATTGGCTTTTCTGACATATGCAATATCGCCTTGCCATTCTTCACACAATATTGGATTTGCCGATGTATCCAATATCAGAATCGCAGAATTTCAATGACACTTACTTAGAGAAAACAGTGCCATTTAAACGTTTTTGCATTTGTGCGAAAAGAACTATAAATTTATTCACAAAATGTTATCGCAGTGTAAACCATGATTTTAACAAAAAAGGACACAAAACTGAGAACTTTTCCGAAACGCACCGAAATCCACAATTCTTCCAACCTGTCCATAATCAGCCGAAACCGTTATAATTATGGAAAATCCATAGTTTGGCACCTCTGTATTTAGATGACAAAAATGCAAACATGATTTAATTTTCTTTACAATCATCACTGCACATTTGTTGGTTAATTTTAAATGTTGGCTGTCTTAGGATCAAAACATGAAACTTTTGCAAAGCATCTTTTAAACAGAATTTTGACATTTTATATTTGAGTCAAATTCAGAGGCAATTTCAGGGATGATACTGAATATACTTACTTGCAAAATATGTCATGACTGTTTACACTGATGCCAAATTACTATCATTTTTCAGCAATTAGTTGCTCCACAACTTGTCACTATAGATTTCAGTCAAAACATATTTCAAAGTGCCCTGGCAAAAATGCACGAACAAATTTAAATTTTATAGAAAGCTCTAGCAAAAATTCATGAATAAATTAAAATGTTATAGAATGCCATATGCAAACGGGTCTTCTTTAGCTGGAGTTAATGCTTATACAGTTAGTGGAAATAACACAATATAACTTGTTACCAAAGTATTGAAGTTTTAATCATACTGAACATAGTACACAAATTACATAAGTCATATGTAAGCACAAAATGTACATCATATCTTAAAGTATGAATAAAATACATATCTAGAAGATTTGGTGGATGTGAATGTTTGTTTTCAATTCAATTCTCATTTTACAAAATAAGTACAATGAATCTCCATGATTTTTCTCTAGGGTGCACTATTCACAGATGTCATAACTCACCAGTGACTGCCTCTGTAAGGATAAAAAGTAAATTATTAAGCATGATCTGTAAGCAGGTGTCCTATGAATATTTAAAAAATGCTTAACGTCACTCTACATGCAAGATTGGTAAGAAAATACCAGATTGCTTTTAGAGTGCTGCAATGAGCTCAGTTATTCAATGGCTCTAATGAAAACATCAATAAACACACTTGGTGGATCAAAGGCATGGCTAGCAAGTGTCAATATAATAACTTGTACAACACAGAACAGATTCATCAGAAAGACTCACTGGGGAAACTGAACTGAGATTTTTAAAGAACAAAACTCAAACCTACACCAGATAAAGGTGTAGTTGCAAACTTCAATGCCTACACAACAGGTTTCACAAGTCTACCACAAAATAAAAAGTAAAAATATTACGTACAGCTATTCATGATAGAAAACAAACCATATATAAACAATTCTTACACTAAGGTTGTGTAAAAAGTGCAAAAATATGGGCATGAAACTTGAAGAGTTCAGTTGTTTTTTTTAATTACACGTGGAGAAAAGGTAAGGGGAAAAAACAGAAGACAGGACAAACATTAGCTAGATGGAATTGAAGAAACAAAACGCATTTAAAAAGATTTTGACAAACACAAAATTACTATTTTCATCTTGAACAAAAAGGTAATTACAATATTTTACTCTTACAATAAGTTAACATTGCAAAGCTTGTTTAATAACAAGATTTAAATGTTAACTTATTACTTAACAAGAAACCAGCCCCTGCCAAATGAACGTTTAAAAAAAATATAACTAAAAATAAATTCAGAATATAAAGTAAAACAACAGTTCTGTTCATATGAAAGGAATGGGTAAACAAATTTAAAATAAAAAAAGTTTAATTTATTAGAATAAGATTATGAGGGCATTTAAGTTATATTCATAAATATTAAAATATTTTTAAGCAATACGAATGCAAAAAATTTCTCATAAAGGCATGGAAAAACAGTTTCTGACAAACATATTTGGTCCATGGGATATAATGGTTTCTGAAATGTCAAAAGCAATGTGCAGGCATGTATCATTTTCACTTTTTTATATAGGCTTTAAAAATATTGCATAAGGTTTGCAGATGGGTCATTCCATGCCAAATCAAGAAATGGGGGTTATTTCATAGTAATGGATTTTGCTGCAAAATTAACAGTATATATAGAAGACAGAATCCATAATCTCAATTTTTTTTTTCAATGAGTGGAGGGGATATTCTGCCATATAAAAATAGATACGTTGTTCTAATGTGCTCCTGCACACTTCAAGGAATTGTGAATCATTTCAATTTTACCAGCAATATCAATGTGCAGGTGCACATGCGCTGTTGTTAGTCATATGGGAGAGATCCTCACATCGAGCATCATCTACTGGGTTTAATATTGATCAGAAAATTGATTTAACTTAAATTTAATTGATTGTTGTATAATCCCAGTCAGAAATTGATTTTATTTTAATTTTAAAGGATTAGCCTTACTCAAAAACTGAAATTAAATTGATTTTTAAATTAATGGATTTTTATGAGTTTCATTTATTTTTATTAATTTAACAATGGCTTTTTTTATTATGATTTTTTTTATATATTTTTAATAATTATTATTGTTGCTCACTTTTGGTAAAGAATTTTCTTTTTGTTTTGAAAAGTTTTTCGCTCTTTTAATTAGGCATGCTCAAAAACTAAATTTCAACCTTAACTTTTAGAAAACGCAGGCACTTATGTAATTCCCACAAAACAATCTAATCCTTCCATCTCATACATAGGCAGCACCAAAAACAGATTGAAGCAGAGATTTAATCAACACTTCAAAAAGTGGAACCATAAAGGAGAGAACAGCCCTAATTCAATATTGTATTAGAAATAAAAAAATTCCAAAATTTGATAAAATAAAATGATTTTTTGACACAAATCTGAAAAAGAATTAGGAGTTTTTGAATCTATATCAATTTAAAACCTAAAAGTTTGCAATAACCATAACCCATCAACCTTCCCGAAGTGTGGAAAAAAATCATTAAAAGAAAAACTTTTCAAAGCTAAAAATAATAGAAAATTCTTTACCAAAAGTGAGTAAAAAAAAATGAAAAAATATTTAAAAAAATATAAAAAAATATATATATACAGACGTTAAATTTATAAAAATGAAAAACTCAAACATGATCCATTAAATTTAAAATCAAATTAATTTCCATTAGTTTTTGAGTAATCCTAATCCTTTAAAATTAAAGTTAAATCAAATTCTGACTGGTATTGTACAATAATCAATTAAATTTTAATTAAATCAATTTTCTGATCGATATTGAACCCAGTAGATGATGCTCAATGTGAGAATCTCTCCTATATGACAAACTAACAGCACATGAGCATCGATATTGCTGATGAAATCAGAAAGAAGATAAACACTCGCCATTCACAACTCCTTAAAGTGTTTTTTTTTTTTTTTTTGATTGGAGGTTTAACGACCACCGTGAGCAACTTAATGGGCTATAAGCAGTCGCCCGTCCCTAATTTAGGGTCACTGGCTCCAGGGAAGGGAGAGAGCCAGTGCCGTAAGACAAACGCAACATCCATGCCTAACCGGGATTCGAACCCAGACCCCTTACGGACGAATGATCAGAGGCCAACGCCTTAGACCACTGCGCCACCGGAGCGGCCTCCTTGAAGTGTGACGGAGCACATTAGAACAATGCTGACAATGGTGTCAAGAGAAACTTTGAAAACTAGGTTACATTTTTTAGTAGCTGTATTCTTGATTGATCTTACTGTGTACCTCATCTACCCATATTTTAAGTTAAAATTTATTTTAAAAAAAGACAAAAAAAAATCCTTGAACATTGCTACTAACCAAGTATCTAGACTACGTGGTTTTAAGGTAAGTTAAAATTTTATTTTTAGTAATAGTATTTTCCTAAAACCAACTAATATTTTCATTACAATTTAATAAAATATTACCATCTGACCTTTCTAAACATTTATTTTTAATATCAAACAAAGTCAAGCACACATGGTCCATATAGTGAATCGGCAAAAAAAGTAAACATGCTATAAAAATAGTGTTAGTACTACAATGTTAGTAGTGTAAGTATATATGCTTCACATTAATTTACTTGCAAATGTTAATTTTCATATTTTGATATTAACTGGGCTTTTCTTATTTTTAAACCTGATGTGGGCAAAGTGTTAAAAATTTAAAAACTGTTTCAATAAAGGGAACAATGTGTATCAATTCACACCTGAAAGTTATCATTTTGCATATCTGACTTTCTATTTAAAGAAAGAAATGTGAGGGGACATTTCTACTGAATTTTTGTGACTGATTTATGGGGTATTGTCATACCCCTGCTAAATTCCCCATTCCTTAATTTAATAAAGCTAATAATTTTTATCCTTTTTGTAAAATGGGAGTGCTTCACCATGAATATTAATTTTGTTGAGATATTTTATCACATGTTGTACTGCTGTTGCCAAAAGTTTATAAAAATGTATTACCATCATTCAAGGGCAAATTCAAACTGCTTCATGTATTACTAAAGCAAGAAAAAATTGCCTGATTGTCAAAAGAAAAATGACCCATGTATTTTGGTGCTGTTCTGCGTACCAAATTATATCCTTAAATAATAATACCCATGTGCTCTACAATAAGAACATTCCAACACAACTCTGAAAATATATGTGTAATCATTTTCCTGGAAACTAATACATAAGATTTCTCAAAGTAAAAAATTAAGGTTAAAAAATGAAAAGAACTAAAAAGTAATCTAAAATGGTAAGCAAGTAGAGAAAGTGTTTATGCATAACTAGATTTTACAGAAAACACTGCAAATGTATATTTTGTTAAAAATCAATGTGTCCTTTTGTGTGTTAAATCAAGTTATTTAAAACATGTCAAGAGCACAATTCAACCTGGAATGTGCATACTGTTGGTAGATTTTTCAGAAAATTATACTTTTATTTGTTCAAGATGCCATTCAGTTTTTTGCTAGGAAATCACACAAGCTACAATGCACTTTTTGGTTGCCTATGTGCTGCCTGAAATCCCAGAAGTAAAGATCTAGACTTACAAATTTTGCTAGTAGACATTGGACACCAAGACCAAAATTGTTAGTGCCCATAAAAAAAAAAACAGTGCCAAACTTTGAAAAACAAATCAAATTGTATATTTCATACTAAATTATTTTTATAGAATTGCTTAGTATAATATCAGTATGTTTTATTTTGCATATTTCAGTTATAGTATTCTTAAAAGTTGAAACTGAAGTAACAAAAAAACGATGCAGGAGAGTGGGAACATCGCACGGGGAGGGGAGTGCACTTACGGGAGAAATCTTTGCACAGTCCGACTTTTGGTTTTGGAAATTTTCCTGCTATTTTTTCTCGCGATGTTGCCTCTGCCCAGTATTATTGTTAAGTAATATTTATGCAGTTAAATATTACTTAACAATAAATACTGGGCAGAGGCAACATCGCGAGAAAAAAGGAATTACGATTCCGGAAAAAATCTGAACTTCGTGGAAAGAATAAAGGTTGAAAGACTCCCTGAAGATTATCAGCATTACTCTTACTCAGAGAACCGCTGAAGGAACTGAAGTCATGTGAGAGGGATGTTGAAAAGTGGGAATGCTTTAAGAACTGTGTTGTCACTGCTGCTGAAGAGGTCTGTGGCACCACAATAGTGGGTAACAATGGAGGTGATGCTTGGTGGAATAGTGAGATTGAATAGGCAGTAAAGAGAAAGAAGGAAGCCTATTTGGGATACCCAATAAATAGCTTGTTGGGCTGTCTAATGCCCATGCTATCATTATTTCACATGCATAGCAAATAATGGTAATATATGGCAGTTTACCTCTTGAGGTTTTGCCTCTATTAACATTTCTTGCAAGTTGATAACAATGTGCAAGAAAGCTGACATACATTACTACTATTTGGGGATGTTGCAAGGTAGTTTCTGTGAATGAATAGCACTGTAAGAAGCATGAAGCAGCTAAGCTGGTTCACCAGAGTAGGGAAAAAGACAGGAAGCAGAAAGTGGAAAGGCATGAATTTGCTTTTGAAAAGAGAAAAACTTTCTGGAAGTACACGACTCAGGAAAAATAGGGGAACAAAGTTACAAGTTGTGTGAAGAATAGGATCGGGGAAATGATATGGGAGCCCAATGAGTTAAGTGAAAGATGCGATTAATACTTCTGAGTTATTAAATCAAGAAAGCAAAGGTGATTCTGAGGCAGAAGCAGATGATGTCACAGTGAAGGATGGATACACAGGAGGGATCTCAAGAGAAGAGGTGTGAGAAGCTCTAAAATCTCTTCAGAATGGTAAGGCTCTGGGAGTTGATGGCATAACTTCTGAGATGTTAAAATATAGCACTATATATTAGAGAGTCATCACTTGGTGACTGTAATTGACTGGTTAACTGAAATCTGCCAGTTGTGCTGGGAGTTTGGAATGTCCCCTCAGGATTGGAAGGATGCTATCATTGTTCCCTTGTACAAGAGGGGGAAAAGGTGATCAGACTGACTGCAAGAACTATCGTGGTATCAGCCTGTTGTGTGTGCCAGGGAGTGTTTTTTTTTTTTGGTTTTTTTTTTTAAATTGGAGGTTTAACGACCACCGTGAGCAACTCAATGGGCTATAAGCAGTTATACGTGATATACGTTCCTAATTTAGGGTCACTGGACCAGGGAAGGGAGAGAGCCAGTGCCATAAGACAAACAACATCCATGCCTCACCGAGATTCAAACTCAGATCCCCTTCAGACGAATGATCAGAAGCCATCGCTCAGACCACTGCGCCACCGGTGCGGTGGGAGTGTTTTTGTAGGGTCATTATTGAAAAAGTATGAGGTCTTACATCAGAGAAAGTGTGGAATGTTCAGTGGCTTTATGCCTGATAAAGATTGCACTAACCAAATTTCTGCATTAGGCAGGATAACTGAAAAGTGTCTGGCTGTTGGCAAGAAAGTTTTTGCTGCCTTCGTGGATTTAGAAACAGCTTAGAACTGAGTAAATAGGACACTTTTGTGGAAGGTATTGAATAAATATGATGTTACTGGGAATCTGCTTAATAATGTAAAAGCCATGTGTGCTGGCAGTAGAGCTTTTGTACAAGTGAACGGTGTTTTATCAAAATGGTTTTCTATTGGTGAAAAATTCAGACACAGTTGTGTAACGTCACCATGGCTGTTTAATATATTTATGGATGTGTGCATGCATGAGGCCAAGATGGACAATACTGGTTTATGTCTTGATCATATCCGTGTGTGCAGACTCTTGTGTGCTGATGACACAGTCTGGCTGCCAGAGAGCAAAAGTGAGTTGCAGAGTAATGTTGTCCCGGATATATGAAGTTTGCATGAAATTCAAACTGAGTATAAATAAGGGAAAACCCAAAGTTATGGTTTTTGAGGAAGAAACTGCTAGCACTGAATGTAAAAAGTCTTAATGGCACAGTGATTACTAGGTGAATGAGTTTGTGTATTTAGGAAGCATGTTTGACAGAGAACAAATTGGATGGTGAAATTAGTAAGAGAGTTAATTCTTCATTGAAAGGCATAGCTGCCTTGGGAGGTTTTCACAGGAATGATGGGTTATCTAGAGTCCTGCATGGCTGTGTATGAAAGTATAATCATTCCTACTCTGATATATGGCAGTGAAACCTGGTTACTACAGAAGAAATATGGGAGTCTTTTGTGTTGGAAAAATGTGAAAATGTGGTACTTACGGGGGAGGGCAAGTCATGTCCTGATCATGTGAGAAATGAAGATGTGTGCAGTTGTGTAATGTGAAGCAAAATGTTAGCAAGGTGGAGACTAATATGCTTTGGTGATTTGGCCATGCTGAAAGAAAAGTTTTTTAGCCAAAGTGTGCAGGCAGAGGATGGCCACGTTAAGTCATGGGAGGATCAGATTCAGGGGTGTCTGCATGAGATTATGACTATGAAATACACAAGGTCTTGTGTACGTCGTGTTGTGTTATGGATGCCAGTGAAGCCTGAGTTGTGTCAAAATCACTGCAAATGGAAAAGTTCGATATGGCAACAGTAAGTAAACAATCAGTCAACAGTTTATCTGATAGTTTGTATTCCTTTGTGGAGTTCTGAAACTCAGAACAGCTTAGTGATGTGGGGGGGGGGGGTTAAGACAAATCATGACTAATTTTTCATGCGTTAAAACTTTTTTCTTTGCATTGATGTTCTAAATGTCTATATTAAAAATGAACACAAAAGGTTTTACCTAAAGTTTTACAATCAGGTAGACAAAACCTCAAAATTTTCAGGCAGCACACTTTTTAAAGAATTACAAGAGGAAAACCATGATAAATCTAAACAAAAAATGCACATACAGAATTATGACCAACGGTTAAAATAAATTTATTTCTTAGATATTGCTCAATAATTCAGAGTAACATTCATGACTAAATCTAGGAAACATTTTACACGTGTATTCAGGGCTACAAAAATGTGGTTGCCCGCTCACTCACCACTGCCAACCAAGTAAATTGTGTTGATGGCAATTTCAGTACCTTTATTCTGTTTTGCCATACAATGAGTGACAGTATTATTTTTTTCTTATACTATAAAGAAAGAAATGCATATAAAAGCTGCCATAATTAGCTACAAAGAAATAAGCAAAAAAAAAATGGTGCAGGCAAGGTTAGGTCAGGGAATGGTGGTTTTAAATTTTTTGACAGGACATAAGATGTACAAAGGTGACTGGGTCAGCAAGATACAATAGGCTGTGGATTGATGTGTTGAAAGCTACTGTAATCTAAGTACAAGAGGGGGAATGCTCAGTTTTTAAATGTTTAGTTATCGACTATTCTCCATTGTCAGCAAGCTTGCCAAAACTGAAAAAGAACCTTCAAAAGGGTGAGACAACTATCTTTAGGGTTTTTAATAATCCAAGACAAAAAGCCTAATTCCCAACAATTAAATAAAACATTTTTAGAGCTGTGAATGTGACTTGGTTTGTGCAAGTGAGATCCTAATTACCTTTTCTTTAAAAAATTTTCATGCATAGAGCTGGCTACCAGATTTTTAAAAAAATTTTGGAGCTCTGCTAGTATTAATATAGTTGCATTTCAAAATAGGCTTTCATTTCAGAAAATTCAGCTTTTCAGTAAGATCGGTTACTTACGCTACGGAGCTTTTAAAAGAACAACAGCTTTTACTTCTTCCTTCAAAAGTTGCGGTTTCAGGGTCGTAGTATCCGCTGTCAAACAGGCACTTTCTCATGTCTTCTGGTGTATATCATTCAACAAAACCAGTAATGAATAAATACACTTATAAGCACCCCAAATGAAATCAATGACAGACATTATGTTTACTCTGCAGTCGTGCATATAACTCTCTAGGGTTGAATCATAGAACTTTAGTTTAAATCAGTACTACCAATATTGCTGCAGAATGCATAACTGTGCTGGTGACAGCAACAAAAATTGATATTGCCATTTTCATTATTCTGGTTTTACGGTAAGCAGTTTACAAAAAATATGCAAACAGAAAAAATTCAAACATGTTGCTTTTTTAAAGTTTCGTAATAAAAATCTGGATTTGAAAGAAAAAAATTCAGAATAGAATATTAAAACTCAGGTGTCCAGTGAAAGTTTTCAAGCGTCATGGCAACTGGGCACTTTGGATTTGTCTAACCCTGTTTAATACTGTGCCAAAAATTGTATTTGAGAAATGTATGGCTGTTGACATGTTTGCAAGTTTTAAAAACATATGTGTTCCAAAAAAATTAAATAATCATCAGTAAATAAACAACTTTCTCACATTTTGTCATTGTGAATTTCAGTCTATACTTATCATTCACCAATGAAGTTCTAACTCCCACTGAAACACGCATAACTGTTTTAATTTTACAAAAACACGTATAACTGTTTTAATTTTGTTTTTAGATAACGGATATCTATTACTTAATGCAACTTGAAGCAGCATGTGGCTCTTCTTTGAGATAAACTAAAAATATGTTAGTATGTCCACCCTCTTCTGACAAATAGGGCACACTACCCAGGTTCATTTCCAAATGAAATTTCGACTTTGAGAACAAAAGTGAGTTGCAGGTATGTTGTCCCAGATGTACAAAGTTATGAAATTCAAAGAGTATAAATATGAGAAAAACCAAAGTTATGGTTTTTGAGTGAGAAACTTCAAGTGACAAATTGAAAGACCAGTATAAATGGCACAAAGATAGACCAGGAGAATGAACTTGTATATTTAAGAAGCATGTTTAACAGAGACAACAGATTAGTTAGTGAAATTAGTATGCAAGTAAACTGATCTTGAAAGTCAGCTGCTTTAGGTGGATTTTACAGGAATAATGAGTTTCTAAAATAGTGGGTATGAAAGGGTATTTATTTCTACTTTGATGTACATCAGTGATACCTGGGTACTGCAGAAGAGGCATGCAAGTCATTTGTATGCTGGAGAGATGCTTTACTTATGAAGAGGGGGAGACATTCTGACCGTGTAAGGAATGAAAATGTGAAGCAAAATAAGGTCAGTATGGAGGAGACAAATATTCTGAGGTAGTTTGGACATGTTGAAAGAATGAGTGGCAAGATGCTTACAAATTCAGCCCAAGTGGCAGGAATTAAACTAGAGGAAGGCCAAGGAAATTCATGGGAAAACCAGAATCAGTAATATCTGCATAATAAAAAGATTATGAGTGTGAAGTACAAGAGGTTTTGCGCAAGACGTATCATGGATATTAGTGAAGCATGAGCTGTGCACTGAGACAGCTGTACATGGAGACATTTGATACATCAACAGTAAAAATCTAGTTCCATAAGTTTTAAACTTCAATTTAGCAGACAAAGCTTTCTTTGAGGTGCTAACCTCTGAATCTCAGAACAGCTTGGTGATGTGTACCTATGTAATTTCCATGTGTGCCGGTGAAAGATTAAGTTATGGTCGTTATTTTCACAAAATGTGATGACTTAATCCAAAATGCGAGAGAGAAATGTGTTCTTAACAAAATGGTACCAGCAGTTTAAATATCAATCCATTCCATCAGCAGATTCTGCTCAGACCAGGCAGCGGATGACCTAGTGCTCACCGTTCACGACTGCCACGGAGGAACGAACCTCAGGTTTAATCCCGGACAGGTATGAACGCTCGAACCACTAAATATCCGCTATGCGTTAGATGGGCACGTTAAGCATTCGGACCCCAGAAACTGCCCCCCACACCACCCCCGTAATAAATAAGGGCGTCTTCTTTCCCCTTTCTACCTCGCTTTTGTGTCACTCGATCGGGCACCCTAGCCCAAATCTCCTAGCTTCCTATTTCTAAGGATTGTTTAATACCTGGGGTCAGACACTCCCCTTTCTAAAATCCTCTACATATGACTTGATTCTGCTCAGATTTTTTTTTATTTCTGTGAAAACTAGTTTACGATTCTGTCCGCGGTTTGCACTCGACTAATGTTTTCTCAATTCTTAAGGTATGTTCCTACAGCACCTGTTGGCTCAATAACCCCCTCCCCCCATACATTCTAGAACACTCCTAAAGGGTGAGTTAAGATTATAGATGTATTTACCCCTTTTCTCCATTCAAAGTTCCAAGTTTAAATCTGAGTCAGCTGTGATGTCTACAGCTGTCCCCCAAGGCCCATAAACATTAGTTTTCCACTGATGTCCAAAGTGTTGTCGATGTGAACGATTCAGTTGATGTTACAATTTCCTAAGTGACAAAAGTGGCTAACTAACTTTCTTTAGCATTTTCCTACATTTTCCCCCATTTTAGCATTTTTGCTATTTTTTTGAGCCAGCTTAAACTCTGGTGCAGGTTGATGTATGCTGGTACCATAGTCCTGTTAGTGGAGAGCAAATGCAAGTGTCAGAGTTTGCTGTCCCAGATGCACAAAGTTTGAAATTCAAACAGTATATAATAAATAAGAGCAAAATCAAAGTTATGGTTTCTGAGCAAGGAACTGTCACTACCAAATGCAAGATCAGCCTGAATTATACAGAGTTAGACCAGGTAGCATTTTTCTGTGTTTTAGGTTTTAACAATAATAAGCAATTCTATAGAGTGTAGCTGTCATTTGAGGCCATTGGTTCCAGGGAAGGGACAGAGGGAGTGGCATCAGACAACCACCTCATACAACATGGTCAACTAGGTGGCATGAATATGACTTTGTATTTTGATAGCATGTTTGACAGAGAAAATCAATTACATGATGAAATCAGGGGAAGGGAATCATAGTTGCTTCAGGAAGATTTCACAGGCCTGATGGGTTCTCAAAAAAGCTCCTGAATGGTAGTGTATGAAAGTACAATTGATCCTACTCTGATGTACAGTAATGAAATCCGAGTACTGCAAAAGGAACACAAGTCATCTGAGCACATGGCAAGATGTGGTCTGATCCAGGACCCGATTTAAGTGGCATCGCAAGTTGCGAATCAAATCGACCTGAATCGCTCTTCGAATATGACTTGCGACACATTTACATTTCATTTTGAACTCTCGTTACTCTGACCTTCAGTTAACTTTTATGGTGGTTGCTGTGGCCCTTATATCAATATTACTTTTGTTTCACTAAAGATGATTTGCCTCTGAATCAGGGGAAGAGCCAGTAGGTGGGGGCAGGAGTAGGAAGGTTTTAAGAAACAAACTGTTCAATTTAACAGGCAGGTGATTGTTCTACTGGCAACCATCCAAGCTGGTGACTTCGTGGAATCCAGAGAGAGCTGTTGTGATCAGAGGTCACTTCGTTTCAGGGAGAACAGGGTGCCACAAAACATCTCCAGTTGGCAGAGCAGGTGGACAGCACCCCTCTCTCTCACACACCCACACAGCTCAAATTTTCCTCTGCTGAGACAGTGGCACACTCTGTATTAAAAAAGGTGATAAATAAATATTGTATTCAAAATTTCTTTCTAGTTTGTTTTCAGGTACGTACTGGATACTGCTATCATAGCGTAATGTCTTAGTGCTACTCAAAAGTTTCTCACTGCTACACTCAACTTAATTTGTATAGCAAATGCTCCTACAAAAAATTTTCATAAATCAAGCCCTGGTCTGTTCATGTGAGGAATGATGTGTGGCTGATGTGTGAAGTGAAGCAAAATATTAAATATGGTAGATATCTTTTGAGATGTGTTGGCCATGTTGCAAGAATAAGTAATGAGGTGCTATAAGAGAATGTATGCAGAACATGCAACAAGAAAGAAAGGTAGAAAGTGGCTAAGGAAATCATGGGAGCACCAGAGTCTAGAATGCCTGCAATAGAAGATGAGTATGAAGTACAAAAAGTCTGAAGGTGAGACATGTAATGGATGTTAGTGAAGCTTGAGTCACATGCACACATAACTGTAAATGGAGATGCTTGTTACTTCAACTGTAAATAAAATCTATCATCAAGAACTTTTGATTTGGCATCTGATCTTAAAGGAGCTAACCTCAGAATCTAAGAATTTAGCTTAGTGGTATGTATATGCATAGTACCGAAACTGAATGCAAATAATTTTTCCATTCGTTTTTTTTTCAAAATTTTTTTTTAATATACAGTTGTGACCAGGGCTAGACAAATCCCGGGCGCCAGGTCGCCCAGGCGCCCAAAATTCGGGCCGTGGCACCTAATTATTGTCTTAGTTGAGATTTTGTAATATATTGCAGTAAATGCAGTAATTCCTGTTGTGTAATCCATAATCTATTAAAAGGTAATAAATTTAGGTGCTGTGGACACCGGTCAAAAACAACAAAACAAACAGTGTTCTTTTAAACAGTCAGCGAGGTAATTGTCAGAAGAGATGGTGTTATTGGGAAAGTACAAAAATGCGGTAACAAAAAAAAATTCACTGTTGGCCACCCAAAATGCAACACCAAGAAGGACACGAGATAGCAAAGCCAGATTTACTGGACACGTAACAGATACAAAGATGAAACGATGGAGCTTACAGGCCCCTGAGACTTGTGGAACACGCAGACATCAATAGTTCGTGTGGCTCTCGAACGAAAGAGGCTTTGGATGTGGTCTTGGGGTATGTCTGTCCAGGCTGCTTCCACACATTGCCACAGTTCATCAGGCATAGCCGCAGGTGGTGCTTGCCGCTCAGCGACCAGACGTGTTCGATGGGAGACATATCGGGAGAACAGGCAGGCCACGGCAGCAGTGACACCTGGTGGGCCGCGAAGAATTGTTGCAGAATGCATACCACGTGCGGGCGCGCATTGTCCTGTTGAAACGTGGCCGCTGGCAGGTCCTGCAGGTAAGGGAGGACACTACAGGCTCCAAAACGTCGGAGATGTAGCGGTGGCTGTTGAGTGTACTGGTGATGCGTACCAGAGGGGTGCGGGTGTCATATCCAATTGCGCCCCAAACCATAACGGCAGGTGACTGACCGGTATGGCGATTCATAATGCAGGCGTCGTACAGTCTCTCGCCGCGGTGCCGCCACGCGGATTCGACCATCGTGGTGTTGCAGGCAGAAGCGGGATTTGTCGGAGAAGACGTAGTGCCATTCCGTAGTCCAGGTGCGGCGTTTAAAGGCCCACTGCTGCTGCACTTGCCGGTGGCGTAACGTCAATGGTAATCGGAGCAACGGGCGCCGTGCGACAAGTCCCTGCTCCTGCAGACGATGCCGAACGGTACGTGCCGACACAGGTTGTTGCGCAACACACCCTTATTCCTGCGCTAACATTCGTGATGTGGCAATGCGAGCCGTATGCCGGTCCTCTCGTTCGGTGGTGTGCTGCGGCAATCGCTCACATCAGTCCGTCCGTCCCACACGGGCACCAATGTCTCGCTACGATAAACCGCTCTCGCGATAAGCCACTATTCGTCCTCTGTCGAACTACGAAACGTGCTGGAATGACTGCTGCATTCTGAGACGATGCATCAGGAAGCTTCCCACGCACAGGTCCAGCAGCACAACACACTTCCACAACTTACACCTCGTCTTCTGTGCACCCTTCTTATAGTGCTTCTCGGTGGTGTGCCAGGCGCACATGATTTGCATATGCCCTGCAATGCTAATCGTTTTCATGTCCTTTCGCGGGCGACGCATGCTGCGAATTTCAGGCCAATCTGATGCTTCCTTCTTGGAGTTTCATTTTGGGTGGCCAGCAGTGTATAACGTAACAGCGAGATAAGACTGCAGAGATTGTAAGAATATATATTTTTTTCTTTTACTTAGAAGTATTTTGACAGAAAATGTGACGCAAGGAAGGCGTTACTATTTGTGCGACAACAGCTAGCGATTTTAGTTCTTTTTATTTAAAAGTAACACAAAAGTACTTCAAAATGAGTTACCTTTTCAATAAGACGATCATTTTTTTTTTTTTTTTTTTTGCATCTTTGGATTTCTGAGTCGATCCTGTGAATCGCAGTTTTCTGTCGGAAATTACGATTCACGATTAACACGATAGGTGCGGATCACGTGGTGCCGATTATATGGCTGTTGTGCATGCCAATTCCAATGGAATGTCCGTATTTTCTACGGATTTAGTTGTCTAACTACTGATTCTACAAATTTTCATTTTGTTTAAAAAAAATAGTTTGGTATTATTTTATGATATACACAAGATTCTTAAGCGGATTCGCGGAATTTTCCGGTTGAGAATTTGGGGGTTGGGTCATTTTCCGTCTGGGGACGGTATTTCGTGTTTCAAAGCTTTCGAAAACAGTAGTTAAATGGAGTAAAAGGAATTTGCCCTAATCGTAATTTTTTTCTCCCGATGTTGTGTTTGTGTCTAGTATCCTTGTTAAATATAATTTTATGGCACATATGCTTGTATTTCAGCTTGAAACTGTAGGCAAGAATTTGTGGAAACAGAAGTTACACGCCGTGAAAATTGCCTCTTAAACTTCAGGCTTGAGGCTCTTCCGCGAATTCGAGAAATTCCGCCTTTTTCATTATGTTGGCCACTCAGGAGATCGATGCACAAGCTCCATCTTTACGAAATTTTCGAAAACGGAAAGTTAACGGAGTTCAGATTTCCCGTAATCATAATTTATTTTTCTCGCGATGTTGCCCGTGTCCAGTATTTTTAAGTAATATTTCACTGCATAAATTTTTGCATTTTACCTTGAAAATAGAAGAAAAATTTTCAAAACCGGAAGTCTTGACAGAATTCCCGTAATCGCTATTGCCCCCCCTCTTCTCCCATGATGTTCCCACTCTCCAGCGTTGTAAAATATCCCATGCTCCATAAGTTTTTGCTTTTAATCTTGATAAGGGAAGAAGTAAATTCCCAAAAACTGAAGTGACGAAGTTGGAAAATTTGTAAAAATTGATGCACAGTGTTCAAAAGCATCAATATTCCCAAAGTTACACCATTTATCTGAAATAGTTGAAGCTTTGATATCATGCGCTCATGGTCAGGCTGATGGTTATCAGAGGGCACAAAAATCAAGAAAAGAAAGAAAAGTGACAATGAAAAAGTAGGGAGAGAATGATAGCAGCAGAAAGAAAAATTAAGCAATCAATGCTGTGCAGTTGCAAAGTCAACAAAAGACAGTCTAACAGTAGTCCGCATTCTTGCTGTCTGTTTTGATTTTTTCACCAGTTAAAATGTTCAGCTTTTCACCCCACTTCTTTGGTCTCATCTTGTCTTAAACTGCAATTTTAGAGGCAGTATGATCATATGGTAAGTGGAGGTTCATGCACTGCACAGTCACTTGCTTGGATTTCCTGTCTGTCAGGCATTGTGGAATTCTGAATACATCTTGCCGATTTTTACTGGTGGAAGTTTTGAACTTAAATCTTGCGATCATGCCCTTGCTGAGGAATCAATTTTGTGTTTCTCACATGTTAAGTTTGTTTTCATTAGAGTCCTTGTTTGTTGTAACGTTTTGTTGGGGCACATATTTGTTTTTTACAAAGAGATGGATCATTTTGTAAAACAGTATGTATGCCACGCAATACTAATTACTAACAAGGCTATTATTGTCAATGTTGGCAGGTATGGACTGTATTTTTTATATATATATAGTGGTCCGAGATATGCCGCAGATTATGCATTTCCCGATCTACGAATCACATGCCGCTGCGGATTATGTGTGGGATTTTTTTTATTTCACAGCCTTTGGATTACATGCCCTTGCGGATCTCACGAAGGAAAAAAAAAATATGGTACTTTGAATTAATATGTACAAAATATGACATCCACAAGTAGTATTTTAATAAAATTGAAATCTGAATTTGTTTTTTTTTTTTTTGAGATCTACTGAAAGAATGGAAGAAAATTGTGAAGCAAATTGCAACTTTATTTTGCAATAAGTGGTTTGGGTAAAAAGAAAAAAAATTGACAAATATGGTTTACCATTTTTCGTTCCAGCGTTATAACTCATAACCAAACATGTTTTTGTTCATGCATTATTGACTTTGTTTCACCTGGCGCCTAAATTTTGGAGCTGGCTCCTAGATGTAGAACATATTTGTCAAGCCCTGGTTGTGACTTTTAGAAGCACAGAAATAGTGCCTATCATAAAATTAGGTTTGCCCAAGTTACTGAGAAGACCATACATCACAGAAATTTAGACACATTACTGTTGTCAAGTAATGTTAAGTCCAAAGTGGTGAAAAAATCCTTTCTTTGAATCTAATTTACAAACACCAGGACTTGAAAAATACCATGCCCGAGATGTGGGGTGCACGTAAATTGTTGCCCTGGGCAGGTAAAAAAGCAATCTTATTGCCTAGAACGAACAACTAAATTTAAAAAATGAAGAAATCTGGAACAATTTCCTACTACGAGAAAAAAGATAGTCGACTCATGTGTTTCATTTCACTGCTAATCATCAGAAGTTGTATTACTGTTATGGAGTGCCAAGGACAGAAAAGTATGACTTTACTTATATATCTCTAGGTCCAGATATTGGAACATATGTAATTTTGCTCTAAATGTTGTTAATGGCCAGCACCAGAATGCATGCCTCCAATGGAATTAGCCTCTGAAGTTTGGTGACAAAACTTCAGAGGCTAATTCCATTGGAGGAATGCATCCCGGCACTGGCCATAAACAGAATCACTAAACTTCTCAAATACCAATTTCATCATCATACCCTTTGATATCAATTTCAGCAGCATCTCAAAACTTGAGATGTGCTTTAGTGCATTAAACATTTTCAATACAGATCTTTAAAAGGAAAATGCAAAACATTTAAAACACGTTCATATTTTAAACTCAAAAAAATGAAAATGAAGGTTCTAATTTATTATCTTAAAATAAAATTTTTTTGGGCATCTTAACTTTTACTACCTGGGCAGGTAAATAACTTTTGCACATGCTCAGCTGGGCATTTAACTTTTCAAATATTTTTCAGGCCCTAAATACAGATACTGTGCTTACAAATCGGCATGTACTGGGGAAGATCAAAAAGTAACGCACAGCAACTTTTTTTCTTTGCAGGTTGCAGTTTGGCAGACTAGTTTGAATAATCATGCTACAGAGCAGTTTGGCTGGATCAGGTGTCGTCGTGGTGGAAAATAGCGTGAAGGACAGCACAAAGATGTCCCATTTTTAGCGTCTTCTACGAATGAAGAGCAACGCTGTGTAGTTCGATTTTTGAGGGCTATATGGAAAACTCCAATGGAAATTCACAAAGAAATGGCCAAGTATATGGTGGCGATTGCTTGGACCACAGCAACATCTCCGGATGGTGCAGTTTCTTTGCTGAGGGACGTGGCAACTTTACCGATTTGCCACATTCCGATCAACCTGTAACCACCTCATCACCTGCTACCGTGAAATACATTGAACAGGCAATTCTGAGTGACTAGCAGATCCATTTGCACACATTGGCACAGAAGTTCAACATTTTGTACAGTATGGTGTACAATTTGTGCAAGAGAAATTGCAATTTTGCAATGTCAGTGTGTGATGGATGCCCAAGAACTTGACAGGCAACCAGAAGGAACAAAGAAAATTGCGCAATTTGGCTGGCAAGTACTCAAGCACCCACCGTACAGTCCGGACCTGGCTCCTTCAGATTTATCCTCAGAGCCAATGCTCTGATTCGGCTGACAAAGTCAAATTAGTTGCCTGAAAGTGGTTATACGCCTAGAAAATGGACTTTTATGAACAAGGTATACTAAAACTGGTACCACGCTAGAATAAATGTGTTGAGCGTCTGTTCTTATGTTGAAAAATAGTTAAGAAATATAGTTTTACTGTGTATATGGGGTTGTCCATAAATTACGTCCGGAAATTACTATTTTTAGACTTCCCTCCCCGTGTCCCATTTTGTCAGATTGTTGACACCTGCCCCCCAAAAAAAGTATGTCCTAATTCCCGCAACCCCCCTTTATTTTTGACAGCTGCTTTTAGAAGTCCGCTGAGAAATAAAGAAAACTTGCAATTATTTAAAGGAATCTTCTATATATTTATACTTTTTCTTCAGAAAATATTTATTTAGGCATTAATTTATTCCCAAATGCTACCCAAACTTTATCAATCTGAAATAAAGATCTACAAATGAACGCATGCATTCAAGGTTGCAACACTCCTGATCATACCATTTACAAAGCAAGATAGATTTGGTAGTGCAAATACAAGAACTTAATATTCTGATTTAGCTAAATATCAGAAATATTTAGTACTTTTTTTTATTAAAAGAAAGAGAAAAAACAGACATACCATCCACTATATTTTTGCCGCTGGATGTCCGAATTACTAAACCTCCTGTGTCACATTTGGTCGGTTGGCACGACCCCACCCCCTCCCTCCCCTTGTAATCTCTGATGTACTTTATGGATAGCCCTACGTTTTGCTTTGCTTATCTATTTAACTGTTGCCAAAAACAAAATAAGTAGGCATCACTTTTCAATTTACCCTCTTACTATAAAACTTTTTCAAAAGTGCTAAAAATAAGTTACAAGAAATTATGCAAGTCTTGGGAATGTACCAATAATATACAAGGAATGCTTCGAATGAAGTGTACCATAGGAAACTAGGCATAAAACACAAACTACAACTACCATATCTATATACCTTCTCTCTTGAGTAAAATATTAAGAGTATTAGTACCACTAGAAATATGCAGATACAACACCCATGTCTCACTCAACACTTAATAAACCCAGGCCTTTAAGTACCACAAGTTGGCAAAGTTATCATTAAGCCCCACTGTCTGAATTATCTTCAAATCATAACTTGTTAATCATTACTTATTGATGTTATTATGACAATCTTATCACATAACTAAGCAAAGAGTTACTACTGTACCTTTGTCCATCAGGAGACCTGCTACGATAGCCAGAGTAGCCACCTCGTCCGCCGCCGCTGCCGCCACCACTTCCATAGCTCTGGCCTCCTCTTCCACCACCACCATATCCACCATAGCCACCTCCGCCGCCACTACCACCACGTCCACCTCTGTAGGAACCACCTTCTCCTCCTCTACCACGGAAGCCTCCACCTTGTCCTCCACGTCCACCCCTGCCACCACCGCCGCCGCCACCACGTCCACGGCCATTGTTGCGAGACAAATCAACACGAACCTCAGATCCATTAATCAGAGCTCCGTTCATTTCTTTTATTGCATCATTGGCATCCTGTTCTTCATAAAACTCAACGAAAGCAAATCCTGGTGGATTTCGAGCAACCCACACATTACTCAAGGAACCAAATTTGCTGAACTCTCGTTCTAAATCTTCCTTCTGGGTACCATCATTAAGGCCTCCCACAAATACAGATGTTGGACGCATACTGATCCTGTTTAACTGAAAATACAGAAATTTACTACAATGAGTCAAACAGTACTTTTAGTGAACTTTACACAAACACTTTCAAAGAGGATTTGCGATAAAAGGAACAGGTAAAATTATTTCACATTAATAACACATTTCAGTTTCACAAACTTCAAAAATTTATTCTTGGCATTAGGCATCAGCTATTACACTACAAAATTTTCACATCAAGCATTAGTAACAAACACTGGAATTGAACAATCAATTTCTTAATAACACATTGTTAGTTATAAAATTATGTTATGGAGGAAAAACACAGGCAACTTCAAATCCCACACACAGGCTGAAATGCTAATATTTTTTCTAGTAAACATCTGACTTTTCATAGGAAAACTGATAGCAAATTGCAGTTAGATGCAGCAAATGTGCTAATTTACACTACTGAGTATAGTCCCTCCCTTCTCAACAGCATTCTACTTCAAAAAAATAAGTGTGCCAATGGTTTTTTACATGTTAAACTGCCTCAAAACATGACACTTGTTCATGCAAAATCTTTTAAGCCCGAAAAGTAATGCATGTGGATCCCCATACATTTAACTGCATGCATTAAAATACATAACATAGTCAGAAGTACTGATTTAATTCATAAGAAAAATTGGATGCACCAAAGTACACTGTATTTATGTGTTACATTATTTCTTTCTTTTTATTTAATGGAAATGCTTTAGGATAGTCTATCATAAATAACCAGTCATCAAACACTGAGACAACACAATTCCTTTGCTTTTCATTGTTTTCAAGTTATAACAGTACACTTCTTGAAATTTTTGGAAATGCAAGCGATTTCTGCTCCAGGGCAATAGAATTTTTAAGATTTCAGAGAAACTTGCTACAAGGACAGTTCATTGCAACAAGTTTGTACCAAGGCATGTTTACAGCATGCCACATACTCAACTAATTTATGAAATTACTTTATTGATATCTAAGATCACGTACAAAGGCTGTGCCAAAAAGCTTTTAGCTAATGCTGAACATGTCTGCTGACAATGAAACAGCTGTAGTTAGGAGGCATGTGTTCATATTGGCTAATAGCAGGCACCATGACCATCTGCTCAAACTAGATTTCACTCACTTGGCAGGAGAATCTAACACAGTTGACCTTGTTTGGCGCACCGAAATGCTGCCGAGATGTGATTTTTGTGCAACGATTTTCTATTTTTTTTTTTATTGGAGGTTTAACGACCACCGTGAGCAACTCAATGGGCTATAAAGCAGTCGCCCATCCCTAATTCTGGGTCACTGGTTCCAGGAAAGGGAGAGAGCTAGTGCCGTAAGACAAACACAACATCCATGCCTCACCGGGATTCGAACCCGGCTTCCGTTCGGACGAATGATCAGAGGCCATTGCGCCACCGGGGCGGCTATGATTTAAAAAAAAGAAAAGGTGTAGGTACACAGTAGTGTTTTCAATCAATTATTAAATAGTTTTCTAGAATCTGCTCTGCTCCTTCTCTTGCCACAGTTAGAAACTGGTTTCATGAATTTAAGATGAGAAATTTATTTGAAGATGACCTTTGCTGTGGTCAGCCCCATACCTAAAACATTGATGCTGCCAGAAAACTTATTGGAGAAGATCTTTATGTAACATATCACGAAATAGACTGCTCTAAGCATTAGATCAACTGCTGCACAATAATTCATGATAATTTATATGTCAGGAAGCAATGCGACAGTTTAGTGCTTCATTCACTCGCTAACCAGAAGACAAGCCGAGCTGAATGGAGCCAATTCATGCTGTCTCAACCACTATGATGCAGAAACAAAGGAACAATCAAGGGTCTGGCGCTTTGAAGGTGAAACAGCTCCAACCAAAATCCAACGAATCTGCAGTGCAGGGAAGAAAATGACAGCATCCTTCTGTAAAATAGGACATGTGAAAACACTGTTCTTGAAAGTCAAAGAACTGTTAATGCTAATTAGTATACCACTCAATGCTTGCCACAGGTCATCACAGAATGGAAAAAAAAAACCCCACCAGAGATTGAAAAATGAACACTGTTTGCACCATGACAATGCATTGGCTTATACTGCAGCCAAGACAGTTTAACAGAAGGCATACGAGTTTTGCCTTATTCAGCCTATTCTCCTGACTTGGCACCTCAAGACTTTTTCTTTCCAAAAGCCAAGGAAACCCTGCGTGGATGTCAATTTTCATCTTATGAAGGGCCCTAGCTACCTATTTTAAGGCAATTTTGACAGTTTGTCAAAGTTCAAGCTTAAAAGAGGCATTTGCAAAATGGTTTTCAAATGCAATGTCCATGGATATTTTGAAAAATTGGATTTGTAAATAAATACACCCATGAGCCATTACATTATGACCACCTACCTATAAGCTGTAGAACCCTTTTTAGCCAGCAAAACAGTTGCCAATCAGCAAGGCGTCAATTCGATTAGGTGGCAATAAGTATCCTGGGGAATCAGGTACCAGTGTTAGAATTAGAAATAAATCTTCTACTGGACCAGCGGACAACTAGAATTTGCAAACCACCGGTCCACCAAAATGGCCACTGGTCCGTAAATAATAAAAAAACCTTTTAAAGACATTTTACAATATGTAGAAAATAACTTATCACTTCAATAGAATTATCTTCAATATTTGTTTTCAAACCTATCATTAGTTTGCAGCCTAAAAAGAAAACCATACAGCAAGCTAAAAGAAATAGAAATAAATATGCAGCATTACCGTAGTTCTTTACTTAGACCTAAATAATCCGTAGAAATTACGGACAATCTGTAGTATGTCTCTTTTCTGAATATGTTTTAACTCAATAGTGAAAAAAAATTTATATATTACATTAAGTGCAGCAAAACTAACAAATGCAATTCCAAAATGGTTACATGCCATGGAATAGCTCCAGGGGTTCTCACAGAATGTAGTTCTCTGCAAGTGCTTTCATAGCATCACATTTTCTGTCAGAATGCTCATAAGTAAAAAACATATATATATATATTTTACAATCTCTTTGTGGCACTCTATTTCTGTGATGCGTTACATCTTTTCAGTTAGTACATTTTCAATACTTCTAATAACACTACCTCTCCTGACAATTACACGCAGATTTTTTTTAAATGTCACTTATGTTTGTTTATTTTCTCCTTTACCAGTATATTTACTGGAGTACCTACGTTTCTGACAATTTATCCCAGTGTTTTATAAAATGTGGCAACAAAACAAGTACGGTAGGCTTGAAAGAAGAATTGCCCAAATTTTGGCTTATTACACTTCATGGTTTAAAAAAAGTGCAAATGTTTAGAGTAACACATACTTTATTTTTAAGAACACAAAAGTAGAATTCTCTCGCAACTGATTTAAAAATCAAATTTTGTTATAAAGCTCCCAAAATACTTTTTTATTCGATATATAACACAAAGCAGCTGCGTGAAGGGGGGGGGGACCTTTTTTTTTTTACCTGAGCATGTATGTGTTCTAACTATCAAACACTGAACAGTTCAGGATCTGAATTTTCTTACATCTGCATGGTTTATATTAACCACAAAGTCTCTTGCTTAAAATGAAAATAGTATCAGCTATCATTTGATTCCACATAATGTCTTCTTAAGAATTTTTTTATGCTTCATACTATATTTGTTTTTATGCAAATTAGATGTCTGTAAATAAAGTATGGGCCAAGAGTTCTGGTTATAAATACTTATTTTTTTATTGTCTCTAAAATAAAAATTACATACATAAAAGGCGAGATCACAAGACCTCACACTTTTACTGCTGTGGTGGAAAAAAACGGACAATCTTTTAGAATACAGACATCCTAATGTTTATGAATTTTAAATAACCGGTTTGTCAATTTCAGCAGTTTACCTTGTTATGCTACTTCATTTAACTTCACTTAAAAATCTCTGTGCACAGAAAGTGAACACCCAACTCTAGAAGACATTTATCCATAGCTGCATCCCCTAATATGGGGAAAGCACAGTCATAACTGGCAGAATGACACAGAACTACCATATAGTTTGCTTTTTGCCTGATTTAGACTCGCTCTATCACTTATTTCATTGGTTGCTCCACTTAGCAAGTCACCATAAAACATTTAAAAAAACACTGTTCCTGGGTTTATTCCTGCAAATTATGTTACGTCACCGACGATAATATCCAGTGGTTGTGTGGCATAAACAAAGGAGAAGCTGGCTTCCCCGCATATATTTTTAATAAAATTACAAAAAAAAAAATTCTTGATGCTATTTATGAAGAGTTTATGTAGCAAAATGCCAAAATGGGCATACTGGTTTGTTTAGAATTCATAACAATGCACCCCTGTTTTAAAAGCTTACTTACCACTGCACATAGAAATGATAAAATATTCAAAAACAAACAGAATATAAATTCAGAATTTGCTTGCAATGTAACAACAAACATCAGTGGGAATCAAAGCCACATCTCCCGATTTTTGTCAAGTATGCTAACCGTCACACAAATTTTGTCAGGTGTTTGACCAGGAAGTGTTACAAGCAAATTCTGAATTTATATTGTTTGCTTTGAATATTCTATTGATTTCCCATGTATTATGAAAAATATTTCTTCCTTCAATGATTTACCTGGGGTACTGGTAATTTACGATCAACAGTTTCCAGATAGAAGTTCGGTCAAAACGCTATGAGGAAGCAACGATACTTCGACTGACAAGAATCTGAAGATGTTAAAATTCCTCAGCTAAGTTTGCTTTATCTCAGTTGCTTGGGACTTCTGTCCTGGGTTGCATAACAGTTAGGCATGCTCCAACGGAAATCGGGAGATGCGGGTTCGATTCCTGCTCTAGGGTGATGAAATTTTCAAGTTTTCTGAGAGGTGTTACATGGATGACCAGGTTACAAGAAAATTCAGAATTCATATTGTTTGCTTTGAATATTCTGTTGACTTCTCGTGTATTATGAAGAATATTTCTTCCTTAATTGACATATAAATGAATTTAGGTTCACTTTTTATGACTTTCACTTTGCCAAGTTTGGAACTACACTTCCTTAATTCACAGAAATCAATTTAGGTCACTTTTTATGACTTATTTTGCCAAGTTTGGAACTACACAACTGAAGGCACTGGAACTAGACATGGTTTAGACTTCTTACAAATATGATAAGCAGAGAAACACTATATGAAAATCAGCTATGTACAGAGATCGCAATAACGCCTCTACAACACGCGTATCTCACGCCTTAAAAACACTGAATACACTTTAAAATTTAGAAATGCATATTTTTACACATTGTTTTTCCATATGAAATTTCCTTTTATAATCAGTGATTACACCAGGATTTTGTCATAAAATGACTAGTTCTTTTCCTTTATGTTACAGGAACCGATAAGTCCTCCCCTGCCTTCCCCGAAAAAACGAGGTTTCATCAATGTTTGAAGCTGCAAAAGCACAATCCACTCGAAATTTTTCTGCAATAAGTAAAGAAATTTATCTTTTTAGTATTCTTATAAAGAGAATAAGAGTATCACCTTTCTATGTTGCGAATTAGCGATTTTTTCGCCGTTTTCTTCAATGCTTCATCGCCGAAATTACAGTTTGTATCTTCGATGTTACAGGAGCTGATACATTGAGGCTTATGATACATCAAGCACTTTAATATATCATGATTACTCGATATTGAATTAGTAAGCTACACCGATACATTGATTTACTCATCGATGCATCAATAACTGCTGCAGATGGGAAAGATATGAATTTTTTGGTTACTTCGCAAAAATCAAGGTTTTCGCTGATACGTCTAAAATTACCGCCCATACTTACTCTGCCCAACCTTACTCTGAGTTAGACCTAGAAATGGTCAGTGATCAACAAGAGATGGCGCCACAACGCCCAAGAAGAAGCGATAGCCGATGACAGAAGCAGCCCGCGAGAACCACCGAAATGCCCAGCTGACACGGTCTGTGCTAGTCGGAGCAAAACGTCCCCTCGAAGACGATAATGGAGTATTACCGAAAGTACTAGGGTTATGAATAAGTATTGAAGTAAATGAGGATGCAGCAAAGGAAAAAAAAAACTCATTTGGTGATGAGGCAAAATAAATTCCAACGGAAAAAAAAAAGAAGTGGACCCGTGGCCAAATGAAAAACCCCCATGCCGCATCCACATAACGGAAATATGAATTGAAAGCCAAGCCCCACGTGCGGTAAGTGTTCATCGAACTTTACCAACTAAAAGTGAAGTTCAAAAATGCAAAAGTTAAATACAGTATTCAAGATGCCTTTAACACTAAAATATTTTTAAGATAACATTTTACTGAAAGTGAAGACACCATCACAGTTCAAAATATTTGTGAAGATACTGCCTAACGGTATCAAAAGCCGAACAAGAAAACAATTTAACATTTTTACTGCTAGCCTACTATAAATTTTTGGTAGCCATTGGCGACCGCAAATTTTGCACCCTGCTTTTGTGGACAATCGTCTTTAGTCTTTCAGCTAGAAAATCAAAAATATTGCTTTATTTCTTAATAATGAGAAATGAGGGGGAAAAATTGTGCACACCAATTACTCAAGTACGGAGATATATAAGAACCCTATAATTCGTTACGCAGATCAGTTTCATGGCTCTAAAACTGAATATGGCCAGTTGTCCTAACTCTATACAAACACCTTATTCCAAAAGTGCTAATCGCAATATACGAATTGTTAATAAAAGATAATTTACATCAAAAATACCAACATGTAAAAAAAGGAAAAAGCTGACCCCGAAAATTTCTCCCACCCCATCTAGCTAATTGTAAGACTGATTTTCATTGTAAACTGTGGTAAAAGTCAAAATGACAACCCTAGAAATTTTTCATACACCACCCAGGTAATTGTAAAACTGATTTTTTACTATAAACTGGAGAAAACATTGAAATGCCGACCCTGGAAATTTCCCCCACCCTGTCAACCAGCTACTCATAAGCTAAGTAGCAGTATGAGTGTGGAAATCAATCCAGCTAATTGTAAGGTTAGTTTTTTCTATAAACTGCTGCAAAATTTGAAATACTGACTCCGGAAATTTCCCTCACCCCATCCTGTTGATTCTAAGATTAGTTTTTACTATAAACTGTGGTAAATGCAGACCTCAGAAATGTTCTTGTTGTATGGCTGTATCTTGTTTTAAACAGCATGAAAATTTAAATGGTGGCCCTGAAAATCTACTCCACATTCGATATTTTGTATTAACTGCAATTTGTGCACGGTCCTAGACTGAAAAAGGTGGGAGAATTTTCCTGTAGGGGTTTTTACCGGTTACCGACAACTATCTCAGAAATTTATTCCGTAACCAATGGATTTTTGTTTCGGAATTCATTTTACCTTACCAGTTTCTCTTGCTGTGATCACAGCTATTTGGCCAAAACTTGCTTTAAAACAACATTTCTAAAATTTTAAGACGACTCTTTATCTCACTGTCAACTTCACAGGAAGGATGACCCTAGTCTGGGATGGACAGAACTTAAATCCATTTGTTCAGTAAACAATCTAGTTTTAGTAGTACTGAGAAAAGTTCATTCTAAGTTCATAAAAGGTAACATGAAGGTAAGTAACAAGGGCAATGTATTTGGAAAACCTGAGTACAGACAGGGCAGGATATTTAAAATTTGTATGTGAACACATTGTACCATCCCATAAAAAATGCCTAGAATTAATCTTGGAACTGGCAACCAATGCAGATAACCTGATTAACACAAGTCTGCTAATTACAGAATGTGATGAACACCATACATCTGCAAATGTAGCAAGGCCTGATTGAAAGAAAATGAAAAGAGCTCAAGACAATACAATTGTATTTGCTCGTATAACCCTACCTCTTAAAATGTCCTATTTTAGTCATTTCACTACATACAAAATATGTACTTCAACAGTACTTGGTGCCAATCATGAAAAGTAGTACAACATTTATGATTAATGCCATTACAGAAATAGCTATATTACGGGCACGTGAAACTTGAGCCTCCTGCATCATTTATTGCTCTAGTTTTGTATTTTTACAGCCCAACGACTGTTAATTTTACCTAAGCCTAGTTATGAATTTGTTTTTGTATAATAATGGTAATTTGTTATTGCCACATAAAAAACATTGAAAACATTTTAATGGATTAAAGCAAATATTCATGAAAGTAATTAATTTCATTAACACAATTTATTACTTAGAAATAAAAGATTTGCAATTTATCACCTTTTTAATTAAAATTATTTAAACGAGCCAACCTATGGTAGCCCAGCAGGTTCAACTTTCTAGCTAACTTTGCTGGTGCGATGTGAACAAAGAAAAAAGTTCCCTTCCCTATCAGCAACTCATATTTCTCTACCAGTGAAATTAGATAATTGCTTAAAGTCAATGTCATAGACTTCCAATTTCTGAACTAGCTAAAAGAAACTTAAAACATCATAAGACACCGAAATCCTTGACATGAAGTGTCACATGATACAACTGCACATGCGACAAACAAGACATAATTTGGATATAATTCCCAAAAACCATTCTGGCAAATAAAAAAAATTAACCCAGCTGCAAACTAGGATTAAGAAAAATCAGAAAGAAATCTTAAATTTACATAGTCGTGGTAATGGCCAATGTGCAAGTACATTTTTTTTTTTTGCCGATAAACACTGATTTTATGCTCAATTTTTTTTATTTTATTTTTAGTTGGATATCAATCAGCATTTTTTAATTTCTTGTTATTTCTAATCAGCTATCCAATTAGTGCCACATGTAGAGATGCCAACTTCTGAAGGAAGTCATCAGTAGTCCATATGCGCGGTGGCCATAGTTTTTCCTAGTGAAGTCAAGTTACTACATTAAAATTTGCAGGGTAGCATGCTGCGTATTTCCCAGAGTATACTGCTACATTTTTAGCAACATGTTATCTTGATCGGGAACAATACTTGGATAAGTTTTGCAACATTCCCAAGTCCCCTTAAAATGAGGAAAAAAACTTTAGTAAATACACAAAAAATACATACCATTTAAACTCCACCTTTTAATAAATATGTTATGTCATAAGTGTGTGATGCCACACACTTATGGTTATTCCTCCTGTTTTTTAGAGCAAAAATGCCGACCGCAATTTTTTTCCGCCATGTGCGATTAAAAAAATCAACAGCACACGAACAAAACCCATGGTTTTCGGATACCCAAGACAATTTTTGACACTGAAATTCTTGCATAATAACTCTTCTTGAATTTTTGACAACTTTTCTGCTTTTTAGATCCAAAAATAGTAGAGGCAGGTGGCCATTTACCCGACGCTATTGCAAGTAAATCCGTGCACGACAAACGCAATGGGAGCAAAGACCAACGCACAGAACAATCAACTTTGAAAGGTTTCATAGCTTTATTATTAGCATTAAATGCTTATGATACAAAAAAACTAATAAAAAAGGTATTTTAAATTGCATAAATAAATTAATTCTGGAAAAAAAAAGGATAAAATAAAAAGGCAATGCAAATAAAATAAATTACAATAAAAATCCATGCAACATTTCATTAACACAATAGAGGTTTTCTGCTAAGATGCGGGGAAGTAAAATGTCAACTTAAAACGCAAGTAATGAAATTAAAATAAAAAAAATAAAAAAAGAAAAAACAAGCTATTAAGGAAGAAAGTTCTTGTGAATCTGACAAATACAATAAAACATCCCTTTGTTTAGCAGAACATTTCTACAAGAGAAAAAAAAAGTGCACTTCCAAAAGTAAACAATTAAGCTCTCTGCCCACAGCGACAGCATGGGAAAATGGGTCCCAACTGGCGTACACACCCAGCAGAATGTCTCATCGCAGCAAGCTGCTGCTAGACATTTTCTTTGGCTGGTTGCCAAAGACACGGAGAGATTTTCTCTTGCTCTGGGCAAAGAATATACTAAGTGCGAAGAACAAACTCCCATGGAGGAAACATAAAACAGGCAATAACAGCGTCCACACATCCTCCTGGTAGCTTAGTTATGTGCTCCGCGGGGAAAAAACAAACATTCAGGAATTCTTAGATCCACAATTGTTTCCTTTGATCTGATGATGACTATTTGCTCAGAGCAGTTTTTATTTTTCTAATATCTCGCCCACCCCTTATTTTGGTGAAACATATGCAAATAGCAATTAATATGACTATTTAAATTACATTTTAGCAAATACTCATTCGGACACCCGAATGAGTATTTGCTAAAATGTAATCATTCAGACACCCCTACCCCCTCGTAATTGCTAAAAACACTGAAAAATTATGGGGGAGATGTGTGAACAAAGAAAAATAATTTATTTTTTCTAATAATATTTACTATCACACTTATTCCTCTTAAACAGTATGGTGCCACATATGTATAATATAAGTTAAATAAGGACTCAAGTTAAAGTAAAAATAATTCAAATTCTTACCTATTATATGCAAATATAATTAAACTTAAAATTTTTACCTAGTTGTTCTATTATAGGCCAACTTATTGCTCATTTAACATTTTTGTAGTGGCTTGTTTGGCAATTAACAGTTCTGATTTAGAAAATGCCTTTAAGAAACAGGTTTGACCATTGGCACTCTTTACTGAACTCTTTACTGCCTCTTCAATCTCAACTTTTTCAATGAATGGTTAAGGTTTTCCCGAAGTTAACAGACGTCGTGCGTTGCAAATGCCATCCCATGTCAAGCCAGGCACAAAGTCACGTGATCATACAGAACGATCTCCGCTGGAACATTTCCGCTTGTCGGCCAGCCAAACATGCTTGCCGTGCGACGGCTTCGTGACGTTACTGCAAAAATCACATTTGACTATGCTTGACTTTTATTTTAAAAAAAAAAAAGTTTGCCGGAAAAATCCGTAGTTATTCACACCTTCTCCGCAAGTCCGTAGTTTGAACATGTTATCCGTAGAAACTAGAGGATCCGTAGTACTTGGCACCTCTGCATGTAAACCAATAAGATGACAGCATTTCTCAAAATGGCTGGTGCTACAAAAAAACAATCGGGCACAATAGTATATTAACACACTTAATTCTCGCCAGCCACTGAAAATTTTACTAAAACCTCCCTTTAGAAAGACATGAAGTAAAGAAATGAAAAGGCCCTTTTCACAACAAAACTGCTGGAATATTTGTTTTTCGTATGCTTCTGTAATGTTTACTTTGTTTAACAATTCTCTGCCAATTTCAGGTTCTTTTACCTTTTTTGAATTTATGCTATTGCAGTGACTGCAGAACAAGTAAATTGTTGGGTATAACTTTTTTTTTTTTCTGTACAGCAAACCATATGCTCCTGAAAGTAATTTTTCTCCTTTTCGACCAACACAATGATCAAACATAGCACAATAGTAAATATTCCATAGAAGTAATTTTTGCAAAAAGGAGTCTGTTTCCCCATCGAGTCTTTGTTCTTCCTGCTAATAATAAGCCTAATCACTGTTCAAACAAATGCTATTGTACACTGATTTAAGTCTGTGTTTCGACTGAGTTTTAACAGTTCTCAAATCAATTACTTAATATGAAAAAATTACAAGATGAAATAGCTGTGAAAACGATGCAATAAACAATTTTCGATAGAAACTGCTATGGAAATTAGTTAAAAGACAATGAAGCTTTAAAATCACTGGATGGTATGCACTCTGAAAAGAAAAGCTAAATGAAAAAGCTGAACAAATAAAAGACATGCACATTAAAAGAAACTTAAAAAACCATGGAATCACTCGATGTCTCATGAACCAACACGTCACCGGACGCGTTTCGCCTGCAATGTCACATGGCATCATCAACGGAAAGCATGAAACAACAAACATAAAAACAAGTTATAATGCTAAGATGTAATATTGTTTAATTAAGATACAATGTTATTTAAAATATGCAGTAATGACTTCTGTTATTTTGCAAATCCACCAGTACAGAGAATTTTTTCAAATGAAATTTGTATACGTACTACAAAGGACCACAGTTAATCAGACTCCATGCATAGTTAAGCCCTGGATAATACATTAGCTACTTTTCTGTATCAGCACATAAACTTTCAAATTCACTGCAGCAAATTCTCATTCCAGAAAATAACCAAAGGATTAAACTCATTAAAATTAACATCCACTGCAATCAAAAGCTTATACCGATATGAAAACATTAAAAACTTTTTTTCTTTGGTTTTCATTGCTAGCCTGAAAATAATTTCTTCCTCTTCTGTACACTGTAAAAATTATGGTACAGGTTACATTAACGATCACTATTATTAAGACTACTGCAAGCTGGTAAAAAGTACCATATGCCTTTAAGGTCTCAACACATCCTGTCTGGAAATGTGAGAGAAGAGCAGAGGCCAAGAGATAGTCTTCCAAGAAATTTCAAATGAGAAGGAAAGGAACAGATTACCTTAATTATAACAGGGGTCCTACACCCCAACTTAACGTGGCCATCTGATGCACAGCAAGTATTCAATAGCTCAAAACAATCTAGGATCAAACTCTTGACCAACACAACAGCAGCCCTACTGATAACTACCATTATATTTGGTAAAATGAATTATACAGCTACCCTTAATACAATAAGTTACATACATATCACTAAGCTGTTCTCAGATATTCAGAGGTCAGCTCTACAAAGAAATACAAACTACCAGATAAAATTTTAGCTGATTATTTACTTACTGTATCAAACTTCTTTATTTACAGAGATCTTGACACACAACTCGGGCTTCACCGACATCAATCACACAACACGCACAAGACCTTCTATACTTCATCTTTTTCTCATTCACACTCATGAATTTGATCCTCCCATGACTTCCTCTGCCTTTCCTTCCCGCCATTTGGGCTAAAACAATTTTCTTAGTTAAGCATCTCATCACTCATTCTTTCAACATGGCCAGAACACCGAAGCACGTCTCCACCTTGCTAGCATTTTGCTGCACATTACACAACTGCAAAAGATCTTATTTCCTCACACGATCAGACAGTGTCTTCCCACAAACCACCCATAAGTAACGCATTTCTCCAGTACACAAATGACTCCGTTTCTTTTGTAGTACTCAGGTTTCACTGCCATACATCAGAGTAGGAATAATTACACTTTCATACACAGCCATGCGGGACTCTCTTGAGAACCAACGCATCATTTCTGTGAAAACCTCCTACAGCAGCTGACTTTAAAAGAAGAATTCACACTTGCCTACTAATTTCACCATCCAATTTGTTCTCTGTAAAACATGCTTCCTAAATACACAAAGTCATTCACCTGGTCAATCACTGTGGTATTTAAACATATATTACATTCAGTGCTAACAGTTCCTTACTCAAAAACCATAACTTTGGGTTTTCCCTTATTAATACGCAGTTTGAATTCCACACAAGTTTTGTACTCCGAGGCAACATACTCTGCAACTCACGTTTGCTCTCTGCCAACAGGACTGTCATCAGCATAGGCACTGCATGCAAGAACATTACAAAGACAAACCATAATATAAGTTAATCATAAAAAGCTGCAGTTTTACTCCCCCCGTGACCCCACTCCACATAAAATGTTCTGGCACCAAGCTTGTGAAAAGGGTTTTAGTCTAGAAGAATAAAAAGCGGTTTCTAATGACAAAAGTAACAATATCAAAAAAATTGTACATGTAATCAACCGTTTTCCATGTTAATTTTTTATTCTACACCAGCATGTCTGCAAGCCCAAAATCGTCAAGGGTCAACTCGTGGATGGATATAACAAAATTAATATCCGTTGTCGGTAAGCCATTCCTTTTGTATCGGAAGTTTTTCTACTACCATGAGCAACTGTAAGTCGCCCGTTCCCAATTTAGAAACATTGGTTCCAGAGAATGCTAACCATAAGCCTCTCTGCATTAAAACGGCAAATTCTTTTGTTCTTTCTCTTTCCTAACACCAGTAAATCTATATTTCAATTACGCAGTTTGTTCACCCTCAGACGTTAATGCGAAACCGACACCATTATAAGATAACCATATCGAAACATTAGTTTTCCCTGCCAGCTAAAATAATGGACTTCACCTGGGTGATTATTATACACATAGTATAGTTAATAGCAACGTAACACCCCATCAAGTTTTAGAATATTCAAAATCCCATTTCAGTTACGCACATGGATCTGATTTCAACAGACAATGTGAAACAAAATTCCTACTAAATACCATACATTTCAAACTTCTTACAACTAATGAAGTCTTTAAATATGCAGGTAAACAACTGAGATAACATATTATCACTAAGTAGAAATATAAGTAACACAAATATTAAATTAAAATTTACAAACCTATCACACCTTCTCTCAAACCTGAGCCGCTAAACTGCTGCAAGTGCAAGAGATCAAAAATGGCAGACACAGCAAGTCAGTATGCTCGGGAAGTTCGGCCATCCAATGAAAACAGAGACCGCAAAGGAGATCATGAGTCACTTTGAATTACCGCAAAGGATTGGTTCAAAACGCGAACAGAATAAAATAACAGAAATGCTGAAACATGAATATGTGCAATTTTTTTTTAATTGCTACACAAATTTTCTTAAATAGTGTACCCCTACGGAGTCATCGCTGGCTTTGTGTGTGCAAAAATCTACCAGTAAGACTCACGAAAAACTTTGTAAAGTCTGTAAGAAAAAAACCTTTTGACACTCCGGTGGCGCAGTGGTTTAACTGCTGACTTCTGACCGTTCCTCTGAGATGGGTCCGGGTTCAAATCCCGTGAGGCATGGCTCTTGTATTTGACATACAGCACTGTCTCTCTCCCTTCCCTGGCACCAAACGCCCTAAATTAGGTACGAACAACTACTCATAGCCCATTGAGTTATTGGTGGTCACTAAACCCAGGAAAAAAAAATCTAAGTCAATAGCTATAGATTTAAGGTACAAGCAGATCTGAACCAGGGGCGCACTTCTGCATTTCTTCATGAGGGTGGCCCTTAAATAAGATCTGCACCGAGAAAACATCTCAAAAAACATTGAAAAGCGTTAAAAATATTTCCGCCATATTAGAGTGCGTTTCCAATTATTCGTAAGATTCATACGAAGATATTTAAAAATAAGTATCCAACAAAAACAAAAACAAAAAAAACGGGGGCCAAAGTTATGCTACATGGGGAAGGCCCGGCCCTTCGGGCTACTTCCACTGAGTGCGCCACTAATCTGAACAGCAATCTCGGAAGAAGACATCAATGGCCGCCCAAATGGCCAATCGCACGGTCATTTGAAACGTGACAACGAGCAGCTAACATCTTTTCTTCTTGTTCTTGATTGGAGGTTTAACGACCACCGTGAGCAACTCAATGGGCTATAAGCAGTCGCCCGTCCCTAATTTAGGGCCACTGGTTCCAGGGAAGGGAGAGAGCCAGTGCCGTAAGAAAAACACAACATCCATGCCTCACCGGGATTCGAACCCGGACCCCGTTCGGACGAAGGTGTCAGAGGCCATCGCTTAGACCACTGCGCCACCGGGGCGGCGCAGCTAAGATCATTCAGATTAATTAATAACGATGCACAGCATACCAACTATACTTAAAATATAGTAGAGCTATATTAGTAATCCGAATTTATTGGCGTAAAATAGAATTCAAAGTTTCCGAGGGTTTTTTTTTTTTTACATTTGGCTGTTTAACGACCACCGTAAGCAACTCAGTGAGCTATAAGCAGTCACCCGTTCCTCATTTAGGGTCACTGGTTCCAGGGAAGGTAGAGAGCTAGCACCGTAAGACAAACATAACATCCATGCTTCACCGGGATTCGAACCCGGACGAAAGGTCAGAAGCCATCGGTTAGACCACTGCTCCACCGGGGCTGCTTCGAGCTTTTGCACATCCAGCAGATAGCTTCTTTCAAGGAAGGTAAACAGCATATCGTATTCATTCAAAGGCACGGATCGTTATGCTGGCTGGCAACACGGTATCTTTGATAGAAAAACAAAAAGCATTATTTGTATAACTGGTTACAAATTCGTGGTAACTCTAGAAAGACGTCATAATTGCACACTTTATTGTTGGTAACGATTTCCGAGGTTTCTCGAATGGTAGTATAGATATAGGGTGGATTAGAAAACTAATTTCGTTATCATCCCACATAGAAGCAGTAGATTTGACTCCTCTGAATAAAGCAGTGGTTACTTTATCGTCTTTTCTGTCTCTTTTTATGCTCGTTAATTCCAATTCTATCGAACTCTTGGTCATTCCAATGTAGTATTTCTTAGAAACTTCCGGATATTGTAAAGGAATGGCATAAGCACCTACCTCGCTGGAAAGAGGGGGCTTGTTAGTGTTTCTCGTAAGCATGGTATATAAAGATGTCGGAGACACCGAGATTAATTTTCTTGGGTGAGTTTTTGAGTTGATTGGAAACATTTGGTATGTAAGAAATCGAGTCCAGGTGGTGTAGCTCTGGCATAGAAAAATTAAGGCGACAGGTTCTGGTTTGTTTGTTTTTCGATGAAATTGTGTACCATGTTCGAGATGTTTCCTACCTCAGTGGCCAATTCAATGACGTTTCCTGTCGCATTGTCTTGAATGAATGTCAGAAGGCCGCCCCGGTAACGCAGGGGTCTAAGCGATGGCCTCTGATCATTCGTCTGAAAGGGGTCAGGATTCGAATCCCGGTGAGGCATGGACGTTGTGTTTTGTCTTATGGCACTGGCTTACTCCCTTCCCTGGAACCAGTGGCCCTAAATTAGGGAAGGGCGACTGCACGCTGGTCGTCAAACCTCCAATCCCCCAAAAAATGTCAGTGGCTGTAAAGCATCTTCTGATTCGAGAATAGAAAAAAGCTGTCTTATATCAAGGCCGTCTGGAAAAAGCAAGGCTATAGGATTAGAATGATGAATTCCCTCTATTTGTACCGTCACCCGAAATCAAGGTTTAACATTAGTTTCAAACACTGTCGTGTGTGACGTCAAACATAACACCAACGTATATTCCGTCCTAACCTCCTTGGTCCGTCAGTGTAACATGTGACGTCACAAACGAAAGGAACTCTAATGCCTAGGCCTTTTTTTTCGATTGAAGTTTTTTTATTGTAGGTTTAATGACCACAGTGAGCAACGCAGTGGGCTATAAGCAGTCGCACTTCCCTAATTTAAGGCTACTTGTTCCAGGGAAGGGAGAAAGCCAGTGCCGTAAGACGAACACAACACCCATGCCTCGCCGCCCCGGTGGCGCAGTGGCCTAAGCGATGGCTTCTGATAGTTCGTCCGAAAGGGGTGCGGGTTCGAATCCCAGTGAGGCAGGGATGTTGTGTTTGTCTTACGGGACTGGCTCTCTCCCTTCCCTGGAACCAGTGACCCTAAATTAGGGACGGGAGACTGCTTATAGCCCAATGAGTTGCTCACGGTGGTCGTTAAACCACCAATATATATATATAAAAAAGAAGCATTCAAAAAATTATATATCTATACAGAAGCCATCGCTTAGACCACTGCGCCACCGGGGCGGCTGTCATGGCCTTGCTTATATTCAGTGGGAAAGAATCAGCTGATCGTTTTTTTTTTTTTATTATTATTGGAGGTTTAAGGACCACCGTGAGCAACTCGATGGGTTATAAGCAATCGCCCAACTCTAATTTACGGCTACTCACTCCAGCGAAGGGACAGAGCTAGTGCCGTAAGACCAAACACAACATCCATGCCCCACCGGGACCCGGACCCATAGTGGACGAATGATCAGAAGCCATTGCCTAGACCACTGCGCCACCGACTGATCGTTCTACAGTCATTCATTTTGGCACAAAATCTTGCATGTTCTTTATCAGAATTGCATAGCGAGGAGTAGCAACTGTTCGTTAAGTGAGCAATCCTTGTCCACACATCTGTTGTATGTAGTAAATTATGTGTTTTTTTTTTTTTTTTTGATTGGAGGTTTAACGACCACCGTGAGCAACTCAATGGGCTATAAGCAGTCGCCCGTCCCTAATTTAGGGTCACTGGTTCCAGGGAAGGGAGAGAGCCAGTGCCGTAAGACAAACACAACATCCATGCCTCACCGGGATTCGAACCCGGACCCCTTACGGACGAATGATCAGAGGCCAACGCCTTAGACCACTGCGCCACCGGGGCGGCATTATGTGTTTAGTTTGCTATTCTAGAATTTGTTACCATCTTCGGTGGCAAATGTTGAATTTTTGGCGTGTTGTAATTCATAGAGTAAGAAGTAGCTGCCATGTATCAAGTAAACACTACCTATGATATTCTGCCCTCAAATAGTTCTAAAACGGACAATAAATTGCAGTGCATCGATAGCGTTTAGTGCATAAATTGCAGTGCATCGATAGCGTTTAGTTAAGATGTGGAACCGCCTTAAAAGGGAAGTAGACGAATTTTGGCTGGCCCTTAAAATGACCTTTATGGGTTTTTTTTTTTTTATTGAAGGTTTAACGACTACCGTGAGCAACTCAATGGGCTATAAGCAGTCGCCCGTCCCTAATTTAGGGTCACTGGTTCCAGGGAAGGGAGAGAGCCAGTGCCGTAAGACAAACTCAACATCCATGCCTCACCGGGATTCGCACCCGGACCCCTTTCGGACGAATGATCAGAGGCCATCGCTTAGACCACTGCGCCACCGGTGCGGCGTTTTATGAATGTGAATGGCCTCCCTACTCCTAGGAAAATTTTTCTTCGTGAATGTGAAGCTATCTATCTATAGAATAAATTACCTGCTAGGAAAGAACTGTTTGTTAACGAAAATCCAGCCCCCCCCCTCCCCCCGTGTTCTGCGTAAATAAGACAAATCTGTCGGACTACGATAAGGTGACCAGAATTTTGAGTCACCTTATCGTAGTCGGTGACCTAATTTTTTTAATTCAAATTCAATTAAAACAAAAACGAAATAACACCACAATTATTGAGATGACTTTGTTCAATGCTTTGGCATGTCTCCCATGAATATTGAGTGATTTCTAACTTAATTCAAGGACAAAATCATCTGCTTCAGAAAATAGTCATATATCCTTAGGAATCCATTTTCATGCAATAGAATAAGAAACTGATGCTAAATTTGGTTGCATTTGGTATATTCAATTGAGGTCTACGACTTTTATTTAACACATTTTTTCCGATTTCAATTTTGGGGAAAAATTTCAAAAATTGAGGGCAAAAAAATAAGAAATTGGGGACATTTGACGTCCTCAATCAGATTTTACGGAAACTGAGGACGAAGTATTGAAATTGAGGAATGACCCCAGAAAATGAGGACGTCTGGTCACCTTAGACTACAAAGACATGTCTCTTCGTGGGAATAAAGATTCCAGAATGCTGTTTGCAAAATTAATTTATTATTACCCTCTGTTAATACGTATAATAAAAATAAAAGTTGAATATTTGATAATACATAAAAAGAATTATATAAACATAATATAGTATATTAAATCATAATATAAATTACCCTCGGAACAATAAAACATACCGGAGTTAACACGTACTGCGCGAGATGAGAGGAGAAAGGACCGGATAAGTGGAAATGAGTAAGCGTTGGCGTACTGCCATCTATTGTTCCTGGTGGAACTGTTTGAGGGCCGAATACGGAAGATCCAACTTTTTTCTACACTAACGCGTAAGTTTGTTCTTCCTTTGAAAATGAGAGTGCACAGCATGAGAGTGGATGGTATTTCAGATCTGCCTGAATTTGGTCAGACACCAAACGAATATTAAAGCTCCCAAGCACAGGACGCTCTAAGTGAACGAACATGCAAACTGGTTCAGGAAATTTCGTTTGGGTAAAGGACGCCATTCTGAAGTGTATGATGAAATAGCAATAATGGGGTCCAAACCTCATTAAACTTAAAAAAATATTGCAGATGGACTTTCAGTTCATCGAACAATTATGAGAATTCAGACTGTTGGGATATTCCGAACACTATCATTGGGAACATCAATAATCGGCTATCGGCTGAGAACTTGAATGGATAAAATGACGATAAATGTTTTTGAACAAGTTCGGTACAAAACTGATCCGTCCTTGGATCGAATACTGACTGGAGACGCTAAATGGGTGTTATAAAAGTACATTAAACGCAGTCTTTTAGCAAAAAGTAACTTTTTGGCACGAATCCAAAAGCTGTTCTGCAACCTAAGGACATGCGTTGCTACAGGTGAAATTGCAAGAAAATTATCAATCACGAGCTGTTAGCACTTAATCAAACGATCAGTACTAATTTTTGATAAGAATCAGGTAGCCTAATACATACCAGCAAAACATTCCCTATACCAGCAGAGTACCACCACTGTCCTGTAGCTACCCTACAGGATGGCTTCATGACTTGAGGTTGCGTTTTTTGTTTTGTTCGGAGGTTTAACGACCACCGCGAGCAACTCAATGGACTACAAGCAGTCGACAGTCCCTGATTTAGGGACACTGGTTCCAAGGAAGGGAGAGAACCAGTGCCGTAAGACAACCACATCTGTGCCTCACGGGATTAGAACCCGGACCCATATTGGACGAACGGTCATAAGCCAGCGCTCACTGCGCCACCGTGGAGGCTTAGGTTGCTTGCTTCAAATTTGGATCCTGCCATCTCCATGGTGCCAAAGGAACCTTGATTTGTCCGTCTAGACGACCAGTCCACAATGGTCCACTGTTAATCTCTCATGCCTACTAGAGCACTTTCACGCTCTGTGGTTAGATTTGCACTCGACGTCGTCGGCTGCTGTTGTAGCCCATTCGCCACATGTTCCGATAAGTGGTGCATACGGAGATGATATTCGACACGTCAAAGCTGAATTCTCTCTGTCGTGATTTCGCAGGTTATGGGCGATCTATATAATTGCACGATTCCTGCGAGTCTCCTTTGATTCACTGTTTACGTCTACAGGATCATCAATTACTGGAAACTTCTTGCGTTCGCACAACTTACAACCCCTTGCTACAGTTGTGTGTGAAAAATTCTAGAGGATGTCCTTTTGGGAGATGCCAGAATTGGCACGTCTAGCGTAAGCCATCATGACACTCTCAGATAACTCGTTTTCATCAAATACACACAATTGACGTGGATTAGGAACATCAAACAGAAGTCAATGGAATATTAACTCATGCCTAATTCATACAGCACATCTCACTTACAAGTTGGAAGAACTGTTTGACAAGAGCAGGTTCATCCAATAAACTGGCATACCAGTGTATATTCAAAGTACAAAGACTTCACATTAAGAATTTTGATAGAAAAAATGTGTTGGTCGAATTTATTACAATTCAGCAAAATCTAACACTTGCTTTTTTGTTGTTGTTCTGTTTGGAGGTTATAACGACCACCGTGCGCAATTAAATGGGCCCGTTCCTAATTTAGGTCAACTGGTTCCAGGAATGAGAGACAGCCAGTGCCAAACACATCCACTGTTCACCGGAATTCGAACCCGAACACATCTTGGACGAACGGTCAAAAGCCAGCGCCACCCGGCTATCACTTGGTTGTAACTGTTAACTTACAGAATAGTAACTGCTATAATTATAGCAATACTAAAAATTAAGAAATGGTACGGTTAAAGCCAAATTTAAAAGAAACATCGCGGGCCCCGGTGGCGCAGTGGTCTAAGCGATAACTTCTGATCATTCGTCCGTGATGGGACCGGGTTCGAATCCTGGGTGAGGCATGGATGTTGTGTTTCTCTTACGGCACTGGCTTTCAGATCAGACATAGAGGATTTTAGGGAGTGTCTGACCCCAGGTCTTAAACAACCCTTAGAAATAGGAAGCTAGGAGATTTGGCTAGTGTCCGATAGGTAAGTGACACAGAAGCGAGGTAGATAGACGCTCTTATTTATTACCGGGGAGCCAGTACGCGGGGCCCAACGGTTTAACGTGCCTATCTGACGCACGGCGGATATTTAGTGGTTCGAGCGTTCGTACCTGCCTGAGATCGAAACAGAGGTCTTCTCCGTGGCAGTCACGAACGTTGACCACTAAGCCACCCGCGGCCCGGCACTGGCTTTCTCGCTTCCCTGGAACCAGTGGCCCTAAATTAAGGACGGGCGACTGTTTATAGTCCACAGAGTTGCTCACGGTGGTCGTTAAACCTCCAATAAAAAAATCATTCAAAAATTATATATATCATCATTGTCAACCATTATCAATCCACTGCTGGACGAAGGTCTCCCCAAGTTTCCTCCACAACGGTCTGTCTTGTGCCAGTCTCCTCCATGTCACTCCCACATACTTTCGAATTTCATCCACTCATCTCCCATGTGGTCTTCTTCTGGGTCTTTTCCTGTCCCTTGGAATCCAATCTAAAATTTCGGCTGTCCATCAATGGTCTGTCCTTCTGGCAGTATGCCCAGCCCATTGCTATTTCAGGGATTTAACTCTGATCATGATGTCTTAGACATGTTAGTAGGATCGTACCAAGATCTTAATTTAGAAGAACATAGCTGGCGTAGTTCATCTTTTGAGTCGTTTGGAACTCGTGATATTACACTTTCGAATTCGTAAACGACGCTTTTTGGGTTCGATCTCATTCGGAAGCAGTACTTTGGTCCAAGCTCCAAAACTTTTGTTTCATCTTGGGAAAGGGTCCGGCTGGAAATATTGATGAATGGAATACCGAAGTCTTTAGCTTTAGGAGTCTGGGAGGAACTCAAGTAATCCAGTTTTTTGTTGTGTGTGGAGGTTAAGGATGATTTGATTTTTTCAACTAACATATCTACACGGAGGGTCAATATGTTGAAGGTGATCGGGTCGCACAATCCTTAGAAATGACCCGTCCATAATGTTGACTCTAACGGACAAATCTGGCCAGATAGCAGTTATGGACGCAGCGGACTACAATAAAAAATTTAAAGATTTTATCGCTGACTCTGGTTCTATAGTCCTTCAAAGGAACCCTCTAAATTCTTGGATTGCGCAGGTACAAAGAGCGGCCCGGCCAGAAGATCTCAGAAAAGCCGCCAGACTACCACCAGGACCTGAGATCCCAAAGCTCTTCGGAAGACTCAAGCACCATAAGCCTGGAAACCCACTGAGACCCATCGTATCCAGAAAGTCTGCCCCAACGTACCATTTAGAGAAAGCACTATCCAAATTCCTGCGTAGTTTTCTTCCTGAATCGGACTTTGTAATAAATTCCACTCTGGATTTTATAACGAAAGCCAAGCAACTCACTGTTCTACCAGGCGACATTATCGGCAGCTTCGACGTGGTTTCCCCTTACCCTTCAATCCCCGTTCCGGAAGCCGTCAGAACATTAAAGGAGGCCATATCAAATTCAGCAATTTATATGCAGGAGTCATGCCTCAGCATCTTCAAATTAATAGACTTGATCACTAATACTAGCTTCTACAATTTCCAAGGACAAGTATATAAACAGAATAATGGCGCTCCGATGGGATCCTCACTTTCACCCGTCCTTGCAGAAGCAATACTTCGCCCAATTGAACGGAATATATTTTCCAGCATTACCCCACGGCCTACCACTTGGCTGCGTTATGCGGACGACGTGTTTTTTGTATGGCCTCACGGAAAAAGAGACTCTTCCGATGCTCCTTGATAAAATCAGTGATATGCATCCAACGATCAATTTCGCGACGGAGCTTGAACACAACAACGCTTTACCTTATCTGGATGTTCTTTTGAGAAAATCGCCTGACAACCTCCTCGGTACACAAGACGACTACAAACCCACGTCCGTCCCCAACCTGATGCTCCGCAGCTCTTTCTGTCCCACAGAATACAAAACAGCTATCTTCCGTTCTCGAATTCGAAGAGCCTTCGCCGTTTCCTCCGATACCCATTCTAGACAACACGAAATTGAAAGCGTCATCAAGTTAGCCACTGATGCAGGATATTCGTTGAATCAGATACATAAATTTATCCAAAAAGCCAGGGTCAAACATTCTAATCTTCCTGTGCTGCAGATACGTTATTTAAGCTCAATTCCCTACATACCAAATGTGTCTTACAAACTCAAAAACGCTCTGAAAAAGATGAACTATGGCGTCGGCATCAGGTCTCCTGCATCTTTATATACTATGCTAAAGGGAAGTAGTGAAAAACCACCTCACTCCTGCGAAGCAGGTGTTTATGCGATCCCCTTACAGTATCCGGACGGCTCTAAACGTTACTACATTAGAATGACCAAGAGTTCGTTTGGAGTCAGAGTCAACGAACATAAAAGACACAAAATACGGTAAAGTAGATACGGCTCTATCCAGAGAAGTGAAATTCAAGTCCGCTACTCCTATGTGGGACGATATAAAGAAATTAGCTACCTACTCTACCCCTAAAGGTACAGCCATTCGGGAAACCTTGAAAATCATTACCAACAGCGATGCTTGCGCCTCATTCGAGTTGCCACGAATTTGGAACCAATTCTTCAAGTAAAGCCTCTGCCTACCAGGATACCGCGCGTGCAACCTACGTGATGCGTCATATCTTTAAATGAATATAACGTCGTATCTATTGTTGTCAAGTTTCCGCGTTCAAATTGTTAATGCGTTCTATTTTTCAGTTGCAGTTTCTGTCTAACTTCCTTGAAAAAGCCATCTGGTTGATGTGCGAAAGCTTGGAAACGCTAATGTGTCTACTTTCTACGCCAATAAATCGGACCACTAGTACAGTGTTATTATTCACTGCATTGAACATCACTTTTGTCTTCTGAAAGTTCAATTTTTAATCCCACTTCTTTACTCTTGTCAGCAAGTTCTTGGATCATACTCGGCAGCTCTAATGGGGTAGTTTCAAAAATGACTATGTCATCAGCAAAACGAAGGTTGGTTAGATAATCTTCATTAATCTTTATCGCATTGTTTCCCCAGTTCAGTGATTGAAAGACAGTTTCCATTGTGGCGTTAAAGAGCTTCGGAGATATGGTGTCACCTTGTTTCACTCCCTTTCCAATTTTTGTGTGTGTTGTATTTTCAAACAGCCGAATCTTTGCACTTGCATTTTCATAGATGTTAATAATAATATTAATGTATGCATCTTCAAAACCACAGGATTTCAAAGCCATTGCAACTGCTGATGGTTTCACTGAATCAAAGACCTTTTCATAATCGACAAAAACAATGCACAGTGGAAGTTCATATTCTCTTGTTCTTTCAATTAGTTCCCTCAGTACGTAGATATGATCTATAGTGCTGTAGCCACTCCTTAATCCAGCTTGTCCTCTTGGTTGAGCCATGTCCAGTGTTACCTTCAAACGGTGTGAAAGAACTTTAGTGAAGATTTTACAAACCACTGATAGGAGGCTGATAGGTCTGTAGTTCCTGAGATCCTCAATGTCACCTTTTTTATGAAGCAGGATCATTATAGCGTTGTTCCAATCCTCAGGAATCTTCCCTTCATTAAGGCATCGAGTGAAAATTTGGGCGAGTACTGTTTCGATTTCTCCACTTGCTTCTTGTATGATGTTTACAGTAATTCCATCTTCTCATGGAGCTTTTCCCCGCTTCATGTTCTTGATTGCACGTGCAACTTCTGCTGGGAGGACTGGAAGAACTCTGGTACTGGTACCTTCCGTGATGTCTGGAGTACATGCATAATCCCTTTCATATAACTTGGAGTAGAAATCTTTCACTCTTGTCAAAATTTCGCCTCTATTTCTTGTTACAGAACCATCTTCTTTTCTCAGTGCCATAATCTGTTTTCTTCCCTTACTGAGATGTCCCTTTGCTATCTTTAGGCTTTGGTTGTTTTCAATTGCTTTCCTCACTAGTTCACAGTTGAATTTCCTTACGTCTTCAGTGATACTTTTTAGTACTGTCTTGCATAGCTCTATGTATTCCACTTTGGAAGTCACATCTTCTTTAGTTGTCCTCATCTCCTTCTTTTTTGCATCAACATTTTGGTTTTTCCTGATAATTTGTTCACATGCAACTTGTTCTTAGACCCAGCTAATTTTGTTGCTGTTTCCATAAGAGCTTTGGTTACTTTTCTGTTAACTTCAGAAATATCCACTTCTTCCAATGTTAGGCCTTCTAAAGTGGAGAATCTGTTCTTCAGTTCCAACTTGAAGGTATTATGGTATTTTTGAAAGTTGGTTATGTCAATACATTTTGTTTGTCTTATGAGCTTGCCACGTTCGAGTTTAGTGTTGAGGTGCATCTTACATCTCACCAATCTATGGTCATTACCTGTGTTGAACTTGTTTAGCACACTGCAGTCTTCTATGACGAATTTTTTGTAACACATAATAAAATCAATTTCACTTGTCCCATTTGGATGTCTCCATGTTCATTTCCTCTGTGGCTTTTTCTTGAAAAAGGAGTTCAAAATGAAAAATCCTTCTGCCTCTGCAAACTCAACGAGAGTATTTTCAAGCTGGTTTCTGTTGCCGTGACCGAATTTACCTACTGAAGTTTCATTCTGTTGCAGTTGCCCTATTTTTGGATTGAAATCTCCCATAATTATCTTCAAATGCTGCTTACCTTTATTATTTAGATGACGAATTTCCTCATAAAATTCTTCAATTTCTTCTTCAGGATGACTTGTGGTGGGTGCATAAGTTTGAATAATCTGAGCCTGGTATCTTCTCGAGAGTTGGATAACGAGTCGTGCAGCTCTGTCAGAGGGACTTTCAACTTCTACAACTTTATCCTTCAGTTTCTTGTTTATTAGAAATCCACCACCACTAGTTCTGCCAGTATCTGTCCCACGATAGTAGAAGAGATGTCCACTTTTCAGTTCAATGAGATCTTCTCCTTTTCTGCTTACGTCACTTAGCCCGACGATGTCCCACTTAATCCTTTGCAGTTCCTCTTCCAATTCAAGAAGCCTTGAATCAGAAGATAGGGAGCGTCCATTATACGTAGCCAAGGTCAGCATCAGATGGCAACCTAGTGCGGTCCTCCGGGGATTCTTAGCACCCTCTGCCTTCATGTCGCACTGGCCGCTGCCTTGGCCACGTACATTTCAGCTGCCGGAGACTGAGGGCCAAGATTTAAGTTGTGTAATCATTTTGGAGGGGTTTGGCCATAACTCACCACGCTGGCCAAGCGGGTTGGTGAGTGTGGGATAGCATTTCCTCTGATCTCGATGGTATAGTTATACCGCTATTGGCGGTCGTCAGAGCACCTTTAGTGGGAACAGGATGCACCACGAGAAGGCGGGGTTGACATTTGTCAAGGAGAGGCTATGATGTTACGCTTCACCTGACCTTACATATATATATATATATATATATATATATTCCAGTCACATTATTGTGACCACCTCCTACTTTTGACGTCACCAGCGCGTAGCCAATGAAGGCACGTGTCGTGAGATGACTTGGAGGGTATATAAGGTGTGATGTAGATATTCTGAAAACATTGGGCCGCGGGTGGCCTAGTGGTCAACGTTCGTGACTGCCACAGAGATAACCTCAGGTTCGATCCTGGGCAGGTACGAACCACTGAACATCCGCCGTGCGTCGAATGGTCACGTTATCCGTCGGACCCCGATAATAAATAAGGGCATCTCCCCCCCCTTCTTTCTACTTCGCCTCCGTATCACTTTCCTATTGGGCACTCTAGCCCAAATCTCCTAGCTTCCTATTTCTAAGGGTTGTTTAAGACCTGGGGTCAGACACTCCCTTCCTAAAATCATCTACATATGATCTGATATGATGATTTTCTGAAAACATCACTTGTTGCTGTCATGGATAAAAAGTGAGATTTATCAGATTTGCAAAAGGGATGTTTATCGGCTTTCGGGCCAAGAGTAGCAGTATTTCTGAAACAGCGCAGTTTATGAACTGTTCGCGTGCTGCTGTGGTTAAAGTGCATCGTGATTGGATAAATGGCACCATTGCGAGTAAGGGACGTGAAAACTGCGGAATACCACGTGCCATTGATGTGCGTGATGGCCGATCGACAAGCTACAGAGCAACTTACAAGGCCGAGTGGACCAAGGGGCTAATGGAAGTGTCTAAAGTGACAGTTCAGCGAAATCTGCTGCGTATGGGTCTCCGATGCAGACAGATGGTCACTGCACTTATGCTAACGAAGGAGCATCGGCAGTATCGGAATTATACCTCCGCTGAGTTACGTTTTCAACTTCATCGAACGGATAGACGTTGGCGTATAAGGCGAGGAAACATCGGAGAACAAACACGCCTCAACCATTGCTGGAAGAACACAAGCTGGTGGGGGCAACGTTATGGTCTGGGGAATGTTTCTGTGGCATTCTCTGGGTCTACTCATACCTCTGGAAGGCACTATGGACCTAATTCTTTATGAATCAATCCTTACAAACCATGTACACCCATACATGCTTATTGCCTTCCCTGGGGTGATGGGATCTTCCAGCACGACTGTCACACAGCTAGAAATGTTTTAGTGGTTGGAAGAGCACGATGAAGACATCAAAGTACTTCGATGAGCCCCTAATTCCCCAGACTTAAAACCAATCGAGTCTGTGGGACCACCTCGGTCGTGTTGTTCGTTCTATGGATCATCCACCACGCACTCTACAGCAGCTGACAGATGCACTGCAGTCAGCATGGCACACAGACCTGTGAACACCTCCCAGCACCTTGAGTTACTCTCAACCAGTCTAGCTGCTGTCCGCGCTGCACACGGCGGTAACTTTGGATATTAACTGGTGGGCACAATAATGTGATTCGACCGTGTATAAATATATCATCAACCATTAATAATCCACTGCTGGACAAAGTTTCTTCCACAACGGTCTGTCTTGTGCCAGTCTCCTCCATGTTATTCCCGCATACTTTCGAATTTCATCCGCCCATCTCACATGTGGTCTTCTTCTGGGTCTTTTTCCTGTCCCTCGCACTCCAGTCTAAAATTTCAGCTGTCCAGCCCATTGCCATTTCAGGGATTTTACTCTGATCATGATGTCTTCCACTCTTGTCATTTTTCTGATCCACGAGTTCCTCTTCTTATCTCTCCTGGTTACATCAAAGAATATCTAACGCTTAAAGGTCAACTCTCAGAGTTTACACATTTTCATTAGTTTACACATTTTCCAAGCACAGTCAAGAACCTGAAAATTAATACACACAAGTGACGTGCATTAGGAACATAAAAAAAACAGAAGTCATCGCTCTTTCCACGTTTATAGGTGAGTCACGAAAAAATTATCGGCCGCCACCGAGAATCGAACCCAGGGTCTTCCAGTCACGCGCCGGACATGCTACCACTGCACCCTCGAATTCTCCAGACTCACATACTGTGGGTGCAGTGATAAGCATGCCCGGCGCGTGACTGGAAGACCTGGGTTCCATTCTCGGTGGCGGCCGATGATAATTTTTCAGTGACTCACTTATAAACGTGGAAAGAGCGATGACTTCTGTGTGATGAAGAACCTGAAAGCAACACTTAACTGTCCTGGTGGCCCAGTGGTTTAAGCAATGGCTTCTGATCACTCGTCCCAGATGGGTGCGGGCCAGAATCCAGGTGAGGCATGGATGTTGTGTTTGTCTTATGACACTGGCTCCCTGCCTTCCCTGGAACCAGTGGCCCTAAATTATGGATGGGTGACTGCTTAGAGCCCACCGAGTTGCTCAGTAGTCGTTAAACGCCCAATAAAAAAAACAAAGAAAGCAACTTACATTTGAGGTTTTTAAGGGGTAAAATTACACACATACATTACAGCATCCTCCATACATACAAACAACCTGGTATCTGAGTTATAAAAACATTTCATATTGAATTTCCCATTCATGAACTTTGAGGTGCTCTTTGGCCAGTATTTTGGCTCAAGGCTCTTGTAAATATTTGTTGCTTGTTTTTTTTTTAACATTATAGCAGCAAGTATCCATTTGATTGCTTTTTTACAAGTCACACATTTCTTCTGAAAAAAAAAAAAGTGCTTTGGTCCAATGGATCTCATTATGTTGCAAAGAAGGTGAGTATCCAAATATCAAATTATTAAACATGCGACTCTTAAGTAGCGCAATGGTGGTATATTTTAGAAGGAATTTTTGCTGTTTTGAAGGTTTAACATCCACCATGAGCAACTCAAGGGGTTATAAGCAGTCGCCCATCTCTAATTTAGGGCTATTGGTTCCAAGGAAGGGAGAGCCAATGCCAAGAGACAATTGATGGAATTCTTATTTAGATTATGGATTCAGGTAGAATCATTTTCAGCTGCTAAAGAAAACCCCACTAATATGACATATAAAGGACTAAACAGATTGCTACACAAAAAATATATTGTTTGCAAGTATCAAAATAACTTGAAGATTTTACCACATTCAAAATTTTGGTGGCAGCTATTTTCAACAATTTCATAGCTTGAAAATAAAATCACTTTTTATAACATGTTGATTTAACAGGAAAATTCTGCAAATCCACCCAACCCCTTAAAAGGAGAAAAAAATCTATCCTAGTTGTTGGCACCGAAAAGCAGGTAAAATAAAGTCCATATCCGAAGCTATCTTTACAACTGAATTGTCTAAATATTTACAGTGCAGTCCATGGCAGAATAAATAAAATACAGAAAACAACATACCTAGAAATGGGACTTGAGCTTACAGGATCTTTAGTTACATTGAAAGCCTGCTGTAATTTGTAGCAGTGAGTAAACAATATAAGCCAATATATGTCATAAAAAGCACATAGTTAGTTCATAAATACAAATGCTAACAACAATTAAACCTAAATGTTTGCAGAATTACTTAAATTAAGGGCATACCATTGGAATTTAACCTTGATGGCAGATTTAATTACTTATTCTGGTATATCAAATGGTCAAATACAGGCTGGAGTAGCCTGGATTAATACAACTATGTAGATTAGCTGAGAACCTGCACAACAGTAAATTTTGAGTTGTTTTAATCTGGATAGTATGGCTTCAAAAGTTGTGGTAGTTCTACTAATCAACAGATAAATAGCTTTGCAATTTGAACAGGTATGGCTTTTTTCTTTTATAATGTGGATATGGTGACGACCAAAACTGAACAGAGGAGCCAGTTGTTATTCATGGGAATTTGAAAGGCACAGTTTAAAATGAAAACTGGGGAATTAAAGATAATATATTGGATAATTTAGAGAAAACTGCTTGGCAAATACAAATGAAAAAGATTCATTTATGTTCGAGCACAACGACTCAAGGTTTATTTAACACTGATAGTATGCTTCTGATACACAGGAGAATGTACTAGGTAGATGACATGAATCTTTTGAAGTAAAATACTTACTTTGGCTTTACTCACAGCCAAAAGTGGTGGGGTTGGGTTCAATTTTAAGAGCCTGAATGCTATATCATTAAATAGATCCCAAGAAAACTGTGACTAACTTGCTTTGGCATTCATTTCTTTCTTTTTTTTTTTTTTTTTTTTTTTTTTTTTTTTTTTTTTTTACAGACTTCTACACCCATTTCCTTTAATTAACTAGTGTTTTTCTCAACTGGGGAGGAGGAAGAGACTGTCTATTTCTGTAGTATAGCTGTGCAATTTTCGTTGAAATAGGTCTTGTGTATGTCATATGACAGATACCAGTGAAGCCAGAGTTGTGTGTCAACAGTAAGTAAATAATCAGTTAGAAATTTATCTGGCAGTTGCATTTCTTTGTGGAGCTAACCTCTGAAACTCAGAGAACAGCTTAGTGAGATGTATTTGTTTCTTTCTAAAATATTTTTGGCAGCTGGGAATCTGGTTAATTCGGGTTACACAGCAATTTATGTTGGTTAATACAGTTGATATGGAGCCAAATTTTGACAGCATGTTAGCTACTATCTATATTTCATAAGAGGGCTTTTCCTTGACAGAAATTCACTAATGCATGGTCCATGACAGTTGCTCTCCAAGCCCAAAATAAATACCTCTTTCCAGACCTATTTGTAGAATATTCTTTTCAAATTCAAAAATGTAATTAAAGACTTGTATCTTGAACTCCTTCTTCAAGAAAAAGCCACACAGGAAATGGACATGGAGACATCCAAATGGGACGACAAGTGAAATTGATTTTATTATGTGTAACAAAAAATTCGTCATAGAAGACTGCAGTGTGCTAAACAAGTTCAACACAGGTAGTGACCATAGATTGGTGAGAAGTAAGATGCACCTCAACACTAAACTTGAACGTGGCAAGCTCATAAGACAAACAAAATCTATTGACATAACCAACCTTAAAAAACACCATAATACCTTCAAGTTGGAACTGAAGAACAGGTTCTCTGCTTTAGAAGGCCTAACATCGGAAGAAGTGGACATCTCTGAAGTAAACAGAAAAGTAACCAAAGCTATTATGGAAACAGCAACAAAATTAGCTGGGTCTAAGAACAAGTTGCATGTAAATAAATTATCAGGAAAAACGAAAATGTTGATGCAAAAAAGAAGAGAGATGAGGACAACTAAAGATGATGTGACTTCCAAAGTGGAATATATAGAGCTATGCAAGACAGTACGAAAAAGTATCACTGAAGACGTAAGAAAATTCAACTGTGAACTAGTGAGGAAAGCAATTGAAAACAACCAAAGCCTAAAGATAGCAAAGGGACATCTCAGTAAGGGAAGAAAACAGATTATGGCACTGAGAAAAGAAGATGGTTCTGTAACAAGAAATAGAGGCGAAATTTTGACAAGAGTGAAAGATTTCTACTCCAAATTATATGAAAGGGATGATACATGCACTCCAGACATCATGAAAGATACCAGTACCAGAGTTCCTCCAGTCCTTCCAGCAGAAGTTGCACATGCAATCAAGAACATGAAGCGGGGAAGAGCTCCAGGAGAAGATGGAATTACTGTAGACATCATACAAGAAGCAAGTGGAGAAATCGAAACAGTACTCGCCCAAATTTTCACTCGATGCCTTAATGAAGGAAAGATTCCTGAGGATTGGAACACCGCTACAATGATCCTGCTACATAAGAAAGGTGACATTGAGGATCTCGGAAACTACAGACCTATCAGCCTCCTATCAGTAGTTTATAAAATCTTCACTAAAGTTCTTTCACACCGCTTGAAGGTAACAACTGGACATGGCTCAACCGAGAGAACAAGCTGGATTCAGGAGTGGCTACAGCACAATAGATCATATCCATGTGCTGAGAGAACTAATTGAAAGAGCGAGGGAATATGAACTTCCATTGTGCATGGCTTTTATCGATTATGAAAAAGCCTTTGATTCGGTGAAACCATCAGCAGTTACAATGGCTCTGAAAACCTGCGGTATTGAAGATGCATACATTAATATTATTAATAACATCTATGCAAATGCAAGTGCAAAGATTAGGCTGTTTGAAAATACAACACACGTAAAAATTGGAAAGGGAGTGAGACAAGGTGACACCATATCTCCGAAGCTCTTTAATGCCACATTGGAGGGTGTTTTTCAGTCACTGAGCTGGGAAAACAAGGGGATAAAGATTAATGGAGATTATCTAACCCACCTTCATTTTGCTGATGACATAGTCATTTTTGCAACTAGCCCATCAGAGCTGCAGAGTATGATCCAGGAACTTGCTGACAAGAGTAAAGAAGTGGGATTAAAAATGAACTTTCAGAAGACAAAAGTGATGTTCAATGCTTTTACAAGAAACGAAGATTTATCGATTGATGGAGAAAAGCTGGAGATAACAGATACGTACATTTATCTTGGACAGCAGATATCAAGTGAGGGTCACATTGTTGAAGAAATTAATCGGCGTACAAAACTCGCCTGGAGAGCTTTTGGAAGAAACAGCATAATTTTCAAGAGCAATATGCCATTATGTCTTAAAAGAAAAGTGTTTGATCAATGCATCCTTCCAGTGCTTACGTATGGTGCAGAGACGTGGACTTAACTAAAAGAGACATACAAAGGCTGCAGACAACTCAAAGCAGCATGGAGAGGTGCATACTTGGTGTAACCAGGAGAGATAAGAAGAGGAACTCGTGGATCCGAAAAATGACAAGAGTGGAAGACATCATGATCAGAGTTAAATCCCTGAAATGGCAGTGGGCTGGACATACTGCCAGAAGGACAGATCATCGATGGACAGCCGAAATTTTAGATTGGATTCCAAGGGACAGGTAAAAGACCCAGAAGAAGACCACATGGGAGATGGGTGGATGAAATTCGAAGGTATGCAGGGGTGACATGGAGGAGACTGGCACAAGACAGACCGTTGTGGAGGAAACTTGGGGAGACCTTCGTCCAGCAGTGGATTGATAATGGTTGACAATGATGATGATGATGATGCTGAATCTTATAAAATTACAGCCCAAGCCCAAAATGTAGTAAATACAGGTTTCAAACATCAAAATTAAATCCCAGAACTTTTCCAGTTCATTAAAAAATTTGAGGAGCGTAAACTTTTGCTAGAATCATAGCATTTTATTTTATATTTTGAAAATTGGGTGAAATTTACTATGCATTTAGAGTTCTTATGAAATCCTATGGAATTTGCTGCAGAATGTTTTTCAGTGTGTGTTACATCTTTAGTGAAGTGGTAAAATTTCCCTGTATAAAACTTATATAAAACAATCTGGAACTTGGCTCCATGATAGTACAGTCATTTGCAAAAGTTTAAGACCACCTGTCAATTTATTGAAAATTAAGATTTTCAAAGAAACAACTAATTATTAGTCAGAGATATCTGACCAAATGACACCACAGATGAATACTTACATTCTTTAGAACACAAAAAGACCAAAATCAGTACTTTGTGTGGCCACCTTTGTTTTTTTTAATGAACAGAATACAATGTGGCACACTCTCAATGCGGGATTTGCAGTAGTCACTTGAAATGTCTTTGCACCACACATACTTTATCACACCAATCAAAGCTTGGGAATTTGATGGTTGTTTTTCTGCTACCTTGTCTTTTGAATGAGTCCACAAATTTTTGACGGGGTTAAGGTCGGGACTATTACTGGACCAGTCAAGCACAGTTATGTTTTTCCTCTGCAGGAAGTCCTGTACTGCTTTTGATCTGTGGCATGGAGCAACATTATGCATAAAGATTGTGCATCTGTGCACTTTCATATGAGTTGGGAGCTTCTCACATAACATTTCCACATAACGAGGACCAGTCATGGTAGTGCCTGCCAGCAAGAAGGATAATGAAGCAGTACTGGGTGCTGACTTAGCACCCCATTTCATCTGACTAGGCGGATGTCTCACGATGTTAACTGTGTATTTTTCATCAAACCTTTTGCCTTTTGGTCATCGAACATGTGCTTCACGTGATTCAAATCGACGCACAGTTGATTCATCGAAAAAACTAACTTAGCTCCAATTTTCAGGTCCTCGATTGACGATGCTTCGCAAACTGGAGTCTTTTCATTTTCAGGTTTATGTGCAGATTTATTAGACTTTAATCGAAAATCTTTGCTAAGACGTCAGGAAACAGTGCTGATACTAATATCAGACCCTTTTGAATGCAAAAAGGCCTTGATTTTCTTGCATGAACTCCTTGGAGAACCTATAACTATTTGCTTTATGATATTGTCATAACGTGGGGTTGTTGTTTTTCTTCAATGCCCACTTCTTTTTCTGGTCACTAGATTCATTTGTATCTCAATATTTCCTGATCATATTATGAATAGCAGTCATGCTCACATTCACCTTTCTGCTTATGTCAAGTTTGGAGTATCCTTTATGATATAAAGTCACTATTCGTGCCCTCTGAGTAACACTTAATGACGCTTTTTTGCCCATTTTTCACTATATAGAAAATACGTACAAAATCTCTCAGCATGAAAACCAGAAGCAAACTAATGCTCGCACGCTTCACCAACTCTATCCACAACTGTTGCTGTAGGATAATGCAACACCAACAGGAAGATTAGTAATACAGGCAGTAGCTGATGCGATCGGCAGAAATCTAATACAAACAGGTGGTCTTAAACTTTTGCAGGTGACTGTAATACAAAACAATATTGCCACACAACTGAAAATTTCCTATTCCATAATCATGAGGCTAAATATCAATCACCTTCAGTGAGGAAAGTGAGTGCTAGAAAGAGACGACCATCTTGGACTCATGGGAAGGTTTCCAACTGCACACAACTGCTATACCATAAACCAAGGTTCCTGGAAATATGGCACTCAAATATCTTGCACTGCAGCATTACACAAGATGACATCATGTCTCCACACTCCATGGAAGGAAGGGATGCCATCACAAGCAGATGCCTCAGGGAGTTAGAACAAACTGAAGCAAGCAAGCAATCCAAACATTTTGAAAAAGAAAAAAATCATTGCAAGGAAAGATTTCAGGATTATTCCAAGACCTTTTGTGAAAATATGAAAAAAATCAAATTCCAGGATTCTAGGGCCTGTGTGAACCCTGTAAATAATACATGTATGCAGTCTGAGCTTGGCCTGCTTCAGCACTGACAGCCACATATTCAGGAAATTTTGTTTTAAAACAGGAATTTAGGACAAACAGTAAATATTTTTTTCACTCTGAGCTGCTTAGTTAAAAAAAAAAAAAATAAACATCTATAGCCTGCTGATGCTTTATTACAAAAGTTTGTCTTATGTGCTTCCAAACCAATTTGAAAACTCAGAATAAAACAACAAATCTTAGCTAATAGATCCTCACACTTAACATTCACAAATTTAGAGATTTCCTTAATGGATGATAAGCTGTGAAAGCACTTTTGTCAGTCAGTTCAAAAGCCCACTGAAAATACAACTTATAGTATTTGAAGGTTTGCTGACAGAACATCTTTTTCTGATACAGAGTTTCTGTTTTATGCCTCTTGTTAAAAAAAAAAAAGGAAGAAAAGAAGTAGTTTGTAATCCAGTATTTGAGATTGATTCTAAAATCTACAGAGACTTGTGTGTTTCACAACAGGACTATCTTGATCTCTCTTTTCAATAACCATCCATCCTATTACGGCCTATTTCTTGATTTATTTTAATATCTGAGATGTTTGTCTTAGTGATTTTTTCATTACTGGAAAGTAGTAAATAATTTTTTTTTTCATGTCACTTGACTTCTCTTTATTAGCAGCTTACTAGGTAGCACTGCAAAACAAATGGGGGGGGGGGGGTTCTGCCCCGGGTACCACTTTGAAGAGGATGCCAGTTTGTTATTTACTTAGAATTAAATAATAGACGAATTTACACGTAGAACTAGAGAAAATGAAAATTAGGTAAATGTGATGTGTATTTATTTTACAGTTTTTGTTAAAAAATGAATTCTGCATTAATAAACTTATTATTATACAATGTCTTGGTTGTTTAAAACAAATCTATTAGGGTGCAGCACAATACAGCATGCTAAGTGCGGTAAGAGCTACATTCTATTGGCCAGTTGTAAAAATTCCGGAATGTTTATTGCCCGGGAGTGCTAGTGTCAGAGTACCAGGTAGGTGCGAAAAGGACACGATCGTCTAGGGCAGTGCGAGTGTGGCGGTCTAGAGACCTCCCATTTCTTATAGTCTTCCCATCCCCCGCCGCCACAACTGTTGACATAAACACACATCAGAAGCTGTGTTGTCAAGGGCAGTTTAGGTGGGATTCAGTAGACAAAACATCTCTGCACGTTATCGCAGATGCCATAATGTTGTTTTTGTGGTTATGTGAGACAAAAATGATGGTTTGTGTTGTAAGACGGAGGACAGTCAATTATTGGAATTAGCTTAAGTGCTTGTTTTCACTCTACTTCATCCTTTCATCGTTATTACATTCTTTTCTGTATATCCAACGAAGGTAAGAATTTTACTTTTGCTTAGTAATTAATTGTGATAGTCAATGTAAAAGCTATCGTTGCTATCAGTTCATATATGTATATACGATAATTTTATTTTAAAAGCTAATATGCTCTGTGTTCATAGGACTTTATTACACCATTTTTATTGAAGCAAAAAAAAATTATTTTGAACTAAGTAACTCAAAATATACTAAAATTAAAAACATAAAGATAGAAATAAAATACTCAGAATTTCATTATACAGATGGAGGCAAAGTTCTAAATGTATTGTATAAACAAATTATGGAAAATTTTAATGAATCCAAGTGTATAAACAAATTCTGGAAAAATATAAAAATTTTGAAAGTTTTATTAGATTCCATTTTTCATTAAAGTCGAGTTTACCAACAAAAGTTAACATTAACATAATGCCAACTTCAACAAGAATATATCATGAAGAAATTTGTACTAATTAATAAATTATAATAACTTAATAATACTTTGCTAACTAAATAACAGAAATATTTTTGAGTCACTAATAAAAATTGTATTTTGTTCAGTATTCCTTACAACAATTACAGGTATTTCTGATGTATTCAAGATATTTACAGTAATCTTTTACAATGACATACATTCTTATGTTCTACAATAATTACTTGTAATTCATGTCGAAAACCATGGGTATCGATACCAGAAACTGGTATTACTCAGCCAACTCAGATTAATCGTGATGTGTAACCTGTTATACGGCCTCCAGAGTGAAGCACCATCGACTAAGTGGGTCACAACAAATAAAACTAAAGAAAGCTGAAGGGGAGACTCAGGTAATGTCTGGATCAATCTTACAGTTTATAACGCCCTCAACAACCAGTGAAAAAGAAGACTAGCTTCAAGAAAGAAGTTCCCATTGTGAACATGTCGAATTACCAGCATCTACTTCACAAGAAGAATTTGATGATATTCAACAAGAATTTGTGGATAAATCCATGCTGCAGAGTGATGAAGACAAAGAGGACGCTGGCACAACCCGGAATGAGAAGAAGTGTCTCATATAGAGAAATAAATAAATCAAATCCCCTCTTATGCTGATGTTAGTGATTGGCTTATCCATGTGCCAGATGTATTGAGAGTTGACCTGATTGAGAGAGGAAGTGAACCTTTCTAAAACATGGATGGGCCATTTATTTCAATCCAGAGACCTGGGGAAAAAACAAAAGGAAGAAATCATCAATTGACAACTGCATTGTTTTATAGAGATGCTAAATGGTGAGAAAGTCCTGAGGAAATGGATGCTATATTCTCCCATAAAACAAAGCATATACTGTTTTTGCTGCAGATTGTTTGCTACCAATGACAAAGGACCAGTGACATCCAGATTTATTACATGATTCCAGAATTGGGGAGATTGAATCCAAAGGTGTCTAACCATGAGGGTTCAGAGCAGCATCTTGCTTCCCTTGAAAAATGGAAAACTTTAGCAGCACGGTTAAAGCTAAACAAAGCTACTGACCATGCCCACCGAAAAACTGTAGAAAAGGATAAAAAGAAATGGAGGGATATATTGCACCACCTTTTAGACATAACACTATTTTCATCAAATCAAAATTTTCTTTTTTGTGGCCATAGGGGAGATCTACTTTCAGAGAGTAAGCAAAACTTCCTGGAAATGATCGAATTGCTGTCATGTTATGATCCTGTCTTAAAAGAACATTTCATTCATGTTCAGCAAGCAGTTCCTTCTGGGAAAGTTATAACTACCTATTTGCCACCAAAAACACAGAATAAGTTCACCATGCTTCTTGAAAATACTGTGAAATAAAAAATAGTTTGTGATATCAAGAAGGCTAGATATTTTGGCATCCTCTTGGATAGTACACCTGATTCTTCACATGTCAATCAAATGTGTGAGATTATCCGGTATGTCCCTATTGAGTCTGGAAATGTCGAGGCACAGGAATTGTTCTTGGGCTTTTTCCCTCTTATTTAAAAAAAAGGCTGATGCCGTTACAAATTAAATCTTAAAAAACCTGGAATATCAATATGTGCTGATATTCCACATTATCTTAATACCTTGATATCAATAAATCTTAAAACCTTGATAGCAATATGTGCTGTAGCCAAGGTTATGATAACACTTCTACAATGTCAGGAATTCACATAGGAGTACAGAACAGAATTTGTAATGTAAACCCCAAAGCTTTGTTTGTGCCATGTGCTAATCATTCGCTGAACCTTTGTGGTGTACAATCATTTGGAAGTGTACCTTCTTATGTGACATTTTTTGGGACTCTGGAAAGTGTTTATACATTTTCTTCAGCACCAACTCATTGTTGGGATGTTTTGTCAAAAATCACAGGAATTTCAATGAAAAAGACTTTCTGAGACAAGATGGGGTGCTCGCCATGATGCTGTTAAAAACATGATGGTTCATGTTGAAAAGACTGCTTAAGCTATCGCGGAACTGTGTAACCCAAAAGAAAATGTTGATACAAGAGGATCAGCTCTTGTGGCTGTGTGTGATTTTGCTTTCCTACATTACCTTTCCTTTTGGAACAAAGTATTAGGACAGGTTAATCATACACAACAGTACCTACAAATAGCTGGGATTGGCTTGGACAAGTGTATAATAAAGTGTGTAATAGTGTGTAATACTCTTTTATGAGGAAAATCAAAATGAGATGATGGAGAATGCGCTCTTGTATGCAACTGATATGTGTGGTAGAATGGATATTTCCATAGAGAGAAAGGGAAGAAGAAAATTAAAAAAAAAAATGTTTCCAGAAGACAAAGCTGGGATGTTGGTCTATCTCTGATACAAGAGCTTAAAAGAGCCATGTTTGAATGTAGAGATAGCTTTAGACATGTTCTCAAACAATGGAAAACATTTAATCAATATTCGCTATTGTTCTGCCACATAATTTGACTAAAGCATCAAAGGAAGAAATCAAAGAACTCCTTCCAAACCTCACCCAAACATTTAGCAAATTTTCAACAGAATAAATGATCATTGAGATTGGTCGACTGAGGAGGCACTTACAAGCCTCTGAAATCACCAAAGAAGAATACAAAGACCAGACATCTTTGAAGTTTTTACAGTTTATTTTCAATTTGGACTTTTCAGATTCTGTACCAAACTTGTCACTAGCATTAAGATTTTTTTTTGGCCACATATGTCTCAGGGACTTCTTGTGAACGAAGTTTTTCAAAACTAAAACTTATCAGAAACTACTTTCGTTCCACCATGACGCAGACAAGAGTGTCAAATTTTGCTCTGCTGTTGATTGAACGTGAAGTAGCCAAACAAATTAATTTTTATGATGTTATCAAAAAGTTTGTAGAAGTAAAGGCTTGCAAACAGAAGTTTTGAATTTTCATCTAACATTTTGTAATAGCATTTAAGACCATTACTGTTTGTAGTACAATATTTTTCATTTTGTAAAAATAAATATTTACATCTTGACCGTTTGCAGAATTTTCATTTTGTAATATTAATTATTCCCTAAATATTATTTACTATTAATGGATGTAGCACAGCCTCTTCAGATGTAAAAGTGGCGTGATTCATTTATTCATACAGCGTGTTCATGTTTATTTATATATATTATAAACAAATAACTAAACAATATGTAAAAATTTTAATCCATGAGGAACAAGCATAATACCAAGAAATCACTTCTGACCAAAATACATAAACATCTTGCTTTTGACATGTATAATCATGAACGCTAAAATTGTGAAGAATAATGGCAACGATGAATTGGGGGGGGACTGACTGAGACCCGCCCCAGGCACCAAAACCCTTGGCATGCCGCTGCTATGCAGTAGTACGAATTTTTTTATTGTTCATAAAACTTTTAGGTTGCACTTTAACTAGTTGTCAAAACTAACTCATGATAGTAGAAATGTCCACTTAAGTAAAAATGCCCATCCTTTCTGGTTGTTAATACTGGCTCCTGTTCTTTCAATATGTACACCTTCTTCCAACTACCTTTTCACAAAGTGCTGCTAATATAATAGATTTTTACGGAGTTCCAGACAATTTCATGTCCTGTGTTTGGAATATATCTGTCAAGTACTGTTTTTCTGATAACATTTTTACAGTGGTTTTATATTTCACTAATGAGTGGGTCCCAAGTTGTCTCCCACTTTTTCCTACATACACTGCTGGCTACCCAAAATGCAACACCTAGAAGGAAGCATTCGATTGGCCTGAAATTCGCAGCATGCGTGCCCGTGAAAGGACATGCAAACAATTAGCATTACAGGGCATATGCAAATCATGTGCGCCTGGCACGCCACCGAGAAGCACTATAAGAAGGGCACACAGAAGGCGGGGTGTAAGGAGTGGAAGTGTGCCGTGCAGCCGGACATGTGCGTGGGAAGCTTCCTGATGCCTCGTCGCAGAATACGGCAGTCATTTTAGCATGTTTTGGAGTTCGACGGAGGACGAATAGTGGTTTATCGCGACAGCGGTTTATCGTACCAAGACATTGGCACACGTATGGGACGACATCCAGCCACAGTGAGGCGAGTATGGATTCGGTGGGTGCAGGAGGGACGGACCTACCGACGTGAGTGATTGCCGCGGCATACCATCGAACGAGAGGACCGGCATGTTGTGCGGCGGGCATAGACGGCTCCACCGCCACATCACAAACGTTAGCGCAGGAATTAGGTGTGTTGCGCAACAATCTAAGTCAGCACGTACTGTTCGACATCGTCTGCAGGAGTGGGGACTTGTTGCACGGCGGCCATTGCTCCGTTTACCATTGACGTTACGCCACCAGCGAGTGCGGTGGGAGTGGGCTGTTGAACGCCGCACCTGGACTACGGAATGGCATGACATTGTCTTCTCTGACAAATCCTGTTTCTGCTTGCAACACCATGATGGTTGGATCCGCGACGAGGGACTGTATGACGCCTGCATTATGCATCGCCATACCGTTCCATCGCCTGGCATTATGGTTTGGGGCACAATTGGATATGACACCCGCACCCCTCTGGCACGCATTGCCAGTACATTCAACAGCCACTGCAACATCTCCGACGTTTTGGAGCCTGTAGTCCTCCCTTACCTGCAGGACCTGCAAGCGGCCACGTTTCAACAGGACAACGCTCGCACGCATCGTGCAGAAATTCTTCACGGCCCACCAGGTGTGGCTGCTGCCGTCGCCCGCCTGTTCTCCCGATATGTCGCCCATCGAACACGTCTGGCCGCTGATCGGCAACCGAGTGGCCCGGCAAGCACCACCCGCGGCTACGCCTGATGAACTGTGGCAACGTGTGGAAGCAGCCTGAACCAGCATACCCCAAGCCCACATACAAAGCCTCTTTTGTTCGATGCCACAGCGTGTAGCGGCTGTTACTGCCAGCCATGGAGCCCACACGAACTATTGGTGTCTGCGTGTTCCACAAGTCACACGGCCTGTAAGCTCAATCGTTTCGTCTTTGTATCTCTTGTTATGTGTCCAGTAAATTTGGCTTTGCTATCTCGTGTCCTTCTTGGTGTTGCATTTTGGGTGGCCAGCAGTGTATATATGTTCCCCCACAATTGCAGTTCACATAGCAGACTAGTTCTTCTTGGATCAATGATATCCTTTTTAGAACAGTGTAATGATGCTCAACACCCCCAATTCTTTGCTTGTAAGGAAATCTACCCTTTCCAGTAGAGCAAACCTTATTTTCAGTTAACCTGATGTTCGTCAAAACTTTTTCTCAGTGCTTCACAGAGCTTTAAAACGGGAAGCAAAACATTAAAAGTCAAGTCAGATCCTTAAACATAACATTACAATATTCGTTTTTTCACTTGATGGGTAAACTGTGAAAATATCCTGCCATTAGACCACTAATCAGTTCAGCAGTCCATCAGAAATAAAGCTTGCAGTTTTCGAAGGCCTATCAGGCCATTTTCTTTTCGCTTTATGAAAGGGAAGTTTTTAAAATTTCACTGTTAAGACATGGAGCAAGTTAAACATTTATGAAAAGGAAGTTGTTTAGGCCTGGAGCAAGCTGAACATGTAATTTTTTGTCAATTCTCTGAAGTTTTTCAAAGAAACCATTATACAGGGTGATTCATAAAAAAGTATAGTTTCCAGATGCTGTAAAACAGTAACAGTTGAAGACACGGACCACAACTGCGAACCGTTAGGTAGATGTAATCCTAAAGTTTGTGTTCCGCTACTGAGGGAAGTGACGTAGGCGATAGCGCGCATGTCACGTGAATAGTCAGTCAAAATAGCAGCATCTGCAGTGGAGAAGGCGTTTTGTGTTCTTGAATTGAGCAAAACGGAATCTGTAACTGTTGTGCAACAGCATTTTCCATCATGATTCGGAAAAGAACCTGCAACCAGAAAATATATCTACGATTGGCATAAAAAATTTTAAACTACGGGCTGTTTGCGCACAAACTTAAAAGTCCTGGACGACCGCGTGTATCGGAAGAAGTCGTAGATAGTGTTCGCACCGCCATTCAACGAAGCCCGGGAAAATCAATGCGGAAGGTGAGTCGTGAAGTACAGATTTCACAACCCACTGTCTGGAGAATTTTGAGAAAGAAGCTGAAGATGATTCCATACAAAGTGCAGATGTTGCAAAATCTCACTGACCTTGACAAGACAAAGCACTTTGAATTTTGTGCCGAAATGCAGCACCATTTTGAAAATGATGATTTTGCCGATCACTTAGTTTTTACTGATGAAGCTACATTTCACGTGAGTGGTCAGGTAAACAAGCACAATGTTCGCTTTTGGGGAACAGAGAATCACAGATTTACAGTGCAACACGTGCGAGATTCCCCTAAGGTACATGGGTTCTGTGCTGTGTCTAAAAAGAAAGTGTACGGCCCCTTTTTTTTTTTTCACAAAAAAACTGTCATGGGAGGCTCTTTTCTGGATATGTTAAGTCTTAGGTTGATTCCACAGTTGCAGGACGAGAGTGACAACTTTATTCTCCAATTGGATAGTGCCCCACTGCACTGGTGAGGCGGCGTGCGAGATTATCTTGACGAGCATCTTCCTCACCGATGGATTGGAGGAGCCGCGGACTACAACATGCCACTGACCCAATGGCCACCCATAAGTCCTGACTTAACACCTTGTCACTTTTTCCTATGGGGGTACGTAAAGGACAAGGTATTCACCCCCCCTTTCCTGTTGATCTAGCAGAACTGAAACAGTGTATCACAGCCACTATCACTGCACTTGATTTAGATATCTTACCTCGCATTTGGGAGGAAATGGATTACCGGCTCGATGTGTGTCGTGTGACTAAGGGTGCACACATAGAACATCTGTGACTGTCTCTAAAAAACTTGAAACATTCCCCTACAATTCTGTTACAGGTAACATAAAATATCTTACATTGTTCTTGTTTTATAGTGCGTTGAAAGAAACTGTATACTTCTTTATGAATCACCCTGTAGAATGTAACTTTCCTGGTTAGCTGAGTGATACTGCTTTGCTGTTTTCAATTTAACTTGATTTATTCAATGTTTTTTCAATTATGTAAGAGGATAGTTATTTTCTGCAATTTTAAATTTATTAAAAAAACTGGACATCCATTTAACTAGGATTCTTATAAGAATTCTATCACACAAGCAGCACTTTGCGAAAATGTAGTAGGAGGAAAGTGTGGAATTTGAAAAAATGGGAGTGGCAACATCAATTCTGTTGAGCCAATCCTAAAAATGGGTTAACTCAAAATTTTGATGAACGATAATAAAAATTCATCCTAGTAATCCCAGTAAAATAAAAGTCTAATTTAAATTATAATAATGTCACTACGGTTTGCCATGGCCACTAATTCTAAGTAAAAACTACTAATAAAGACAAATTCAAAATACACTGACGGGAAAAAAATCCCAACACTACGAAAAAATAGTTGTAGAGGAATGAAATGGCGGCAATACATTTGTATAGGTAACATATTTAATCGATTAAGGTTTCAAGATCACAGCTTAATGTAAGCACGAGAAGAGCCATTTTAAATGTGAAATGCTGGTACATTAAGAACCGGTGTAACCGCCAGAATGTTGAATGCAAGCACGCAAACGTTCATGCATTGTGTCGTACAGGTGCTGGATGTCAGTTTGTGGAATGGAGTTCCATGCCTGTTGCACTTGGTCGGTCAATACAGGGACGGTTAATGCTGGTTGGGGGTGACGCTGGAGTTGTCGTCCAATGATGTCCCATACGTGCTCCATTGGAGAAAGATCTAGTTCTCTAGCAGGCCACGGCAACATGTCGACACTCTGTAGAGCATGTTGGGTTACAACAGCGGTATGCGGACGAGCGTAATCCTGTTGGAAAACACCCCTGGAATGATGTTCATGAATGGCAGCACAACAGGTTGAATCACCAGACCGACGTACAACTGTGCCATCAGGGTGCGTGGGATAACCACGAGAGTGCTCCTGCTGTCATAGGAAATTGCTCCCCAGACCATAACTCCAGGTGTAGGTCCAGTGTGTCTCGGCCGCAGACAGGTTGGTTGCAGGCGCTCACCTGGCCTCCTCCTAACCAACACACGGCCATCACTGGCACCCAGGCAGAACCGGCTTTCATCAGAAAACACAACAGATCTCCACTCTGTCCTCCAATGAGCTCTAGCTTCATACCACTGACGTCGCAAACGGCAGTGGTTTGGAGTAAGTGGAATGCACGCTGCAGGGCGTCTGGCTCGGAGCTGTCCTTCAAGTAACCGATTTGTAACAGTTCGTTGTGTCACTGTGGTGGCAACTGCAGCTTGAATTGCTGCCGCAGACGCGGTACGATGTGCCACGGCCATACGCCGTACACGGCGGTCTTCCCTCTCAGTAGTGCCACGTGGTCGGCCGGAACCCGGTCTTCTTGAGGCAGTACCTTCCCTTGACCACCGCTGCCAACAATCATGCACAGTGGCTACATTCCTGCCAAGTCGTTCTGCAATATTGTGGAACGAATATCCACCTTCTCGTAGCCCTATTACACGACCTCGTTTAAACTCCGTGAGCTGTTGATAATGGCTTCTTCGTCTTCTTAAAGGCATTATTGACTAACATCAACACCCTACGTCGAATCTCAACGATAACTAACGCTCAAGAACGTTACAGTGCGTATTTACAGCAAACCTGCTTTGCATGTTCCGAGGGGCGCTACTAGCGCCACACGTATGTGCCGAGCGCAAAATTTGCATAGACATCATCTTACAGATGTACTCTCACAGCCTACCAACTGTCATTTATTTAAACACAACTTCTTCTTGGTGTTGGGATTTTTTTCCGTCAGTGTATTAAAAAAATCAGGAAAAGGAGCATGATAAACAAATTCATTCAAACATAAAAATCCTATAATGAAGAAACATCTTGAGAACTAAAATCAAGAATTCAGTAAGATAGTTCTTGAAAAGAAATTACAGGGTAATCAAGTTGTGAATTGCACGGATACCTGTGTAGTCCCATTTGGAACCCACGACAAATATTGGATTATGAACCCACGAATGGCGGAAGCTACCTTAGGGGATGTTTCTTCATTATGTACCTTAGGGGATGTTTCTTCATTATACGATTTTTAATTTCAGAGGAAGTCCAACTTCTTTGAAAGCCAAAACAACAAAAAAAGAAAGTGACTGAAAGGGAGAAAAAAACAACCCTGAAGGATATATAATACGGATATAATCGTACATATCCTTCATTATCAATCCACTACTGCATGGTCTCAAGTGCCTTCTAAAATTTTTTGTCTGAAAGTGTGTCACTGCAGCATTCTTTCGAATTTCATCCACCCATCTCCCATGTGGTCTTCTTCTGGGTCGTTTCCTGCCCCCTTGGTATCCAATCTAAAAACCAGTCCAACAGTGGTCAGTTCTAGCAATATGTACAGCTCAGTGCCACTTCAGGATCTTCACTTTGATCATGAAGGCATGAACTTTTGTCATTTTCCTGATCCACGAGTTTCTCTTCCTTTTTAGACAATAGTTGTTCTTGCAGCAAAAACACACACAAATTCATCGAGGCTTGTGTATCTCCTATGAGACAAAACTCCAAGAAAGGCCCGTGTACAACAAGCAATAGTATACTTATTGCTTAATTTGAGTTTGAGTTATTTCTTGTTCAGTTACTTATTTGGATGATGCATTGGGTTTGAAGATCTTGAGTAAAACATATTTGGAAACAACACTGAGTTAACTCATTTGTGCAAAATTGATTTTTTTTAATTGTATCTGAAGCATTTTTCTGGAAAATGTAAAGCATTGTGGTGGTCTCTAGGAAATCTTCCTAAAGCAATTATAATAATAAATCATATGTGAATCAGAAATATTTCTTAGAAAGACCCCCAGTGAAGGAAACCATGCAATTCCAAGTGGGGTCTAGACCCCCAAGTCCCCTACCTTCCGACGCTTGTGTGTGAACTTCATTCAAACAAAGGACTTAACAAAGAAACTTTCTGTACCAGAAAATTAGGCTTTATTGACGGACTTTCAAAAACTGCAAGCATTGTTTCTGATGGACTGTTGAACTGACTAGTGACCTAACAGCAGGATGTTTTCACAGTTTACCCATCCAGTGAAAAAACCTCTGTATGTTTTAATGCTATGCCTGAGGATTTGGCAATGGGTTTTTAAGTTTTGTTCCCTATTTTAAAGCTGTGTGAAGCACTGAGAAAAGACAGGTAAACATCAATTTAAATGAAAATAAGGCCTACTCAACTGAAAGGGGGAGTGGGAGAGGACTTCTTCACAAACAAAGAATTGGTGATTTTGTGCATCTACTTCACTGTTCTAACAACTAATCCTTTATACAAACCAGAGCCATTGAAAAGAAAACATTGGCAACAAGATTTCACTTTAACAGAGAATAAAACTGATACACTGTGGACAAATTTTATGCAAAAGCAGATTTACATTAATGCAGAAGAAACTAACAGCCACGAAAATAATTTGCTTAAACATTGAAATTTCAAAAAATACTTAGTGGATGTTATGTAAACAGAAAGGTTGGGGGAAATAATCACGCTTTTGAAGATTAATTTAGTTGTAAAGGCAATTTTTTTTTATTATTTAAATTTGGAAAGAGAAAAAAAAATGACACATATTATATTACAGGCATCTCACACAGAAATATTTTTATGCCAAACAAATCACTACCTCAGTAATGCTTCAAAAGTTTAATTATTTAAAATCTGGAAATAAAATGCTTTAAGCACATTGTTCCAATTTAAAACTGATCATTTAAAAGATTATTATTTGAGATACCAGATTTTCATACTCAGCAAACCATGTTTGTATGGGACTACCATGGTGGGATAGAAGATTTGATACTGCATCAAAGAAAAAAGCATGTCAGCTCACAATTGGGGTCTGACTTGCAGCAAAATTTATTGTTCCTTATTTTTTTCCCCCATAGTACTGATTCATATTAGGAAATAAAAAAGAAAAATCAAAATTTAAGTTACATTGGAAGGCTGGTTTTGTAGAACAATGCACAAGACACTTCATTTAGATTTTTTAATAGAAACATAACTGTCTTACAATGTCTCTTTTCCCCATAAGCACCAATCACATCTCCGTTCCCTTCCAGTTGAAAAACTGTGGAAACATTTAAATGAAATTTTGTTTTCACTGTAAGTAAGGCCTATCTACTGTGCAACATGAGCAAACTGAATTTTCATTTGCTTTTTTAATGATTGCAACTTCTATAACGAAGTAAATTTCTCCATCATTTTCGGTCTACGCCGGGATTCGAACCCGAGTCCGCTTATTCCGGAACAAGTCGCTCTACCAACTGAGCTATGCAGATGTTTATTCTGATTGCTATGTGCCTTTATGTCGTGTGCGTCCTGCTGGCAGGTACGTCACACTTAGTCTTGTCTGAGCCAGCTCTTTATACCCAGGGCCTGCCAATTCAGAGAACACTGCTCTGACACTGCATGCACATTTTCACTAACATTTCTATCATTTCCATGCTCCAACCTGTTGTACATATCCTGTTAAGTTTCAAGCTAATACCAACAGACCTTCATAGTGTTGCAATTTTCACAAACAGTAGGGTATTTATGGAATAGAACATTCAACAACAATACTGGGTTGAGAAAGCATCATAGGAAAAAAAAAAAAAACTTAACATTACAGCACTCCGTCTAACTTCTGGTTTCGGAAATTTTTCCTTCATTGTCAAGCTCAATTGCAAATATTTATGGAATAAAATATGTGCAATCATATAATGGTTGGCGTAATATCTTTAACCATATTTATTACGTGATATTGAATTTTCTTTTCTTTCGAACAACATTATGTTATTGCTCAAACATTACTGTTATACACGTTGTAAGTGATGATGTTGTTTGGTACTGGATGCTTTCATATAATTATTGTATAATAGAATAATATAGTAAAATTATCTAAATAATTAACTCATGATAATGTTTTAGGTTGTCATTTTTATTCATGCTTTTGGCTCTTGGTTTATGCTTTCAGAACTTTTATTTATTATTATTTTTTAAATCTATATCCAACTACCTGACTTATCCGATCCAGTGCATAAACTGTATCCTTTGTTGATTTAGACAAGCTACGTTCGGAAATTACTGATTTATCATTCACTTCTATTTGATCCACAGTTCAAGTATATCGTTGAACGTTCATGTCGAAGCATTTGGTTTCTTCTATTATAATTCATTTTATTTTTATTTTTAATAAAGTCCGATTGTCCTTGTTATTCGATCCGGCGTTTAAACGTCATTCCTTGATGACTCCGATGTTCCATATTCTGACAAGCTACGTTCGGAAATTATTGATATATCATTCACTTTTTTATCCAAAGTTCGTACAGATGCTGGATATAAAAAATGTGCTTTTTTCAATTATTTTTAATACTTTAATGGGACTGTTACGATCCCTTAGCTTCAAATTGCAATTAAATGATTTGGCAAAGTGGACTCCCCTTTATAAATGCTAATCATCGATTTTGGTAAAACATTTGCAGTATATGGAACATCGGAGTCATCAAGGAAAGACGTTTAAGCGCCGGATCGAATGACAAGGACAATCGGACTTTATTAAAAATAAGAAGAAAAAGAATTATAATAGAAGAAACCAAAAGTTTCGACATGAACGTTCAACGAAATATTTGAACTGTGGATCAAATAGAAGTGAATGATAAATCAATAATTTCCGAACGTAGCTTTTTCTAAATCAACAAATATTACAGTTTACGCACTGGACCGGATAAGTCAGGTAGTTGGATACAGATTAAAAAAAACAAAAAAACTTCTGCAAGCATAAATCAAGAGCACGAATAAAAATGACAACCTAAAACATTATCATGAGTTAATTATTTAGATAATTGCACTATATTATTCTATTATACAATAATTATATGAAAGCATCCAGAACCAAATAACATCATCACTTACAACGTGTATAACAGTAATGTTTGAGCAATAACATAATGTTGTTCGAAAGAAAATAAAATAAAATATGTTATGAAAAAATATGAATAAATGAGTTATTTTATTCCATATTTAATAAATATGGAATAATATGGAAATAGCCATATTATTTAATAAATATGGAATAAAATAATATGTTTAACAATAACATGGACAGAACAAACATCAGAAAAGGAAAAAAAGCCATGCTTATGGGAGAAATCTTTACTTTGTCTGATATCCGTCTTTGGAAAGTTTTGAAAAACAGAATTCTGTCCCCAGATGGAAAACTTCACAAGTCTTCAAGAGGGGATTAAAAAGGGTTTTGATTTTTTTTTTTTTTTTCTTTTTTTCTATAGGACCAGAATACAAAGGTTCTGGAGATATCATTTTTGTCTGCAGGACCAAAATAAAATCTGTGACTTACAGCGCCCATCACTGCGATTCTGCTACAGGAATCTGATGTGGGTACTTCTGTGGCGGAAGCTAATGACCACTGACCAGTAATTACATTTTAAGGGTACCTCCTTATTGTAGCCTTGCATGTTCATAGTGGTTCTTAAACCCCAAAACAAACTTTTCTAAGTGTATTATTTTAGGGCAACAAAGTACCCTATTATATATTCAAATGTAGCCATTTCCTCAGAAACCTTGAGAATCGCATTGCTCTGGAGTGGGAATTGAACCTGCATCCTGCACAAGCATGCTACCATTAACACCATCCAGGACAATGAATTTCCAAACAAATGAAGTTTAGAAACCTCAACAAAATTCAAACTGGTGATAGTCAAAGCATCTCACGCTTCCTCAGAGTGATGATCATTCTAATCCAGAAGCAGGTTTAGGCCAAGAATAATCAGTTCTTCAGATACAAGTCTTCATCCATCTATAACAAACTGATGATCCCTACAATGAAAAGACCTGGAACCAAGTCAGAAATCACAAATTCAGACCAAGGTTTTGCCTGTAACTGGCAATTCCTTTCCAGGATTAGAACAGTTGCTACCAGATTTCCGTGTGATGTCCATAAAAAGTCAGGTCATGATTCATCAGTTCTTTAACAATATTTTTTGAACATATGTTGAGTAGTCTAAATTTCAGCATATCATGTTGTTCCATGAATCAAGTTGCTTTGTTTACATAAGACTTACACCATCACAGGACAAAAATAACAAACTAGCTTTGCAGCTACATTTCATCAGAATACTAATTTAGATGCTTAAATTATTTTTCTTATATCATCATCATCATCATTGTCAACCATTATCAATCCACTGCTGGACGAAGGTCTCCCCAAGTTTCCTCCACAACGGTCTGTCTTGTGCCAGTCTCCTCCATGTCACTCCTGCATGCTTTCAAATTTCATCCACCCATCTCACATGTGGTCTTCTTCTGGGTCTTTTCCTGTCCCTTGGAATCCAATCTAAAATTTCGGCTGTCCATCGATGGTCTGTCCTTCTGGCAGTATGTCCAGCCCACTGCCATTTCAGGGATTTAACTCTGATCATGATGTCTTCCACTCTTGTCATTTTTCGGATCCACGAGTTCCTCTTCTTATCTCTCCTGGTTGCACCAAGCATGCACCTCTCCATGCTGCTTTGAGTTGTCTGCAGCCTTTGTATGTCTCTTTTAGTCAAGGTCCACGTCTCTGCACCATACGTAAGCACTGGAAGGATGCATTGGTCAAACACTTTTCTTTTAAGACATAATGGCATATTGCTCTTGAAAATTATGCTGTTTCTTCCAAAAGCTCTCCAGGCAAGTTTTGTACGCCAATTAATTTCTTCATCAATGTGCTCCTCACTTGATATCTGCTGTCCAAGATAAACGTACGTGTCTATTATCTCCAGCTTTTCTCCATCAATCGATAAATCTTCATTTCTTGAAAAAGCATTGAACATCCCTTTTGTCTTCTGAAAGTTCATTTTTAATCCCACTTCTTTACTCTTGTCAGCAAGTTCCTAGATCATACTCTGCAGCTCTGATGGGGTAGTTGCAAAAATGACTACGTCATCAGCAAAACAAAGGTGAGTTAGATAATCTACATTAATCTTTATCCTCTTGTTTTTCTAGTTCAGCGACTGAAAGACACCCTCCAATATAGCATTAAAGAGCTGAGATATGGTGTCACCTTGTCTCACTGCCTTTCCTACTTTTATGTGTGTTGTATTCTCAAACAGCCGAATCTTTGCACTTGCATTTTCATAGATGTTATTAATAATATTAATGTATGCATCTTCAATACCACAGGATTTCAGAGCCATTGTAACTGCTGATGGTTTCACCGAATCAAAGGCTTTTTCATAATCGATAAAAGCCATGCACAATCGAAGTTCATATTCCCTCGCTCTTTTAATTAGTTCTCTCAGTACATGGATATGATCTATTGTGCTGTAGCCACTCCTGAATCCTGCTTGTTCTCTCGGTTAAGCCATGTCCGGTGTTACCTTCAAGCAGTGTGAAAGAACTTTAGTGAAGATTTTATAAACCACTGATAGGTCTGTAGTTCCTGAGATCCTCAATGTCACCTTTTTTATGTAGCAGGATCATTGTAGTGTTGTTCCAATCCTCAGGAATCTTCCCTTCATTAAGGCATAGAGTGAAAATTAGGGCGAGAACTGTTTCGTTTCTCCACTTGCTTCTTGTATGATGTCTACAGTAATTCCATCTTCTCCTGGAGCTTTTCCCCGCTTCATGTTCTTGATTGCATGTGCAACTTCTGCTGGGAGGACTGGAGGAATTCTGGTACCTTTCATGATGTCTGGAGTACATGTATCATCCCTTTCATATAATTTGGAGTAGAAATTTTTCACTCTTGTCAAAATTTCGCCTCTATTTCTTGTTAGAGAACCATCTTCTTTTCTCAGTGCCATAATCTGTTTTCTTCCCTTACTGAGATGTCCCTTTGCTATCTTTAGGCTTTGGTTGTTTTTAATTGCTTTCCTTACTAGTTCACAGTTGAATTTCCTTAAGTCTTCAGTGATACTTTTTCGTACTGTCTTGCATAGCTCTATATATTCCACTTTGGAAGTCACACATCTTCTTTAGTTGTCCTCGTCTCTCTTCTTTTTTGCATCAACATTTTGGTTTTTCCTGATAATTTGTTCAAATGCAACTTGTTCTTAGACCCAGCTAATTTTGTTGCTGTTTCCATAAGAGCTTTGGTTACTTTTCTGTTAACTTCAGAAATATCCACTTCTTCCGATGTTAGGCCTTCTAAAGCGGAGAATCTGTTCTTCAGTTCCAACTTGAAGGTATTATGGTGTTTTTTAAGGTTTGGTTATGTCAATAGATTTTGTTTGTCTTATGAGCTTGCCACGTTCAAGTTTAGTGTTGAGATGCATCTTACATATCACCAATCTATGGTCGCTACCTGTGTTGAACTTGTTTAGCACACTGCAGCCTTCTATGACGAATTTTTTGTTACACATAATAAAATCAATTTCACTTGTCGTTCCATTTGGATGTCTCCATGTCCATTTCTCCTGTGTGGCTTTTTCTTGAAAAAGGAGTTCAAGATGAAAAACCCTTCCACTTCTGCAAACTCAACAAGAGTATTTCCACGCTGGTTTCTGTTGTAGTGACCGAATTTACCTACTGAAGTTTCATTCTGTTGCTGTTGCCCTATTTTTGCATTGAAATCTCCCATAATTATCTTCAAATGCTGCTTACCTTTATTATTTAAATGACGAATTTCCTCATAAAATTCTTCAATTTCTTCTTTAGGATGACTTGTGGTGGGTGCATAAGTTTGAATTATCTGAGCCTGGTATCTTCTCGAGAGTTGGATAACGAGTCGTGCAACTCTGTCAGAGGAACTTTCAACTTCTACAACTTTATCTTTCAGTTTCTTGTTTATTATAAATCCAACACCACTAGTTCTGCCAGTATCTGTCCCACAATAGTAGAAGAGATGTCCACTTTTCAGTTCAATGAGATCTTCTCCTTTTCTCCTCACCTCACTTAGCCTGATGATGTCCCACTTGATCCTTTGTAGTTCCTCTTCCAATTCAAGGAGCCTTGAATCAGAAGATAGGGAGCGTCCATTATACATAGCCAAGGTCAGTATCAGATGGCAGCCTAGTTCATTCCTTCGGGGATTCTTAGCACCCTCTGCCTTCATGTCACACTGGCCGCTGCCTTGGCCAGGTACATTCCAGCTGCCAGAGACTGAGGGCCAAGATTTAAGTTGTGGAGTCATTTTGGAGGGGTTTGGCCATAACTCACCACGCTGGCCAAGCGGGTTGGTGAGTGTGGGATAGCATTTCCTCTAATCCTGATGGTATAGTTATACCGCTATTGGCGGTCGTCAGAGCCCCTTTAGTGGGAACAGGATGCACCACGAGAAGACGGGGTTGACATATGCTCAAAACACTGAGCAGAATTGGAGAGCTCTAATAAAGCGAAAGTAGAGCAGTGGCAACTGTACATTGAAGCATTTGACCGATAGGCTGAGACTTCCTCACATCTCAATTTGATGTATTTAATGTTTAAAATTCAATCTTTTTGGGAAAAAAAAAGCTCACGTTTTAGCCGTGTTTTAATTGACCGACAATAATAGAAATTATAGAGATATTGTTATTGACCGACAGTAATAGAAATTATAGAGATATTAAAAATCTCTTCCATTTGGGCCTGTTTTAAATGTTTTTCTTTAGAGACAAAGGTAGTTTTTTTTTTTTGCCTGTGTGACAGACTGATATAATGGTTTTATGACCCGCCAGTTATATCTTCAGGTATGCCCCCTCCTCCAAATGGGGGTGCTACTATGGATAATAACCAGCACATATGATTAATGATCAAAGATAAAGGGAAAATCACATATTGTTTGATTATAATTTTTTTAAAATGAAGACAAGTGCAAGCTGGAAAGTGGCAGAAATTTAACCAAAAATTAAAAAAATAAAAAATGTCCATTCTGTTATCATTCTGCGTTTCCTTCACATAAAATAATCTATATTCTTGTTTTTTATAAAAAAATATGTGCTATTGCAGTGTTGAAATTATCTTTCTATAAAAATACTCCGCTATGACATGTATGTGGAGCTAGTTCTTTGGCCCATGATGGCGGGTGTACCCAGGCTTAGGTAAACGCAGCAGACTGATGCACAAAACTACACAATAAGCTAAGATTTGGAAGTCAAGCTAATATGTTATTTGAAGAAATGATTATTCTTAACCTACTCTTCCTGAATTCGAATGATCACCACTATGAGGAAGTATCAGATGCTTCAACTAGCACAAATCTGAAATTTGCTAATTCTTCAGCTTTGGTATATTATCGTCATTTTATATTACGTCCATTTCTTTTAAAATTTAAATTTTGAACGCTTTTAAATACATTTTCTAAGTAGAGTTATTCACTGGTGAAGCTAGCAGCTCAAGTGTTGTATGGGAAAAGCGAACATTTTGAAGTGTGTGGCAGAAATTTTCCCTAGAAATTCTAACTGTGTACATTTTACTGGGCTCTGATGCCATTAACCCCCCCTTCTCAGGTACATAGTGTACACCAGTGATTGGAAAGCTACTTTTAAAAAGTATTTAGCTACTGCTACAACTACATTCTTAAAAAAGTAGCTTGTTACAGCAACAACTACTTTTGCCGAAAAGTAACTAGCTACACCTTTTTTTTTTTTTTAGTAGCAAGTTTGTCACTTTCCAGCTACTATTTTTACGTTTGAATTTAATTTAAAAGTGAAAATTCTGAGGATATTTGCATTTACATTATTACATATGGTATTCAGAGTTAAAAACCAAGGAAATTACAAGAAATTTACCTTAGCTCTGATCATCATATGCAACACACAGTGGCAGCCTTAGGTACAGGCATACTGGGCAACTGCCCAGAGGGCCCCGCACCGCTGCCAATTAATTAGTAGTTATTGCCTGGCGAATTTTAATAAATGGTAAAGAGCAAGACAGGAGATGGTGGATTTATTCTGAATCAAAAGATGCTGTATACTGCTTGCGTGTCGTTTGTTCTTGTTTACTTCTGGTAATGCTTTTAGTTCGAGTGAGGGAATGAGTGACTGGAAGCACCTGAGTGATGCCCTGAAATCTCATGAAGTCAGCAAGTCCCACAAGGACTGTATGTTAATATGGTTAGCTTCAGAAAAAGGGCCAAGTTGCGGGAAAACTATCGACTTGCTGTTTCAGACTTCGATTCTAGCTGAACAGAAGCGTTGAAAAGACATGTTGGAGAGGTTACTGGCAATCGTGCAATTTTTGGCTTTCCACAATTTGGGTTTTAGACGGCACAAGGAACTTTTGGTCTCAGATTCCAGCGGCAATTTTTTTGGATTTGATCAAATTGATAGCTAGATTTGATCCCATTTTACGAGAGCATCTACACAAAGAGATGAACAAGATGGTTGTTAGAAACCACTACCTCGGGGGAAATACCCAAAATGAGTTTATACAGCTCATAGCAAGTCACGCACTACGTTAAAGGTAAAATATTAGAAAAAGTGTTAAAGATCAAGTACTATTCAATAATCCTGGACTGTACTCGAGATATTGCTTGGATTGAGCAGCTCTCTATAATACTGGCAACCACAAACAAGGACATTGCTGAAATTGGGGAACACTTTGTATGGTTTTAAGCGGTAGAGAAAACTTCTGTTGAAGGGTTGACTGATTGCATCGTCACAGAACAGAAACAACTAGCCTAGGCTTGTCACTGAAAAACTGTAGAGGGCAAGGTTATGATAATGATGCCAACATGCGCGGGAGGGGGGGGTGTCCAAATAAGACTTCTCAACATGAACCTCCAAGCTTTCTTTGTACCTTGTGGAAGCCACAGCTGGAACCTGTTGTTGGGTGACGCCGCTTCATCTTGACCTCAGGCTTAGTCGTTTTCGTTCGGCCTCTTGCAGAGACTCTACGCCATTTTTTTATGCTCCAGTGAGAGGTGGAGCATTCTCAAGTCACATATGAACATTTCGCTGAAACCTCTCTCAGAAACCAGGTAAGAGTGAAGATTTGAACTTGTGAAAGCTGTAAGATATCAGCTGAACGTTTGCGATGCTTTGGTGAGTCTGCGTGAAAAAACCACATACTGTGGGCTGATCAGTGAGTGCCAGTCATCGAAAAAGGAAATAACCAGTTATGAACTTGTTACCTCTCTAGTGACTTGGTATGATATTCTTGTCAAGATACATGGTATCAACGAAATATGGCAAAGTCAAATATGCACTTAGATGTCGCAGTTAATGCACCTAGAAATTTTCATCAAGCGGCTCAAAGACTATTGTGAAAGTGGCTTTTCGTCAGCACTGGTGACAGTGAGTGAAATTGCGGAAGAAGAAGGCATTGAAATTATGTTCAAAACCATCAGAAAGAGACGGAAAAAGAAAACGTTCTCCTACGAAGCAGAGGACGAGACTCCTGATATTTCACCGCAAGACCACTTCAAAATAAGCTACTTTAATGTGGTCATAGACGCTGTGCAAAAATGAGCTGTCAGCCGAGATTTGAAGCTCTCAAATCCCACGAAAGCACGTTTGGTTTTAGGTACTGAATTAAGGACAATGAGTGATGAAGACCTAATGAAAAACTGTAAAGATTTACAAGTATCTTTTAAGTGTAGGAAACAAACATGATATAGAAGCACTAGAACTATATGATGAGCTCAAAATGTTTGTACGAGTCTTCGAGGGTGAGGGAGGCAACGACGTAGTTTCAGCTCTTAGTGTATAGTCAAAAACGGCTTTTGTTAAATCTACATCGCACTCAGAATAATAGCCATCCTTTCTGTTACTGTTGTGTCTGACGATAGGAGCTTTTCTAAGCTAAAGCTCATCAAGACCTACCTAACGAGCACCATGACCCAAGACCGGCTGTCAGCTCTCGCTCTTCTGTCCATAAAAAATGACGTGGCATCTACTCTGGACTACAGTGATTTGATTGATGACTTCAACCACAAGAAAAGTCACAGAATTCTTCTTTAAATAATAGACTTATATTATAATTATACAGCTATCCTTGTTTATTTAGAAACAGGTAATCTTTTAGATTCCTAATTATATTAATAAACAATGTATTGTATTAAATCGTGTTTATTTCATATAAATCAATTCCACAATTCCCGAAAAAAAAAAAAAAATATTGCTTTGGGATCACATTCACCCCAAGTGAGGGTTGGTGTGAGAAAAACAAAGCGAGCGGCTGGTTTACCGTCAGAGTAAGCAACGTGTAATTTTTTTTATGTGTGTGTATATATATATATATATATATAGAGAGAGAGAGAGAGAGAGAGAGAGAGAGAGAGAGAGAGAGAGAGAGAGAGAGAGAGAGAGAGAGAGAGAGAGAGAGAGAGAGAGAGAGAGAGAGAGAGAGAGAGAAAGAGAGAGAGAGAGAATGAAAATATTACAGAACAAAAATACAAAATTTCAAAACAAGTAAAAAACTGGAACAGGTTGCCGTCATCAGGAGAGCATCAACCTGTGGGAGTTGCTAGAAAAGCGCTAGCAGTTTGGCTAATCTCTATCTACTTTTTTTTTTAGGATAGATATGTTGCCAATCATGATTTACCTGGGATTGCTCTAAGATATGTTGATGACATTATTGTCATTAACATTCCGGACTTTTTGCGTTGTGCCACTGACTTGTATCCTGACGACCTTACCCTAGAAAAACCCAACAGATCGTCTACTTATGTTTGTTACCTCGATTTAGAGGTTCAGGTAGACGATGAGGGAAGAGGTGTGGTGAATTTATTTGATAAAAGAAACTCTTTTGAGTTTGATATCATTCACTACACTCACTGGTCATCCAATATTTCAAAAGTTATACATCGCAATCTACTCATCTCCCAGTTTCATAGAATGGCTAAAATTTGCTTTACACAGCTCTTACTTGCAAAAAATCTGAAAGCTTTTCTTTCTAAATTGCAATCTAACAATTTTCCTAAAAATTTCTTAAGGCATCATTTTAACCATTTAATTTTGAACTTTAATTCGGTGTCCAAAAGTTTCAAATTACACATTGACATGCTTTATTAACCTAGGACCTAACAATTTTAAATATATAGGTAACATAAAAAGCTATTTGGTGGGTCCCTAATAGCTGAAGATCTTATCTACATACACAGTTTTGCATCTTGTCAACTCACACATTTTTTGGCTTACCAGGTAGTTGTTTAACCGTGACCACTTTTCTTATCAGTGTATATACACTGCTGGACAATTGTTAAGGACGGATCATAAACAGCTATATAGCGCATAAAAAAGTAAGTGTGGTTGGATGCCAAGTGAAAAAAATAATGTCAGAGTGCCAGGACATTACAAGAAAGACAATTTATTGTGCTCTGAAATCCAGAAGGCTTTGGAACGTGTTCAAGGGACAAGCAGGCCATTTTGTGCAGAATACGCAAACGTGAAAAAAAAATGCAATTACCGTCCGCAGGCGTTCCGGCGTAAGATGTCAATACGGGATATGGCCACCATGGAGGGCGATGCAAGATTCCACATGTCGTGTCCTGCTTTGCACAACATTATCAAGCAGCTGTTGGGGTAATTTATCCCATTCCGCTGTCAGTGCACGGATGAGGGTGTCCTTGTTTAATGGAGGGCATTGGCGACCAGCAAGACTCCTCCCCAAAGCATCCCACACATTTTCAATGGGATTCAGATCTGGAGAATGTGCTGGCCATACGAGGCGTTGAATATCCTTGCTCTCAAGACACTCCTGGACAATGACTGTTCGATGACATGTTGCGTTGTCGTCCATGAAAATGAATCTATCACTGACAGCACCACGGAACATGCAAACATGAGGTAGCAGAACATCATTAATGTATCGTTTGCCAGTCATAGTCCCAGTTGGAAGCACATAGAGGGACGTACGGCCATTGATCATGATGCCAGCCCATACCATGACACTACATGTTGGATATCGGTCCCTTTCCTGTATGTTTGCTGGACAATATGCAGTACCGCTATCACGCCAGATCAGTTGTCGTTGACAATCAGACGGTAGACTGTATCTACTCTCATCTGAGAAGAGGACAGCAGACCAGTCGTTATCAGTCCAATTGCGATGTTGATGGCACCATTGCAAATGGGCGGTAAGGTGACCTCTGGACAATGGGATGCACACAACAGGACGGCAGGCGTATAGTCCTCCTTCATGCAAACGTCTGGCGACAGTTTTTCGGGAGATCCGCTTGCTAGTAGCAGCCATAAACTGATTTGCTACCTCACTAGCTGTGCTGCGCCGGTGTCTTTTTGTTGATAGCACTATGCACCAATTTTCTGCAGGTGTCGTACTGCGAACACGACCTCCCCGTGACGTTTGCTACACTCTCCATTTGTTTGAAATGATTTCCAAAGCCTTGAAAAAACACTGTGGCTGACGTCGAACTCCTGGCAACATCTGTTATTTTTCGCACTTCTTCAATCTTGCCAATAATACGGCCACGCGTAAAATCATCTAGGTGATGTCGGGAAGACATACTGAAAATTGCAAGTTCGTCAATTGATTCTTTCCCTTTCAACTTTGCGTTTGAACAACAACGGTCAATACGCGTCAAATCCTTTATATCTCTTATCAGCGCTATGACGTCACGAACAAGTTCGGCAATCCAAAATTTGCATACACACAACACGTCTTACTGTATCCCGCACTTATGCTAATTTCCACATTTTCCTGCCTTCCATTTTATGGTTGCTATCGTTGCTATTGTCATCCGCCCTTAGCAATTGTCCGGCAGTGTATTTGGGTTCTTGTGGGTGCTCTGTTCAGTCTTGTTTGACTCTTTGTCATGGCGGGTTTTTTTCTGCCGGGTAAGCTTTTAATTCTTCTTTTTTAAATTTGTTTTTGTAATTTTTGTGTTTATTAGAATTTGGTTTTGTGGCCTAGGGAGCATGACCAACTGACAATTTTGGCTTGCCTTGTCGTTTTGTTGGTACTAGAAAGGCCACTCCCACAGGTTGATGCTCTCCTGATGACGGCAACCTGTTTCAGTTTTTTACTTGTTTTGAAATTTTGTATTTTTGTTCTGTAATATTTTCATTCTATATAAGCTACTACATGAGGTTTAGCTGCCTTCGGGGCTTCTCATGGTATTAGCCTTTTTTGTTTAATTTTCTTGTGTTAAATAATTTATTTATAAAGTCATTTTTTTGTTTTATTTATGTACTTTCTATACATCATCATCATCATTGTCAACCATTATCAATCCACTGCTGGACGAAGGTCTCCCCAAGTTTCCTCCACAACGGTCTGTCTTGTGCCAGTCTCCTCCATGTCACTCCCGCATATTTACGAATTTCATCCACCCATCTCCCATGTGGTCTTTTTCTGGGTCTTTTCCTGTCCCTTGGAATCCAATCTAAAATTTCGGCTGTCCATCTATGGTCTGTCCTTCTGGCAGTATGTCCAGCCCATTGCCATTTCAGGGATTTAACTCTGATCATGATGTCTTCCACTCTCGTCATTTTTCGGATCCACGTGTTCCTCTTCTTATCTCTCCTGGTTATACCAAGCATGCACCTCTCCATGCTTCTTTGAGTTGTCTGCAGCCTTTGTATGTCTCTTTTAGTTAAGGTCCACGTCTCTGCACCATACGTAAGCACTGGAAGGATGCATTGATCAAACACTTTTCTTTTAAGACATAATGACATATTGCTCTTGAAAATTATGCTGTTTCTTCCAAAAGCTCTCCAGGCAAGTTTTGTACGCCGATTAATTTCTTCATCAATGTGACCCTCACTTGATATCTGCTGTCCAAGATAAACATATGTATCTGTTATCTCCAGTTTTTCTCCATCAATCGATAAATCTTCATTTCTTGTAAAAGCATTGAACATCACTTTTGTCTTCTGAAAGTTCATTTTTAATCCCACTTCTTTACTCTTGTCAGCAAGTTCCTGGATCATACTCTGCAGCTCTGATGGGGTAGTTGCAAAAATGACTACGTCATCAGCAAAACGAAGGTGGGTTAGATAATCTCCATTAATCTTTATCCCTTTGTTTTCCCAGTTCAGTGATTGAAAGACATTTTCCAATGTGGCATTAAAGAGCTTCGGAGATATGGTGTCACCTTGTCTCACTCCCTTTCCAATTTTTATGTGTGTTGTATTTTCAAACAGCCGAATCTTTGCACTTGCATTTTCATAGATGTTATTAATAATATTAATGTATGCATCCTCAATACCGCAGGATTTCAGAGCCGTGGTAACTGCTGATGGTTTCACCGAATCAAAGGCTTTTTCATAATCGATAAAAGCCATGCACAATGGAAGTTCATATTCCCTCGCTCTGTCAATTAGTTCTCTCAGTACGTGGATATGATCTATTGTGCTGTAGCCACTCCTGAATCCAGCTTGTTCTCTCGGTTGAGCCATGTCCAGTGTTACCTTCAAGCGGTGTGAAAGAACTTTAGTGAAGATTTTATAAACCACTGATAGGAGGCTGATAGGTCTGTAGTTCCTGAGATCCTCAATGTCACCTTTTTTATGTAGCAGGATCATTGTAGCGTTGTTCCAATCCTCAGGAATCTTCCCTTCATTAAGGCATCGAGTGAAAATTTGGGCGAGTACTGTTTCAATTTCTCCACTTGCTTCTTGTATGATGTCTATAGTAATTCCATCTTCTCCTGGAGCTTTCCCCCGCTTCATGTTCTTGATTGCATGAGCAACTTCTGCTGGGAGGACTGGAAGAACTCTGGTACCTTTCATGATGTCTGGAGTACATGTATCATCCCTTTCATATAATTTGGAGTAGAAATCTTTCACTCTTGTCAAAATTTCGCCTCTATTTCTTGTTATAGAACCATCTTCTTTTCTCAGAGCCATAATCTGTTTTCTTCCCTTACTGAGATGTCCCTTTGCTATCTTAAGGCTTTGGTTGTTTTCAATTGCTTTCCTCACTAGCTCACAGTTGAATTTCCTTACGTCTTCAGTGATACTTTTTCGTGTTGTCTTGCATAGCTCTATATATTCCACTTTGGAAGTCACATCTTCTTTAGTTGTCCTCATCTCTCTTCTTTTTTGCATCAACATTTTGGTTTTCCTGATAATTTGTTCACATGCAACTTGTTCTTAGACCCAGCTAATTTTGTTGCTGTTTCCATTAGAGCTTTGGTTACTTTTCTGTTAACTTCCGAAATATCCACTTCTTCCGATGTTAGGCCTTCTAAAGCAGAGAATCTGTTCTTCAGTTCCAACTTGAAAGTATTATGGTGTTTTTTAAGGTTGGTTATGTCAATACATTTTGTTTGTCTTATGAGCTTGCCACGTTCCAGTTTAGTGTTGAGGTGCATCTTACATCTCACCAATCTATGGTCACTACCTGTGTTGAACTTGTTCAGCACACTGCAGTCTTCGATGATGAATTTTTTGTTACACATAATAAAATCAATTTCACTTGTCGTCCCAATTGGATGTCTCCATGTCCATTTCATGTGTGGCTTTTTCTTGAAAAAGGAGTTCAAGATGAAAAATCCTTCTGCCTCTGCAAACTCAACGAGAGTATTTCCACGCTGGTTTCTGTTGCCGTGACCGAATTTACCTACTGAAGTTTCATTCTGTTGCCGTTGCCCTATTTTTGCATTGAAATCTCCCATAATTATCTTCAAGTGCTGCTTACCTTTATTATTTAGATGACGTATTTCCTCATAAAATTCTTCAATTTCTTCTTCAGGATGACTTGTGGTGGGTGCATAAGTTTGAATAATCTGAGCCTGGTATCTTCTCGATAGTTGGATAACGAGTCGTGCAGCTCTGTCAGAGGAACTTTCAACTTCTACCACTTTATCCTTCAGTTTCTTGTTTATTATAAATCCAACACCACTAGTTCTGCCAGTATCTGTCCCACGATAATAGAAGAGATGTCCACTTTTCAGTTCAATGAGATCTTCTCCTTTTCTCCTTACCTCACTTAGCCCGACGATGTCCCACTTGATCCTTTGTAGTTCCTCTTCCAATTCAAGAAGCCTTGAATCAGAAGATAGGGAGCGTCCGTTATAGGTAGCCAAGGTCAGCATCAAATGGCAGCCTAGTCCGGTCCTCCGGGGATTCTTACATACATATATATATATATATATATGGGATGTAAGGTCAGGTGATGCGTAACATAACAGCCTCTCCTTGACAAATGTCAACCCCGCCTTCTCGTGGTACATCCTGTTCCCACTAAAGGGGCTCTGACGACCGCCAATAGCGGTATAACTATACCATCGGGATAAGAGGAAATGCTATCCCACACTCACCAACCCGCTTGGCCAGCGTAGTGAGTTATGGCCAAACCCCTCCAAAATGACTCCAGAATTTAAATCTTGGCCCTCAGTCTCCGGCAGCTGGAATGTACCTGGCCAAGGCAGCGGCCAGTGCGACATGAAGGCAGAGGGTACTAAGAATCCCCGGAGGACCGGACTAGGCTGCCATCTGATGCTGACCTTGGCGACGTATAACGGACGCTCCCTATCTTCTGATTCAAGGCTTCTTGAATTGGAAGAGGAACTACAAAGGATCAAGTGGGACATCGTCGGGCTAAGTGAGGTAAGGAGAAAAGGAGAAGATCTCATTGAACTGAAAAGTGGACATCTCTTCTACTATCGTGGGACAGATACTGGCAGAACTAGTGGTGTTGGATTTATAATAAACAAGAAACTGAAGGAAAAAGTTGTAGAAGTTAAAAGTTCCTCTGACAGAGCTGCACGACTCGTTATCCAACTCTCGAGAAGATACCAGGCTCAGATTATTCAAACTTATGCACCCACCACAAGTCATGCTGAAGAAGAAATTGAAGAATTTTATGAGGAAATTCGTGATGTAAATAATAAAGGTAAGCAGCACTTGAAGATAATTATGGGAGATTTCAATGCAAAAATAGGGCAACGGCAACAGAATGAAACTTCAGTAGGTAAATTCGGTCACGGCAACAGAAACCAGCGTGGAAATACTCTCGTAGAGTTTGCAGAGGCAGAAGGGTTTTTCATCTTGAACTCCTTTTTCAAGAAAAAGCCACACAGGAAATGGACATGGAGACATCCAAATGGGGCGACAAGTGAAATTGATTTTATTATGTGTAACAAAAAATTCGTCATAGAAGACTGCAGTGTGCTAAACAAGTTCAACACAGGCAGTGACCATAAATTGGTGAGATGTAAGATGCACCTCAACACTAAACTCTAACGTAGCAAGCTCATAAGACAAACAAAATCTATTGACATAGCCAACCTTAAAAAACACCATAATACCTTCAAATTGGAACTGAAGAACAGATTCTCTGCTTTAGAAGGCCTAACATCGGAAGAAGTGGATATTTCTGAAGTTAACAGAAAAGTAATCAAAGCTCTTATGGAAACAGCAACAAAATTAGCTGGGTCTAAGAACAAATTGCATGTGAACAAATTATCAGGAAAAACCAAAATGTTGATGCAAAAAAGAAGAGTGATGAGGACAACTAAAGATGTGACTTCCAAAGTGGAATATATAGAGCTATGCAAGACAGTAAGAAAAAGTATCATTGAAGACGTAAGAAAATTCAACTGTGAACTAGTAAGGAAAGCAATTGAAAACAACCAAAGCCTAAAGATAGCAAAGGGACATCTCAGTAAGGGAAGAAAACAGATTATGGCACTGAGAAAAGAAGATGGTTCTGTAACAAGAAATAGAGGCGAAATTTTGACAAGAGTGAAAGATTTCTACTCCAAATTATATGAAAGGGATGATACATGTACTCCAGACATCATGAAAGGTACCAGTACCAGAGTTCTTCCAGTCCTTCCAGCAGAAGTTGCACATGCAATCAAGAACATGAAGCGGGGAAAAGCTCCAGGAGAAGATGGAATTACTGTAGACATCATACAAGAAGCAAGTGGAGAAATCGAAACAGTACTCGCCCAAATTTTCACTCAATGCCTTAATGAAGGGAAAATTCCTGAGGATTGGAACAACGCTACAATGATCTTGCTACATAAAAAAGGTGACATTGAGGATCTCAGGAACTACAGACCTATCAGCCTCCTATCAGTGGTTTATAAAATCTTCACTAAAGTTCTTTCACACCGCTTGAAGGTGACACTGGACATGGCTCAACCGAGAGAACAAGCTGGATTCAGGAGTGGCTACAGCACAATAGATCATATCCATGTACTGAGAGAACTAATTGAAAGAGCGAGGGAATATTAACTTCCATTGTGCATGGCTTTTATCGATTATGAAAAAGCCTTTGATTCGGTGAAACCATCAGCAGTTGCAATGGCTCTGAAATCCTGCGGTATTGAAGATGCATACATTAATATTATTAATAACATCTATGAAAATGCAAGTGCAAAGATTCGGCTGTTTGAAAATACAACACACATAAAAATTGGAAAAGGAGTGAGACAAGGTGACACCATATCTCCGAAGCTCTTTAATGCCACATTGGAAAATGTCTTTCAATCACTGAACTGGGAAAACAAAGGGATAAAGATTAATGGAGATTATCTAACCCACCTTCATTTTGCTGATGACATAGTCATTTGTGCAACTACCCCATCAGAGCTACAGAGTATGATCCAGGAACTTGCTGACAAGAGTAAAGAAGTGGGATTAAAAATGAACTTTCAGAAGACAAAAGTGATGTACAATGCTTTTACAAGAAATGAAGATTTATCGATTGATGGAGAAAAGCTAGAGATAACAGACACGTACGTTTATCTTGGACAGCAGATATCAAGTGAGGGTCACATTGTTGAAGAAATTAATCGGCGAACAAAACTTGCCTGGAGAGTTTTTGGAAGAAACAGCATAATTTTCAAGAGCAATATGCCATTATGTCTTAAAAGAAAAGTGTTTGATCAATGCATCCTTCCAGTGCTTACGTATGGTGCAGAGACGTCGACCTTAACTAAAAGAGACATACAAAGGCTGCAGACAACTCAAAGCAGCATGGAGAGGTGCATGCTTGGTATAACCAGGAGAGATAAGAAGAGGAACTCGTGGATCCGAAAAATGACTAGAGTGGAAGACCTCATGATCAGAGTTAAATCCCTGAAATGGCAATGGGCTGGACATACTGCCAGAAGGACAGATCATTGATGGACAGCTGAAATTTCAGATTGGATTCCAAGGGACAGGAAAAGACCCAGAAGAAGACCACATGGGAGATGGGTGGATGAAATTCGAAAGTATGCAGGGGTGACATGGAGGAGACTGGCACAAGACAGACCGTTGTGGAGGAAACTTGGGGAGACCTTCGTCCAGCAGTGGATTGATAATGGTTGACAATGATGATGATGATGATACAAGTCATCCTGAAGAAGAAATTGAAGAATTTTATGAGGAAATTCGTCATCTAAATAATAAAGGTAAGCAGCACTTGAAGATAATTATGGGAGATTTCAATGCAAAAATAGGGCACCGGCAACAGAATGAAACTTCAGTAGGTAAATTCGGTCACGGCAACAGAAACCAGCGTGGAAATACTCTCGTTGAGTTTGCAGAGGCAGAAGGATTTTTCTATCTTGAACTCCTTTTTCAAGAAAAAGCCACATAGGAAATGGACATGGAGACATCCAATTGGGACGACAAGTGAAATTGATTTTATTATGTGTAACAAAAAATTCGTCGTCGAAGACTGCAGTGTGCTGAACAAGTTCAACACAGGTAGTGACCATAGATTGGTGAGATGTAAGATGCACCTCAACACTAAACTGGAACGTGGCAAGCTCATAAGACAAACAAAATGTATTGACATAACCAACCTTAAAAAACACCATAATACTTTCAAGTTGGAACTGAAGAACAGATTCTCTGCTTTAGAAGGCCTAACATCGGAAGAAGTGGATATTTCGGAAGTTAACAGAAAAGTAACCAAAGCTCTTATGGAAACAGCAACAAAATTAGCTGGGTCTAAGAACAAGTTGCATGTGAACAAATTATCAGGAAAAACCAAAATGTTGATGCAAAAAAGAAGAGAGATGAGGACAACTAAAGAAGATGTGACTTCCAAAGTGGAATATATAGAGCTATGCAAGACAGCACGAAAAAGTATCACTGAAGACGTAAGGAAATTCAACTGTGAGCTAGTGAGGAAAGCAATTGAAAACAACCAAAGCCTTAAGATAGCAAAGGGACATCTCAGTAAGGGAAGAAAACAGATTATGGCTCTGAGAAAAGAAGATGGTTCTATAACAAGAAATAGAGGCGAAATTTTGACAAGAGTGAAAGATTTCTACTCCAAATTATATGAAAAGGATGATACATGTACTCCAGACATCATGAAAGGTACCAGAGTTCTTCCAGTACTCCCAGCAGAAGTTGCTCATGCAATCAAGAACATGAAGCGGGGGAAAGCTCCAGGAGAAGATGGAATTACTATAGACATCATACAAGAAGCAAGTGGAGAAATTGAAACAGTACTCGCCCAAATTTTCACTCGATGCCTTAATGAAGGGAAGATTCCTGAGGATTGGAACAATGCTACATAAAAAAGGTGACATTGAGGATCTCAGGAACTACAGACCTATCAGCCTCCTATCAGTGGTTTATAAAATCTTCACTAAAGTTCTTTCACACCGCTTGAAGGTAACACTGGACATGGCTCAACCGAGAGAACAAGCTGGATTCAGGAGTGGCTACAGCACAATAGATCATATCCACGTACTGAGAGAACTAATTGAAAGAGCGAGGGAATATGAACTTCCATTGTGCATAGCTTTTATCGATTATGAAAAAGCCTTTGATTCGGTGAAACCATCAGCAGTTACCACGGCTCTGAAATCCTGCGGTATTGAAGATGCATACATTAATATTATTAATAACATCTATGAAAATGCAAGTGCAAAGATTCGGCTGTTTGAAAATACAACACACATAAAAATTGGAAAGGGAGTGAGACAAGGTGACACCATATCTCCGAAGCTCTTTAATGCCACATTGGAAAATGTCTTTCAATCACTGAACTGGGAAAACAAAGGGATAAAGATTAATGGAGATTATCTAACCCACCTTCGTTTTGCTGATGACGTAGTCATTTTTGCAACTACCCCATCAGAGCTGCAGAGTATGATCCAGGAACTTGCTGACAAGAGTAAAGAAGTGGGATTAAAAATGAACTTTCAGAAGACAAAAGTGATGTTCAATGCTTTTACAAGAAATGAAGATTTATCGATTGATGGAGAAAAACTGGAGATAACAGATACGTATGTTTATCTTGGACAGCAGATATCAAGTGAGGGTCACATTGATGAAGAAATTAATCGGCGTACAAAACTTGCCTGGAGAGCTTTTGGAAGAAACAGCATAATTTTCAAGAGCAATATGCCATTATGTCTTAAAAGAAAAGTGTTTGATCAATGCATCCTTCCAGTGCTTACGTATGGTGCAGAGACATGGACCTTAACTAAAAGAGACATACAAAGGCTGCAAACAACTCAAAGAAGCATGGAGAGGTGCATGCTTGGTATAACCAGGAGAGATAAGAAGAGAAACTCGTGGATCCGAAAAATGACGAGAGTGGAAGACATCATGATCAGAGTTAAATCCCTGAAATGGCAATGGGCTGGACATACTGCCAGAAGGACAGACCATCGATGGACAGCCGAAATTTTAGATTGGATTCCAAGGGACAGGAAAAGACCCAGAAAAAGACCACATGGGAGATGGGTGGATGAAATTCGTAAATATGCGGGAGTGACATGGAGGAGACTGGCACAAGACAGACCGTTGTGGAGGAAACTTGGGGAGACCTTCGTCCAGCAGTGGATTGATAATGGTTGACAATGATGATGATGATGATGATATATATATATATATATATATACTTAAGAGCAAAACTGAGGACTAAGGAAAAAATTTTAGAATTTAAAATGAAGGGTGCAAAATAACCTGAAAATCAAAACGCGCAACGCAGCAGTTTTGAAAATTCAGAATTCACATTCTATAAAGAAGATACCTAAGCAAAAAAATACATATATAATTTTGACTCACACCTAGTACAACATAGAAAAGGTTATGTATCTACCTGTGTGAGTAAAAGGAGAAAAGATAAAAAAATAAAATAAAACAACTGAATGTAGAAGGTGTCGAGAATACTGAGCCTTGGCTTTATCAAGGACCAGCAAAAACTCTGCATTTTCTCACTTCCACAAAGACCTAGTTGGAAATGGGTTTCTGCAAGGCCATAGATGCAAGTAACATTCCCACCTAAAATAGTTTAAAAAATATATATATATATATATATATAAGTCATGTCCTCCGTAGAGTAGCATGACCTAGCACTAGTTAACAATTTCGCTTGCATTATATATACTTAAGAGCAAAACTGAAGACTAAGGAAAAAATTTTAGAATTTAAAACGAAGGGTGCAAAATAACCTGAAAATCAAAACGCGCAACGCAGCAGTTTTGAAAATTCAGAATTCACATTCTATAAAGAAGATACCTAAGCAAAAAAATGCATATATAATTTTGACTCACACCTAGTACAACATAGAAAAGGTTATGTATCTACCTGTGTGAGTAAAAGGAGAAAAGATAAAAAATAAAATAAAACAACTGAATGTAGAAGGTGTCGAGAATACTGAGCCTTGGCTTTATCAAGGACCAGCAAAAACTCTGCATTTTCTCACTTCCACAAAGACCTAGTTGGAAATGGGTTTCTGCAAGGCCATAGATGCAAGTAACATTCCCACCTAAAATAGTTTAAAAAATATATATATAAGTCATGTCCTCCGTAGAGTAGCATGACCTAGCACTAGTTAACAATTTCGCTTGCATCCATTAACCTTCATGGCCCGACCCATGCTCTTCATCTGTTACTATTAAACAGAGAGAAGAAGATTAAAGAGAACTCAAGCTGTGAGAGTGACATAATAATTAGAAATGATTTTCAGCTATAACGAAATTCCAAGTTCGTTTGAGAGAGAATTTAAACCTGAAAAACAATGCAAAGGAAATCCAAATTTTACATTGCAATTAAAAAAGGAAATGTTAATTTATAACGAACAGATTTTTGAAAGAAAACTTGAGTCTAAAACCCCTACTCTACAGCTTATGACAGCACGAAAACGAGAATAAGTTAAAGATAATAATTAACTAAAGAAAACTTTGTGAAAGTTATATACCTTAAACAGTTAGTTGCAATATGTACAAAGTATTTCAGCAGTGCTTTAAGTGCATAATTAATTAGTTATTAAGAACTTAACTACTTTGAAAAAACAGCGCATAGACAGCGCATAGAAAAGGAACAAGCTTAGCCATCTTCTGTTCCTAGGTACCCCAAAAGACGTTCAAAGTTACAAAGAAAAGTAAGAGTTAAAACCCGCAAAAATGTTAACAGACAAACCAATGCTTAAAAGCTGAAAAGCTAAAAAACGACAGAGAAAAGGTACATGAAGTACAAACATTGAACTTATAAAAACTAGAACCCAAAAACAAGGAAGAGAGCTTACCTCTTGTGTGACAAAAACTTTTCTCCTCACAAGAGAAGAACATGGCTGACCTCTTCCGCCACTCCCTAGACGCTGGGGGGCAGTGAGGGTGGGGCTGATGGCCTCCTCATACAGCAAGAAACCAACGCGCGGAGATTTTAACCAGAGAAAAAAATATATAAACTTAAGACTGTGGATCTGAATGATCAGAAAGGGCAGAATTAACTCTCCAGAATACATGAGAAATATTATAAAATACACGAGCAGTTTATTTAATAATCTTTGCATGTATTAAATCACCTTAGTGAGCTTCTATAGATTAATCAGAATCTTATTAATTTTAATGTTGGTTTTACTATTTTTAGTATAGCTATCCTAGTGATGAATAACTAGTTTTCTTTTTTATTTGTTTTTATTTTCTTTTATAAACAGATTTTTAAGCTTTTTTTGTGATTTTGTTTATATTATTTAATTTTTTGTTTTAATAGGACCGTCATATCCATAGCACTAAGGTTCCTTTAGGTAGTTAATAGGCATCCTCTAGCCAACTTCCTTACGGCTTTGATTGGTCAGAATCATATTATTAACTGTGTAGAAAATTAAAGCAGATCTGCCAACCTTACTCTATTATTCAGAATAATTTTTCTTAAAGTTCTTTTGATGAAAGAAGAAGGAATTTCTGTTCTCTAGAAAACTTTCTAATAGTATATTAATGTGGTAATTGAAGTCCAAATTGTTGCTGCAAATTCTTGAAATTCTTAGGACCTGAGAAATTAGTACATTCTCAATTACTTTGGTTGAAATGTTATTATTCCAGTGTAGATATTTAATTACTTTAAAAGGAAAATTAACTCTTTTATCAAAGAGGCTAATAGATGGGTTACCTCTGTTGAGCTTAATGCTTAAGTCTAGGAACTCAAGTTCCTGATTACTGTGGTTGGTTTTACATAAGTTAAGAGAGCTAGGATAGATATTATCAAAATCACTCTCTATAACTTCTGAATTATTGATACACAGCAGATCATCAATATATCTAAAAGTGTAAAGGTAGTTATCTGAGCAGGTGGGGTGATTTTTAATGAATTTATATTCCTTAAAGAACAGGAATAGATTAGCGATATTCGTGGACGTTGATGTTCCCATTGGAATACCGTTCACTTGCTTATAGAGAGTATTATTATATAAGATATGGTTATTTTTTATGCAGCAATTGAGATAAGAGTTCCAAGTTCCTACATCAACAAATTGGTTAAGTTTAAATTCTGCATACAGCTCTTTAAAGGTAGTGATTATATCTGATAGAGGCAGATTAGTATATAGGTTTTCAAAATCATAACTATTAATATCTAGGGGACAAACTTTGAGTATAGTAGAAATTACTTCTGCATTATTATTAATTATCCAAAAATCTCTGTACATCAAGTTAGAACAGTTTCTAATGTGTTTCAAAACCTTCTTTAAGACATCTTCAAAAGCAAGATCTATTTTCTTTTTATGACTCCTTACTCCACTAGCTATGAACCTGAACTTCACAGGATCCTTATGAAACTTAACCGTTGCAAAAAGAAATGGAAATTCAGGCTCATATCTTCTAGTTTGTGGAATTTTAAGTTTCTTGAAGAATGCCTTAAACCGATTTTCTAACTGCTTGGTAGAATAACTTACGGGCTCGTATGTTACTCTATTATTGAGTTCCATAGTTAACAATTCAAAATAGAACTTCTTACAGATAATTGCAAAATTATTGCTAGCTTTATCCGTAGTGGTAAAAATAAATTGGTCTTGTAGTTTGGAGAGTGACCTTTTAGCTTCTCCAGAGAAAAAGAGATTTCTGTCGAAACAAAAGTCCAGACCTGCCAACTCACCGGTGAAGCTATTGATTATATTATATTTCCATTCTGCGAAGGCCTCAATAGGCTGATTGTACGTTAAACTGGTTTTTACGATGTACTTATTTACATCTTGAGTGAAGCTCTCAAGAATCCTTTCTTTGGAAATTGTGAAGGAAGGTCTGAATTTAGAGCCATACTCTAATAAATTCCTAAGCTTTTCATTTTCAACAAAACTCAAGTTTCCGGTGATAATATGGTTGTAATTCTTATCATAGTGAACTGTTTCTTTATGTTCATCACAAGAACAAGTAGTAATTACAGGAATGTAGCTCGAAGAGTTAAGTTTGTAGTTTTTAACTATTGACCCTAAGGTCTTAACATATTTAAAACTTACAATAGACTGGTGCCTGTGGATGGGAAAAAAATTGCATTATTGTAGAACAGCTTCCTTACATTGAGATTATCATAGGCTTTATTTAGGAACCTGATGGTAACAAAATTACTGGAAAATTCTTTAAGAGAAATTTTATCTTTAAGAATATGTTTAAGAATGTCCAGAACCAAAGCAAAAACATGCTTATCAACATGGTCAGCAGTTTCATTCCAGAATTTGAAAAAACATTTAAGGACAGAGTGCTTGAAGGACTTGAGAATTTTGTAAGTATTTTTAACAAAATTAGTGCCAGTTTTAAAGCTTTCCAGAGTTTTTAGCAAGTTAGCAAAATCAACTTTGCTTGATGTGCGAAATAACCTCTGTCCTCTATTACCTCTAGAGCAGCTCTTATTATTAACAAGAAAGAAGAGTTCACGAATTGAAAATTTATGCTGATTATGCTTATTGCCAGATAGAGTGGAATTAAGGCCATAGGGATAAAGAGACTGATGCTGCAAAATTTCAAGGGATTCAGTTTCTAGCCGAGCATAGAGGTCAGGGATAATATGCAGTACCTCTATTTTCACTTTGTCAAAACCATGAGTATGGAAATGCTCTAATTCAAAGGTAGAGTACTGGTTGGCGTTTGTGGAGGGGTTCGCTCCTGAATTAGAGAACTTGTTTACTAGAGACCTGTGACCATTAATCCTAAGATGCAGAGGATTTTTACTTTGGCCAATATAGCTAAGGTTGCAGACAGTACAGGTGAGCTTATAGATGGTATTGTAGGCTTTGCAAAACTTGTTGGAGCAATTATCCTCAACAGAAGAATACAGGTTAGGATCTGCAGATTTACATGTCAAACAACGTTTGTCATTTCATAACTTTAGATTACCTTTGCCAGCGAGTTCATACACTATGGGAAAGGGTGCTAGCCTAACCGAGCGGGAGGACTTAAAATATCTGAGCTGACCTCCAATCCTTTCATCGTCCTTAGAACTCCACTTGGGCCAAAACATACAAATTCTGAGCAAACCAACTAGGAAAAACTTTTTAGAAATAAGCAGTCCAAGAAAAGACCAAACTCGAGAATAAACTACACTCCAAAAAGCTGCATCCAAAACATACTAAAAAGAAAAATTAGGAAATGAAAAAAAAAAAAAAAAAAAAAAACCTCAAGTAGAAAAATAGTAATAAAAAAAAATAATAATAAAACATTTCAACTAGAATTTGCGCATGAGCTGCTAAATAATAAATTGAAATTAGTTACTTAAGAGCAAAACTGAAGACTAAGGAAAAAATTTTAGAATTTAAAACGAACTATTTTAGGTGGGAATGTTACTTGCATCTATGGCCTTGCAGAAACCCATTTCCAACTAGGTCTTTGTGGAAGTGAGAAAATGCAGAGTTTTTGCTGGTCCTTGATAAAGCCAAGGCTCAGTATTCTCGACACCTTCTACATTCAGTTGTTTTATTTTATTTTTTTATCTTTTCTCCTTTTACTCACACAGGTAGATACATAACCTTTTCTATGTTGTACTAGGTGTGAGTCAAAATTATATATGTATTTTTTTGCTTAGGTATCTTCTTTATAGAATATATATATATATATATATATAAGTGGTTATTGCAATTGCGAAGGGCCATATGAAGAGCCATCGCTTAGGGCCCCACAAGGGCTACGGCCGCTACTGGCAACACATTTTGAGACATTCAGTGGCACATATTTCAAGTCAGAAAGACAACCTGAAAAGCCAAAGGAATTCAACTAAAACCATAAATCATTCTACATCAGTGAACTCACTTTCTTTGGCTAAAAAAAATAAAAGAAACGAATCTTGCAATCAAGGAAAGGTCTTCAATAAAACTACTATTGGCATCCCACGTGGGCAGTGGTCTTAGCAATGATTGCTGACTATTCGCCTGAGATGGATCCGGGTTCGAATCACACCAAGGCATGAATTTTGTGTTTGTTTTATGGCACTGGCTCCCTGCCTTTCCTAGAACCAGTGACTCTAAATTAGGGATGGGCAACTGCTTAGAGCCCATCCAGTTGCTCACTGAGGCCATTATCCCCCCACCCTACCTCATCCAATGCTCCCTTTCCCAAAAAAAAAAAAAAAACAGCTAGCATGATTGCCTGGTACTGGCTGTTTTTACAGGATAATTGAGATATCCCAGTTATTAATTTGATGAGCTTTCACTATGTAAGTTAAGTCAGGTACATTATTGTAGTTTTGTAGTTAGGGCACACTCAGGCCACCTGTTACAGCCAATTATGCTTCAGGAAATGTCACATGATTTGAAGAACAGCCTTTTAACTACTTTTTAAAAGTAGCCCAACTTGTAGCCCAATTTTCCGCTATAGGAGTACAAGGAACTTTATTTTGTAGAGTGCTACTGCTACGACTACTTTTTCCTATTTGTAGGGATGATACATGCCAGTGTGCTACAGTACCAGTGCTACTTGTACTTCCAATCTGCTGTACACAGTATTATTCAATGCATGTAGTACTGGGAAGCATTGAAATAAACCTGCATGGCCTTTAACAAGTTACTATTTCTTGGTCTTTTTAGCTTACTAATGCAGTTTTGCTGTCATAAGACTTCACAAATTTTAGTTTGTAAACTGACTTCACAAATTTTAGTTTGTTCTCTCATCTTTTTAAACTATAATTAGAAAAATGGTGTGTTTCTACTATTCTAAGACATTCATTCAGGGGATTTCCTCCACTTCACAGAACAGTACACTAAATTTATATAGTACACAGAATAGTACACTAATTATTCACAAAATATAAATAAATTTACCATGTTGGATGCTTACCCTCTACCTAGAATAGAAGAGATAATTGCTAAAGTTTTAGCAAATGAGGTGTACAGTGTCATAGATCTGAAAAGTGCATATCACCAAGCAGAGGCGACTTTACATCTTTTGGGGCCCTAGGCGTTAAGATATTATGGGGCCCCCTCTCCCTTCTTATCGCCTAAAAAAATTTCATCTGTCAGATTAACAAAATAAAATTGAGGGGGGGGGGGTCAAGGAAAATGTTTTTGCACTTTTTAAAAATACCATTTCATTTTCCTATTATTAGAACGCTCTGTAAGGAACAGTGCTAGTGTAATCATTTTGTCTGTCCGTGCACAGCGAACTTTTAGCTTTTAGAGATACTTAAAAAATTATTTTTGTAGCTGATAGGAAATTAAATTACATTAAATTTTGCACTTTAAATATCCATATACTTCATGAATTTACCGCTAAAAGCTAAGTCGAAAATTCAAAAATTAAACTGTCTAAGTCGAAAACTCAAAAATTAAACTTCTATTGTTCAGAAACTATTCAATGTAGAGGGAAAAAATATTTCTGTGCCTTTCAGATTAGGCTTAACTCCTCAAATATTTAAATTTTCCAATTAGTTCCTTGATTTCCAGCTAGAGGCACTAAGTTAAAGGAATTTGGTTTTCACATATTTTTGAAACATTATTTTTGCGAATGGTAGGTAGGACATTAACTTTCATTAAATTTTACCCATTTAAAATTTCACTACTAGTTCATAAATTTCCCACTAGGAGTTCTCAAAGTGGAAATTTAGTAAATTTTAAGCTTTATGCTACAAAGAAACCATTTCAGTTACAGCAAACGTTAGTTTTGGATTTGATACATTAGGCAAAAGTGATTACTTTAGCAGCTTTTCATCTGCAAGTTACTAGGCAAATTTAACGCTAAGCACGCTCAAAATGGAATTTCTCTAAATTTGTCAGTATGTTGCGTATTTGTCATAAAATTCGAATGCGTTTCATTTACAAAACATTCTTCTCTATTGCTTCAGCTTTGAAAAATCATCTTGTTTTACGTTATGAGCAAATCAGTAGGCAATGAGCATGGTATCAAGCAAAAATAAAATACTTGAAGACACTGGAAACCGGAAAATTCCTCCACATTAGAAAATTCGCGTAAAATGCAATTCGTGCACAGTACTTCACTTGGAAAGGGTGGATGACTTTTTGTGGAAGAGTTTCCTGTGGTCAGCAATTTCCTAAATTGAAGAGATTCAGTTGTCCATGGTATAGACGAATGCCACAGACCAAGAAAACTGGACAGTAAGAATTTTGTCAGTCAGTCAGTACAGAAAAGCGAGAATGTGAGAAGTTCCTTGAAAGCATTTTTTTTTAATTTCATCAAAAAATTTAGTTCTGCATTTTTTTTATTTTTTTTTTTTTTTTTAGTATTCTGTCAAAAAGATGCGTGAGATTTTATTAATAATTGCACTGCAGTTATCAGAAACAGAAGTGTAAGAACTAAATACAAAAGATCCAGTTTGAAAATGGAAAAGTAGGACCCACAGACTTTTGAGTATCATTTAAAATTTTTATTGCTTTTTCAAAAGGTAGCTTTATGTCGATTTAAGGAATGGAAAAGGTGAGAATGTTTTATAATGATCAGTATTAAACCAGAGGAGGAGAAAGTAATAAGAAAATGTTATTGCAATGCAATTTAAATTACTTTTAACACTATAAAAATAAGAAAAAGATATATCCTGTGATATTCTCGAATTTTTTTGCTTTTTCAGCCTAAATGTCAACTCTTTCGTCTTAAGATGGTTTAGAGGGATTAGGGCTGAGGAAACTTGTTTATCCAACCATGAAGGAAAAAAAAAAAAAAACAATTGACAGCAAACACCCCCGATCATCAGGAAAGTTTTTACAAACACTCCTCATTGCCACTCGGGGAAAAGGGGGAAGGTTCCAGCACAGTTGTGTTCCCGAGGCAGGAAGTAGCATGAAAGCTATTTATAGCATAGCAGGCCAGTTAAGAATTTGCCTTAAACAATGAAAAATGTGGGAAGCATGGTTACTTCTTTTATGTACCACTAAAGGAAGACAAAATTATTTTAACCGTTCCTTTCAAAATATGTACATCGATAAGAACTCAAAAATTCGGAGTATCAGCAACAGCAAGAAAATATATATATATACCAATGAGCCATTACACTATGACCACCCCCTAGCCTAGAGACATGAGTGTGCCTGGAAACCGAACGGTGATGCAGGTGAACTTAACAGAGCAGTATACATATAATCCGAGGACTGGCTTTCAGTTAGTAGAGTGTTCAGAGTCGGAATGGGAGAAGCTGCTGATTTATTAAAGTTTGATAAAGGATAAATTGTGATGGCATGGCTCCTCGGAACTACAATCTCGGAAACTGCGCAGCTTGTGAGTTGTTCATGTGCCGCTGTATTCAGTACGTATCAAAAGTGGTGCACAGATGGCCAAATGATGAACCATCATCCAGTCGTGTGTTGTCAGCAGCTCATTGATGCTAGAGGGCAGCGGAGACTGTCGCGCACTGTTCACAGCGACCGCAGGGCCACATTGCGTCAAATCACCCACAGCTGCAACAGTGGTGATCAGGGCAATGTGTCACAGCACACAGTTCATTGCAGCCTTCTGTGTATAGGCCTGTGTAGCTGAAGACCCAGCCAGGTCCCCACGCTCACTTCAAGTCATCTCCAACAACGCACGAAATGGGTCCAAGATCATCGAGACTGGACCGTGGATGCTTGGAAGAAAGTGGCCTGGTCTGACGAATCAAGATTCCTGGTGCGTCACGTAGACGGCCAAGCGCTGATATGCCGATTACCAACGGAAACTATGGCACCTGGATGAACTGTTGGGCGGAAACAGACCGGCGACGGCGGTGTTATGTTGTGGGCGATGTTTTCTTGGGATACTTCAGACCCCATTATCGCAATAGCACAATCCCTGACAGCTGTCAGATATCTGAACACCATTGCAGACCCAGTTCACGCATTCATGGCAACTGTGTTCCCTGCTTGTGATGGCAAGTACCAACAGGATGATGCGCCATGCCACACTGCCAGAATTGTCAAGGAGTGGTTCGAGGAACATACTGGTGACTTTCTGTTAATGCCCTGGCCTCCAAATCCACCTGGCACGAACCCAATCGAACATTTGTGGTTCCACTTGGAAAAGTGGGTTCGCGTTAAATCACCACCACCCCGAAATGTATGGGAACTGGAGGACATGCTGTTGACGTTATGGTACCAGATACTCCAGGATACCTATCGCCACCTCATCGAATTGATGCCTCGCCAAGTGGCCGCTGTTTTGTGGGCTAAAGAGGATCCTACAGCTTATCAGGTAGGTAGTCATAATGTAATGGCTCATCGATGTATTAGTAATATGAGAAAGTAAAATATCAATTGACAATACAAACGAAGTGGTCGCTTTAAGGATTGATTTGTTTCGGTCAGTGAAAACCAAGACAAAACTGGAATTGCAATTATACGTTTTAGGGGCCCCTCACGCCCTAGTGCGCCTAGTCGGAAATCTGCCCCTGTCACCAAGAACCAATCCTGGAGTCTGAAAAGTCATATACTGCTTTCGAAGCCTGTGGGAAGCTCTACCAATTCCTACGCGTTCCCTTCAGAATTACAAATGGAGTGGCTTGTTTTTAAAGAGTGATCGATAGAATTATCCAGGATGAGAACCTAGAAAATGTTTTTCCATACCTGGATGACGTTACTGTTTGTGGGAAAAATCAAAATGATCACGACAGAAATCTGGCGAGGTTCCTAGCTGCTGTTGAGAAAAATAATATCACGTTGAACAAGGAAAAATGTCAATTTTCTGTTAGGAATGTGAACTTACTTGGCTACATTATCTTTAACAAAACTATCTAGCCAGACCTGAATTGACTAGGACCTCTTTTTGATCTACCTATACCTAAAGATGAAGCTAGCTTATGACGTGCTCTGGGTATGTTTTCACACTACAGTAAATGGATACCTAGATTCTCCAACGACCTTTAGTGCAAAAAAAAAAAAAAAAAAAAAAATGCTTTCCTCTATCTGAAGAAGCTACTTCAGTACTTTGTGCTTTAAAAAATGACGTGGCTAAAGCGGCACTAGCTGCAATAGATGACGGAGTACCTTTTCGGGTAGAAATTGATGCGTCTAATTTTGCTATAGCCACTTCTCTGAGCCAAACAGGAAGACCAGTTGCTTTCTTCTCTAGAATCCTCCGCAGGTCTGAACAGTGACACTCTTCAATAGAAAAGGAAGCTCATGCCATTGTTGAATCATTACGTTATTGGCGGGATTACTTGATTGGTAGGCATTTTGAAGTAATTACCAATCAACGTTCTGTCTCTTTTATGTTCGATCAGCGTCATTCAAGTAAAATAAAAAATGAAAAGATCTTGAGATGGCGTTTAGAATTAGCTTGTTTCAAGTTTGATATAATCTACAGACCTGGGAAGGAGAATGTGCCCACTGATACCCTCTCGAGAATAATTGCTGCGATAAACCAGGCCACGAATCTTAGTGCCTTACACGAGGCTCTTTGCCACCCTGGAATAACACGAATGAGTCATTGGGTCGCATAAAAAACCTATCTTATTCTGTTGAAGATGTAAAAAAGGTCACTAACGCATGCTCTGTTTGCACAGAACTAAAGCCACGTTTTAACCAACATCAAGGGAAACTGATAAAAGCTACCTCTCCTTTTGAGAGACTAAATCTAGATTTCAAAGGTCCTTTACCAGGGAAGTCTCAAAATCGGTATTTCCTCACTATTGTAGACGAATACTCTAGGTTTCCTTTCGCTCTACCCTGTAATGATGTTTCTACTGTTACTTTGATAAGACTTTTAAAAAGCCCGTTCTCTGTATTTGGGCTACCTGCTTATATACATTCTGATAGAGAAGCATCATTTATATCTCAAGAACTGAAGTCATTTCTAAATTCACATGGCGTTGCTACTAGTAAAACCACCCCCTTCAATCCTAGAGGGAATGGACAAGTTGAAAGATACAATGGGATAATATGGAAGACTATAACACTTGCCCTTAGGCGTAATAACATGAAAACTGAGTGGTGGGAGGAGGTACTGGACCATGCTCTGCACTCTATTTGCTCTCTTCTGTGCATCGTCAACAAATGCAACCCCACATGAGAGGTTGTTTAACCACCCTAGAAGATCTTCTAATGGAAGTTCAATTCCAACCTGGTTAACTAAATCTGGCACTGTTCTTTTGAAAAAGAATGTTTGCTCTGGTAAATATGAGCCTCTTTTAGAAGAGGTAGAGCTAATAGAATCTAACCCTGATTATGCCTTTGTCAGATTCCCCGATGGGCAAGAAACTACTGTTTCAGCTCGGCATCTAGCTCCTAGAGGAGAACACCCTAGAGAGGTGAATAATTGTCAAAGACAAGAAATCCTTCAAACTACTGACTTTGCCCCAGCTAGTAATCTTCAATATGGGACTAATGTAGTTGAGGCTAACGAACTATCACTCACTGCTACTTGAGGACTCTGATGAAGCACTACGCCCTACTCGTTCCAGATGCCGACCTGCATACCTGTCTGACTATGTAACTAATTTTTAGAGGGGTGAAGGTGATATTATTGTATTGTATTCTAGTTTTAACATATCAGAAGTTGGCAGCAGTACTCATTGTTTACATCCACTGTGAGTATGTTAAATTCGATTTAGCTAGGAAATGAAACATGTATGGTTAAACAACAGCCTTATTTCTTTGTTGATTAAAGCCTAATTATAATGAAGGTGAATTTTAGTGTTATTACTTTTTTCATCAATAGAATCAAATAGCTATTTATGATCTCCCAAAAACTTTCATTCTGAATAATGAAGTTAAAAATATTAAAACTTGTATACATTTTGGTGTATCATTTAACCATCTTAAGGAAACACTCATACTGACCCAAATCCTATGGATAACAAAGGAGTGTTTTTTAAATTCGATGCATCTGCTTTGAGTACACTGATTCTTCAATATCCATAGGATTGAGGCCAATATCTGCATTTCCTGAGGATGGTGAAAATGTGACACTCTGAAATGCAAAAGTTTTAAATAAGAAATTCAGGAGAACATGATATCCTGTTTGTTGAGATGAAATCACAATTCTTTACAATGGTAGAAGTGTATGTGTACCTTCATCAAAGATAAGTAATGCAATAAAGATGTTAGGAAACCTACCTACTTTTAATACTTTTAAAAGGATAATATCATGCTTACAAAAATACAACATAATTAGTAACAATCAATACGGTTTCCAACTTGATAAATTCGCTGAATCGGCCTTATTATATTTGCGAAATTACATTAAAAAAAAATTTTTTGAAAATAAAAAAAATAACAGCATTATTCTTAGACCTCACAAAAGCATTTGATACCATTAATCATGATATTCTCCTCACAAAGTTAAATAATATTGGCATCAGAGGCATTTCTCTCTAACTTTACTTAAAAATTATTTAACAAATTGAATGCAATACATACAAATTGGTCAAAATAAATCAGCTATGGGAAATATTACCTCAGGAGTTCCATAGGGCTCAATACTTGGCCCCATTTTATTCAATATTTACATTAATGACATTTTCTCTATTACAGCCACCTCATCTCTAACACTATATGCTGATGATACTATTATATTTTCAGGTGATATATATACACCAGATTATATCCCTTTGCAATAATCAAATACACAAATTTTATGGCTGGACAACCTCTAATGAACTATTAGTCAATACTAACAAATCTAAGGTTGTGATATTTACAAGGCAGCGCATGAATATAGATCAAGACTTATCGATATATTACGATAGCAAAAAAAATTATATTCCTGATAACTTTACCTATTTGGGAATTTACTTACAGAATGATTTAAAATGGAATAAACATGTTGATCTAATCTGCAATAAAATTCATAGAAATACTGGAATTGTTAGTCACATAGTATTTCCTAACCTTTCTATTGAAACTTTAATTCTATCATTTTATACACTAGTTCAAACACATTTAATTTATTGTCTTTCATCATGGGGACAAACAACAAAATCAAATATTAAAAAATTACAAGTTCTACAAAACAAATATATCAGACCAATGAATCTTAAATATACAGGGTGTCCGAGAAGTATTGGGCACATTACAAAATTATATAAAACAAAACATTAAACAGATAGAAAGAAACTGACTGTACTAACTTACAATGTAACTACACGAGTTAATAAATTTTGATGTGAGATCCCTTGGTTGCTCGTAGTACGTCCAAGCGATACTCGATTTCATGCCATGTATTGGCAAGCATCTGAGGAATTATGGAATTAATAGCAGCTGTGATACGCTGCTTCAGTTCCTACAAATCAGTACAAGGCATATGATAGACATGATCCTTCACATAACCCCACATGAAATAATCCAATGGAGTTAGATCTGGAGAGAAAGGAGGCCACGGAATGGGACCACCACGCCCAATCCATCTGTTAGGGAAATGCTCATTTAGGCAATTAAGTACACACGCTGACCAATGCGGAGGAGCGCCATCTTGTTGGAAAACGACGTCATATCTTTTGATCAGGGGTATAGCAAAATTTTCTAGCATATCCAAGTAAATGTCACCATTTATGGTGACGCTAGGCCTACCGGCTCCTTCACAATGTTCTACATTGCCAGTTTCTTTAAACTGTTTCATCCACCGCTTAATTTCGTTGACGGAGGATTACAACCATACTCTAAACGGTACAGTCTTTTAACTTTAATGACATACTTTAATTTCGCAAGCCATAACACACACACATCGCTTTCTGCTGTACGGATGACATGACTACTGATTGCACATTTCTCATACATTCCTCATCAGGTCACACATAGCGCCATCTATCGGATTCTGGGAATAACAATTCTGCAAAACAAAAATATAGAAACCGTGTTAGTAATATGTGACATAGAAAAACAGACAATGCTCATAGTTTTTTTTTTTTTTTTTGAACATAATTTTGTAATGTGTCCAATAATTCTCGGACACCCTGTATTACTAACACTAACATGGCATATCATGCTGATCTTCACATTCATATGCATGTTAATCCCAATAAATATGGTATATTAAACAACTAATTAACCATAACCTTGAACTAAATATGTATAAAAGAATAAAGAGTAATATCAGTTGTGAAATAATTGATATCCATAGTGTTACACATAAATACAATACTAGAAAAAATATTCTTATTAAAACGTGTAAGCCAAAATCTGAATTGATTAAGCAAAGCATAAACTATTAGGGCCGACACTATTGGAATCATTTACCTTCTTAAATAACTATAATTACCAATTATAATTTATTTAAAAAGAAACTAAAAAGCTACTTACTTGCACACTAATAATCTTATTATTATGTTTAAAAAAAAGAGATGGAGGTAAACAACAAGCCTGAAAAGGGTGGGTGAATATTGTAAAACAAGCATTGCCTGTTTCATGTTGATACTTCGGTTTTCTTTCCATGGTCTGTCAAACATTGGGCTCTATTTAACTATTTAAGTATGACCGGGGTTTCAAGGCTAAGTCAGGTCACTATGTAGACCTTTTCCTTGATTCTCCATACTGCTTCAGTATTCCCATATTGATATGCAAATAATTGTAGTAATATTTCATGTAACGATTAAAATGGTAAATAAATAAATATACTCCAAATTGCCTGCACAACTTACATTTAATAACATCAGAGATGAAAGCGCTGTAAACTGCAAACACGAGGAAAGTGATACAGTAATGGCAGATGCTACTACTGCTTAATTGCAGTACTTGTATATTTCTCCCTCCAAATGGGTAAAAGACCTTTACACCCCATTACAAGAGAGGATGTGAAAGACCATGTGTCACAGCACGGCATTTGTTATCAATCTCAACACACTTAGGAAGCTCATCATGTAGCAGAGGTGAATGTTGTTTGCCTGCGGTTGATACTTCTCTAATTTCATGAGCCAGGAAATGTGAGATAGTAGAAGTGAGTGCAACTTTGTGACTTTCCCCGTAGCAGGCTCACTGACTTTACTACGAGCACTGCCAAAGAGGGGGGGGACTGACTAAAAAAAAGCACGGTGTTTAAGCAAGCCTAATTAATCTTAAATAAAAAATTTCAAACAGAAAATCATAAACCATCTGAGCACAAAACGAAAGGCCAGATTGAATCTTCGACACTCTCCAAATTACCTATTCATATATAACTATACCATCGGGATCAGAGGAAATTCTATCCCACACTCACCAACCCGCTTAGCCAGCGTGGTGAGTTATGGCCAAACCCCTCCAAAATGATTCCACAACTTAAATCTTGGCCCTCAGTCTCCGGCAGCTGGAATGTACCTGGCCAAGGATGCAGGGGTGACATGGAGGAGACTGGCACAAGACAGACCGTTGTGGAGGAAACTTGGGGAGACCTTCGTCCAGCAGTGGATTGATAATGGTTGACAATGATGATGATGCTGATGATATAATTACGTAGGCTTCACATTAGTGTAACTGCAAGACTCTTATGCTAATAATTAATGGTCAGTTTTACAAATTCTTTGTGGCTCAGTGTCCACATAAATGATTTACAAAGTGATTTCTTTTTATGTTGTTAATGATGGTTGAATTTTGTACTGTTTCTGAGAAACCACCAAATGTCAGAGCTGCATGTATGTAAAATCCCATTTAGAACCGTGGCATTATAAACATAAATATGGTACCCAAGTTTACTACACATTTTAAGCAATACCTTGTGAAAATCTGCACACATTCACTGTTCTTGCTGCTAAATCCTAAATGGGATATTTAATTGCAATGAACCTAATATTTAAATTAGATTTTTGGATCCAAATGAATCTTAATTAATATTGGGTTGGTGTAAATGAAATGTCCGGCGAGAACAAGCAGTGAAGACAGGCCCCCACCACAACGGAATGGAACCTCCCACGGGTGTTGCAGGTACACTGCTGGACAATTGCTAAGGACGGATCATAAACGGCTATATAGCGCATAAAAAAGTAAGTGTGGTTGGATGCCAAGTGAAATAAAGTAATGTCAGCATGCCAGGACATTACAAGAAAGACAATTTATTGTGGTCTGAAATCCAGAAGGCTTTGGAACGTGTTAAAGGGACAAACAGGCCATTTTGTGCAGATTACGTAAACGTGAAAAAATGCAATTACCGTCCGCAGGCGTTCCGGCGTAAGATGTCAATACGGGATATGGCCACCATGGAGGGCGATGCAAGATTCCACACGTCGTGTCATGCTTTGCACAACATTATCAAGCAGCTGTTGCGGTAATTTATCCCATTCCTCTGTCAGTGCACGGATGAGGGTGTCCTTGTTTATTGGAGGGCATTGGCGACCAGCAAGACTCCTCCACAAAGCATCCCACACATTTTCAAAGAGATTCAGATCTGGAGAACGAGCCGGCCATATGAGGCGTTGAATATCCTCGCTCTCAAGACACTCCTGGACAGCGACTGTTCAATGACATGTTGCGTTGTCGTCCGTGAAAATGAATCTATCACCGACAGCACCACGGAACATGCGAACATGAGATAGCAGAACATCATTAATGTATCGTTGGCCAGTCATAGTCCCAGTTGGAAGCACATAGAGGGACGTACGGCCATTGATCATGATGCCAGCCCATACCATGACGCTACATGTCGGATATCGGTCCCTTTCCTGTATGTTTGCTGGACAATATGCAGTACCACTATCACGCCAGATCAGTTGTCGTCGACAATCAGACGATAGACGGTATCTACTGTCATCTGAGAAGAGGACAACAGACCAGTCGTTATCAGTCCAATTGCGCTGTTGATGGCACCATTGCAAACGGGCGGTACGGTGACGTCTGGACAATGGGATGCACACAACAGGACGGCGGGCGTATAGTCCTCCTTCATGCAAACGTCTGGCGACAGTTTTTCGGGAGATCCGCTTGCCAGTAGCAGCCATGAACTGATTTGCTACCTCACTAGCTGTGCTGCGCCGGTGTCTTTCTGTTGATAGCACTATGTACCGATCTTCTGCAGGTGTCTCACTGTGAACACGACCTCTCCCGTGACGTTTGATACACTCTCCATTTGTTTGAAATGATTTCCAAAGCCTTGAAACAACACTGTGGCTGACGTCGAACTCCCTGGCAACATCTGTCATTTTTCGCCCTTCTTCAATCTTGCCAATAATACGGCCACGCGTAAAATCATCTAGGTGATGTCTGGAAGACATACTGAAAATTGCAAGTTCGTCAATTGATTCTTTCATTTTCAACTTTGCGTTTGAACAACAACAGTCAATACGCGTCAAATGCTTTATATCTCTTTTCAGCGCTTATGACGTCACGAACAAGTTCGGCAATCCAAAATTTGCATACGCACAACACGTCTTACTGTATCCCGCACTTATGCTAATTTCCACATTTTCCTGCCTTCCATTTTATGGTTGCTATCATTGCTATTGTCATCCGTCCTTAGCAATTGTCCGGCAGTGTATTACGTCACAGAGTCACTATAACTAGCTAGCACGTGTGTGAAGAACAAGGTTCAGGCGTGGTTTGTTCGGATGCAATGTGGCTTGCAAAGGAAAGAGGGGGGCTCATCTTCCTGTATGAATTTAAATTGAGCCATTCTGCAGGCATTGCCACTTGAAACATTAACAAAGCATTGGAGGAGAATACAGCCAATGAAAGAACCATTTGCCAAAGGTTTGTGAAGTTTCGAAGCAGAGATGCGGACCTACAAAACTAAGCACATGGTCACCGACCTATTGCTCTTTCTGATGATGTTTTGTTACGTGTGGTTGAAGGGGACCCCGAAAAATGTGTCACGGGATAGTGGCAGAGGTAGGTGTCCACTACTACACGACAGTTGTTTGGCATCTGGCTATGCTGGGTAAGATAAAAAAGCTGGACATGTAGCTGCCGCATGAGCTGACAACTGCTAACAAGACTAGGTGTTTGGAAGTCTGCATGTCGCTGCTTGCCAGGAATAAACAGGAAGCTCTACTGCATCAAATCGTCACCTACAAAGAGAAGTGGGTTTTTTATGATAATCGAAAATGATCTGCACAATGGTTAAGCAAGGCACAGCCTGCTACACGCATCCTAAGCCAACCCTACACATCAAGATGATGCTCCTTGTCAGGTTGTCCATAGCTGGGATAATTCATTGGAGTTTCTTGGCAAGCAGCCAAACCATCACTGCAGAATGTTATTGTGCTGAGTTACACCAGATGCACTGGAAATTGCTGCAGAAACAACCGGCTTTGGTCAATAGACATGGCGTTCTGCTCCAGGGCAACGCCCACCCTCATGTCGCACAACGAACGATGCTGACAATAAGTGCCTTGGGCTATGAAGCACGACCTCTTCCTGCCTATTACCCGGACTTGCCTCTGACAGGCTACCATCTGTTTCATCGCCTGGATCATTTCCTGTCCGGGAAACACTTCAAGACAGGCAACGAGGTTCAACGTGCAGTTGACGACTTCTTCAGGTCTCAGCCACAAGACTTTTTCGTTCCGGGATCATGGCCTTGCCAGACAGATGGCAACTACGTGTCAATGCCGAGGGGGATTATTTTGCCTAGGCAAGTTGTCTTACTTTTCCGTTCTCGTCATTGGTGTGTGCTGGTCCTTTGCCGGACATTTTATTCCCACTAACCCAATATAATGAGGGAAATTTCTAATAATGTATCAAAACCTGTAACCACTACACAGTTCGAATTACCCGATGGTCGGCTGCGCGTTGGCTAGTAAAAATTCCACCAGACAACTGAAAAATTAATGTTACTGGCCCAGGTGGATAGTTAATTTTTTTCTTTTTCTTAGTTTATTTTGGAATTTGTAAGTTCATAAAGAATTGAACCAGATTTCAAAATATCTAGGTTTTGTTACGGCAGTTATTTGAAATAATCTAGGTTTCACTACGGATTTTTTGAAATTCAGATATTTACTACTCAAAAACTGAAAATCTAAATTGCAAACCATATTTAAATTCGATGAAAATTTTGGACCGTAGAAAACAAAGGTGTCCGAGCAAAAATATTTGGATCAAGACAGTGTCACTTTATTGCATAAGTAGGAACTGCAGAGTTTGGATCTTTTATAATGTTTTCCAACTGGAGATTGAAGAACCATTTATGTTCTGGCTTTGCCCATCTTTCTGTCCACGTGGAGAACTTCCTGCCTTTCACACTGAAGCAAGGTATTTCATGAAGGTGGCTTTTGGTATGTTGCAAAGTGCTTCAGATCAGTGTCCTTATAACCAGGGGACTGTCCTAGATATTACCACCATGTGCATACAACATATAGTAATATTTCTGCTATTTCTGGACCATTAAAAATGAATGAACAACCAACTTTTGGTATACACTGGTCCTGCAGACCAGTGAAGTTTTTGTTTTCTTTTTAAATTTCTACCAAAGCGCAGCATGTTTTGTGTTTTATTTATTAGTACTATTTGCACGAGTAGGTGTACATATTCAGTTCTAAATGTGCGATATACAGCGTTAGTGAAATGATACGTAAACTAATTTTCTACATACACTGTAAATATGTCAGGTTTTTTTTTGTTTTTTTTTTTGCAGTGACCGGTGGGCATTTTGGCAGACCAGTGATTTGGTGATTTGAGTGGTCCGCTGCACCTGTAGAAGATTTATTTCTGATTCTGACACTGCACTAAATAGCCCTTATTTTTCATTTTGGTAATTTAGTGCTATGAATCATGTCAAGAAACAATAAACACATGACAGAACTACACAGTTAAAACTTCCAATTGCTTTTTCTTCTTACTTGGAAACTTTTAGAGCACAAGGGTAAATAATTTACAAATTTTCAACAAACTTTCAGATTGCACAGACAGACCAAAATTGCATTAATACACAGTGCAGCAATTAAGTAATGACACTGAATTAAAAAAAAAAAACTGTAAAAGCAGAAAAACTTACATAAATGTACTATATTATTTGAAGCACATTCCTCCTGTGTTAATACAAGAAGTGGTGAGATCAGCCAGTAAAGTAAGGACTTGCACAGGTCATCTTTCGGTATGGAGTGAAAAGCTGATGTCACTGTTTGTTGTATGTCTCTTCAATGTCTTGAAAAATCTTTCCTTTTAAAAGCAGCTTTAATTTAGCAAATAGAAAGTAGTCGCCCGGTGACAAATCTGGAGGACAGGGGAATGGTGGAATATGTACACTTGTTTTCGTGCCAGAAATTGCTGTACATTGACTACTCTGTGTGTGTGTGCAGGTGAGTTATTGTAGAGAAGGAACCATTGCTTGTTTTTGTACTCAGGCCTGACATGACAATCCTCTTTCACAATTATTCCAAAATATATGTGTAAGCATTACTAGTGACAGTTGTACCTTCAGGAATGAATTTGTGATGCAGAATTTCTTGCTGTTGTAAAAGCACACGAGCATTGTCCTTATTTTGGACTTCTGTAACCTGGATTTCTTTCCTTTGGGTGACTGTGATGATTTCCACTGAGCATTCTGATGCTTCATTTCAGGATCATGATGAAAACACCATGTCTCATCACCCGCCATAATGCTTCGGAGAAAAATTTGCATTGTTTCTGCAGTCTCCAGAATGTCTTAAATTGTGTAATCCACTGGTGCACGTTTCTGGTTGTCTGACAAAGCATGCGGAATAATACAGCCATAGAGCCCCCCCCCCCCTCGCATCTCACACTAAAATTTGACCAAATCGCCCCTTTATTAACACCAAACTCACATTCCAGCATCCTCAAGGTCACTTTTTATCCCTTTGCAAACTTTCTCAACGAGTTCAGATGCGTACAGCAAAATTGGAAGTTTAGTCATTTTCCAAATCTTCCCGCACATCCTTGAAACATTCACACCATCAGAATATTTGTGCACTGCATGGGCAATTAGCCCCATACACATCACACAACAATTCTACTGTCTCAGATGCAATTTTACAGATTTTCAAACAGAACTGGATATTTGCTTTCTGTTCTATGACAGAGCGGTGACCATGTTCTTCCATGGAATATAGCGTAAATAATCATAAACACAATTCTCATGCAAATGCTGTTGCCACTGCATAATTCATAAATGACTTATCAAAGAACCATGCCATCCTGACAAGTGTGTTTTACCGAGATAAAAATTGTCTCATTACTTAATTGTTATACTGTGTACATTTTCCCCAAAATTTCTAATTATATTCACTTAAAAACAGTTGAAAATGTTCTCGTGTTGTTGGTCGCTCTGCTCTAATTTAAAATAAGGACCTAATATCAGATAAGAAAATCAGTGCCTCAATATTTAGGCACATAGATCCTGGACTATTTGTTCAGTAAAATGGAAGCTCCAAACTTAATGGCCTTAAAACTGCTATGCTTTAAATATACCTTACAGGACATTCTGTGCCTTTGAAAAACATAGCAGCAAGAATCATACTGTGTTCAAAAACATTGGCAATACTGACTATGAACTCACTTTTACGTCAGCCCATGCAAAACTGCTGAATTTTCTACTAGCCAATGTGGCTAGTGGAATAAAAATTTTACTAGCTAAATGACAAAATCTACTGGCCATGCAAAGCTACAAAAAAAAAAAAAAAAAAAATCGGTATCTTCTCTATTTACATTTCTATGAAATTAAATGGGTGAATGTTTTTTTTTTTCTCTTTCTAATGAGAGACCCCTCCCCCATTTACTTCATAAAAACAGATGCAGAGCAGTTACTGCATAGGATCATTAGATTCACTACAAATATTGCACAAACTTTTGTTCCAAAATGATTGATTTTTTGACAATTTATTTTCAGTGCTGTAACATCATTACTCTTACTATCTTAATTTACACATACATAATTTATTTTCCAGACGCCATTAAAGTTAGATGTCTAATTGCTTTAATAATATTTAAAACAAAAGGTTAAAAGCTAATATATATACTGAAGTGCCTGAAAAATTGGTACAGACGAGTTTATGCAAAATACATAGCAACGTCACCTATGCACGTACTCAGTTGCGTCCGCCAGTGCATATATAAAGCGATAGACATCCTTGCCAGCTGTCAGAGCTGTTTTCGGCATCAGAATGACAAGTAATAACGATTTAAGCGTTTTTAAACGCATTGTCATAGTTGGCGCTCGTGAGATGGGGCATAGTATTTCGGAGATAGAAACGAAGTTCGGATTTTCACAGACGACCATTACAAGGGTGTACCGTGAATACAAGAACTCCGGCAAAACCTCCAACCTACGACACCACTGTGGCCGTAAAAAGACATTGAGTGAACGTGACCATCGTCGGCTGTCAAGAATCGTTTCACGCGATAGGCGTGCAACACTGTCGCAGGTATCATCGGAATTCATTGCTGGAGCCTCAAAAAGCATCAGCGCCCGGACTGTGCAACGTACCCTGCACGATATGGGCTTTGGGAGCCGACGCCCAACTCGAGTACCCATGATGGGTGCACGACACAGAGCTATGCGCCTCGCTTGGGCACGGCAACACCGCCACTGGACACTTGATGACTGGAAACCAGTAGCCTGGTCTGACAAGTTGCGTTTCCAACTGTATCGGGCAGATGGAAGTATCCCTGTGTGGCGCAAACCCCATGAAGCTATGGATCCCGTCTATCAACAGGGAACTATACTGGCTGGTGGGGGTCCGTAATGGTATGGAGTGTGTTTAGCTGGACTTCACCGGGACACCTAGTACGTCTACAAATGTCTGTGACCGGCCAACGCTATGGGCGCATACTTTCTGACGAGGTACATCCGTTCATGTCCTGCATTCATGCTGATGGGTTGGGCCTGTTCAAACTGGACAATGCACCTCCACACAAGTGTCGGGATGCCACATTATGGTTAGAGGAGCATTCATCTGAGTTTGGGGTGTTACCATTCCCACCCAAGTCCCCAGATCTGAACGTGATAGAACACATTTGGGATGCCATGCAACGCGCTATCGAACACAGGAATCCGAGACCTCGGAATACACTCAAATTGTGGAACGCTCTGCAGGATGTATAGTGTGCATTGCCTACAGCATATTTCCAGAAGCTAATGGAGTACATGCCCCATCGTATTTCTGCAGTCCTGCGCTCCCGTGGGTGACCTACCAAGTATTAGACTGGTGTACCAGTTTTTCTGGCACTTCAGTGTATATATGCATTAAGTGGCACTAATAATGTTGATAGAGTTTACCACTGATATCTACTGTGTCTGATCTTCTCATCAGTGGTATCTGCTCACCACAATTGAATAGCATTTTGAGGATCAAAATTTAATTGAAGGACCATCAAATCTAATCATCATTAAGTCATTAAAGTGTCACTATTCAGACATACCTGATAACTTGTTTTTATGAAGTTCATTTCTGAAAAGCCACACTCACAAGGAACAAGTACTACATGACATTACATATAGCAGCTGCATCATCTTAAAAACATTGCTGTAACAGTTTGTTTACTTTTGTTCAGCAGATATGCAGGTAAACAGATTCAAAGATAATTCTTTTACCTGTAGACAGAGTTCATTGATTTAAATCATGAATAAAAATCATTGATTTAAATCACAAATAGAAATCTTCAAATCTCCATTATGTATTTGTAAAGTCCATTAAAATTAAAACTGCATGTGCTCAAATTAACAGTGCTAAATTTAGCACTGTTATTCATTAAACAAAATCAACTTCATGCTGAAACTAAACACAATATTATTTTGGCCATGAAAGTTAAAATACATTTTGTTGTAAATGTGTTTTTTTTTTTTCCATAAAGAATTTTTCTTTGGTGGTTGGTTGGTGAATTGATTTTAATGGCGCAAGGGCCATGGTTGGCCAAAGAGCGCCAAACAAAAGTTATCAAAACAAAACAAAATCAATTAAAAATGTACACAAAGTTAAAAACAGGCTGATGTGGTAAAAATGAAATATGATAGTGAACAAGTTAAAATCTAGATAAGTTGAAAAAAGTCAATATCTTGTAAAAACGAAAACACTGCTTTCATGCCGCAGGCTTCGCCAATAATGGTTTGCAGCGTAGCTGCTCCTTCGACCAACAGATGAGAGTGAAAATGATGAAAACGATGATCACAAAAACGAACACAAGTACACAGAACATGAAGGACAGTGAGACGACAGTTGCACACCTCACACACCGGGACACTCTCGCCACACAGCAAAAAGCGGTGAGTAAAACGACAGTGCCAATGCGGAGACGTGCAAGAACAACTTCCTCACGACGGTTCTTCTGCAAACTAGACTTCCATAGTCCGAACTGTGGTTTGATAGAATGCAGCTTATTGCTGCCCTGCTGAGACCACAGGGACTGCCACTCGTCCAGGAGAAATGTCCGGATCAAAGGTCTAAAATCACGGAAAGACAGTGGCAGCCGAGCTGGCGACATGGAGGAAACAGACCTGGCAGAGAGATCTGCCAGCTCGTTACCTCGGATCCCAACATGGCCAGGAACCCAACAGAATCGGACCAGGAATCCAGCACCTTCCAAAGTTCCAAGAAGACGACGGACATCACGGATGACCGGTGAGTCCGTGTCCTCTGGAGAAGATAGGACTTGGATGACGGACTGGGAATCGGAGGAAATTATAGCGCGACGATGAGGTCTAGACTGTATGTGGCACAAAGCGAGGTGTACCGCACGCATCTCTGCCGAAAAGACGGTGGATTCAGGCGGAAGCCTCTCAGCATGGGAGGCATCGCCACACACGAAAGCGGCTCCAACAACCTCACCGGATTTCGACCCGTCAGTAAATACAGGCACGAAATCCGGGAAGAGAGACTGTTTTTCGGCAAAGAGCTGCTGGTACACCAGAGCAGGAGTGGAAGACTTTGGCCACACACAAAGGGAAAGGTCAGCCGTTGCTTGAACCGGCTGCCAAGGCGGTTCATTGTAGAACCGGGTCAAACCAATCATTGACAAGTCGAGAACAGCATCGCGCACTATGGCAAACATCTGAATCCCGAACGTCGGAACACAGGAGGGGCGGTTGGAAAATAAGCGGACACAGTCCGGTTGGAAGATGGAACCATGCAGCGGATGATCAGGAAGAGATTTCAGTTTTGTGTAAAACTGAAGTGACAGCTGCTTACGACGGATGCATAACGGCGGCTCATGAGAATTTTTCTTTGTGCCATTTCTTAATTGCAACCATTGTCAATAACAAAGGAATCTGATGTTTTGCATTCACCAGTGTTCTTTTTCTTGTACATGAACTCAGCAGGAGAATTATTTTAGTAAGTGGTCGTAGAGAGTGATAAACAGGTCTTGAAATATTTCATGCTGGTTTACCAGTCAGACAAATAACTCACTTCTCAGTTGAAAATCAACAACCCTGTAGGGCTCGTGATAAAAAAGAATTCAGTACTAAAAATTAAAAGTTAATTGTTTACACGTTCAATAATACACTGGCGTGCAAAAATTAAGGACGAGATGGTTTTTCGAATGTAACGTTGTGCAGAAGTGCTCCACGTCGACTCAAATCATGCCATAAGATCCCCAAGATGGAAGAATATGGGACAAGTGAGCAAAACTGTCCAAACAAGGAATCCAAAGGATGCAAAAACACTTATTGAAAAGGTAGCTTCGAGCACAACTGGACAGAAGACAGAAACGTACGTGTGGCAGGCGGCTGCCAAGAAAAATCCAGTCCTTAGTAGGGGATATGATCACCCCTGACTGCTTTGCAGGATTTACAACATCTGTCCATGCTGAGGACGAGGTTGTCAAGGAGCTGTTGAGGCATCGCGGCCCATTCCAATCGCAGCTGTGGAATCGTTGCTGGTGGCTGGTGGTGTGCTGCTAAGTGTCTCCCGAAAAGGTCCCACACGTTCGATTGGATTTAGGTTCGGGGACCTTGTGGGCCAGTCCATGCGTTGAATATCTTCACTCTCCAATAGCTCTGCGACAGCCACTGTACAAGATGAGGTGTAGCATTGTCGTTCATTAAGAGGAACTCAGGACCCACAGCACCTCTAAACAGACGCACATGAGGCAGAAGTACGTCGGTACAATAGCGGACACCTGCGACTGAACCTCCTCAGAAGTTGTGGAGGTCAGTACGGCTACCAAGCATGATACCGCCCAAAACGAGAACTCTGCCACCTCTAAACCGGTCCTTTTCGATAATGTTGGAGGTGTGATTGCGTGTTTCCTGCTCTCTCCAGATGTGTTTACGTCCAGAATCGCTCGTCAGACTAAATCGGCTGTCATCCGTAAAGAGAACTCGACCCAATTGCTGATGTATCCGGTTCTTGTGTTCCTGGCACTACAGAAACAGCCGTTTCCGGTGAGCAGGCGTTAATGACACATGCCATACTGGTCGTCGTGCAAATTGTGCAGCCTCCTTGCCACGGTAAAATGCGATAATGGACGTTCAGTTTTGCCTGTTGCATGTGCCTTGCGATTTCTCCCGCTGTTTGCCGTCTGTCTCTTCTGGCCTGTAGGACAATATAATGGCCGTCCGCCACTGTGGTTGCTCGTGGACGACCACTGCTAAACTCTCGGACAGCTGTTCCTGTCATTTGAAATGTTCTCCAAGCTCGTGAAACGATGCCGTGAGCGATCCCGAACTCCTCGGCCACACTAGTCACACTTCGACCTTCTTCCAACTTTCCAATGACACGACCTCGGGTAAAGTCATCCAGATGTCGTCTACTGGATTGCCTGTTGGCCATATCACAAGGTGGCAGCAGCTCGATGTCGTTCAAACCGATGTACACCGTGCAATAACTTTCACCGAATTGCTGAGCGTACACCGCCCGTGTGCTTTATACCCCCCTCCTCCACGTCATGCTGCATATATGCACATGCCCTACAGTACCGGACCCTAGTCTATCTCCCGAGTGGTCTTTCGGTCCGTTCTGCCTGCTCGCTCTGCTGTTATGCTAATTTCTCCTCTTCATCCTTAATTTTTGCACACCAGTGCATTTATGAAACTGTAAACATTTTCAATAATATTTTGTCGCTTATCTAATTCAAATTTTAATTACCATTTTATAATAACCAAACTTAGTTTTCTTCCTCTAGAGTAGGTGATGCAAGAATCCTTCAATCTTTTAGAACTTTCCTAATAGCTCCATGGGAACACCAGAATCTGTGTTTGCCCTTTGACCTACAACACCAATTGCTAAGCAACAGCTCATGACACGCATGTGACCGACTCTTGTACATAAAAATATCAGTTCTTTAATAAGGCTTATTTTAATTTACAGAACTGATTTGTGACTGTGCGGCAGCATGGGGAATCAGTTTCTCTGCGAAAGAAATTGGACAGTGAATACCACGAGTCAAAACATCCAGGCGCGGTGCGCTTAATAAAGAACATGAGGAAAGAAGCCACAAGCCCGGAGAATGATTTCCCAAAATGCTGTGGGAAAAGATAAGCAGCATAAATACTGCTGTTAATACGGTATTCACTGTCCAATTTATTTCACAGAGAAACTGATTCCCCAAGCTGGCGCATAGTCACGAATCAGTTCTGTGAATTAAAATAAGCCTTATAATAGAACTGATATTTTTATGCATCCAACAATAGGCATAACAACATTTAAATAATTGTCTATTGAATTTTAACTGTCGTAATAAATTTGTTACTTGTCAACTAAAACTTTTCACTTGTCATAGACGACCACATTTTTCAAGCCCTGGTGATAAAGAACCAGTTTAAAAGTACCATTCTCAGTCAGTTTCCTGTTGCACTGTACTGTGCAACTATGGGTTTCAGTGCTTAGCTGATTTTAGGACAAATGTCAGCCTGGCTGGAAGGAAAAAAGATATCATTTGGAACTATTTTGAAGAAATTAAAAATATGGGTGGCAAAGGTTCACGTTCTAAGTGCAAACTGTGTGGAAAAGAAATCCAGGGACTTGTTCCACACACAAAAAACCCGTAGGGCCTACTTATTGTGTTCCTTAAATACAAATGAAGTTGATGACCGTCAACCGAGCACATCAACTAATTTAAGATATGCTGAAGTTTATGATGCTTCATCTGCCTAGGAATCCAGGCATAAAAGGAAATGTCATTGATACCTGAAGCAACCACTAAATCTACAACAGCACAGAAAATTTAAAAAAATTGAGAATGGATTCATTTGTGACACGAACCACAGCTGAACAGAAAAAATGTTTGATCTGCAAACTGCTTGAATGATCTATTCTTCAAACTCTCCATTTCATATGGTTGAAAATAAGGAGTTCAAGAATCTTATTGAAATGCTACATCCTGGCTATAAGCCACCACCTTGAACAAATTTATGTGCAGTTTAAAATCAGCAGAAAACAAATTCCATTGTGAAGTAAGGAGTTTTGTAACAGATAATGCTTCAAATATAACAAAGATGAGGAAAGAAATGGAGAAAAATGTTGATGTTATCACATATGTTTGCACAGCTCACATTTCAAACCTTCTTGCAAAAGATATAGTCCAGAGGAATGATTGCAAAATTTCTGAGGCAACTGTAGTGTGAAAAAAAGTTGGAAATTGCATCAAATGACATCTTAGATGAAAAGCAATTAGGATTGTTTCATAAAAGATATGGTCAAGCTTTATCTTCAGCTCATTTTTTGGCCTTTCTTGTTGATCTTCACTTTCAAGCATAAAACATGGATGTGATTCAGCTCATTTTTTGGCCTTTCTTGTTGATCTTCACTTTCAAGCATAAAACATGGATGTGATTATTATGCCTGAAGAAAAAGAAGTTGCTTTACAATTTGATTGCAAAAAATATGGAGACACATTCCTCCTATTTTCATTAAGCTTCTGACAAAATCTGCACCATTCACTGGAACGATGATGGAAGAAAAAGTGCAGCTTGCAGTAAATTCTTTAGACTGGTGGAATTCCTTTTCCATAGTGAAAGAGTCAATAGAAAGAAAAAAGAAATGCAAAGCATTTTGCAATTACTAACATCTGCTTCAGCTGGAATTGAAAGAATTTTCTCAACATTTAACATTGTGCATTCTAAGTTAAAAAATAGGCTAGGAATTCAAAAAGCAGCAAAACTAGTATTTTTGTTCAAACTGCTAAACAAATAGTTTCTCTCATCAAATGCTTTTTCTTTTTTTAAATTCAATTAAAATTTACTCAGGAATTCATGTTTTTCAATCAATATATTATTTTGAAGCTTTTATGATTCAAATTTAATGGGTAAGTTGTAGATTTTTTAAATTACACCAGTAATATAATGACTAACACTTTATCTGTTTTATGCATGTTGTGTATATTCAGATTTATCAGCATTATTAACACAGCAATCAGACATCTCTGATTTGCCTGCATTAACTGTTCGTTACATAACATTGATCATATCAGAAAACTTGCAAATTACATCACCCAAAGACCTGTTTCCACGTATTATGAGAATATTTCTTCCACAGAATTCACTTGAGAAACTCTCTCTCTCTTTCTCGTGATTTAGATTTATTTTTAAATGCATGAAAAATAAATATTTCTTGAATACAAAATATGATTTGCATATCAGTAATTATTAAGTAGTTTAGTACACACAAATCAGTACAGTAAAGATAATGCACATCATTAAGAAATACCATTCTATCTTCATTACATTCTCATTCATTATCTATTATGCAGTGTCTCTTAAATTTTAAAAATATATACCATCAAATCAATCATGGAGAAGAATGTTATGTTTCATGTTTACATTGAAGAATGAAGAGGTATTTTAAAGGTGAACTGAAACACGACAGTAATTTAAATTTAAAACATCTGATTTAAATCAAATAAATCCGATTTTTAAACCCCACCTGTAGATGACATTATACTTTGTGCAAAGTATGTCATGGCAAAGATCAAATATACCATGGCAAAAATACATTATACAATGGTAAAGGTTGCTTTAGTAACCTTAACCCATTAGTCACTCCAGGCTGATCTATCAGCAGATTAAAGGTTTCTCTCGAATCCCACCTTCGCTTCCATTCCTTTTCGAAGCGGCTGCAGGAACATGGGCAAAAAAACTGAACTCGACATTCATTCACAAATGGGAGGAATATTTGGACAAAATAGTTGCTCACTTGGGGGAAAAATCTACTAGCCATCATTGGCTACTATATTAAAAAATTTATTAGCCACTACAAAATATCTGGTCTCCATTTGGCCACTGGCTACAGACATTCGCAAGGGCCGTTTTACACTACACTTTTAATCAGAATTTGGGTAATGTTTGCATGATGATGTGTTTCTTTTGCAATACCATTTGTTCTCTCTTGTCCTTTTGAACTGTAGCCCACCCAAAACTTTAATGGGAGGGGCACAGAATTTTTCCAAGGTGGTGGCAACCCCCCTAAATTTACCATGGAAAATAGTCATTTGCCATAACAATTAAGAAGTAAGTTGACTTTGGTACATTTATTCTCATCCAATTACTAGTAATGTTACAGTACAAGAAAGTTACATGGTTAAGCAGTTTTAGCAGTAGATGAAATTCTTTTTCTGGTTAGATTTTTCCAAATTTCAGAATTACTCCCTTATAATTATATGGTACATGATTAAGAAATATATGTAGATTGTGTATCGTGATTTTTTGTTTCAAACTTCGATGTAATAATTTTCCGCTCTGTCAGCCAGAGAGGGAGGGGGGATCGGTCCTCTCTGTGGGTGCAACTGCTTTTAGTCTCTAAATCAGAGATGAGTACCTTTACAAGCTCAATACTCCACTTATTCTTTCTAAATGGATGTTCCCAAGTTAACATAAAATCTGGCTTTAAAACTATGTCATCAAATTAGGTCGTCACAGACTTACAAACTAGTCTAATAAAGTCTGTATTAATTATCATGACATGCTGTATCAAAGGGCAAAATGAATTATGCTGTAACTAAGCATTAAAAGTTAAAACTTTTAAAAGCTGGAGCAAAACCTTAAGTCAATAGAATGCTGAAATCCTTTAATCTACAATAAGAAATAACAGTTTCAAAAAGACAGAAAACAATTTTACCTGAAGCACTGCTTTTCATATCTAGAAATACACTGTTAGCATTTATGTTTTCAACCAGCAGAATCTTCTAATGTTGATAAAAATCATGAGCCATGACTTTATTTGAAAGACCAAAATGTTTGATTTTCATACAGCTAAAAACTTTGATTTCCAATTATTATATATTCATAGTAAATTGTTAAAATTCCTACAAATGAAATCTGCAGTTTATCATTTTTATTTATTCTACTTAACTTCAACTATCTTTTCAACTTATCTTGAACATATAATTTTATTTCTCTTATAACTGGATTCATGCATAAAACATAAAGAGTGGGAGAAATAGGTACTAATCAATATACAACCATACCATAATAAAATAAATTTTGGTAAATAAATTTTTTTTTCACATTACAAAATAAAAATAATAGATCCATCATTTATACTTTTACATATTGCAAAATTCCATGTAGATTAATTCTAAGCACAAAACCTTAAAGCTAAGCTTAGTGTAGAAATACATGGATAAAACATTTTAACATCAAACAGAAGTCATTGCTCTTTCCACATTTATAAGTGAGTCACGGAAAAATTATCATCAGCCGCCACCGGGAATCAAACCCAGGGTCTTCCAGTTACACGCCGGACATGCAACCACTTCACCACAGCGGCCTCGAATTCTCCAGACTCACATACGACTAACTGCCAAACCACATGGCAGGTTGCTTCTTGGAGCACCGCACAATGCTAGGGATTCACCAAAGATGGTAAGCAACAACTGAACAAATAACTAGAAGGCGAATGAATAATTAATACACACAATTGATGTGGATTAGGAACATCAAACAGAAGTCATCGTTCTTTCCACGTTTATAAGTGAGTCACGGAAAAATTCTCATCGGCTGCCACCAGGAATTGAACCCAGGGTCTTCCAGTTATGTGCCGGACATGCAACACCTTCACCACAGTGGCCTCGAATTCTCCAGACTCGCATATGACTAACTGCCAAACCACATGGCAGGTTGCTTCTTGGAGCACCGCACAATGCTGGGGATTCACCAAAGATGGTAAGCAACAACTGAACAAATAACTAGAAGTCGAATGAATAATTAATACACACTAATTGATGTGGATTAAGAACATCAAACAGAAGTCATTACTCTTTCCACGTTTATAAGTAAGTCACGGAAAAATTCTCATCGGCCGCCACCGGGAATCGAACCCAGGGTCTTCCACTTACGTGCCGGACATGCTACCACTGCACCACAGTATGTGAGTCTGGAGAATTTGAGGCCGCTGTGGCGCAGTGGATTGCATGTCCGTTGCGTAACTGGAAGATCCTGGGTTCGATTTCCGGTGCCGGCCGATGAGAATTTTTCCACGACTCACTTATAAATGTGGAAAGAGCGATGACTCCTGTTTGATGTTCCTAATCCACGTCGATGTGGGTATTAATTAAAACATTTTAATATCATAGATGAATAATAGATCACTTGCAAATTCTGTTTCTCACGTTTTATATATTATCGGGACACAGGTAAGCTTATATGTTGTTGTATATACACAGTTAATTTTCAAGACATGAATAATGAACAGGTAAAAGGATTTGACAAAAAATTTTAAAAACTCAACACATCTATTTTCTAGTCGCTGTTTCTAATTTATTGATGCTCTTGACGCATACAAAGTAGGCACAAAAACCGAAAAGATATGTAAGATGCATGAAGTTGAGTTTAAAACCATTGATGAATAATAAATGGCTAAAAACCATGAAACAAAGGAAATCAAATTGAAAAGCAATTGAAAATGGATAAAAACTAGCATTATAATCTTGAGAAAAAACCTTAAATCTAGCTATGTATATAAGCCATATCCTCCATCGTCGTGTCCAGATGCATTTCCACAATGTCAACATGGCCTTTCTCAGTGGTGGACGATGTCCTTGTTAACACTGCTACTTCTTCACTGCCTGGTGGAACCACTAACAGCTAGCTCATCATAACCAGCGGCGTCATGATTGGCATTGCGCACATCACATGTTGCTCTATCTGATGGATGTTCATACTGTGATTTTTTCAGTTCAATTTCTTTGTTGTTTTTTAGATAATTTTCTTGTATAATCAAATTTCAATGCATATGATAGTTCAATTGCGGTGTTAGTGTTGTAATTGTATTTCTTAGTCTTCTCAATAGTGATGCTTCAGATATTAAAATTTGTCTGTGGTTGCAATGCAAAGTTTTTTTTTGTGTTTTTTTTTTTTTTTTTAATTATTATTGAGGGTTCAGCGACCATCGTGAGCAGCTCAATGGGCTATTAAGTAGGACAGCAATTTTATCACAGGAAAAAAAAGGCAACATTCTCAGGGGGAAAAAAAGCTAAAATTTGCAGGGCTGTCATGCGGTAAATTATGAAATTTCGCGAAAAGTTCAGGGACCCGATGATATACACTAGCATCTCCAAAAAAAAAAAAAAAAAAAAAAGAAAGAGTATACGAAGTTACAAAGCGGCAATACAAATGACTAGTACATAACTAAATGAGCATTATAACTTCATAATTTTTTTAAATTGATACTTAATACATTTATAAACCATTCAAATTCTGGCAATGTTATCAACGCCATTACACGAGATCAAGATTTCCACTAAGTGGACGGCATTTTGATACATTATATTTTACATACATAGATTTTCTTCTTTAATGCTGTGTCTGTTGTCCTGTAACACGTTTTTAAATTCAGAAAAGGACTGTTCAGCATCGATACTGTTTGTGGGTACTGACAGACAACGGATGGTGACCTTATGTAGTTTAGGAAAATGACCTTTTTTTCCTATTCCAGAAGTCTAACAAACCTTCGCTGACACGAAATTATTTTACAGTCGCTTTATATGAACAAAATTCACATTTTAGTTGGTCTTCATCTTTGAACATAGGAATGTGACTGAAAACCAAATCTTCTTCGTTGTCCAAAAGGTCCACGGACTTAAATTGATCGGGATCAAACACCCTACATGTTTTAAAGAAATGTGGATAGAGCTCTTTTTGCATCGATGTGATCGCAGTCTGGACTTTTGCAAAGATGACTGTTGGCGATTTTTTTTTTTCTTTATTGGAGGTTTAACGACCACCGTGAGCAACTCCAATGGGCTATAAGCAGTCACCCGTCCCTAAATTAGGGTCACTGGTGACTGCTGGTGATGTCCGACATTTCAATTATATATTTTGTGCACGTAAATTCGCTATTTTTCAAATAAAGTGAGCTGTCCGGAAATATATGGCGCATGAACCTCAACCTGCTTCAGATTTTCTTTTAAATCCCTATCTTGACAATACTCAATGATTTTATAACTGCTACTGTTGTCTTTTTTTTTTTTCAAAAAATCTGCATAGTCTTCTAAATGTTTGCACTGAAAAAGCACAGCCTCTAAACCAACTGTTCCAAATAGTCTGCACAGGTACTAGTGGTAAGAAAGGTATTTTGTCCTTCTCTCGCAAAAATAGTCGAAAACGTCCTTTACGGGAGGGACAAGCTATGAAGGCACATTTAACAGCAACTACTAAAGAGTTAACATTTTCAAATTCATTCTGCCAAATTTCGCCCAAAAGATTTAAAAGATGCGCATTGCAGGTGACGTGAACATCATTCCAAAATACGTCTTTCAGGCTCTTTCCTCACGCTTTGGACATGTAACATGCATTGTCTGTTACAAAAGCAGTTATATTAGCAAAAGGTATTTCATAATTATTAACGCAGTGAAGTATTGCATCGCTAACTGCTTTAAAATTTACGAATTCTAAAGTGATGCACTCAAAGGGGTTTCATCATTGCAGCTTTCAACATTCGGTTCAACTGATGGAACAGCAAGAATATTCAAAATGTATCTATCTTCAGAAACAGCAGTTGCGTCTGCTACGATGCTTACACCGGATACAGATTTAAAAAAATCTTTCACTTGTTGCTTTTGAATATCATATCGTTTCGGCAAACAACATCTCCGCATCCAATTTGCATTTGGAATAACACCAATATCTTTTAAAGAATTTTCCAAGTAATTTTTTAATGTTGGGTTATCCTGTTTGGAAAGTGGAATGTCAGCTGCACAAAGCGCACCAGTTAATTTCGAAAGTTCAATTGAGCAATGCTGTTTGTGCAGTTATTTTCTCATTAATTCATCAACACATTTCTGCATTATTTTCGGTTGACTGTTCAGACACTCCTTTTTTTTTTATGCAGCTTGCTTGCTAAATGCTTTTCACAACTGTCCTTTCTTGAAAAATCCACTGGCATGTTGCAACACGAACAGAACAACAGATTTTTGTTCACATGAAACATTCCCTTGCTTGTACTACTTGCATCTTTCAGATGCACTCGTCTTACTCACGTGGCTCATTCTCAAATGTAAAAAACAATATCTACAAACTTCATAAACTACTCGCACAAAATTTTCTAAGCTAAGCATCTGCAAAACACTCTTTTCTCCTAGCTACTTTCCCAGCTAAAATTACTAACACAACTAATGACATTCGGTTTACTACTCCAGCAAGTCACAAAGGTCATTCTACAGTAGCTGGTGGGAGGAGGGAGGGATCATGAAAGACCACGTGTGCACTCTTCAGCAAGAGTGCATGTGAACTTAAATTACCCGTCAAGCTTGTTCAGAAAGAGTATCTTCATAATGAACAATCTTGAGAGATAGGATTACTTTGTGGTATATTTTTCGCATACATTCTAATGAAGGCAGTATTAAAATTATTTAATTATGAAAAATACAGTAATAAAAAATATAATAAAAATTAGGCAAAAGTAGGTAAAGAGTCTGAAATTTGCGAATATATTTGATATTCGCGAAATTACATAAAAACACCTATAATTCGCAGTGACAGAATTACTGCCCTAGCTATATGATGGGTCCGGGTTCGAATCCTGGCGAGACATGGATGTTGTGTTTGTCTTATGGCCCCAATTAGGGTCGGGCGACTAGCTATAAGCAGGGCCATTCCAAGTCAGATCACCCAGCTTAATTTTGAAATGACACCCACCAACTTAGATTTTCATGAAACTTTATTTACTTGTTACTACCACCAAATTACTAATCCATGTAAAATTTTTCCTCTCTAGGCTACATAGTTTCCGAGATATAAAATGTCAAAGTTTTGGAAAATTGCACATTGATGACGTTTCCGAGACTCCGCTTTTAGACACAGTATTTGAGAAAAATTCATAGTTCTGTGTCTAATCAACATACCACTAACAAATTTTTACCACATGTCAAGCAGAGTATGTACATTTCAGAAAAAATATATTATATAAATCTTGCCTACCTCTGAGGGACACTAAAATTTATTAAATTTTTTTATAAACAAATTTTTAAGTGCAAAGACGTTGCTTCATTAAGTGAGTATATTGGCATAAGGTGCAGGAGTTACCAGAGCGCTTTTTTTTTAATGGAACCTAAAAGTATAGTCTAAAAGGCTGTGAAAGAAAAATAGTGGGATTTTGATTGCTAATATAGTTATTTTAACTTATAAATTAAGTTATTCTATCTAAGCACAGATAATTTCAAATGGGACACTATGCATCATAATAGACAAGAATGTTCATAGGTAAATTTTAGAATTTTTTTATCAGTGTATGAAGAGCATAAATTAGAAATTTTAGTAATGTGGAGAAAGCTTATGACAAAAAAATTGCCATAATAACTTAAATAAATAAATGAAAACTGGTCTAGAACACAAAATTTTCAACTGTAAGTGATAAAAACATAAGAAGTGTAACAATTAGTAGGTATCTATAGCTAATTAGGATAATCAACCAATGGAATATTTTAGTTCAACAAATTAAAAGCTTGAATAATTAATCTTACTTTTCATCTGAGATGTCGTATCTTATTGTACTGGTGTTGTATTAAATCAGCCTCTTTTTCAGGGAAGTAGTACACCCTTCCATAGCCCTTGGTGGTGGGAGGACTAACACAAGAAATGATGTTACACAGGGGAACGTGGCAGATGTCTTCTTTCTGTGGAGGCCAGTCAAATGATAGTGCTGGGCCATACGGGTGCATGAACTTTACTTTTACATCACCTTCCTCCACATGTTTAGAAAGTATTAATCAAAAAACCAGTGACTATCATAAATACATGCAATGTATGAGTTTGTAGAGATCTGTGACATCTTGACTGCAGGTGGTTGCTCTCCAGAGAAGTGGAAAATAGTGCTGAAATTTTCATCAAAGCTAGTTCTCTTTGTTCCAATGGAATCTTCAGACACAGGGATGAAATGGTGAATGCCACGTATACTAGGAATTGTTTTTGCTTTGGAGAATCGGGCTTCTAGCTGCCAACGTGTTTCTGAAAGTGCTTCTTTTTTTACCATCCAGAATTTTATGTTTTTGACTATTGCCTCACAGAAATTGAGGATTTTTTCAACTAAATCTATTGCATCACCAGGGCACATTTGAAGGCTTGCTCGGGTAACCAGCTGCTTAACTGTACCACCGATGCCGTCACAAGGAGATTTCCCGTAACTGGTTGCAAAAAATATCCATGATGCTGCTAAAGAGAAGTCCTGGTTGTGGTAGCAAAGATTGAGAAATTTTTTGCAGTTCTTATACTGTGCAGCACATCCGTCACTGAAATAAAATACATTTTTTACAATGGGAAAAGTTTTTCTTTATGTACTGAGTGATTATTTTTGTGTTTTGTATACAAAAGCTACATCATGCTCTAAATCATCGGACAAAATGCACACACACTTAAAACAAGTAGGTCTTCAGAGTGGTGGACACGTGTGTAGATTACAGCTGTATGTAGTGAACAACTGTTGCTTGTCCAGTGATACCCTTGTGCTGCATCTTGAATGATGTATGAGTAATTTTCACTGAAGTCTAGGAGAACAATAGCTGCATCCGATTTAAGGTTTGCTTTCATTTTCTTTAGAAAGTTTGCTTGGGATTTAGTTATAAATGCATGGGGCACAAGTTTCTGAATTAAAGTTGCTAAATATTCATGAAATGTCACAGTGAATTTCAGCTGTTGTGTTCTGTATGTCGATACCCATGAACTGTATGACACTTCATCTTCAGGGTCCCACTTCTTTCAAATTTTTCAAGTAGCAAACTTTTCAAATTTTCACTGGATGGGCATTGAGAGCAGCAGTGGTGGCGGAACCCCCAGGTCACCAGGGCCTGGGCCCAGTCAATAATTTCAGCGAAGATTTTTATTTTTATTTTTTTATTTGACAAATGTGCGGTTGTTGTGATGTACTTTAGAAAGTTCCTCTAGGTAAGTGGTCAGGTGGTCTTAATCCCCAACAAAGCTCCTTAGGCATTGTTTTTCTTCTGTCTATTCCGGGAAGATGGAAGGGAGGGAGTGCACCACGATCCGAAATTTCGGGCCCGGTCAACAAACTTCACTTTTCTCGGCCCCTGGAGAACAGTGTTGCAGCATGCAGTCTTTGTTGTCCTTAGAACAGACTAAATAATCAATCAGGTCCTGGTATGTCTCTTCTATACAAGAAGCATGAAGTAGAGACTTACATTTTGATGGATTCTGCAAACACAAATGGAATGTGTTCCAGAAGACCCTGCAAACACGCACCATTTTGGACGCAGCATGCAGAATTTTGAGATGCCAATTTTAATGTTGGGACACTCAAATTTAAAAGCAGAATACAATCCATTTAAATTAGCAAGTAATAATCTCTTTTGTACATGAACATTTTTAGAAATACTGACTGTGTCCTTTTTTCCTGGCAAGATTTGAGAGTATTCATCACTTTGGTAAAAGTTCTTCACCAATTCAATTATATTTTCACTGAGTGTTTTTCCTTTTCTGGGTTCAGGTAAAGCCATGATTCCTTTGTCTCTGAGAAGGTATCTTGCTTGACAGATGGCATATTCACTTGCATGATTTTTTTCCTGCTCCATGAAGTCAAAAGCTGTATCTTTTCTTGCCGTGTCATTGAACTCTCAAGTTTTGCTTTAAGTAAACCTAAAAGCACATCCATATCATCAGCTTTTTGTTTTAAATCTTTTGGCAGTTTTTTGGCATCTTTTTCTATAACCTTACTTTTTAAATTAGAAGGCAGGTTTGCTGTGTGATGCAATGGCATGGAATTTCAAAGGAGACTCCCCTATCTCTGCCAGTGATGTATTAATTTTCCCTAATGTTTCTTCTTTGGAAATTGATGTTTCTAAATTACAAATACTCTGGTTGCTGTCACTATCTGTGTCCACCTCTTTAATGTCATCATTTTCATTTAAAAATTGTGAGAGTTTCTGCACCTTTTCTCTACATGCATCACATATCTTCTGTCCAGCTGTTATTGACTTAGCTGTAGAATCCAACTTCTTTACCTATGGCTCCCATGTCTACAAGCAATCAAAAGGAGTCCTGATGGGTTCAGCCTTGTCTCCAATACTCGCTGAAGCCATCATGAGACCTATTGAAGAGATCATACTCACCACTCTTCCCAGGACACCAAGAGTATGGCTACGCTATGCAGATGATATCTTTTTTGTCTGGGAGCACGGAGAAGCCTACTTGCAAGACTTTATGGTAGACATAAACAACATACATGAAGACATTAAATTTGCGATAGAAATAGAAAATCAAGGAGAGTTACCATATTTAGATGTACTTGTGACGAAATCGATTTCAGGTACACTCACTACCAAAGTCTACTATAAACCCATGCACGTACCTAAGCCTATTCCACCAGGATCAGCCAACCCAACAACACACAAGTATGCTCTATTCAAATACCGAGCTAAAAGAGCCAAAGATTTTTGCACCTTGAAATCTGACTATGATGCCGAAATTAAGTCTTTGAAAGATCTTGCCTTTGCAGGAGGGTTTGACATCTCCCGAGTAGAGGACACAATAGCGAAAGTTGAAGCCAACACACTTGTTACACCGAACAGAAGAGCACCTTTAAATTTGTTGGTTCGATCCTGTACATCCCAAAAATATCTTATTTTATTCAAAATCACTTTCAGAAGAAAGGATTGGATGTCGGCCTTAAAGCTTCTAAACACATGGCAACTGTCCTCAGCACGGCAAAAAGTAATAGTACCTTGAAGCTCACAGATGCGGGCATCTATTGCATCCCATTGTTATACCAAGACTCCTCTACTAAATTTTACGTAGGTCTCACAAAAAGGTCATTTGAGGAGAGAATGAATGAGCATAAGAGGGACGTTGCACAAAAAAACTTTCTACATCACTTGCCAAAGAAGTAGCTAACCATCAAGCTCAACCCCAATGGCAGAATATCTTAAGATCGCACCATATGGAGACGCAAGAACAGCTGCCATAAGGGAAACAGTTGAGATATTAATGAGGCAGGATGTATGCAACACCGAAGTCTCTTTCGAACTACCGGTAGCTTGGAACCATCTGCTAGGCATCGCCAGATCGACTTCATGATTCTAGTTTCTTCCTAAAGTTTACATTTTTTGCTTTTGCATTAACTTTTAAGATATTGTTTTTTTTTTTTGTTTTTTTTTTGATTGGAGGTTTAACGACCACCGTGAGCAACTCAATGGGCTGGCTATAAGCAGTCGCCCGTCCCTAATTTAGGGTCACTGGTTCCAGGGAAGGGAGAGAGCCAGTGCCGTAAGACAAACACAACATCCATGCCTGACCGGGATTCGAAACCGGACCCCTTACGGACAAATGATCAGAGGCCAGCGCCTTAGACCACTGCGCCACCGGGGCGGCTTTAAGATATTGTATTCACCACGTTCGTGGTTATTTATGCGCGCGGTCTTCACGCATGATTTCATTTGTCATATTAGAATTAACGTTCTGTCTACAATTTTGATTCTATATTCTCTATGTAACTGCCTGATGAAGCCGTCCGTTGACGGAGAAAGCTTGCGGAGTGAAATTCATGTGATTTCTTACTTTAGACACCAATAAATCGGATCATTATATTTATAATTAATTGGATTTCACATTCATTAGAATTTTATTATTTTCTTTGAAGAGTCAAAGGTCACATTCCTCAATGCTTTTTTTTATTTTTTTCTTGTGGCACTTAAATGGATCAAAACAACTTTTCTGGTAAGTTTCATATTTCCTCAGGTAGTATGTTTTATGATGCTCACAAATATTAAACAGAAGTTCACAATTTACCACACTTCTCAAGGCCAAAAGTTCTTTTTCTGAAGCACTTATTGTTTCAAAGTTTATCAGATTCACCTACTATGTGTAACTCTTCTTATGGCACTCAGTTCCACTTTCTTTTCTTATACTACATTGTTCAACAATTGAACTTTATGATAGAATCACATGAGATATAATGATTGTTCAACAAGCTGTTCAGTTTGGGACATTTTTAAAACTAATATTTCAAAGGGATACTAAAAGTACTTTTTTAAACCATGGAACAGAAAAATGATCTTTAACTGTAACTAAAAGGAATAACCCACTTCTGAAAACTTTTGAACATTTGAAGCAGCATAAAGCTCCTTCATCAACAATAAATAGCAGATGACTAAGCTGAGACTGACTAGTAGTGCAATCTCCAGTTGAATCCTGTACACAGAAGAATGACTCATGTTGAATCAGCTCATCCTTTTAAGATTGCTGGGTTCAAATTGCTGATACATGCTGAGTCACCTCATGCTTTCAAATTGCTGGTACAGCTAGATTTATCCCACTTGCCTCAAAGTATTCCATCCAGTTAAAAAAAACCTAATTCATTCAAAACAATTTTTTAAATTGAATCATGACTAATTCAATTTGAATTTTTCAATATCAAATTTATACCAAGCCGGTAAAGTTTGCCATCGAACAGTACAATATTTTAAATTATTTGACTAGTCTACATTTATTCTATATTAGGCCATTATTACATACAGGTAATTATCTATTATGATGCATAAGTGTCTGCATAGAATGTGTCAAATTATAAGTTAAAATAATTATATTAACAATCAAAATCCCACTATTTTTCTTTCACAGCCTTTTAGACTATACTTTTAGGTTCAATTAAAAAAAAAGCGCTCTGGTAACTCCTGTGCACCTTATGCCAATATACTCACTTAATGAAGCAACGTCTTCGCACTTAAAAATTTGTTTATAAAAAAATTTGATAAATTTTAGTGTCTCTCACAGGTAGGCATGATTTATATAATATGTTTTTTCTGAAATGTATGTACTCTGCTTGAGAAGTGGTAAAAATTTGTTAGTGATATGTTGATTAGACACAGAACTATGAATTTTTTTCTTAAATACTGCGTCTAAAAGCGAAGTCTCGGAAACATCATCAATGTGCAATTTTCCAAAACTTTGACATTTTATATCTCAGAAACTATGTGGCCTAGAGAGGAAAAATTTTACATGGATTAGTAACTTGGTGGTAGTAACAAGTCAAAACTATATGAAAAGGATGATACATGTACTCCAGACATTACGAAAGGTACCAGTACCAGAGCTCTTCCAGTCCTCCCAGCAGAAGTTCCACATGCAATCAAGAACATTAAATGGGGAAAAGCTCCAGGAGAAGATGGAATTACCATAGACATCATACAAGAAGCAAGTGGAGAAACTGAAACAGTACTCGCCCAAGTTTTCACTCGATGCCTTAATGAAAGGAAGATTCCTGAGGATTGGAACACCGCTACAATGATCCTGCTACATAAAAAAGGTGACATTGAGGATCTCAGGGACTACAGACTTATCAGCCTTCTATCAGTGGTTTATAAAATCTTCACTAAAGTTCTTTCACACCACTTGAAGGTGACACTGGACAAGGCTCAACCGAGAGAACAAGCTGGATTCAGGAGTGGCTACAGCACTATAGATCATATCCACATGCTGAGAGAACTAATTGAAAGAGCGAGGGAATATGAACTTCCATTATGCATGGCTTTTATCGATAATGAAAAAGCCTTTGATTCGGTGAAACCATCAGCAGTTACAATGGCTTTGAAGTCCTACGATATTGAAGATGCATACATTAATATTATTAATAACATCTATGAAAATGCAAGTGCAAAGATTTGACTATTTGAGAATACAGCACCCATAAAAATTGGAAAGGGAGTGAGACAAGGTGACACTATATCTCCCAAATTCTTTAATGCCACATTGGAAAATGTCTTTCAATCACTGAACTGGGAAATCATAGGGATAAAGATTCAAAATGGAGATTATTTAACTCACCTTCGTTTTGCTGATGACATAGTCATTTTTGCAACTACCTCATCAGAGCTGCAGAGTATGACCCAGGAACTTGCTGACAAGAGTAAAGAAGTGGGATTAAAAAGGAACTTTCAGAAGACAAAAGTGATGTACAATGCTTTTACAAAAAAATGAAGATTTGTCGATTGATGGGGAAAAGCTGGAGATAACCAATACCTACATTTATCTTCGACAGCAGATATCAAGTAAGGGTCACATTGATGAAGAAATTAGTCGACGTATGAAACTTGCCTGGATAGCTTTTGGAAGAAACAGTATAACTTTCAAGAGCAATATGCTCTTATGTCTTAAAAGAAAAGTGTTTGATCAATGCATCCTTCCAGTGCTTAGGTATGATGCAGAGACATGGACCTTAACTAAAACAGACATACAAAGACTACAGACAACTCAAAGAGCACGGAGAGATGCATGCTTCGTGTAAGCAGGAGAGATAAGATGAGGAACTCGTGGATCAGAAAAATCACAAAAGTGGTTTGGTTGGTTGGTTGATTTTTATGGCGCAAGGGCCATGATTGGCCAAAGAGCGCCAGAGACAAGACAGACAAGCGAACAGTATTAAAAACGTGGTAAAAAGCTTAAAATCTGACTGATCATGTAAAACTGAAAAATGAGAATGATGGAAGGGCTAAAAAGATAATGAAACAACCAGTATTAAAAATATGATACAATGATTAAAATCTAGCTGAGTCAGTAAAATTGAGAAATGAGGATGATGATAAGGATAAAATCTAGATACGTTTAAAATAGTCAATTTGTTTAAAAAATGAAAAAACAGCAACAGTATTGCAGTGGTCATTGAGGAGCCGCTGCAGTGTAGCGGCGTCCTCGGTCAACAAATGAGAATGAAAGAAATGAAAACGTACATCATGAAAACGAACACAGGTACACAAAAGATGAGTAACGGTGATTCCGCAATTGCACGTCTCACACATCGGCGCAGTGTCGCCACACAGCAAAAAGCGGTGAGTGAAACGACAACGCCCAATGCGGAGACGCGCAAGCACCACGTCCTCCCTACGGTTCCGACGATATGTGGATTTCCAAATTTCAAGATTAGGTTTAATACGATGCAGTTTATTTTCCACCTCTTGGTCCCACAGACCTTGCCACGTTCGCTTGATATGGTCGCGAACAAGAAAGCGGAAATCCCGGTGAAATAGTGGCAAGGGTGTGACGACCAAAGAGGAAGCAGATCTAGCAGCTGCATCAGCACACTTGTTACCCGAGATACCAACATGCCCGGGAATCCAACAAAATTGTATCTGGACACCGGCCTCGAGCAAAGAACAAAGAAGCCTTCGTACTGCAAAAAGAAAAGGGTGGTCACAGCAGTCCAATGATGACAATGACTGTACAACACTCAAAGAATCAGTGTACACCGCAGCCCATTGATGAGAGCCCGACTGAACATGAAGCAGTGCAAGATGCACAGCATGCATCTCCGCCGAAAACACCGTGGCCTCAGCTGGGACCGCGCTAATGACACGTCATCTACACAGACAGCTGCGGATCCAACAACTCCATGCATCTTGGAGCCATCAGTGAAAATGGCAGTGTAGTCAGAATTGAGGTCATGGTGCTCAGCGAAGAGCTGCTGGTACACTGATGCAGGGATTGAGGATTTATCGAAAGATGTAAAGCTGGTATCAACCATGACACCAAGTGGGTGCCATGGAGGATCCCCAAAGCCCCTGGTCTCTCCAACAAGTGACAAGTCGAGCCCTACATCACGGGCTACGACCGCCATACGAAGACTGAAAGTTGAAATGCACGAGGGCCGGTTCCCGAATAAACGAGCATGCTGAGGATGAAAAACTGCATCGTATAAAGGATGGTCTGGAAGAGATCTAAGTTTCAGATAGAATTGAATAGACAGCTGCAGACAGCATAATTCAAGCGATGGTTCGTTCGCATCAGCGTAAAGGCTGGGAATTGGAGATGTTCGAAATGCTCCCGAACAAAGACGCAGTGCTTGATGGTGAATAGTGTCCAAAGGCCGGAGAACGGAACGACGAGCAGAGCCATACACGATACAACCATAATCCAGTTTCGACCGTATTAAGGAATGGTAAATACAAATTAAAGACATCCTGTCTGCGCCCCACGAGACTCTCGAAAGGATCTTAAGAATAGATAGAGCCCGCAGACAGGAGATCTTGAGCCGCCGAACGTGCGCATGGAACGTAAGCGCACGGTCGACGGTCAGTCCAAGGAACTTGGTCTCCAGCAAAACTGGTATGGCTGCACGGTCTAAAAACAGCTCTGGGTCAGGATGGAGGCTGCGCCTCCGGCAGAAATGGACACACGCTGTCTTGTCGGGAGAAAGAATGAAACCATTGCTATTCGCCGCTTTAAAGATCTGGTTAATCGCAGACTGCAACTGCCTTTCAATAAAATTTCATACTCGATGACGAGCAGAAAATGTGTAAATCATCAACATAAACAGTAGCCGAAACCGCAGGAGGAAGATTTGTGAAAAGACAATTAATGCGAAGGATGAACAATGTGACAGATAAAATGCAACCTTGAGGAACACCTTGTTCTTGATGGAATGGTGCCGAAAGCGTCGTACTCAGGCGCACCCGGAACACCCGATTGCAAAGGAAATTAACGATGAAAGTCGGAAGATTTCCTCGCAATCCGCATAAGTGGAGGTCACGGATAATACCATGCCGCCACGCTCGATCATAAGCTTTTTCAATATCAAAAAATACAGAAACCAGGTGCTGCCTACGCACGAACGCCTCGCGCACAGATGTCTCAAGGTACAGGAGATGATCGTGAGGTGAACGATGACGGCGAAAGCCGCTTTGTGATGGTGAAAGTACTTGATGATATTCTAAAAATGAATTAACCATGCGTTCAAGAACTTTACACAGACAGCTAGTGAGAGCAATTGGACGATAACTAGAGGGAGACTTGGGATCCTTGCCAGGTTTGGGAAAAGGCAGAACAAAAGCTTTTCGCCAAGATTCCGGGAAACTGTGCTCCGACCAAATACGATTATACAAGATTAAGAGATTCTCGAGAGACGACTGCGATAGATGACGGAGCATGTCATAGTGGATTCCATCGGGACCGACAGATGTAGCGCCGGACCGATGCAGAGCCACCCTGAGTTTAACCATGCTGAAGGGGAGTTATATCCAGTGTCGAGAAAAGGCGCAAAGGAGATTCTCTGGCGTTCCGCAGTGGATTTTATTCTTTGAAAATAAGTAGGATACGCCAGGTCACTCGACACGGAGGCAAATGCCTCCCCCAAACAATCAGCAATCTCCCCGACTCCAGCATATGTGCAGCCGTTACTCTCGAGAATGGAGATCTGGTGAGAGCTGTAGTTACCCCGGATCTTACGAATCTTGTCCCACACACTTTTCGAACTGGCACGTGAAGTGAGAGATGACACATACTGGATCCAAGACTCCCTCTTGCTACGTCGACGCACCAACCGAGCATAGGATTTTGCTCGTTTGAATGTAACGAGATTAGCATCGGTCGGATAACGCCGAAACGTAGACCAGGCCTTATGTTGAGCTCTCCTAGCCGCTGCGCATTCAGGGGTCCACCAAGGCTTTGGACTTCTGGAGAGTGTCGTTGATGTTTTTGGTTTAGAAAGATCAGCTGCCTGAAGAATACAATTTGTGACTTCAAGAACCGCTGCGTCGATTGACTCTTGGGTTACCATTGCAGAAGAGATCAAAGCTGACGGTGTGAAGACCTCCCATCTCGCACGCTCCATCCTCCAACGAGGAGGGCGGGAGGCAGAAGATGGCATGTTCGCATGATGCGAGAGGACAATTGGAAAGTGGTCGCTCCCGTGGAGGTCGTTACACACCGTCCACGACCAGTCAGCAATAATTGATGGTGATCCCAAGGATAAATCGATCGCACTGAAGTACGTGTCAGCACCGGTGTTAAAAAGGCACAAAGAGGCCGAGGACAGAAGAGACTCTATGCGACGACCTCTCGTGCTGATGCTGACACTACCCCACAAATGATGATGGGCATTGAAGTCACCTAGTAGAAGAAAGGGTGAAGGCAGCTGATCAACCAATCTCTCCAGTACAGAGACGCTCACGTTCTCGTCCGGCAGCAGATAGACACTGCAGACAGTAAGAGGTACAGGGACAGATATTCGAACCGCCACGGCCTGCACAGTTGTGGAAACCGCAACGGAAGACACCGGAACACTGTGAGGGACAAGAATAGCGACTCCCCCACAGGCTATATTTCCTGATGCATTATCTGTCCGAAATGCACTGTAGCCTCGAACTGAAAGCAGGTCTGATGGTTTAAGCTTCGTCTCCTGTAGACAAAGGCACACCGGAGAGTAAAATGAAAGCAGATGTTTCACTTCATCAAAGTTCGTCCGAAAACCTCGACAGTTCCACTGAATGATTGAAGCCATGGTTATAAGTGAAATGAAAATGAAAATGATCACACGAAGTCAGGCTCCATCACCTCTGATGGGGGTTCCCCCAGATCTGGAGGCGTGTGACCAGGGGCCAAGATGGAAGCATGCTTTTGTCCCAAGTGTCTTAACGGGAGGCACACGACGTTGAGTCGTTTGCTGAGATTTTGGAGAAGAAATGCTTTTCCTATCCTGAGCTTTGGTTTTTTTGTTAGAAGAAGTGGCCTGAGTTCCCTTGTTGGTGGTGGGATGAGTCTGCTTCGGCAAAGTGGTGGGTGGCGCTTTCAGACCCCTAGCTCGAGACTGGAGTGCCTCCAGTCCGGCTGCGATGATTTCGTTAACATTGTATGTACATCCAGGTGGGATCTGAATGTCGGTCTGAATGGCAACCATAGATTTGGCAACCACCACTGAAGCGTATGATCGCCGATCAGATGTAACAGGAACCACTCTTCTTCTGGCCTCAGGATAGGAAATATTTTCCACCATTTTGATCCTTTGGATTTCCTTTCTCCTCCTTCCACTTGGGACAATCTTTGGCTGATGCTGCGTGTGAACCCTTACAGTTCACATAAAACTCAGCCTCGGCCACACATTCTGACAAAAGATGTTCTGTGGCACCACAGCGTCCACACCTAGGATTGCTCCTGCAAGACTGCTGAGAATGGCCGTACGACTGACACCTAAAACATCTCAACGGGTTAGGGATGTACGGGCGTACTTCTAGGTGGAGATACCCTGCCTTGATGGACGTAGGCAGGGAAGGACTATCAAAAGTTAAAATGATGTTCCGGGATGGGACGGACTGCCCATTCCGCCTGAAGAGAATACACCGCACACCCGTAACGTGTTGACTTCTCAGTTCTTCAAGTAATTCTTCTTCAGCACACTCAACAAGGTCCTGAAAGGAGACAAAACCTCGAGACGAATTTAGGTATCCATGGGGTGTTATTTTGACCGGAGTCTCAAGCAGCGTGGTGGTGTTAAGAAGTGTGGAACTGTAGGCCACAGTGGACATTTCTACCAGAAGATCTCCAGATTGGAGCTTCTTTACGCTCTTAGGAGAGCTTGCAATGGATTGAAAAGCTTTATTTATCCAAAATGGACTTTTGGCACTCAAAGGCTTTTAAGGGTCCAATGAGTGCACAAAAAAGAATCGAGCATTTGAACAATCAGGAACATGTTTTTTTGCAGAAGGGGATGAGCCTTCCTCCATACCTCTTTTGCTTTTTGGTTCTTGGGAAATTTTGTTTTCATCCATGACAAAATTTTGATAATTCGTCCGCCGACTTCCCCACCCACAACGAGCCCAACGAGGGAGAGCCGGAGGTCCGCAAGCACAAGTGTACGCAGGACACGACTCTAGGGATAGCAAGCGGATATAGCAAGTTGATAGGGCAGACATGCGTTCGGCGTGCACCCAGACTTTCCCATGCCTGGGGAACACCCCTTTGGCATGCCCACCCTATCCCCAGACTCACCCTGTCGTACGAGACGACAAGCCGTTAGAGGTCTGGGCTCCACTCGGCCACAGACCTCATTGACTAGGAGTGGGTTAGTTCCCAGCCGCCCGTTTAGGGTGAAGCAGGGGGCAAAGAGGAGTGTTGGCAACTGGCGACAACAACACCCAGGCCACCAGAAACCTCAGCCTCCAGCATCCCCTTTTCCACCTTACGGGTCACCGCACATGGCAAACGTGCAGGTAGGTCCAGCTAACCAGCTCGGAAAAACAAAGAAAGGAACAGGAAATGGAGAAGACAGGAAAGAAAACAAGAAACTAAAATCCTGAGCTGGCGCATAATCACAACCTCAGCAACCTACAACTGAGGTGGGAGCGTGTCAAGTGAAAAAACAAAAAACATAAAAAATGTAAAAATTCACATGTATTACATGTCGGCTCGGGCCGTGGGGACCCCATCCCCAGCAGCTGGATGAACAGCTGTACCTTCGGTTATATAATCGTTCAAGACGAAATGAAAAATTGATCCATCACAAGGTCAGCTCGGGCCGTGGGGGCGCCGCTCCCCAAATAACTGGAAAACCAGTTATCCCCGTGCGGGTGACAAGAGTGGAAGACATCATGATCAGAGTAAAATCCCTGAAATGGCAATGTGCTGGACATATTGCCAGAAGGACAGACCATTAATGGACAGCTGAAATTTTAGACTGGATTCCAAGGGACAGGAAAAGACCCAGAAGAAGACCACATGTGAGATGGGTGGATGAAATTCGAAAGTATGTGGGAGTAACATGGAGGAGACTGGCACAAGACAGACTGTTGTGGAAGAAGCTTGGAGAGACCTTTGTCCAGCAGTGGATTGGTAATGGTTGACAAATGCAATAGAGATGCAACGGATGTGAATTTGATAACCGGGTTAAATTCAGGTCGGATACTTGTCCTGAATTTAAATTGATTATCGGACCATCTGGCTGACAGTATATTTTTCTTTTAGAAATCCTCCTAGAAAAATTAATAAGCAAATAAGTTCTTCAAAATCATTGATTTCAGAAGTAATTCCTATGGTTGCAACATTAAAAAGATATTTGTCAAAATCTTGTGAAGTATTTGGTGTTGGAACAATGGACACATTATAAGAAAAACATAAATAAACTTCTATTGAGAAATGGCTTCCTAGTTTAATTGAATTAATAATCTAAAAGCAATTTATGGGAATTTACTAGGAAATTTTTTTTCATTTATAGCAAATTCTGGAGAAAACTCTTCTCCTTCTTCAGGCTCTTGTTGTTGTCACTTTTTGCTTGTCACTATCATGGTTACGGTTTACCTTTACGGTTACGGTTAACCTTGACGGTTTAGGTTATTTTCTGCCAAATCCTGCCAGATGTTAGGCAGGGGAAAATCCCTTGCAGTCATTGATGATGGAATTTTGATTTTTTCTCAATCTCTATTCCTTCTTTCAGTTTTCTTTTTTGAAATTGCTTTGGAAACTGATTACTTTAAGGGAATTCCAATCCATGCTGTGCCCAGTTTCTCTAACATGCCTATCTAATCCAGTCTTGTTGGAGCAATTTTTTATAGCTGCTTTATGCTCAGCTATATTTTCTAGTCTGCGACCTGTTTCACCTATGTAAGATAGTCCACAACTACAATTTACTTCATAAACTACTCCTTGCATTTTTAAAATATCTTCTTCTCTTTGAACTATTTTAGGGAAAAATTTTTAACTTTGTTCTCTAAACTTGGAGCTAGCCTAATATTGTATTTTTTACTAATTCTCTTTAAAGCCTCAAATAAACCTTTGTGATAAGAAATTTTTCTAGTGAATTTTACTTCTTGCTTTTTGTGGGTTCTTCGTACCATTAAAATTCAGAAGCTTTCAATTTCTTCTTTAGGATAGTTATTTTCTGCAAGTATGACTTTAAGCTCTTCTTTATGTGCTTCTTTTTTATCTGCAGTAGAAACTATTTTATTAATTTTTTCTAAAAACTGACTTGCTACATTTTTCTTAATAGAAACTGGATGATACGAATTGAAATCCAGTAGTCTTTTAGTATTCATTGGTTTTTATACCAACTAGTGAGGAATTTTTCATCTTCATAATAGATAGTAATATCTAAGAAGTTTATTCTTTCTTTTTGAAGTTCAATAGTGAACTTAAGGGAATCATCTAATTCATTGAATGAGTCTAGAATCTTTCTGGAACAATTTCTGAGCTATCTATTATAAATAAGATGTCATCCATGTACCTGCTATATAAGCAGAAGTATGTGGGTTGTACTAGTATCTTTTCTTCTAGTTTTCCACATAATAGTTAGCTAAGAGTGGGGAGAGTGGGGAGCCCATAGCTAGCCTCGATTTTTGAATGAAAAAAGTTTTCCCAAATTGAAAGTAGTTGTTCTGCAAAGAGAAAGTAAGCATTTCAAAATGCTTACTTTTTACAGTTTTTCACAACAAGGAAAAAAACATATTAGTAGGAATTTTTGAAATGCTTACTTTCTCTTTGCAGAACAACTACTTTCAATTTGGGAAAACTTTTTCATTCAAAAATCGGGGCTAGCTATGGGCTCCCCACTCTCCCCACTCTTAGCTAACTATTATGTGGGAAAACTAGAAGAAAAGATACTAGTACAACCCACATACTTCTGCTTATATAGCAGGTACATGGATGACATCTTATTTATAATAGATAGCTCAGAAATTGTTCCAGAAAGAATTCTAGACTCATTCAATGAATTAGATGATTCCCTTAAGTTCACTATTGAACTTCAAAAAGAAAGAAGAATAAACTTCTTAGATATTACTATCTATTATGAAGATGAAAATTCCTCACTAGTTGGTATAAAAAACCAATGAATACTAAAAGACTACTGGATTTCAATTCGTATCATCCAGTTTCTATTAAGAAAAATGTAGCAAGTCAGTTTTTAGAAAAATTAATAAAATAGTTTCTACTGCAGATAAAAAAGAAGCACATAAAGAAGAGCTTAAAGTCATACTTGCAGAAAATAACTATCCTAAAGAAGAAATTGAGAAGCTTCTGAATTTTAATGGTACTAAGAACCCACAAAAGCAAGAAGTAAAATTCACTAGAAAATTTCTTATCACAAAGGTTTATTTGAGGCTTTAAAGAGAATTGGTAAAAATACAATATTAGGCTAGCTCCAAGTTTAGAGAACAAAGTTAAAAAATTTTTCCCTAAAATAGTTCAAAGAGAAGAAGATATTTTAAAAATGCAAGGAGTAGTTTATGAAGCAAATTGGTAGTTGTGGACTATCTTACATAGGTGAAACAGGTCGCAGACTAGAAACTCGTATAGCTGAGCATAAAGCAGCTATAAAAAATTGCTCCAACAAGACTGGATTAGATAGGCATGTTAGAGAAACTGGGCACAGCATGGATTGAATTCCCTTAAAGTAATCAGTTTCCAAAGCAATTTCCAAAAGAAAAACTGAAAGAAGGAATAGAGATTGAGAAAAATCAAAATTCCATCATCAATGACTGCAAAGGATTTTCCCTGCCTAACATCTGGCAGGATTTGGTGAAAAAATAACCTAAACCGTCAAGGTTAACCGTAACCAGAAAGGTAAAACCGTAACCATGATAGTGACAAGCAAAAGTGACAACAACAAGAGAGCCTGAAGAAGGAGAAGAGTTTTCTCCGAAAATTTGCTATAAATGAAAAAAAATTTCCTAGTAAATTCCCATAAGTTGCTTTAGATTATTAACATAAATAAACGTTTTTCAATGATACAGCTAGATGAACATTTTTCAACGGCAACAATTTTAGTCTCAATGCTCAAAGTCCATTTTTTTATGTATATCAGGGCTATGATGAAATGATTAAATCTTCTTTATTATTAATAATGAAGAAAGAAATTCAAGCTTTGAATTGTCGCAAAGAAAACAAAGAGTCACTCCTAACAGAATCAGAATGTCAAAGTAATGGAAATTCTAACTGTGCAAAGAATCATAAATCTTTTTGGGATTGTTTCAGTGAAATAACTGACACTGTTACTTCTAACATATCAAAAGTGCAACAAGATGACGAGTCAGCTTACTTTGAAGAGTTGAGAAACTATCTTTTACAACCAGTTACTGAAAGAAAAATGTCACCATATGACTGGTGGAAAATGAATGTGATAAGTTTCCTAATTTATCACAATTAATAGAAAAGTATCTTTCCCCAATATCAAGCAGCATATACAGTAAGAGACTGTTTTCTGAAGCAGGAGTAATTTATGAAAAGAGGAGAAATAGAATTCTTCCCCCTCTCCCCTCCGAAAAACTACTGTGTTTGCATTACAATTTGAGAATCTAAAAAAGTGAAACAAACACTTACCGTATATACTCGTGTATAAGTCGAGAAATTTAGGACAAAATGAGAGCTTCAAAGTAATGGGGTCGACTTATACGCGGGGTCTAAAAAAATCTAAGTCCAAAAGTTCTTCCCGTGAGGCAAAAGGCAATCCATCCCAAAAGAAATAAAAATGCCGATGTGGTATTAATTACGAAATTGCAACCCTCCGAAAGAAAAAAAAGAAAGAAAGAAAGAAAGAAAGAAAAAACACTGATGTGGTAGAATTACGAAATCGCGACCCTCTGAATTTCTCTGCGCTTTGAAAAGTCTCCTCTCTCCTGGCTTTGCGTATCCACAGCCGCGCATAGAAACCTCCGCCCTTACGACTACCAGTTGATTGCGCTGACCTTCGACGTAACAGAGCCATGCGACAGCCAGTGTTAGGTGTTGCTTGTTCTTAATCACACGTGTCTCGCTTCTCCTATTATGGGTGACACGGATTGTGTAAAGAAACGGATGCCCTATTACGCAGGATTCAAGTTGAAAGTGGTTTCTTTTGCAGAAAATACTAACAACTGTGCTGCTTCACGTCAATTTGGCATTAACGAAAAACTGATTCGAGGTTGGAGTAAAAAAAAAATGGACTTGGTGAAAATCCCAAAATCGCAAAAGGCGCTGCGCCGTGGAACGACATCTTTCCCAGAGCTGGAAAGTGTCTTGAATGATTGGATTGTGGGCTGCAGACAAAATGGTTACATTGTAACGCGAACTGGTATACGTTTGCGAGCAATGAAGCTCGCGAAAGATGAAAAGTTTGCAGCCGTAAATAACACTTTTCGTGCCTCACCAGGTTGGTGCACAAGGTTCATGAACTGCTATGGGTTGTGTCTACGCCAGCGCACCAAAATTGCACAAAAGTTACCTCGTGACCTCGAAGCAAAGATAATGGAATTTCAAAAGTATGTAATTCAAAAGAGAAAAGAGACTGCTTTTGAACTTTCACAAATAGGGAACATGGATGAAACCGCCATGTGTTTCGAAAAAAACGGTGAACCAAAAGGGCGAAAAAAATATCTTGATCAAAAGGACTGGCCACGAAAAATCCAATTTCACGGTTGTTCTTTCCTGTTTGGCCGACGGCAGTAAGCTACCTCCGGTAATTATTTTCAAACGCAAAACTCTGCCGAAAAACGTTGTCTTTCCGTCTGGTGTGCTCGTTCGTGCCCATGTAAAAGGACGGATGAACGAATCTGGAACAACTGACTGGTTAAAGAATGTGTGGAACAAAAGGCCAGGTGCACTTTTGAGGAAACCTTCTCTTTTGGTGTGGGATATGTTTGTTGCACACCGTTGTGCAGAAGTGAAAAAAACTGCAGGAAATTCAAAAACAACTCTTGCTGTCATCCCGGGTGGGTTGACATCTGTTCTTCAACCACTAGATGTCTGCCTTAATAAGCCCTTCAAGGACAATGTGCGGAGGTATTGGGCAGATTGGATAAGTTCCGATTTGCTGACTGAAACCAAGGGCGGAAATCTAAGGATGCCGGATATCATTTTGATTGCACGATGGGTCAAGGATGCTAGGTATGAGATACCTGCGGAAATGGTCGTGAAATCATTCAAGAAATGTTGCATTAGTAACAAACTTGATGGCACAGAGGATGATGAGATTTTTATGAGTGATGATGAGTGATTCTGATGACACAGGCATAGATGGGAATACTGATGTTTATGATGACCGATGACGGAGAAAGACTTTTTTAACTGTTTGGCGAGTCTGACTCGGAATCAGATTTTGAAGGGTTCCGATGAAGTTTTTGGGTATGCAAATTAAATTTAGTATTATATATACAATTTTTTCGTTTTCAAATGTTTTTGAATAAATTCATTGACATTTTTTTCTCATTCCGGGATCAACTTATACGCGAGTTTCCGATTTCTTACGATTTTTTTCCTCTAAAAGTGTGGGGGGGGGGGTCGACGTCGACTTATACACGAGTACATACGGTATTTTTTTAAAAATTTACTGTTATAAAAAATTTTGTTACATGTTTGACAAGACATTTTTTTCTGAATGTTTAATTAATAATTTAAAAAATGCTGTTGATGGGAAATTTATTTAATTGTAAATCTTAAGTTAAATTAATATTCATCTGCAAAGATGTTGAATGTAAAGGAGAGATTTTGGATATTAAGATTTAGTTTAAGAAACAATGATAGAAATTGAGAAACCTGAAAATTTTAATATTACTATTAATTAATTATTGAGTTATTAAAAATACTCTGCATTTTCTGTATATTATTTAGGCCTATATGACCGGATATCCGGCTACTGCCAAATATATGGCTTATTAGCCGGACACCGGGTGTTTACCAGATATCCGTTCATCACTAATATACAACAGCATATAAGCTAGTGTCTTGATAATACATACAATGTGAGAAACAGTATTTGCAAGATGATCTATTATTCATATATATTAAAATTTCATAATGATGAAAGCACAGCCTCTCTAAATGCGATCAACAGTCAAGACAAGTAAATGCTTAGCCAAAACTTAAAACTTTCAAACTATACTATTTTGAAGTGTGAAGACAGTCTGTTGTTATAATTAAAACTGTCTCAAACTAGGAAGTTACAATAGTTGAAGTAGTGTCTGGGAATATTCCCTACATACATATTTTTCTTAAGGGCAGAACTATGCTGAAACATATCAGGGCTTTGATATGTACGTATTTCTCGACTTATCAAGATGAAAGATGAAAAAACATGTTTTATTTATGTTATGCTTGTTTAGTTAAATACATTCAAATAATGGTTCAACTGTTGAAACTTTTTCATGTTATAGTTCTTTTGTGTGAAATGCAATTTCTCAGTTGGTGTCTTTGGTGATTGCATTTTCTCATGCGAAGAATTTTTTGAGTAATCCACACTTACGTTTTTCAAGGTATTTAGCATTTTTATATTTCCTTTGATCCTAGGCCATGGCATCTTGTACATCTTAATCCAAGGTAGTTCAACGTTGTTATAGTTTTTAATCTCTTTTGTCAAGTTCTTAAAGTTTTTCATGGTTCTGTTAGCCTTTCACAACAATTTTTTAAATTTTCATAATCTGTTTAGTCTTTCAACATAGCATTAAAAAGTATTTCATAACTTTTTTGTCTTCATGTACCACTCGTATTTCAACTAAAATATATCCTGGTCAAGTAGTAGTCTTGAAAATTCCTCCAATACATTCATTTGTCTTTTCAATTTCGGGACCCATGAAAAAAATGTGCCAGCTAATTTCTTAAAAGTCTAAACTCAAGAGCCTGATGAGAACAAACATAACAAATGATTCGAACATTTACAACTGAGAGACCATTTGAAACTAAGAGACCACATTGAGCACTTGCAACTGAGAGGTACATAAAAAGTTTTTCTTGAATTACATTTGATTACCTAGATATTTGTTCACAGTAAATACTAATAACTTCCAACTGAGAAATTGCATTTCACATAAAAGAACTATAACATGTAAAAAGTTCCAATAGTTGTGAATGGATTTAACTAAACAAGCATATCAGGTAGGGTGGGCTGAAAAAAACTTTTTTTTTAACTTGCATACCGCCTAGTGCGGAAAAATTGCCACTTGGGTCAACAAGAATAACAAAATAAATTTTTTTGAGATCGACCAATATCTCACGCCTACGCACGACACACTAAGTTCACGTTTTTCCGACCACTTTGGGCCATAAGCAAAAACGGATGGAATTTTTTTGTAATTGAAATCGAGTAACCCCTAATGCGGAAAAGTGCCTTTTAGTATTCCCAATAACAGTGAAAAAAAAGTTTTGAAGTTGATCAATATGCTGTGTCTCCACACTGCATGCGAAGTTCACCATTTTCTTCCCAGATTTGGCCCGTGAGCCTAGGCTAGGTAAAGGCATCCTGGCGTGTAGTACATCGGAAAACTCCATAGGAAATTGCACTGTTCTGAGTGCACCATTAGTGAGCATGTGTAGTACACTCAGTTTGCTTTGCAATGTATAGCATGTAGCTCTTCGCTTGCTTCGAGTGTCACATATGGAAACAACCCAGAACTCACCACGAGGAGGTGGCTACACTTCGAGTTCCGCCCACCCTCCCTTCAGCTCAGAATTTTATTTCTACATGGTATATCTTGTTTGGTAATCCACTTTACTCGAAAAATTTGGCATTAATTGCCGTGATGCAGTTGTTGCTCTTATGAACGAATCTCTAGCTTCAAATCCACACACTGAGGCAGCTGCTTCGGTCACCCGTTTCATGCAACATTCCACAGCTTGCGTGTGGCAGGGAAACTTGGTTATTTTTTCACCAGCTGTGGTAGAAGTTGCGATTAGTTGATCTAAACCTTCGTCTGAGATGTGTTTTGTCAGAGGGGGTGGGGGTGTTCAGTAAGACGCGTTTTAGTCCAATCGATCATCTCATAATATTCATTAGCATCCAAATTTAATTGTGGCACTTCGAATTCTCTTATGACATCATTCACTCATTGCTGTCTAGCTTTCATTAATATTCTCCATCAGAGAGCTTTAAAGTGGGTGCGTTCGTATGCAGTCATACTTAGCAATATGTTCTCTGGGTTACTGAAGAACGCGTTTCTCTTGATCACTGCATCAAGGATAACTTTGCACTTCAAATCCATGAAGCGGGGAATATACCTTCATTATGTAGTTGGCAACACAGATAAAAGTTTGCAATGGGTTTTGAGTGGCGACATAGAGGCTCATGACTCTGTCAGCTGTCATCAGCCACTGCGAATGTGACAGTGGTCCTAGATTTCTTCAAGAAAGGCTGACATCATAGTCTCCCTGTAATATGGTGCAACAGATTTCCAGTAAATATTGCTGGTCGGTACTTATTTCACTTGTATCCTGCAATTCTTTCATGTATTCTGTTCATTCTACATGAATAGCTGCAAAGTCAACTACTGGGAGGTTTTCACAGCCGCCGAGAGCTGCCCCAATCTCTCCAGAATGAGTTGTAGGACCTGTTGATTTACCATCGAGTTCATAAAGCAAATGGCAAAATAAGAGCTCATTGAAATGGAACCAGCACACCAGCCATTGCAAAGAACGTTGCAACTGAAGTTCCAGTTGACCAGTGGCGGCTTGTGGCAACTGAAACAGGTGGGGCCAGTAGCCGAAGTCAAACAATGAAATAAAAAAAAATGTCATTATTAGGCCAACTATTCAGATCCCCACCCCACCCCCAAGATTCCTTTATTCTGCCCTTGTTTACCACCTTGACTCACAATAATGCCCAAATAAGGTAGGAATGTGTCAACTATTGTATTGCACACACAAAAAATTTCCTCAGAATAAAATGCATAACTCTTAACAGAAAAATGTTAAAATTCATTAAATAAAATGCTTACCTTAAAACATATGAGCATTAATTTATGTTAGTTGTGCTTTGTGTTTCTTCAGATTTCTCAATTGAGTAATAATCACAGGATTCACAGGATGAAAAAATGTAGTGAAAAAATAATAACTCCAAATATATGCAGGGAGGGAATGTTTCATGAATTTCGTCCCATATAGAATGAGTACCATACTACCATTTGCATTATTTGAAAAGTTTAACCTTTTTTTAAAAGAACTTGTGAAACCTAAAAACATATATGTACTCATGTGCAAATTATAATTACAGGTTTTCTCATTTATTTATTTATTTTTAACATAGAAAATCATCTTAGTTAAAACTGAAATTAGTTCTGCAAAGCGTTTGCTAACTTCATACTCTTGGAAACTCAAATTCTTGGGCTGATAAGCACAGTTTTTTTTTTTTAAGTGAAGCTTTTCGACTCAAATTCTTGGACTGATGACCACTGTGTTTTTTTAAGTGAAGCTCAAACTAAACATTCTTGGGGTGATAAGCACTGAGTTTTTTAAAACAAAGCTTTTCTTCCAGATTTAAAGTAAAGAATGGAGATTTTAACAAAATATCCACTCCATTCATTGTACTCGACAAGCAAATAAGTCACGACACGAAGGAACAACACATCACGGAAAGAGACACACACAGAAAAAACAACTAACTGAACTTTGCTACGACATTTAAAACCCTCCCGCCACCTTTGAGCTTGGTCGGGGTAAGCTTCTCTGTCAACCCACAGTGTTAAGGAAATGGCCAATCAAATGTGTGGGGCCAGATCACAGCGTTTTTTGCACACGCGGTTAAGACAGTGTTGTATGTAGGTCTTCATACTGAATGAGACGGGGAGGAAATCGTCTCCTCTTCGCTTGCGTAGTGATGCTACTGGGGCCTGTTGGAGCTGGCCCCAATGACCTCACACTCTGAACGTGATCTCTTTCCACAGGTAATAGTTTTTCGTTTTTGAAGGAAACTTTTCCCTTAGGTAATGGTTTTTGAAGGGTAAGGTTTATCACCATGTAGTTAAGAGAAAAAATAAGAATCAGGGAAGAATTTTTTTTTTTTTTTCTAGAAATAGAAATTTTTAGGTAGGTGGGACCCTTTGGCCTCTAATGACGAACCACCCCTGCAGTTGACGTCTATCACCGTTTTTTCTGCCGGTATTTATAACAGTTCCATTGCATCCTAAAGCAATGAGAAAACTTGAGTCATTGCCATTAACTTCTAAAATATTTGGATGCTCTTTACGATGCTTCTGCTATGACCAGAAGTGGGGGTCACATGGCTGAGGTACTTCGATCCAGGCTCTTCCAAAAGAGTAATGTGCTCTTCTTTCTTCTTGGAACGGTAATATTTATCATCTTTCTTTTCTAGGAACAGAGTTGAGTCATTCCTTCAATCAAAATAGAGTCTGCAAACAACTTTTCTGTCTGTCTGGGCCTTTCCCTTTACATCCTTATATAGCATAATTTTTTCATGGATAATTTTGTTTTTATCAATAACCTTTTGGAGACTATTGACTGTAATGATGCCCAGTAGAGATTCGTTCATAAGAGCAACAATTGCATCACAGCAATTAATGCCACATTTTCCCAGTAAAGCGGATTACCGAACAAGATACACCACGTAGAAATAAAATTCTGAGCTGGAGGGAGGGTGGGCGGAACTCGAAGCGTAGCCCCTTCCTCATGGTGAGTTTTGGGTTGTTTCCATATGTGACATTGGAAGCAAGCGAAGAGCTACACGCTACACATTGCAAAGCAAACTGAGTGTACTACACATGGACACGCATGGTGCACTCACAACAGCGCAATTTCCTACGGAGTTTTCCGATGTACTACACACCAGGATGCCTTTATCTAGCCTAGGCCCACGGGCCAAATGTGGGAAAAAAATGGTGAACTTCATGTGCAGTGCGGAGACATAGCATATTGATGAACTTCAAAGCTTTTTTTTTCACTGTCATTGGGAACACTAAAGGACACTTTTCCACACTAGCGGTTACTCAATTTCAATTACAAAAAATTCCATCCATTTTTGCTTACGGCCTAATGCGGTCGGAAAAACGCGAACTTAGTGTGTCGTGCGGATGCGTAAGATACTGGTCGATTTCAAAAAAAAATTATTTTGTTATTCTTGTTGACCCAAATGGCAACTTTTCCGCACTAGGCAATATGCAAATTAAAAAAAAAAGTTTTATTTGGCCCATCCTAATATCAGGGCTTGAAAAATACCATGACCTGCCTGGAACATGTAAATCATTCGCCCGGGCAGGTAAAAAAAAAATCTGGCTGCCCGGATTGGGCCACTAAGTTTAAAAATAAAAAAGTTTGGAATAGAATTTCCGACTACAAGAAAAAAGACAGTCGTCAGATGTCATGCTATAGGTCCAGAAATACGAACCATATGTAGTTTTGCTCTAAATGTTGTTCATAGTCAGCAACAGGATGAATGCCTCTGATGGAACTAGCCTCCTGCGTTTAAGTGACAAAGTGTGAAAATTTTGATGAAAGGAACATGGCAGAATAACTTAATTTCGGAAATACCAATTTCATCATCTCAAAACTTGAGATACACGGATTTGTGCATCATTTTGAATATAAACCATAAAACGGAAATGCAAAACATGTAAAAACATCATATTTTTTAACTTCAAAGGAAAAGAAAAAATGAAGGTTCTGATTTGTTGTCTTAAAAAGAGAAATTTTCCTGTTTCTTGGGCAACTTTTCTTACTTGGGCAAGTAAAATAATTTCTGCACAACATGTGACTTTTCAGATATTTTTCAGCATTTCTTCTTTACCAGATCTTTTACTTAAGTAAAAAGAAAGAGAAAGATTTAAAAAACAAAACAAAAATGATGCTTAGAGTTCAGGTTGAGCTGACAAAAAGAACTTCTTACATATAATTTTACATATATTTAACTTCAGAATTTAGCAGGATAGAAAGGATTACATTTAAATGTGGAAAACACTTCAAGCATGAATTTGAGTAGAATTTATAATGCAACTATTTTCTAGCTTGTAATTTTTAACATTTGATTTCTAGAACACAAGAGAAAAGAAAAGCTGTACTTACCTGTAGAGACACTTTCAGTATGTACCCAGGTTGTACTAAAGCTGTAGGGCAATACATTTTTGCATACATTCTCTCCAATTCTTGATTTCAAAAATTAAAGATAAAACAAACTGATACTTACAGATGAGCAAACACCAAGTCACCTGAAGGGAATTATTTGGTAAATCTTAGTCAGTTTAGTAAATGAAATGCATGCATACTAACACATCTATAACTTACTGCTGATTTTTAAATTCCAAGTTCACCAATCTCCTCATGCCACTGCTTAACTGAGGTGGAAAGACTTGTCTGATAAGTATATTGGTTTGTCTTTAGCATTTTTTTTTTAATGCAATTTTAAGCTTATTGCAATTAAGTCAGTTTTGAGGCCTAATTTTTCATTACAATAATTAGAGAAAATATTCTGCCACTTATGGTAGAATATGCAGAACAATTTTTGGGGGGTATTCTATAGGGATTTACTACATCAAGTGTGATGCATGCACACTACATTGCTCATACTTACCACTGATTTTTAACCTCCGAGTTTGCTAAACCCTTAAATCTCACAACCGTTCACTTACATGCAGAAGGATGTTCATTCCCAATTAAAGTTTTAACTTCTAAAATAAAAATGGATACTTACAGGGAAATGAAAGCGCTTACCTGTTCATCCAAATCAGACAAATGCAATCAAGCAAAACTTTTCAAATTCTACCTTGCAGGGCATAACTGGGCACACTTGTAATAAATGGGGAAAAAATATTAATCTGGGTCCTATTAATGCAGGCAAGTAAAGCTTTTAATATACAGTGAAACTTCGATTATACGTTTCTCCAAGGGATGGTCTTAAAAATGTATAAATGAAATTTCAAAAATACTATTGTAAAATTTATGCTTTAGATTTCCTTAATAATGATTTATTTAAAGTTAAAAATTGGTGGTGAAAGAAAAAAAATCATTTTATAAATTATAATATATTTTATATTGAAAAAAATCCTAAAGCCTATGAAAATCAAACTTCTCTTTTGATGACTATATAATATATAAAGTTGAATGCTTTTCAGCTATGTGAATCTAGTTTTCAATTTAAAACCACCAAATTTGGTATACTATTTCATGGTACTCTAACTTGGACCATAGATGGTTTTTGGAAGGGGTCAGAACCCGGGGTCAAGGGGCACCCACCCATACAAATTTTTATAAAAAGTTTAATTTTTTATTTTGAATTCAAATTTAATACTTTTTGTTGTGACCAGTGCAAGAATTGATTTTTTGTGATAAGTGCAAGAACTGATTTTTTGTGACAAGTGCAAGAAATGCAACACAATTCAGCATTGGAACTAAAGGTAAGTAAACAACAAAAATCAAACGGGGAAAACTAAAAATACTGTGAGCCTACTCTACAGAGAAAATTCAAATTCAACGAAGAAATGAAATACAGTATTAGGTACGGTTCATGTCATAAAAAATTAATCATTTTCATTTGATTTGTACAAAATTTAAATAGTGAATTATCACCAAATTCTCCCAAGCAACACTGGGCAATTCAGCTAGTCTGTCTATAAAACTCCTGATTCTAAATTAAGTGAAATCCTCACAACTAAGAATCCAAGACAAGAGCTTCATAATGAAACTAACAAATTAAGAGCTTTTCTCTTTTGCAGATCCTGAGTGCATCTACTTGAAAACAGAATGTTGAATAATAATGTCACATTTAGGATTATTTTTCACTGTCATGAAGTTACATCACAGAGATTTATCAGTTTTATAAAGTGCATATATGTGAGTCACAAAATGCAGAACCTATTTTTCATCCAAACTGAAAGTAAACAACGCACCCTTCTGTGGTGGGTTCAAGGTTCAACTTTGGCACCACCATGAAGGAACACAACATCGCTGTCTCTCAAAGTTTTTTTTTTTTTTTGATTGGAGGTTTAGCGACCACCGTGAGCAACTCAATGGGCTATAGGCAGTCGCCTGTCCCTAATTTAGGGTCACTGGTTCCAGGGAAGGGAGAGAGCCAGTGCCGTAAGACAAACACAACATCCATGCCGCACCGGGATTCGAACCCGGACCCCTTACGGACGAATAATCAGAGGCCATTGCTTAGACCACTGCGCCACCGGGGCGGGTCTCTCAAAAGTTGTAACATACTGGGTTATGTACATAAAAGATTCGAAGAACTGTGTATTTTTTATAATCTGAAATTCAAATTTTAATGTACATTTGAAAAAAGCGTATACATGAATTTCATATAATCGAATTAAAAAGCGGTAAAAACTACAGTAAAGTATCAGGACTAATTACATGTAAAAGTAACAAAACGTATAACCGAGTTCCACTACATATTTACACTTCATATGGCAAACCACATTTACCAGAATTTTCTGAAAAAAGGGAGAAAAAGAACTTACCTTATGTAGCTGAAATTATTTATATTATATAAACTTTACCCAGGAGGGCAATTGTTAGCCCCTTGAAGATATGACTGAAACTCCCACCATTCATACAGGGAAAGGGACTATCTGATGCGCTAATGTACTACTGATTAGTTGCTGCACATCAGAAGCAATTAGCATTTTCTTTATTGGTTTAACAACCACCGTGAGCAACTCAATGGGCTATAAGCAGTTGCCCATCCCTTATTTAGGGCCGCTGGTTCCAGGAGAGGGTTAACGACCACCCTGAGCAACTCAATGCACTATAAGCAGCTGCCCGTCCCTTGTTTAGGGTCGCTGGTTCCAGGAGAGGGAGAGAGTCAGTGCCATAAGACAAACACAATATCCATGCTTCACTGGGATATGAACCTAGACACATCTCAGAAGAGTGGTCATAAGTATGCGTTTAGACCACTGCGCCACTGGCAAATTAGCAAATCCACGATTGGAAAATATACCCTTATTTTTGCCTACCTAAGAAAATGCAGAAAAAAAAACAGGACTTTGCGCTTTTCTGTTAATATCCAAACCGTTGATATGGAAATGAAAAAATAATACTTACATATTGAAAACACACCAACCATATATACTACCAAGGACTTTCTTGACTATAACTGAAATTTTATTTTAAAAAAAGAAAGAGCATGCAGTTGTGGATAATGTTTAAGGAAAAATTACAATATTCCTGTTACCGAGAAACGAGCAAAACACTTTGTACTAAACTTTCGCGCTTGCTCACAAAATAATTATGAATCAGTCACTTTCTTCCTTATCATCTTCTATCTGAAACCTTTGGTGCCATTTCAGTCGTTCTCTATAAAACTGTATAACAGTTTGAGGGCACTTTTGTTGGCGATCCGGGATGGCACAAGGTCGGATACGGGACTTCCTTGCCATTTTATTAAGAACATCAACTCACCGTCTTCATCCACTTTCGTACCGTGGATACACTTTGGTTCTAATCCACGATCGAAGCCTCTAGGCTGATCATCATCGGAATCTACTTTTTTCTTTTTTTCAGTACACCTTCAGTATTCTCTGCGGAACCGGCTTTTCTTTTCTTTTCGGAATCACCTTTATCTTCACCTTTCGCTTGGCGGTTTTCTTCGAACTGTCTGATTAGTTCAGGGCAATCAAGATGTTCCCTTGGTTCCCAAGTATTTTGGGATTCCGGAAAACCTTGCCACTTGAGGAAGTACTCAACTTTGGTACCTCTGAAACGTTTATCTAAAATTTTTTCCACAATGTATTCCTCATGCTCTGATTCATGTTCTGAATCTTTATTGTCCTTCGTTTTGCTGAGACTCATATCACAGATACGACAACTTAATTCACACTGTCACGCCTGTGAAAAACGATAATTAGCTGAATAACGTAAAACGTTAATTCCAAAATTCGATTTCAGTCAAGACACAGTTTTAAAGCAAATCGGATTTTCAGTGGCGGTGAATTTCGTAATCAGTACAACGTTGTGAAAAGTAGCGACTTCAGCGCCCTCAATATTTATTAAACGAATGTTAAATTTCCCCAAGTTATCTTCCATAAATTACACATTAATATTTTCCTGATTACAATACTTTTAAGCTAAGCTTAATGTTCGCAAACATTTTCAGCGTGTAACTTTAATAATATTTTTTTTCACATTATTTGCATTATAAGTGGAAAGAGTAAACGACAAAATCGGTTCAGTAGTTCCAAACAGATCTCGTAAACGAAATCATTCGCCGTTCGCTTCGGTCCTAGACAACACAAGGCTGAACCATGGAGCTTGTATTCAAGCAGGTTATAACTATAGCCTACTGGCTTGTATTAGGTGGAGACAAAGACCGGTGGAGACACCACTGGCTCTGCCGCCATAAGTCACAGCTAATCTGTGGCATGACGTCATAAGCAGGCAGAACCAAACTATCTGTTCTTGTTTTTTTTTGTAGGTTTAACGACCACCGTGAGCATCTCACTGGACTATAAGCAGTCGTCCGTCCCTAATTTAGGGTTACTGGCTCCACGGAAGGAAGAGAGCCAGTGCCGTAAGACAAACACAATATCCATGCCTCAACGGGATTCGAACCCGGACCCCGTTCGGACGAATGATCAGAGGCCATCGCTTAGACCACTGCGCCACCGGGGCGGCCGACATTAAATACACTGCGTGCGGTGTATCCAGGATACGAATGTTTCTGGGGTATGCTCCCTCTCTGGTTGAAAAGATGCTGTGAGTGTGCCACATTCGATCGTGTTGTGCAACTCGCAATATAAAATATGGATTACACTAAATTCCATAGGTATGTAAAAGACACGAAACTGCTGTCACTGAAATAAAAATAAGATATTGTGTAATATATATTTAGCACGATAACCGTTCATTGCGACTTCTCTTTAAAAGCCCTTCAACATATAAATGGGTGATTTTAAAGTCTTTGAAATCGTATACTTTCAGAACTTGTGTAAACTGTTAATAGTTTCATTTCTTCTTTCTTTCTTCCTTTTTTGGAGGTTTAACGACCACCGTGAGCAACTCAATGGGCTATGAGCAGTCGCCCGTCCCTAAATTAGGGTCACTGGTTCCAGGGAAGGGAGAGAGCCAGTTCCGTAAGACAAACACAACATCCATGCCTGACCGGGATTCGAACCCGGACCCCTTACGGACGAATGATCAGAGGCCAGCGCCTTAGACCACTGCGCCACCGGGGCGGCTTTCATTTCTTAATTTAGTTGTCTGAAACTAAACCAGACGTTAAAGTACACATTAAATTGAAATTAAATGTATACACCAGTTGCATATTGAAAGATACAACACATCATTTATTTTACTTCTAGGCTGCGCTACCAGGAGGGAAAACTTTTTTTTTTTTATTGAAGGTTTAACGACCACCGTGAGCAACTCAATGGGCTATAAGCAGTCGCCCGTCCCTAATTTAGGGCCACTGGTTCCAGGGAAGGAAGAGAGCCAGTGCCGTAAGACAAACACAACATCCATGCCTGACCGGGATTCGAACCCGGACCCTTTACTGACGAATGATCAGAGGCCATCGCCTTAGACCCCTGCGCCACCGGGGCGGCAGGAAAAACTTTTGAAAGGTAAGTGTTATGCTGTACTAGCAGGAGGGAAAACGTTCCTCTATGTAAGTGTTTGGGTAGTCCTAATTCCCAACAAAGCTCCTTAGGCATTGTGTTTCTTCTATTTGTTCCGGGAAGCGGGAAGGCAGTGGGGTGTACCACGATTCAAAATTTCAGGCCCGGTCAACAAACTTCTTTCTGCCGCCCCGATTGCTACAAATAGAAATATATAGGTATTTCTCGATGTATCGAGATAGAAAAACATGAAAAATATGCCTATAAAGATCTCCAGAATTTGTACCTTTAACTTAGCCTAAAGGTATCAAAAGTAGCTACTTTTCAAAAAACGTAGCTGTAGCAAGGTAATTTTCAAGAATGTAGTTGTAGCAGTAGTTAGCTACTTTTAAAAAGTAGCTTTTCAATTACTGGTATAAATATACAAGACATGAATACGAAGTCTTCCTATACACATATGAGATTGGACTGATGGGGCCGAATGTTAAGTGACTGTAATTTCTTCGCACAGCTTACCTCCGCAAATTTGCACACATTTTAAACCTTTTTAATCAGTAAAAAAACTCATTTATGATTCTAAACTGCCCCAAAAGATGCGTACGGTATGGCTAAAATATATGCTGTCTCCTATATTAATTTGAAAATTCTTCATTGGCACCTACTTGGATATACTTACGGCTTCACCTATGTAAACATTTATCACAACAGAGCAAATCTCATAAAAATAAGGTTACTAGATATTTGAGGACAAAAGGACGTCCCCAAATCGGCAGTTCATTTGGGGACATACGTACTCAAAATAAATATGCAAATCTTTTTGTCACGAAACTGCACTGCTTCAATAAGTGTGATATTACATATGAAAATTTATGTCTTAAAAGGATATATCTTGTAGAATGTTGGTAATTTGTATTGACAAAGTAGAATTATGATGGCCAGAACATATTAGCAAAAGTGAAATGCTTTACCTTATATATGTGCCGAATTAAAATCAAGCTGCACATCAAACTAATTGCAATGCGAATTTTTCATTTTGCCAATGTTTTTGGAGAAACTTAGATCAAGTACAGTCGAAATTTAACCGCGCTAGTAGATCAGTGTCCTAGTGCTGGTCACTGACCATTCGTACTAGTGGGTACGGGTTCGTGTCCCGACTGACACATGGATAGTGTGTTTGTCTTACAGCACTTGCTTTCTCCCTTCCCTAGAACGAATGTCTCCAAATTAGAGACAGGTGACTGCTTATAGTCCTTAGAGTTGCTCGCCGTGGTCGTTAAACTTCGAAAAAAGAAAAAAAGTCAAAATTTATTTTCACAAGAAGCATATCGGAAAATTAGTACAACGAAGACTACTTTTAAGAACATTTTTCATTAGAAATCTAACGAGCTAATGAGGAAGTGTGAATTCGAGGACAAACATCAAAATTTGAGGACAGTTTGCGTTCCCAAAGGCATCAGACGTTTTTGGTGATAGTAGACTAATTTTTTTTTTTTTTTTTGATTGGAGGTTTAACGACCACCGTGAGCAACTCAATGGGCTATAAGCAGTCGCCCGTCCCTAATTTAGGGTCACTGGTTCCAGGGAAGGGAGAGAGCCAGTGCCGTAAGACAAACACAACATCCATGCCTCACCGGGATTCGAACCCGGACCCCTGACGGACGAATGATCAGAGACCAACGCCTTAGACCACTGCGCCACCGGGGCGGCAGACTAAATTCGCGAACCGTCCTAAAGAATTGGGGGCCGCCCCGGTGGCGCAGTGGTCTAAGCGATGGCCTCTGATCATTCGTCCAAAAGGGGTCAGGGTTCGAATCCCGGTGAGGCATGGATGTTATGTTTGTCTTATGGCACTGGCTCTCTCCCTTCCTGGGAACCAGTGACCCTAAATTAGGGACGGGCGACTGCTTATAGCCCAGTGAGTTGCTCACGGTGGTCGTTAAACCTCCACAAAAAAAAAAAAAAAAAGAATTGGGGACTTCTGGTCAGCTTACATATAAACAAACTACAGAACAGAACACGACGCCATCTAATGACAATAATTCAAAGCGCAACAAAATATTCCGCGCATCTGGACAGGAAGACATCAGTCATCTAATCCCTACATAAAGAAGACCACTCCCTTCCAATCGTTTGGACCAATCATAGAAGGAGCGTGAACCTAGTCTGTGGGCTATATCACGCCATGCCTGACTTTAGCTTCAGCCGTAAAACACGGCTTTGTGTTTGAGACCGGCAGAGGACTGAACGATATTAGAGAGGAGAAGGGGACGAACGACATAGGATCGGCTTTCAGTCGCTGAGTAAGGCATTCCAAGCAACAACCAACTGGGCACGCATCTGTTGCAACTCCACTGAGGACGTTGCGACCAAGGAGGTTATATTACTGGAGACACCACTGGCTCTGCCGCCATAGGTCACAGCTAATCTGTGGTGTGACTTCACACGCAGGCAAAATGAACTAAATTATACCGTTGATGAAACAGTAATCTTCTGTATCATTGATAAAGATTATTGAATTACTCATTTTACCTGTTTATACGCTTAAAAGCTTTTGTTCCATTGGTTTCCAAGCACCTTCTCTTCTGCGGCTGCGTCGTGCCTGCTCATGACGTCATTTGCAGCACAGACGGTGATTTTTGACGGCCAATGCTGCGTGGATAGGAGTGGTGTCTCCAGTAATATAACTTCCTTGGTTGCTACCTACGAACTCCCAAATCTACTGGATGAGCGAAAGATCGAGTGAGTGTAGTAACGCCCTGGTGACTGCCCTTGCAACGCGAGCTGTGTGCAGACGGGTTTATAGTGCTGCATGATCGTTCCCGGAATGGCGGCCAAGGAAGGCTGAGTGATGGGACTACGATTATATCGACATAGCATCTCCCCATCCCCGTGCCAAGAATATGGACAAGACATGTCGTGCTGCAGTACCACTGCCGCACCCAGGATTTCTTTCTGGGGTGGCCCAAAGTGCTGGAGATATAAATAAAATTACCCCGCATAACATATCTCCCCAAAAATTGAGAAGCGATAACAATATCTCTGTTATGTTGAAGTGCGTTTCCAGTTATTCGTGAAATACATATTGAAAAACATGTACAGATGTACAGTACAGGTGTCTATATATGAAGTGTACAACTTCAGTACGCTATTAAAAATACAATAAAAGACTTACTTTAAACGTCAAGAGACGAGGCAAGTGTTAAAATTCGTTAAGTCAGATGATAGATGGTGTCTGAAAAATTTCGTCAAACACGGAATACAACACACATACTTTTCCCAGTAGAGAAAGCAACGTGCGTGTTTTGGGTTGTGGAATCAAAATCTCTAACGACAGTTCAGCGTTAGTTCAGAACGAAGTACAAAAGATATCCGCAGACACGAAGGAGCATCGAACAGTGGGTACAGTGCCTAGAAGAATTAGTGTGACGTGCTCCATAAGATGTCCCTCACGGTTTTGTGACCAATCGTCATGAAATGACAGAGGGCGCTGGCATCGGAAGTTACGTTAGGATGCTTCATCGGCTTCATGCTATTCAATGGTGGGAAGTTTGTTTGCCAAGGATTTGCTGCCTTACGAAACTTCAAAAAGGTTAGTGGAGGGAAATTGTTTTGGAAGTATCTTTGCTAATTCGTTGTAGCTCGATCATAACAGTAATACACTAGGTAATTCAACAGTTGATCACTAAAACGCAATAGGCTTTTCGGATGTCAGTGTGCTACTTTTTTCAACTGTGGATTGTTTATAACGAAATTTATTTCTGAAATTAGTGACTTTTTATTCGTGAAGATGTAGAAGTTGATCAAGTATTGGCTGTCACGCGTTAAACCTACTGTGTGGTTAAACTTAAGTGCAGTACTGAAATCGACTGCAACAGTTATAAGATCATAGGGAAATAATGTCAGCTATGAAAGGACGGAAATTCTGCATTAGCAAATAAAAAAAAACATAGAAAACGGAAAAGCAGCTGTTTTTGTGCCAGGATGTAATAATGGCTATAAATCCTGCAAAAATAAAGTATCGCTCTTTGCTGTCCCCAAAATTCCTGATATGTTGAGCAAATGGAATAAGGCAATTCCCAGAGCTGATAAGAAACTTGGTGAAAGTTGTGTTGTATGTGCCTTGCACTTTGAATCTAAATTCATGAAGATGCATTATCGTTCCCCTATTCAAGGTAAGGAAGTTCTAACATGCCGAGACAACCCATTACTCAAGCCTGACGCCATACCTACTATTTTTCCAAATTTAAAAGACATTTAAAAGGCGAACGACTAATTAGTTTCTCCAATTTTTAAGTGGGGGGGGGCGCATGCCCCTACTGTGCCTTCCCACGTTACGTCTGTGTGTATGCTACACTAATAATTTCCTTTTCTTAAGGGTAAAAATAATTTACAGGAACTGCATAGAATTATCCCATTTAGACAGACTCCATGAACACCCACTTCTTAATTTTTACCTTTGGTCTAAGGCGCTGGCCTCTGATCATTCGTCCGTAAGGGGTCCGGTTTCGAATCCCGGTCAGGCATGGATGTTGTGTTTGTCTTAAGGCACTGGCTCTCTCCTTCCCTGGAACCAGTGACCCTAAATTAGGGACGGGCGACTGCTTATAGCCCATTGAGTTGCTCACGGTGGTCGATAAACCTCCAATAAAAAAAAAATTACCTTATTAAACTTTTTACTTATGGTGAAAAGAATTTTCCTCTCTTCACTGCAAACCCATTTGAATAGCAAATTTAATCACATAATTATTATAAGGTGAAGAAAAGTAAAGAAAAATGTTATAATTATTTTTTATTTAAAAGAATGTCATCATATACATTCAGTTTTTGTATATTTACTTCTGCCCAGTATGATTCGTTTTGTTTATCGTATCACAGGCAAAGTTTTTTTAGGAATGATTTGTATAAATGGATTACAGTTAGTATATTATTAGAAAATAGACCAATTTTAAAATAGTAATCGCATTTTTTGTATTCTATTTTCAACTCATTAAAAAGCTTCTTTTTAAAGCCAACTAAATGGAAAGTTTCAATATTTATTTTGGTCCCATGTTCTTACCAAGAAATTTAGTCACTCATTGCTGAAAAATGAAGTACATTATTAAATAATTTGTAAAGTTTTTAGGTTACTGAATTTTAAGACATTATTGGAATGCAAATTATAAAGCCGATGTCTCATTGAGAAAATATTTCCCCCCTTTTTTTTCCGGTAAGGTTTTGAGGGCAAAACATTTTCTTTTTTTTAATTTTTACTTTATTCTGTAAGTTGATGTTTCAGTGATTGACTGCATATGGTCTCCAGTGTTTTTGCATAATGTAACCCATGTATGACTCTAAAACTTCCGAAATATCTAACATCAATGTTGACGTTAGCACAATGCAAAGCTTAACTTAAACTATGATACCCTTATTAATGAATGTTGAGCACCTCGTTCGTTCTTTTTTTTTAGGGGGGGGTGAAAGAGGTGTGTCGATTATTTTGTATATACTTAAGTTATCTGCTTATAAAATATCGTTCAAGGAGTACCCATAATACTGACAAGATGGGTGTGTGTCATAGAAAGATGTGCGTTTTCGGCGTCCTTTCCTCCCTGAAAAGCGACGTGACATCCGATGGCAGCGCCATCTACCGCTTTCATGATTGCGGGCAGCAAGTTTTTCTGCGAGCACGACACACTAATTCTTCTAGGCACTGTACAGTGGGTAAATAAATTCAAAGCAACAGAAAGTGTCTTGAAAGGTAAAAGCACTGGGAGACCTTCCATTTCGGACGAAAAAGTGGAGGGCGTACGTAAGGCTAAGCCCGAAGAATTCCGCGAGCAACTATTCACAAGGTTCTGCATAATATCCACTCCTATATGCATATAAAGTGCAGTTAGTGCAAAAACTTCGACCAAATGATCAACCACGTCGAAAAGCATTTGCACTAGACATGCTTAATCGCATTGACGTAGACCCTACGCTCCTTTCACGGATCTGCTTCAGCGATGAGTTGAATTCCATATTTCTGGCAGAGTGAATAAACACAACTGCCGAATTTGGGCACGGAAAATTTCCATGCGGTCGTAGCACACCAGAGAGATAGCCGGAAAGTTAATGCCTGGGCTGGCCTACTGGAAGACAGTGATAGGGCCCTTTTCCTTCGTTGAACCAATCGTTACTGGCATAACATACTTGGACATGTTAGGATAATTCGTAATTCCACAACTCCAGGATATGCAAGATATCATTTACCAGCAAGATAGAAAGCCTCCGCACTGGTATTTCGATGTACGCAGATCTTTAGACGGATGCCCTTCTATATCTGGCCTGCGTCGTCTGCTGCAAGAGAGCAAAGCGGAATCACGGGTAATATGACGTTTTCCCGATTGATATGGTACTGCCATCTTTCGGGTGACATTAAATATTTTTTTGGTTGGAGATTTTTTTTTTCTTTTTTTTGATTGGAGGTTTAACGACCGCCGTGAGCAACTCAATGGGCTATAAGCAGTCGCCCGTCCCTAATTTAGGGTCACTGGTTCCAGGGAAGGGAGAGAGCCAGTGCCGTAAGACAAACACAACATCCATGCCTGACCGGGATTCGAACCCGGACCCCTTACGGACGAATGATCAGAGGCCAACGCCTTAGACCACTGCGCCGCCGGGGCGGCGGTTGGAGGTTTAACGACCACTGTGAGCAACTCAATGGGCTATAAGCAGTCGCCTGTCCCTAATTTAGGGTCACTGGTTCCAGGGAAGGGAGAGAGCCAGTGCCGTAAGACAAGCACAACATCCATGCCCCACGGGATTCAAACCCGGACCCCGTTCGGACGAATGATCAGAGGCCATCGCTTAGACCACTGCGCCACCGGGGCGGCCGACATTAAATACACGGCGTGCGGTGTATCCAGAATACGAATGTTTCTGGGGTATTCTGACTGGCCCTTAAAAGGGCCTTTCGTGACGGATGATTTTTTTTCGTATTCTGAAACATTTACCGGGACGGAAGAAACGAGTTTCGTGCAGAATTAAAACCTGGATTTCTGGCATATAATTAAATAAATTAATTACGTTCAGGAAAGAACTGTTTTGTGATCCGAATTATGATCTCAAAGCAACGTTCTGACGAAGGACGACAGTTCCGTTGGAATATTCCAGAATATGGTCGGTCAAAATGAAGTTTGTGGGTTCCACAAAGACCGCTAAGATGGGATTCCATCACTAAGTTTGCGTTTGAGAGGCCGCCAGGTTCTTTCAACTCCTTGGGTATGAGCCCCAGTAGTAGGATCCGAAAGGTGAGTTGTTAACTGCGAGATGTTCGTATCCACAGCTTTCGGGTTTACGATATGCAGCCCACTGATCTGTCATCACCGTACTACGTGGTGTGGTTGTACATGTTTGTTTATGAACGGCAGCAATGTGCTCGCAGATCTGTCATTCTCAGGGCAGATTTTGACCCTGAATCGCTTGGTATCACGTTCAAAGATACCAAGGACCTCGGTGACCTCAACGAGGCGACCGCAATTGTATTTGCGCTTCCCAACCTTCACCTCATCGACTTCAACTATCACTCCTTCGCCACCAAACTTTCCTTTGTCTTCCTGGGAGGCTACTATGAACTCTGAGACTAGTTCTCTGCAATACTGATAACAATCGCTGTCTCACTGGACGTGGTAACACTATCCTGGGAAAATTCCCTCAATGGCATCATCGCAGGACAATCCTTTGGCGAAACAATACACAAGAGTCATCACCTTATCAATGAGAATACGAACGGCGTGAAACCGTGTCCCGAGTGAAGATTGCTCAGATTTCCCTGAAACGTGATTCCTCTGATACCTGAATTGTCCACAAACGATAAGACCTATTCGCTGTGAGCGTCATTGATGACCTTCCGAGCATGTTCTACTGGTCGGAATCAATCCCTGCCGCTCACATCACGAAACACGTCTCCTCATCCTGAGCAACTTTTTTTTTTTTTTTTTGATTGGAGGTTTAACGACCACCGTGAGCAACTCAATGGGCTATAAGCAGTCGCCCGTCCCTAATTTAGGGTCACTGGTTCCAGGGAAGGAGAGAGCCAGTGCCGTAAGACAAACACAACATCCATGCCTCACGGGATTCGAACCCGGACCCCGTTCGGACGAATGATCAGAGGCCATCGCTTAGACCACTGCGCCACCGGGGCGGCGAGCAACTTCTTGAAAAAGTGCTTCCAATTCCACATGTTAAAAACGCACACAGAAACAATAAGAAGAGAAGAAACACGAAGCAGCATTTACAGAATCAGGGGCAGCACAAGTAAGCAAACGGACTTCACGCAGGGAGCAAGCAGCGGTGACGTAACGTAGTTACCAGCCGCGGCGGCGGCGGCGGCGGCGAAGCAGCGGAAGTGCCACCTATCGGCAGATGCTCTGTTGTAGCAGACGACGCAGGCAAGATACGAAAGTATAGCCTTTTAGACTACAATTTTCCCGGGCGTTGGATCAGACATGGAGGTCCGAAGACATGGCCACCGCGTTCTCCTGATATTACTGCATGCGATTTTTTTCTTTGGGGCTTTATTAAGGACATTGTGTACAAGGAAAAGGTTGCATGTGTCACAGAGCCAGGGGCGGATCCAGAAGTTTACTCTGGGGGAAGGAGGTTTTTCGGGTATAAAATGAGAGTAGAAGCCATTATGAAAGGGTTTTTTTAGGTATAACGTTAGTATAGCACTTTAATTCTGCACGAAACCCGTATATATATATATATATATATATATACGTCCATACCCAGCAAAAACACAAGTGCTGGGAAACAGCTGGCCACCAGCTGGCAGTGATGGATCACTGCTGGCTGAAATCTGCCGCTCACGGCCCGGTAGTGGTCCGTTGGTGGCAGCGCTATCAGTTGGCGAGCCATTGATGGCCCTGCAGCATCGCCGTGAATTGTGGGCCTCCAAGCAAGTGCCACTAGTGGCCCGTTGCTGGCAACCAATGCAACCCCCAACAGCAGGTGGAAGCATCGGTACTGCGCATGCGCAGAAGCAACACTTGCTGTGTCTCTCATGGTACCAGTTAGTTGAAGACGATGCTATCGCTATCGTATTATTTTAGTGGATGTTAAGAAAAAAATCCATATGTGGAGAGGCGAATTAATTTCCTAATGAAATTTTACGTCGACGAAGATATTAGATTAAGCCGTGAAATACTAGATTACAGCCATGAAATACACCCACTCCATTCCCATGAATAACAATTCATGGAATGGAGTGGATGAATAACAAGAAAAAATTTGAAACCGCTTTTTTTTTTTTTGATCGGAGGTTTAACGACCACCGTGAGCAACTCAATGGGCTATAAGCAGTCGCCCGTCCCTAATTTAAGGGTCACTGGTTCCAGGGAAGGGGGAGAGAGCCAGTGCCGTAAGACAAACACAACATCCATGCCTCACCGGGATTCGAACCCGGACCCCTTACGGACGAATGATCAGAGGCCAGCGCCTTAGACCACTGCGCCACCGGGGCGGCTGAACCGCTTGAAACACATATCCTGGAAAACCATTAAAATAGTGTTTGTTGGAAGAAAAAAATAATTATACGTGTACAAAATTTATTAATTATTTGAAAGAAAAAAAAAGCAACGCTATGTGGTGTACTCATCCATGGGTTGAATACACAAGACTGGGAGGAATTCGCTTCTAAAAATAACGAGAAGTAAAATAAAATATCTTTTACTCTTTAAAACAAATGTAGCTTCGGACAACGGAAAGGAAAGACATAACTTTAAAAATGTAAGAGAATGTGACATGAACCCGGGTAAATATATATTTATTCAACAATCTCATTTCAAGACCTCAAGGACAGTACAAAACTTTGGAAAGTGACTCTAAGTATGTACACGCCTTGAAAATAAGTGAAGTTCCCTTAAGGTAAAAAAAAAAAAAACTATCGTTACGTTGAAAGAATTAATTTATCAATTATATGAAACTGACTTTTATGAAAAATACCTCGCAATATAATAAAATGAAAGAGGGAAGCATTCGATTACAAATTGCATACCAAACAGATAGCTTCCAGCACGCACGTCAGTGTCGTGAATTAGTCCGGTCGGTAGCGAGCGCGGCTTCCACGTAAACTGCCCAGGATCGAATCTAGTCAGATGCAAACGGCGTTTCTCCGGTCTGTCGAGAAAATTTCCACAGCGCAGTGCGTTGCTTCGCAAGGGTAGAAAAAAAAATTGTAGCTTTAGGAAACTGCGGTTATCCTTGCTTTTATTATTATTATTGCTACTATTGGGAAATTGGCGGACAAGATTCGGCAAACCACCAGTTACGTCACGTGGTTGCTGGTTGCCACTAGCGGCCGCCCGGACATTTTATTGACGGTTCGGCAGCGGCAACATAGTGCTGGGCCATTGCTGGCTTCCAGCAATACTGTTTTTGCTGGGTATATATATATATATATATATATATATATATATCATCATCATCATCATCATCATTGTCAACCATTATCAATCCACTGCTGGACGAAGGTCTCCCCAAGTTTCCTCCACAACGGTCTGTCTTGTGCCAGTCTCCTCCATGTCACCCCTGCATACTTTCGAATTTCATCCACCCATCTCCCATGTGGTCTTCTTCTGGGTCTTTTCCTGTCCCTTGGAATCCAATCTAAAATTTCAGCTGTCCATCGATGATCTGTCCTTCTGGCAGTATGTCCAGCCCATTGCCATTTCAGGGATTTAACTCTGATCATGATGTCTTCCACTCTTGTCATTTTCGGATCAACGAGTTCCTCTTCTTATCTCTCCTGGTTACACCAAGCATGCACCTCTCCATGCTGCTTTGAGTTGTCTGCAGCCTTTGTATGTCTCTTTTAGTTAAGGTCCACGTCTCTGCACCATACGTAAGCACTGGAAGGATGCATTGATCAAACACTTTTCTTTTAAGACATAATGGCATATTGCTCTTGAAAATTATGCTGTTTCTTCCAAAAGCTCTCCAGGCAAGTTTTGTACGCCGATTAATTTCTTCAACAATGTGACCCTCACTTGATATCTGCTGTCCAAGATAAGCGTACGTGTCTGTTATCTCCAGCTTTTCTCCATCAATCGATAAATCTTCATTTCTTGTAAAAGCATTGAACATCACTTTTGTCTTCTGAAAGTTCATTTTTAATCCCACTTCTTTACTCTTGTCAGCAAGTTCCTGGATCATACTCTGCAGCTCTGATGGGGTAGTTGCAAAAATGACTACGTCATCAGCAAAACGAAGGTGGGTTAGATAATCTCCATTAATCTTTATCCCTTTGTTTTCCCAGCTCAGCGACTGAAAAACACCATCCAATGTGGCATTAAGAGCTTCGGAGATATGGTGTCACCTTGTCTCACTCCTTTCCAATTTTTATGTGTGTTGTATTTTCAAACAGCCGAATCTTTGCACTTGCATTTTCATAGATGTTATTAATAATATTAATGTATGCATCTTCAATACCGCAGGTTTTTAGAGCCATTGTAACTGCTGATGGTTTCACCGAATCAAAGGCTTTTTCATATTCGATAAAAGCCATGCACAATGGAAGTTCATATTCCCTCGCTCTTTCAATTAGTTCTCTCAGTACGTGGATATGATCTATTGTGCTGTAGCCACTCCTGAATCCAGCTTGTTCTCTCGGTTGAGCCATGTCCAGTGTTACCTTCAAGCGGTGTGAAAGAACTTTAGTGAAGATTTTATAAACTACTGATAGGAGGCTGATAGGTCTGTAGTTTCCAAGATCCTCAATGTCACCTTTCTTATGTAGCAGAATCATTGTAGCGGTTTTCCAATCCTCAGGAATCTTTCCTTCATTAAGGCATCGAGTGAAAATTTGGGCGAGTACTGTTTCGATTTCTCCACTTGCTTCTTGTATGATGTCTACAGTAATTCCATCTTCTCCTGGAGCTTTTCCCTGCTTCATGTTCTTGATTGCATGTGCAACTTCTGCTGGAAGGACTGGAGGAACTCTGGTACTGGTATCTTTCATGATGTCTGGAGTGCATGTATCATCCTTTTCATATAATTTGGAGTAGAAATCTTTCACTCTTGTCATAATTTCGCCTCTATTTCTTGTTACAGAACCATCTTCTTTTCTCAGTGCCATAATCTGTTTTCTTCCCTTACTGAGATGTCAATTTGCTATATTTAGGCTTTGGTTGTTTTCAATTGCTTTCCTCACTAGTTCACAGTTGAATTTTCTTAAGTCTTCAGTGATACTTTTTCTTACTGTCTTGCATAGCTCTATATATTCCACTTTGGAAGTCACATCTTCTTGAGTTGTCCTGATCTCTCTTCTTTTTTGCATCAACATTTTGGTTTTTCCTGATAATTTGTTTACATGCAACTTGTTCTTAGACCCAGCTAATTTTGTTGCTGTTTCCATAAGAGCTTTGGTTACTTTTCTGTTAACTTCAGAGATGTCCACTTCTTCCGATGTTAGGCCTTCCAAAGCAGAGAACCTGTTCTTCAGTTCCAACTTGAAGGTATTATGGTGTTTTTTAAGATTGGTTATGTCAATAGGTTTTGTTTGTCTTATGAGCTTGCCACGTTCAAGTTTAGTGTTGAGGTGCATCTTACATCTCACCAATCTATGGTCACTACCTGTGTTGAACTTGTTTAGCACACTGCATTCTTCTATGACGAATTTTTTGTTACACATAATAAAATCAATTTCATTTGTCGTCCCATTTGGATGTCTCCATGTCCATTTCCTGTGTGGCTTTTTCTTGAAGAATAAGTTCAAGATGAAAAACCCTTCTGCCTCTGCAAACTCAACGAGAGTATTTCCACGCTGGTTTCTGTTGCCGTGACCGAATTTACCTACTGAAGTTTCATTCTGTTGCCGTTGCCCTATTTTTGCATTGAAATCACTCATAATTATTTTCAAGTGCTGCTTACCTTTAAAATTTAGACGACAAATTTCCTCATAAAATCCTTCAATTTCTTCTTCAGGATGACTTGTGGTGGGTGCATAAGTTTGAATAATCTGAGCCTGGTATCTTTTCGAGAGTTGGATAACAAGTCGTGCAGCTCTGTCAGAGGAACTTTCAACTTCTACAACTTTATCCTTCAGTTTCTTGTTTATTATAAATCCAACACCACTAGTTCTGCCAGTATCTGTCCCACGATAGTAGAAGAGATGTCCACTTTTCAGTTCGATGAGATCTTCTCCTTTTCTCCTTACCTCACTTAGCCCCACGATGTCCCACTTGATCCTTTGTAATTCCTCTTCCAATTCAAGAAGCCTTGAATCAGAAGATAGGGAGCGTCCATTGTAAGTAGCCAAGGTCAGCATCAGATGGCAGCCTAGTCCGGTCCTCCGGGGATTCTTAGCACCCTCTGCCTTCATGTCGCACTGGCCGCTGCCTTGGACAGGTACATTCCAGCTGCCGGAGACTGAGTGCCAAGATTTAAGTTGTGGAATCATTTTGGAGGGTTTGGCCATAACTCACCACGCTGGCCAAGCGGGTTGGTGAGTGCGGGATAGAATTTCCTCTAATCCCGATGGTATAGTTATACCGCTATTGGCGGTCGATATATATATATATACAGGGTGTAAACAAAAGTCCGGAAACAGCCACATAACTGGTAAAATAATGGTCGTACAGGAACGAAACTGGTGGTTAGGTATAGGTAAATGGCCATGGGCCAATAGAATGGGCCCAGGAGCCGCGCCTTCTGTTTGATATTTGCTGTACTTATGAAAACTAGTTTCGAAACAAAGCGACAGACAGGTCAATAAGGCCAATTACAAAGTTGTAGAACAGCCGCTGGTTAGTAGGAACCAACCCATGGTTCACCGGAAACCAGGAAGGGAACGCCTGTAAATGCAACGAATGCGAACGTTCGCCGGACGGCGTCAGTCGGAAAAACGTGCTTAGAAACCGACATGCAACACGCACGAAACAGTATAGGGGACAAAAGAATGCTATTGAAACGGAGTAAGCATTTTTATGCAATCATACAAAATGTAATTATGCTTGCAAACCGTGACGCGGTAAGAAACGGATTTCCGATTGACACCGACCGTTTGCATTCGTTGCATTTACAGGCGTTCCCTTGCTGGTTTCCGGCAAACAACGTGACGTATCCTACTAACCAGCGGATGCTCTACAACTTTGTAATTGACTTTTTTTTGCCCTATCTCGCTTTGTTTCGAAGCTAGTTTTTATAATTATGGCAAATATCCACCTGAGGGCGTCGCTCCTGGACCCATTCGGTCTGCCATGGCCCTTTACTTATACCTAGCCACCAGTTTCGTTACTGTACGACCATTATTTCACCAGTTATGTGGATGTTTCCGGAATTTTCCTAACAGCTTGTATATATAATGTTAGTAGCAGGAGATGCCGAAAATTACCCCGTTATTGCCACGCTGCCTCCCTCCCACACCACCCCATCCAAGCGGGGATTGACTTCGAAGTGGGTGGAACAACGGGAAGCGCTCGTGAGGCGTGAGGAAGCAGGAAAAATAAGAAAAAAGTCTTGCATAGACCATCTGGGAGGAAGTGGTGCGAACATTTTTAGGAATTTTCTTTATGACCCAATTATTCGTACGTAGATCAGATTGTTATTCACAGTTTCTCCCACCTACTCTGATTTCAGTACCAAGCTCTGCCTTACCCTGTTTCGAGACGCTACAGATGCTAGACAATATCAAAGAAGTAACAAAGAATATCCCTATGTCCCCCCCCCCACCGCTGTCCCTGTTTTCCCTTTATCTTTTGAGCTCTCTCTCTCTCTCTCTCTCTCTCTTTTTTTTATTCTATTCCCTTCTCTTTCTTTTTTTACTGAACCTAAATCAATGTAATAAGTATTTAAAATCCTTCGTACTAAGTTTAATGGTTAACTTTTTTTAGAAAACTGAAAACAAAACATGCAAAGTTAATCATTTACGATCTTCGCTACTTTAAACGCAAAAACTTCGTTAGGGTTTAGGGGAGGCAATTGCCCCCGTTAGAGCCGCCACTGCACAGAGCTCAAAGAAAGCATTACTGCAGCCTTCCTCCTTGTTACACCTGACATTCTGAAGCGTACGTGGGTGGAACTGGACTATCGTTTAGACATCCTGCGAGCAACCAACGGAGCACACGTGGAGATCTACTGACATTAAGAAAAACTATCACAGTTATCATGTGTTTTGACATTAAAAGTAAGCAGTTATCGTAGTTTTTCTTAAATAGCATACTGAATTTGTGTACTTCATTTATGGACATCGTGTATTTTAAAATAAGCAGCCGATAACGAGGATCAAGTGATATCTCATGGAGAGGGCCCGGGCCCCTGGGCCATCCCCACTGATCGTTTCAAATTTCATGTCACATGAGTATAAAACGTCGTTCGTTGTATGGTGGCTGATTGCAGACGCCTCCGCATGTATTTGATAACGATGAGCCATATGGATGTGCAGCCATCGTGCACGCTTAAAAACAATCCTGGGCTCGTCCGTGAGCAGCTCACTCCTCCATTTCACAAATCGTATCTACATGCACAATCCCGTCAACGGGACTTGTGATATAGCAGTAACGTCAGGATCTGGACTGCGCCTCGCAAATGGGGTATAATTTAGGTGGACACCTTTGTACCTATAGAGCCTCATAGGTCACGCTGTGGTCGTGACAACTGGTTCGCGAACAATCCCTTAGAGTAAACGATCTTTTTTTGTTGTTGTTCTGGAGATTAGGGTTCACAGTGAGCAAATCACTGGGCTATAAGCAATCGCCCGTTCCAAATTTAAGGCCACAAGTTCCAGGGAAGGGACACAACTATTGCCCTAAAACAAACACGACATCCATGCCTCACCGGGATTTGAATCCGCATCCATCTCAGACAAATGGTCAGAAGCCAGAGCTTCATACACTCAGCCACAATGGTGGCGACATGCAGCTCTCGTTTTCTGACAATGCCCTGCCGTTCTACTTCAATTAACTGATCATGGGTAGGCTACTAAGTCGTTGTATCGGCAACATATTCGGAAAGCTTTAGACAAATGCACTCCACCTTAAACGTATGCCCTCCTATGAGGCCGGCTCATCAGTGCTCTGTCTTTAAATCCTACTTTGGCGGCGTCCACATGAACGCTTACTGCAAAACTCTGACCATTTGTGTATCTCACCCTCATGAGCATGGGCAATGTTTCAAGGGAAGCTGCCCGTACCAATATGATGAGCTGAAAAGTGGCTAACTTCACAGCATATATTTCACACATATAATCAATGGCTTTACTTTCTGTTACACTGTTACGAAACTTATTGTGATGGCTTTATACACTGAGTTAGCTTTGCATTAGGAACACCTACCCAATAACGCGTTGGTCCACCTTTCTGTTAATCACAACTCGCAGACGTTTAGGAACATATTCTACAAGATGTCGAACACACTCCATGCATACCTTGACCCATGTGCGCTGCAGCAGCTCCGTCAGTTAATGTTCATTTCGAGGAGGATGAGCACAGTTCTCACACCCCATTCCAACACATCAGAAATGTTCAATTCGGTTACATTCAGGAGAGTTCGGGAGCTAAGACAACGTGGCGAATTCGTTGTCCAACAACTCAGTAGTTATATGCGTTGTCCTGTTAAAAGATGACACCTGGACCTAGGGCTTGCCAGGGAAAAGCTCTCCAGAGCAGACCACCACCTACACCGGCCTGCTGAACCCCAACTTTGCAACCAGGGGATAGAGCTCCATGCTGTATACGCCTTATGCAAACCCAGACATCAGTATGGTGTGCCTTTCTTTCATCTGTCCAGGGTCCATTGCTGACGTTCCTCGGCATACTCGAGGCGTTGTTTGCGATGACTGGGCGTCATCATGAGTACCCTCCTTGGTTTCCGGCTGTGGAACCCTAGGCGAAGCAAGGTACGACGCACGGTGCATGTGGAAACAGGTTGAACTGCACTGGTGTTGTACTGGTGGGTGCCCCCCCCCCAAAAAAAACAACTGAGAAGGGCGCTACCACTTCCATTACATGCCATCACACCCATACGATAAATGGTATCGCTCGCAAACGACGTATACGTAGTGCGATCAAAAAGTTCCGAGACTAGGTACGTAGCGCGTCAACAGATGGCAATACGCGGATCGCGAGCAGCATTCGAGGGAAGAGTTCTTTATGAGTCATTGTGCTGAGTGGCGTCTTTCTGTGAACATCGGGAGATGTGCTACACGATATTTGGTGACCACATGCAGAACACAGCTGCGATTTCGGTATGGACTGCAAACTAGAGCAGCGAGCGAACAACAAATACTGCGCCAAACTCGGCAAATTGGTAACGGAGACGCATTAAATGTTGCGCAACGCTTATGGCAATGAGTCGTGCGAGGTGTTTTGAGTGGCACTCACACCTCAAGAGCGGCAGAACGGCACTGGAAAACGACGAGAGATCGGGGCGACCGTCCACGAGCAAAACCTTAGCAAATATGGACAAATTTAGGGAACTGGTGTATGAGGATAGTCGGAGAATCAAGACATTGCTACCATCGTCAATGTGTCATATGGAACAGTGCAAGAAATTCTGAAGTCGGTTTTGAACATGCACTGAATTGCTGCGAAGTTTGTGCAAAAGATTCTGAACCCCGAACAGAAGGCGTTCTGTGTCGAACTCTGTCATCTTCGGTGAATGGTGGTGAATGAACCAACATTCCTGTCGTGGGTCATCACTGGGGACAAGACTTGGGCCTACGGTTACGACCCGTAGGCATTTAAGCAAACCTTACATTGATACGGGACCGGGGAAATCTCAGCCAATCAGAGGGCGGTTTTGAGCTTCAGTGACGACAGATACGGGTGGGGCTTATCTCCATGTGTCACGTGGAGAATACTTCTGAAATACGATCTGAGCGGCTTTAGTTTATGTAATCTCATGTCATTTTCACATTCGTCGTTCGCTGCCTTTCGGATTAAAAAATAAAAGAAATTTACATACACAAACAAACAAATAAATACAAAATTATAAAGGGAACTGGAAAGTAAGTCTTTTTTTTAATTCTGTAACTGTTATTTCATATCTTAGGTAACGATGTGAAATGTAAAATGATCCAACAGTCTTTAGTTATTGTGGAATATCAGGTAGTGTTTTTGGTAAATGTGTAGATCAGCGTCCTAAATTATTTCGTCGGAAAAATGTTAGTACCTGGAAAAAGTGCGGTATACAGATTTTTAGGGTATGGAAATTAATGACAAATTGTGCAGAAATTTCATATTTTAAATGTCATTTAAAGATTTTTATCGTAATATTTACCCGTAAGTGCGATGCTTTGAAGAGACGCTGCGGTATGCTAACGAATCGTTACCTCGACGACGTCAAGCTTTGCTTCGTTGAAAGGAAGGTTCGTTGTTGTACGGAAAAGACTGGCGGAAGAGTACAAGAGAAAGCGGTTACATTGTTGACAGGAGAGCGTTAAATCTTATAGTGATACATTTTGTTGTATTATGTATGTTGTTGGCAGGAAAAACCGGAAAAAAAAACTCTTAGATTTGCAAAAGATACGTATCAGTGAGATAGGAACTGCCCTGCGAAAAAAGTATTAACAGGAGAAGCAAAAGTACAATACCACAGCAAATCAGGTACGAATGGAAGCAGTTCAAAGCAGAACCGAAAGTTATACTTCCCGAATTTTCTGTACAACATGGAAAGGAATATTCGTACTTTCTATTTGGAATCAGGAAATCGTGTTCGACAGAACGAAACATTTCTCAACATCTACTCTAAAAACAATGACGAAACATGACCGAGCTACACTGCTGGCCACCCAAAATGCAACACCAAGAAAGACACGAGATAGCAAAGCCAGATTTACTGGACACATAACACCAGATACAAAGATGAAACGATTGAGCTTACAGGCCCGTGCGACTTGCGGAACACGCAGACATCAATAGTTCGTGTGGCCCCCATGGCTGGCAATAACGACCGCTACACGCCGCGGCATCGAACGAAAGAGACTTTGGATGTGGGCTTGGGGTATGTCAATCCAGGCTGCTTCCACACGTTGCCACAGTTCATCAGGCGTAGCCGCGGATGATGCTTGCCGGGCCACTCGGTTGCCGATCAGCGACCAGACGTGTTCGATGGGCGACATATCGGGAGAACAGGCGGGCCACGGCAGCAGTGACACCTGGTGGGCTGTGAAGAATTGCTGCACGATGCGTGCCGCGTGCGGGCGCCCATTGTCCTGTTGAAACGTTGCCGCTGGCAGATCCTGCAGGTAAGGGAGGACTACAGGCTCCAAAACGTCGGAGATGTAGCGGTGGCTGTTGAGTGTACCGGTGATGCGTACCAGAGGGGTGCGGGTGTCATATCCAATTGCGCCTCAAACCATAACGCCAGGCGACGGGCCGGTTTGGCGATGCATAATGCAGGCGTCATACAGTCTCTCGCCGCGGTGCCGCCACACGCGGATCCGACCATCGTGGTGTTGCAGGCAGAAGCAGGATTCGTCGGAGAAGACAATGTCGTGCCATTCCGTAGTTCAGGTGTTTCTCTAAAAGGTCATTAGGTGTTGCCCGTCCTAAAAGCACACTACTTAAGTATCTAGTGGAAACTTTTTGCAGATTGACGTCCCAATAACGAACAAACTGATCCATTTGCCCACGCTGAGCAATTTTGTTTAGTGATTCATCAAAACAAATTACAAAGTCAGTGCTCTGCTTCAGATCGTCTATTAAACACCCTTTGAAATGTGGTGCCAATCCATGATTTATCACATAAGATGTTTTGTTTTTGCCTAAAGTAAATTTTGAAGCTATTGCACTGTCAGGAAACATTAATTGAAATGTTTTGTTAATCTGTGTACAAGAGTTCAGAGACATTCGCTTGGACAACACTTCCATGGCCCATATTATTTCCGACTTTGTTACATCATCTTTAACTACATAAGCATTAAGGTCACTGGGCTTCACATCATCTTTCACAACATAAGTATTTGAGTCATTAGACTTAATATTTTCTAGAAGTACCGATGCCGATTGCTGAACGGGGCGATTCGCTTAACATTGTGTCAATCGGGAGCCGCGGACGTATCGCTGATGGTTAAAATTGAAAGGGAGGTGGAAGGGCTACCTTTCTTAACATCAACGATATGCTCCATCAAACACCGGTTTATGCTGCGTACTACCAATGTAGTGGGTAACGCCTGTGGAAGTGTTGATTGGGATAGAGCAACCTTGTAAATCTAGGGGTTGAGATCTCTGTCCTTAAGGATGAATTTGAGAAGATGTGAAAGTGGTTTGACTGCAATCCTGTAGCCAAAAGACTTGAAAATAGAGCAAACTTTATGAGTGAAGGACAGGCTAAATGGCAATGTGCTAACAAACTGATGGGTGATGGAAGGTTCAGGCAGTAAACTAGATCTATTCTGTGATTCAAACCTCTTGATTAGTCTATGTAATAAGAGGGGTGGAAAGCCATGCAATTTGCTAATGTTGATGATGTTCTGATATTCTAGTTGAACAGCAGAATGGCTGTTGCAAATAAGGTTGGCCCGGTGAATGTATGACTTTAGAGCAGACAGTTTGTATTTTCCAAAAGTGCGAGAATGGTAAGGGATGATATTATGGGTGGCAGAAGGTTTCCTGTAAACAGAGAGGCCAAGTGAGAAGTCTGGTTGATGTTGTTGTTAACATCCAGAAAACTAATATTATTGAGAGGAAAATTTTATATGCGGGAATTTTGAAGATATGGAGGACATGAGTTCAAACAGTATTTTTGGTGTGGCCAAATAATGAAGATGGGTGAAAATGTTATCGGCGTGGGTGGCTTGCCCTCAGATACCGCGAAAGCATTGCAGACATATTTCAAAATCACGGAATTCAAGATGTCAAATACTTGATAGATATATGTCTCTTCAGTTAGTGGAAGAATCGAGAATAATGGGCAAGTTGAAAATAGGCGGAACGGAGTATTCATGGAAAAAGCTATGCTAAGGAAAAAGATTTTTTCAAATACGTCTCCCAAAAAAGCAGAGATAGCGAAAAAAAAAAAAAAAAAAAAAAAACGTTTTTTCGAGGTGAGCGGTATCAGTGCATGAAATAATTTTTTCAGTCGAGCAGAAACAAACGCCTACACTCTGGTGGCTAAACCATTATTTACCAACTATTAGCAATGATATGCAAATCATTTCCCATTGGAGCTGTATCCCACACAGAAAGAATTTTTCAAATAGGAGTTTTAGAAGCAGAGATATTAGGGGAAACACAATTTACCTTTACATCCCCTAGCCGAAAGTCTATGAAAAACATTTCGCACCCGACACACTATCCACAAAGGAATTTTTCAAATCAGACTCTTGGAAGCAGAGATATGGACAAAAATAAGATATACATTTACAACCCCTTGAAGAGAAACATAGTGTTATTTTAAGAAGAAAATATTCCGAAAATGTTTATCGGCGTGGGTGGTTTTGATCAACGAAATAATTTTTTCAATAGAGATTTTAGTAGCACAGATTTTGCTGCAAATACATCAGTAGCAGAAATTAACACTTACACCCCCTAGTGGCCAAACCATTCTTTACCAAAAATTATTTTTTTTTTTTTTTGATTGGAGGTTTAACGACCACCGTGAGCAACTCAATGGGCTATAAGCAGTCGCCCGTCCCTAATTTAGGGTCACTGGTTCCAGGGAAGGGAGAGAGCCAGTGCCGTAAGACAAACACAACATCCATGCCACACCGGGATTCGAACCCGGACCCATTACGGACGAATGATCAGAGGCCAGCGCCTTAGACCACTGCGCCACCGGGGCGGGGCGGCTTACCAAAAATTAGAAATTATATGCAAAACATTTTCTATCAGGAGCTGCATCCGGTTCAGAAAGGATTTTTCAAATTGGAGTTTTAGAAGCAGACATATCAGGGAAAACCATTTATCTTTACGCCCCCAAGCGGAAAATCTATGCGTAACTTGAAAAAGTGCCTATACCTAAAATAGTCTTCGACATACACTGAAGTACCAGCAAAACTGGTACACCAGTCTAATACTTGGTAGCTCCTCCACGAGAGCGCAAAACCGCAGAAATACGACGGGGCATGGACTCCACCAGCTTCTGGAAATATGCTGTAAGCAATGCATACTTTCTGCAGAGCGTTCCACAATTCGGGTGTATTCCGAGGTCTCGGATTCCTGTGTTCGATAGCGCGTTGCATGGCACCCCAAATGTGTTCTATCACGTTCAGATCTGGGGACTTGGGTGGGAATGGCAACACCCCAAACTCAGATGAATGCCCCTCTAACCATATTGTGGTGTCCCGACACTTGTGTGGAGGTGCATTGTACTGTTGGAACAGGCCCAGCCTATCAGCATGAAAGCAGGACATGGACGGGTGTACCTAGTCAGAAAGGATGCGCACATAGCGTTGGCCGGTCACAGACGTTTGTAGACGCACCAGGGGTCCCAGTGAAGTCCAGTTAAACACACTCCATACCATTACGGACCCCGCACCAGCCGGTGCAGTTTCCTGTTGATAGGCGGGATCCATGGCTTCATGGGGTTTGCGCCACACATGAATCCTTCCATCTGCCCCATACAGTTGGAAACGCGGTCAGACCAGGCTACTTGTTTCCAGTACCCAAGCAAGGTGCATAGCTCTGTGTCGTGCACCTATCAAGGGGACTTAAGTTGGGCGTCGGCTACCAAAGCCCACACATCGTGCAGGGTACGTTGCACAGTCCAAACGTTGATGCTTGTTGAGGCTCCAGCATTGAATTCCGATTATACCTGCGACAGTGTTGCACGCCTATCGCGTGAAACGACTCTTGACAGCCGACGATGGTCACATTCACCCAATGTCTTTTTACGCCCACACTGGTATCGAAGGTTTTGCCGGAATTCTTGTAGTCATGGTACACCCTTGCAATGGTCGTCGGTGAAAATCCGAACTTCGTGTCTACCTCCGAAATACTATGTCCCATCTCACGAGCGCCAACTATGACACCGCGTTGAAAATCGCTTAAATCGTTATTACTTGTCATTCTCATGCCGAAAACAGAGCGGATAGCTGGCAAGGATGTCTATCGCTTTATATACGCACTAGCAGTTACGTGCATAAGCGACGTTGCTAGGTATTTTGCATAAGCTCGTCTGTACCAGTTTTTCTGGCATTTCAGTGTAAATGGAATCGAAAGGCAAAAGAATTCTTTCAATTGGATGTTCGGAAGCAACTATATAATAATTTTTTTTTTATTGGAGATTTAACGACCACCGTGAGCAACTCAATGGGCTATAAGCAGTCGCCCATCCCTAATTTAGGGCCACTGGTTCCAGGGAAGGGAGAGCCAGAGCCAGAGCCGAAAGACAAACACAACATCCATGCCTCACCGGGATTCAAACCCGGACGCCTTTGGGACGAATGATCAGAGGCTATCGCTTAGACCACTGCGCCACCGGGCTCTCTGTATATGGAACAGAGTTTATTTTGAATTAAATATCTTCTGCATTGTGAGGATCATTCGCAGATTTCAAGCTTCCCAATGCAAAAGAATTTTTCGAAGTGGACTAATGGTTGCAGAGATCACCGGTTTGTTTGTGGTCTGTCCGTCAGACGAACGGATGGACAAACCGGGGACATCGCAATCTTCTTTTGCAAAAGATGTGCTAAAAAAGAGGTAACACTAATTTCCTATAAAAAGTTGAAACATATTTAAAAAGCATTAATTTCAAACTTTACGACTTTAAAAGAACAGTTTTTCCAGGTTATCAAGCACCCGTGTGCGGCCTGACTTACAAACATTAAATACTCTCATGAATATTGAGGTTTAAGGTCCATTCGAAGACAAGTTGGACCCCAGGCCTACTGTTTTAAACCTGAAACCCAGTTTGCAAACAATAAAGAATGTAACTAATATTTTGAATGTTCTTGAATAAGTTAAATAAGAAAAAATGTCTTTTAAAAATATTTGCATTCAAATTAAATTGCTAAGAATTAATCTGTCAGGTCATGAAAAGGTGAATTATATCTAAATACTTGTAATATTTTCAGCATTACAATGTGATGGTTACAGGGGTAAAATCAAAATTTGTCATGTTTGACAAAATGGAAGGGGGCATGTGGAAGTTTCTTTTGTATAATGTTAATAAACTTTTGCTAGTAGATATTGCAATTTGCCAGTTAAAAATAAGGCTACTAGCAAATGTTGCTACTGCTAAAAAAAAACAAAAAAACTTTAATTTCTTCTGAAATGTGGCTCTTGCTTAACATTTGCTGTCTAAGGTAAATGTAGGAATCAGTTACTTCATTGAAAGGGCACTGATGACCACCCCCTCATTTAAGTGAACTACTTTGATTTTCAACATGTGCAACAGGAAGTTCAATGTGGAGGTTCAATGGTTTTTTAACACCATAGAATATTTCACTAAAAAAAAAAAAAAGAAGCACATCTTTACTTATGCAAGCTTGCCAATGTTTCATGCCTAGCATCATTTATACACTTGAAATCTAAACAACTTACAGCCTGAATTCTATACCTAAATTGCAGTGCAGTAAATTATGTAAACAGATGACATTTACTCTCTAGCAGTGTAATATGTTTACATTTTGAGATCGCAAACACTGGCAGACATGCATGGTTAAGTTTTGTGATTTTTCTTAAAAAAACAAAACAAAATGTTTTACGATAGAAAAAAACCTGTTTGACTACAATAAACTTACTGTTCAACACATTAAAAAGAAAAGTAGCCCACATAAAGGTCTGGAAGCGGGGGAGATGTGCCCATTGAACTGTACAATATCCTAACCATCAGCCCTTGTGAATGTCGGTAGCCAGTGGCGAAATGGAGACTAGATATTTTGTAGTGGCTAGTAAATTTTTTAATATAGTACCCAACGATGGCCAGTAGATTTTTTCTCCCAAGTGAGTAACTATTTTGTCCAACTTTTCCCCCACTTGTGAATGAATGTCAAGTCCAATTTTCTCCCCCGTGTTCCTGCAACTGCTTTGAAAATGAATGGAAGCGAAGGTGGAATTTGAGAGAAACATAATCTGCTGACAGATCAGCCTGGAGCGACCAAAGGGTCAAGGTTACTAAAGCAACCTTTGTCATGGTATACTTTGTACAAAGTGTAATGTCATCTACAGGTAAAAGAATTATCTTTGAATCTGTTTAGCCACATATATGCTGAACAAAAATAAACTGTCACAGCAATGTTTTTAAGATGATGCAGCTGCTACTAACCATACTTTGAGATAAGAGCAAGTGCCATATGACACTTTCCAAACTGCATACATAGTGAGGTATATCCAACACACCACAAAAGTGACTCCACAACTCAAATTCCCTATCAATGTTACACTTATACAAGAGTTTATTGTAAATTACATTAAGTAAACAGAGTTAAGTGAGAACACACTAATAACATTCATTAAGTGCAAGTGTCTTCCTGACACAACATAATAGTAGCTGCCTTGGAAGTCTCCACGATTAGAAAGCATTTGCTCTTTCATGTTCAGCTTGAAAGAAGAGTAAAGGTTACCAGGTATATATAACAACACTCTAGGTTATATTAAACCAGGAAAGTCAAAGGTCAAAAATTTTAAGAACTGGAGGAAAAGAAATAATTTACTAACTAAAATATCAAAAAGAAAAACAAAAGTGGACAATATCTCACAATGCAATCCCCCATTAAGTGTAGAGTCAGCACTTCCACATCATGTCCCTCTCCTCATAGTTGTAAATAAGTTTTCTGGAAACCTGGCCAATACGGCAAATATTCATCTGAGTAGGGATGGGCAAAAAATAAAAAGACTCAATGTTTAAAACTGCTAAAGAATATTTTCTACATGAATTTCTTTTTATTGCATTCTTTTAAAGAACGGAATATAATATTCATATGTCATGAATCAGATTAACCTTTTAACAACCATAATGGATATACATACAAAAGACCATAGCTGCCTGAATGCTTGCCTAGAGTGAGTCAGATTTCCTACCCTTACCTGTTCTTTAAATTTGCACGACCTATGAGGGATCAGCAGGAGTCACCATTGTTGTTACTAAACAAAGAAGTGAAATAACACAGTTTTGGACGTTAAAGGGTAAAAATTGGTAATTTTTCAAATAGCCACTTAAAATCTAGTGGCAACTTTACCTATAGCTATTTTGAATTGTATAAGCATTTTATCAATGTTCTATATATCTTTCACATATTTCTACACAGGTAAGTTTTAGAGCCCACTGCAATTAAACGCATAAATTAAAACTTATATTTTTCTCCACTGACGTCAACCAAATTTTCAAGACAATTTTTATTAACAAAATTTAATCAATTTTATTTGGCCTCTATGTTCTTGAATAAAATCTCTTCAAAAATTGACAGCAGTGCATGGGTCAAAAATTTCAAGCAATGCTTTGGCTTACTTTATTTGCTGCCTATTTTATAGGAATTTTTTTCATAAGCATTGTCTTATCAAGAATATTGTCCACGAAGCTTGTAACTTCTGCAATTGGCATAACAGCCAGGATTTCATCGATTTATGCTATGACCTTTGTGTGCTCAAAATTGATGACATACTTCAAAGCTGCTCCCATTGTGCAAGAGCACCATCTTGATGAAAATTAAATACACAAGAGCTAAATTTTTTACTGATGCAGGACTATGTTTAACTCTGTGGATAGTATGGGGTGACTTACGCTAACCGCCTGTGACAAAAAAAAGTTCCAATTAAAATCATTATAGCGTTTTTTAAAAACATGTACCACACACTAATCATGTTAGCATATTCATAAACAGCATGGAGTCCAATTCGTGTACTGCGCAATACATCATGCGCGCGAGGCAGATGACACAATATTTCTGGGTGTGCCACTGCGTCTCACCAAGTTTACCTAGGCAACCGTGCGTGACATAATTTTAAAGCTCTCGACACGATCTATTCAAATGCATGAAGATTTCGCAGTGGTTTGAACTGAACATTTAAACAATGGTTTTCTTGTGAACACTTTTGACAATATGGCAGTTTATCTGGACAACCGTGAGTGCAAAATGACTGTGCAGGGTATCGTTTTAAAGCTCTCGACGAGATCTATTCAAATATATAAAGGACATATCATAGCGGTTAAAAAAAAAAATAAAAAAAAAATGTGTCAACATTTTTGACAATGAATGCAAGCACAAGTGGAGGAAATCGAAACAAGAGCTAGTATGAGGAATGTAAGGTGCCCTAGAAGACCACGCTGGGTAATTCGTGTATCAATCTGCTTTGTGTTCGCAATGTATCCAGCATTATTTGTAAAAATTATGTAATCTACTTTTCATATCATAGACTTGTGTTGGCTATAACAAATTAAATGAACGCTTTGAAACCATACTCGACTAGCTCATTTAAACTCTCCGACCTGCAAGCGTAGTCCTACATTCCAAACTGACAGCTCAACCAGGGTTTGCCGAAAAAATAATCTAAAGGAGTATTTTTACTCCTTTGGAAAAAATTTAGGGAGTAATTTTTAAAAGTGAGGAGTATTTTAGAAAAATTAAGGAGTGAAAAAAAAAAAAAACTTACGAAAACACCGGGAAATTATAAAACACCAATCCTGTTTTTATTTATATTAAAAAATATTTCACTACTACTGAATGTATTTAGAAGTTTGCTTCTTTTTTTAGTTATAACATATCATCATCATCATCATTGTCAACCATTATCAATCCACTGCTGGACGAAGGTCTCCCCAAGTTTCCTCCACAACGGTCTGTCTTGTGCCAGTCTCCTCCATGTCACCCCTGCATACTTTCGAATTTCATCCACCCATCTCCTATGTGGTCTTCTTCTGGGTCTTTTCCTGTCCCTTGGAATCCAATCTAAAATTTCGGCTGTCCATCGATGATCTGTCCTTCTGGCAGTATGTCCAGCCCATTGCCATTTCAGGGATTTAACTCTGATCATGATGTCTTCCACTCTCGTCATTTTTCGGATCCACGAGTTCCTCTTCTTATCTCTCCTGGTTACACCAAGCATGCACCTCTCCATGCTTCTTTGAGTTGTCTGCAGCCTTTGTATGTCTCTTTTAGTTAAGGTCCACGTCTCTGCACCATACGTAAGCACTGGAAGGATGCATTGATCAAACACTTTTCTTTTAAGACATAATGGCATATTGCTCTTGAAAATTATGCTGTTTCTTCCAAAAGCTCTCCAGGCAAGTTTTGTACGCCGATTAATTTCTTCATCAATGTGACCCTCACTTGATATCTGCTGTCCAAGATAAACGTACGTGTCTGTTATCTCCAGCTTTTCTCCATCAATCGATAAATCTTCATTTCTTGTAAAAGCATTGAACATCACTTTTGTCTTCTGAAAGTTCATTTTTAATCCCACTTCTTTACTCTTGTCAGCAAGTTCCTGGATCATACTCTGCAGCTCTGATGGGGTAGTTGCAAAAATGACTACGTCATCAGCAAAACGAAGGTGGGTTAGATAATCTCCATTAATCTTTATCCCCTTGTTTTCCCAGCTCAGCGACTGAAAAACACCCTCCAATGTGGCATTAAAGAGCTTCGGAGATATGGTGTCACCTTGTCTCACTCCCTTTCCAATTTTTACGTGTGTTGTATTTTCAAACAGCCTAATCTTTGCACTTGCATTTTCATAGATGTTATTAATAATATTAATGTATGCATCTTCAATACCGCAGGTTTTCAGAGCCATTGTAACTGCTGATGGTTTCACCGAATCAAAGGCTTTTTCATAATCGATAAAAGCCATGCACAATGGAAGTTCATATTCCCTCGCTCTTTCAATTAGTTCTCTCAGCACGTGGATATGATCTATTGTGCTGTAGCCACTCCTGAATCCAGCTTGTTCTCTCGGTTGAGCCATGTCCAGTGTTACCTTCAAGCGGTGTGAAAGAACTTTAGTGAAGATTTTATAAACTACTGATAGGAGGCTGATAGGTCTGTAGTTTCCGAGATCCTCAATGTCACCTTTCTTATGTAGCAGGATCATTGTAGCGGTGTTCCAATCCTCAGGAATCTTTCCTTCATTAAGGCATCGAGTGAAAATTTGGGCGAGTACTGTTTCGATTTCTCCACTTGCTTCTTGTATGATGTATGATGTCTACAGTAATTCCATCTCCTCCTGGAGCTATATATATATATATTGTATATAATACATAAACACTACAGAACTCATAATAACTTTGTGGCAGCCATAAATTATACATGGTTGACGGCTGAACCTCTGAGAGGTTTCGTGCGGATGTCTAAATTTAGCAACCCTGGCAAAAAAAAAAAAAAAAAAAAAAAAGACAAGTGGACATCCCATTTTCCCTACCTGTCAGGATATCAATATTTAAGTCATCTCAAATAAAAAATAATTATTCAAAGTGGACCTACCTTTATCCTTATATATATTTCATTTATGTTTTGTAATGACCATGAGCAACGTCTTCAAGAAGTGAACACAAAGCACTTTTAGATCCTTACAGACATCTAAAAATATCTAATAAACTAAGACAAATTCTTGTTTTTAATCATACATTGAATTTATTGCGTTTTCCATTTTTTTTTATAGCTGCAGCAAAGTCCATATTACACGAAACTTTTCCATCTTTTTCAAAGAATTCAGGTCCTTCAGTAGAAAGTCTAGTTAAGACTCTCTACATGCTTATCACCAAGGCGAGTGCGTCTCTTAACTTTTATCCTGTTCTGAGCAGCGAAGCCTCTTTCGCAAGCAGCTGTTGCCAAAGGAAGTGTCATGCCAACGGCCATTAATTTTACATATTCAGGATACAAGTAATCTGTCTTTTCACCATATTTAATTTCATTGGTTTCTAGTATAAGTTGACAAAAGTTCAGCATTTCCATGCCTTTGTATTTCTCTAGTAACACCTTTACTGAAATCCATTCTTCTCTAAGATCTTCTTGTGGCAAAGTTTGCTTATATAGTGGATGCCACTTTTTGTCACAGTATCTTGTGATTAAATTATCCATAGCTTCATCAAGAGTTAAATTAGAAGGGGGAGATGATGGATTCAGAACTTTATCAAAGTTGACAAAAAGTTCCATGGTGTCCTTATCAAATCGCCTGTCTAGGTTTTCTGTGAGTGCAGAAATAAATTTATTTTTGCTTCTTTTTATATTTAGTTCAGATTGTGAATTTGATGATATTTTAATGTCTCTGTAATAGCCCTTTGTTTCTTCAAATTCTTGCAGAAAGGACTTTAAATGAGGACCTGGGTCATTTTCCATTCTTGTTTTGGCCAGTTTAATCTATCCACTAAAATGCTAAAACTTAAATCATTGCACTGAAAAGATAGTGATAGTTTATCAATCAGAGCTAGGACATCCCTCAATAAACAGATAAAGAATATAAAATCATATGTAGATGCTGCTTTTAATACACCACTGGCTTTGTCACCAGCTGATTTTTTATCTAAAGCAGCTACCTCTTCAGTTAAAACTAAAATTATGGAATCATAGTTTTTGTGTATGGCTTCAATTGCTCGATCTAACGATAACCAATGTATTGCATGCTGGTGCTTTAAAGTTATCAGTTGTTGTTTCAAAGCAGATTGTATCTCCTTAAGTTTGCTATGCCGTAAAGATGATGAATTAAAATAGGAGTAAAGGCTGTTTATAGTGTCTTGCACTTTGCCGACTTTTGAAATACTCTCAGCTGCCTGACTGATAGCAAGAGCTAATTTGTGTGCAACACAATGTATGTTTATCATAAGAGGGTTCTCTTTCTTCAACTGAATGCCCACACCATTCACCGTGCCCATCATAACAGATGCTCCGTCTGTTCCTAATCCCATGATTTTAGTCAGCGGAATGCTTCTTTATTCTAAAAAAATTACTAGAATTTTTGCAATATTGTCTGAGGTGCATGCACTGCATGCCTTCCAATGAAAGATTGGCTAAAAAATGGATTTCTGGTTTGCAATTTTTCGAAATTTTTACATACACAATTAACTTCTTAGTTACAGAAACATCTGTACTTTCATCAATCAGTAATGATATGAAGGGGCTTTTATGAATATCAACCATCAGTTGCTCAAGAAGAGTGTCTGATAAAGCTGTTTCAATATCTGTTATTTTTCTATGATGCATATTTATGCAATCTGAAGTGATGGATTCCACACCATTTGCTTTCTGCAACATCAAAATACTTTTGAATTTTTGTTGTGCAAGTTCTTCTTTGCTTATCACATACACAGTCCGAAATAAAATTAAATCAAGTTCACTTACTTTATTTGCATTTTCAAGAAATAATTTCAAACTTGTTGCTTGCTGTGGCAGCTGTAGCTGCCTTATGCTCTGCGGAAGCCTCGTGGCGCAAAGTGGAACGCTGCAAATTCGACGATCCTTTTGTAGCCATTATGCCCGTAAATTTGTTTTCTCTGCAAACTTTGCAGAATGCTTTCTGAATCTTTTCATCGAAAGTAATCCATGGAAATTCTTTGTACCATTTTGGTAAAAAACGAGAATGAATTTCCAACTTTGACGTCGATTTAACACAGGAAACATCGTCTTTATCAACGCATTCTTCGTTTTCTAATGAAGTGTCCGTGTTCGTTGGCTGCTTTGGTATTTCCACCACTAGTTTTTTGAGCTTTCATTGTTTCCTTCCTCTGCCTTTCGTCTCTTTTCTACACCATTGGACTGAGTCTTGTCAGAAAAAAAGATGTTAAAGTACGCTGTTTCGACATCTTTCAAAACTAGTGTCTGATAAAGCTGTTTCAATCTCTACAAATAACAACCACATACCACCGTCAAGACTCCACAACCACGAGGCAAGGTTCTTAGATCCATGAGGCGCTCCGGAATTGCGATTGCAAAAGCCTTCTTCACTCAGCTGATCGAGCACGAGCTGTAGCAGCAATGATAGCAGATTAGCCCAAGCGATTGCGCTCCCGATGACGTCACGGTGAGGAACGATGTCTCCCTCACTGGCTGGCGGGACACGCCGCCGTAGCTCCGGTCGCGCCAAGCAAACCACGGACAGGCATGGATCGCGAGATCTGGCCTGAGGTAACAAAGTATACTGCTGATCACATGTTTGAAATACACAATTTGAATAAAATGAAAATAAACATTTTTCAGCTTAAAATTCCCCGATTTGTATTTTTACACATTGGCAAAATTTCAGTGCGTAAACATACTTTTCAATGCGTACTAGATGCGTAATTACGCATTTTGGTGAACTCTGACGCTCAACCAGAACTGAGCTTACCTGTATTTTTTCATTCCTTTTATTTTTGGTTAGGTTTTTCCTGGTACCAAAATAAAAATAGGCGGTATAGCTTTCAAAACTGAATATCATATCTCATGGCAGAATCAATTTGTGGTACTGTGTGGCTGCCCGTCCTGAATTATAACCATATATCCATCATAGATAGAATAGACCAGGGGAAAATGGAATACCAACCTGGTCACCTTGTTTTACAGAGACGCAATAATCCCCAACTAAAGACAAAAAAGTTTCGTAATTTCCTGTTCTGATAAATAGTATGTTAAAACAACCACTGATAAACCTTCACAAGTGTTCAGAAGATAGTAGCACATGCAGAGTTGTCAAATGCCCTGATTCAATCAGATTATGCCTGGTTTTCAAACTCAGTGTCTGGGAATCTTTTTTCTCTCTCCAGAAAACAGTTTTGGTAAAATTTTAATCATTTGTAATTTCTTCCTGTTTGCTACCACCACCTCACAGACACTCAAGTGCTATGAATTCTCCGTAGTCACTAGCCTATGATAATCGTCGATCCACTACGGAGTAAGGGAAACATCGAATATACTATGGAAATGGAAAATCTGTGTGAAAATATGTTATTCAACATTCGTGCAAAGTTTATCTTCATATTTTCGAACATTCATTAAACATTTTTGGGATTGTTTATTAGATGTTTTCAACATCGGGACATTTGTTCGATATAATTTGGGCGTCTTCGAGGTGCTGCTGCCTGCCGTCCGAAAATGTTGTTTTTAGTAAAGATGAAAATGTTCTGTAACTTTCTAGATTTCAAATTTTTCTTACCCCAAGATGTGTTTCACCCCCTTTTTGGTTATATTCTTATTTTTCCTGATTATGTTCCTCATTCTTAATATCTTTCATTGGTATTGGTGAAAAGAAGTGACTTTGCATTAAAATTTTTTTTTTTTCTAGTTTTTTTAGTGAAGTTTTCCCTATTTCTAACGTGTTCTTCAAAACAAATTTAGTACAAAAAGTATTTCTGCTTTTTAAAACTAAATTAAATTTCTAAAACGTTACTTAATCTGGCTGTGATGGAATCAGTCCATAACACACAATATTATCACAGCAAAGTGAACAATGCAGTGCTGCTTTTTTATGCTTAAAACTTGCTTCCCCATTCAGTAACAGTTTACTGTATTAAGGGGAAGAGCAAGAATTCTTTTATTTTGTTTAAAGCGAAATTAATGTTCCAAAAAGCTACTGCATGTACACGTGCAGAGGAAACTTGATTCTATGCAAAATGAAAGAAGGCGACTGAAAGTCAAGTCCCGATTTTTAAGTTTCAATTTCTTTTTTGTAAGCAAAAGGAAAAGGCTCACCCTTTTTGTTTGTTGATAAGCAAGAAGTGCCTAAGCAAATGGAAACCATGCATTTTCAGAGAAACTAATTTTCTAAATTTACTGAGGAAATAGCTGTTTTCACCATGCGTGAGTTGGATGATTTGAAAATGCATTTGCTAATTAACAGGGGTGTTTTAAAAAATGCAAATAAATTCTTTAGCAAGGAAAAAATAATTTGGCTGGCCACCAATCCTTGTGAACAGGCAAATTTCCGAGCGTGGAAACTGCTAATTTTAATCTTTATCATGAATTAGTGATTTCTTGCTGCTTTCTTTCTTCAATGTATATGTTTTGTCGCCAAAAATAAAGTTCTTATGCTCAATCTTACAGCTCATACATCGAAGACACCACATCAAGCGTTTCAATGAATATTGGTTACTCGTTGTTGAATTGGTTGAGTAATCACCAATATTTTGAACAGCGTTTTACCCATCGACAGGCCAGTTACTGCTGGAAATGGAAAAGATGCAAGGTCTTCGGCGTTTTTTTTAGCGGAACATCGAGGTTTTCATGGTTACATAAGAAATTTCCACTGATACAGAGATATTTTGGGAATTAGTATTCACCGACATGCCCACCACCACTTTTTGAGTTAGCCCTGGAAAAAGCATGAGAAGGGAGTCTGCCAATAGGAAGAAAAAACACTCCCATTATAATTTGAGTTTCCAGTAAGTGATGAGGCTAGTGATTGATAGGCATCCGTCAGAGACTGTTTTACTGAAAACTGTTCATAACGAGAAAAAAGAAAAAAAGTGCGTCAGTTAAACAGATTGATATTTAAGATGCTTCTAACACTAAAATATTTTAAATATAACATTTTACTGAAAGTGAAGATACCTTCTGCCCAACACTATCAAATGTTGCTTGGATCGTCCTCTGTGTGTAATCACATTTAGAACATCAATATTCATTTACTCCAACTTTTATTTTTTAAATTTTAGTACTTAAGACTTACAACCAAGCAGATCTTCACTGTATATGACTGCTGAACTTTTTGTACTTACAAATAAGACAAACAGAAAACATTAACAGCGTGCACACTTTTAAGCCACAAAGACAAGTTTGCACGAGTTAATGACAATCCTCCCTTTGAGTGATGTACCATTTCACTGGCAGATAACAGGTCTTGTTCCTAAAACTAACTATTCTTATCCCACAACATGCTTCCACGAAAGTTTCTAAAGCTTTCAAGATCTGGGCTGAGTTAAAAAAATCTCAATCCGGCAGGGATGCGAGATTTCCAGATCCCCACCTTATAATAGTTTTTTTATATACAAAAATGTGACTAGTTTTATACTAAAGAAATACAGATTAATATAATGAGCAGCCATTAGTTTCCACTTAACCTTCAGCAACCCGTAGCTGCCAACTCCTGCGTAAAAGGAAGCGCACACAATACTAAATCTGCAAAGAGCTGAGAACCTTTAGCCATAGCATAAACAAGCACATTTTAGGACAAAAAAATATTTAATATAGTATTTTAACTATACATTTGAAACACTAATCATGTGTTCACAGAAACCATACAGCAACTGACCCATTTTCTAAGAAAAATTTCTACATAAAATGCATCACTAACTAGTTTCTTTGGCACTTCTAAGCTAGGCTCACACGAGCAAGTTTTATGTAGAAAAGGCAGAATGATACGTACGAAGTTGGGAAATATTTGCAAGCATACATACTCGGAAGTTTAGCATAATTTATATTTTTTTTTACACACAAAATATTAAATGTATGAACACAGAGACATCAACCCACACTGGAAAATTTCATAGTAAACACTAAAAAAAAATCTGTAGTTTTCAGCGTTTTTCAGCAGTAAAAACCACAAAGAGCCATGTTTTTAGCGTTTCAGTAGTAATGAATAGCATTTTATTACACACTTCGTAACAGAAAATTTCAGGGCCTCAAAATAACAGTAAATTCATAAAACAGTGAATTTTTACTTAAAAAATTGAAGGAAACACTACTGGCCTTAACATTTTTAGCACGTCTTTTATAAAAGAAGATCGTGATTATGTTACTGGTTTGTCTGTCCATCTGTACCCACGATATCTCTACAACTATCAGTCTGATTTGAAAAATTCTTTTTGCATTAGGAAGCTTGAAATATGCGAATGATGATCCTTTATTTAATTTTTTTTACGACATACAATTTCGCCGCTAGAGGGCGTAAATGCAGATGATAACGAATTCGAAAATATGTTTTATTCCACATATTTGCTTCTAAACATCCGATTGAAAAAATTCTTTTATCTTTCGATTCCATTTATGTCGAAGTATTTTAGATATAGTTACTTTTTCAAATTACGCATAGATGTTCCACTAGGAGGTGTAACATTAAATTACATTTTTTCTGATAACTCTTCTTCTAAAACTCTGATTTGAAAACTTTATTCTTCAGCAGATACACCTCCTGATGGAAAATCTTTTGCATATAATTTCAAATTTTTGGTAAAGAATGCTTTGGCCACCAGGGGGCGTAAGTGTTAACTTTTGCTTCTGATGTATTTGCCATAAAACCTGAGCTTCTAAAATTTAAATATCGATTGAAAAAATTCTTTCGTGGACTGATGCCACTCACATCAATAAACCTTTTCGAAATATTTTCCTCTTAAAATATTTCACCGTTTCTTCACCAGGGGGCGTAGATGTATATCTTATTCCTTCTTTGTTAGATAGTGTATTCAGTGTGACACGTTTTTCATATAATTTCAAAATTTTCAAGTAATTCATACTTTCCGCTAGGGGGCGTACAGGTAAATTGCGTTTCCTCTATATCTCTGCTTCTAAATCTCCGATTTGAAAAATTCTTTCTGCTCCGGATACAGCTTCTGATGGGAAATCGTTTGCACATAATTTCCAATTTTTGTAAAAAAAAAAAAAAAAAAAAATGGTTTGGCCACCAGGGGGCGTAGATCTTAATTTCCGCTTCTGATGTATTTGCAGCAAAATATGGGCTTCTAAATTCTCGATTAAAAAAAAAACGTCGTTTGTAGACCGTACTGCTCATGTCGACAAACCTTTTATTCTTAAAATAATGCATGGTTTCTACACCAGGGGCGTAGATGTATATCTTATTTTTGTCAATATCTCTACTTCTAGGAGTCCGATTTGACAAATTCCTCCTTTGTAGGATAGTGTTTCCAATGTGACATGTTTTTCATATAATTTTAAAATTTTCAAGTAATTCAGAGACTTTCCACTAGGGGTCATTCCACGTCAAATCAACGCAAAAAAAAAAAAAAAAAAAAAAAAAAGGTTTTGACAACCATGGTCTCCAGATTTTGATGAAACTTGGTATAAACCAATCCCTCCAAGGGGATAAGTAACCCCATAAAAATTTTTTTCCCTCTAGCACTTCTGGTTTTAATTTTACAGCCCTTGAAACTTTTGAGGAATTCTCGTTGTTTACCATTTCCGAGGCCTTCTACTCAACCTACACTTGCTTACCAAAAAACTCCATCTCACTCAGAAATCATTCAATCTCTTTGAAATTTTACAGCCTTGTCAATGAAAGCATGAAGATTTCAGAAAAAAATATATTAACACTCTAAATATCTGCTGTACTCCACTAAAAAATTTTAATACTATTTTTAGGCTAATTTTTCCTGTGGAAAACATGATTTACTAAAAACGGAATTATCAACATGAGGGATAGGTATAACCCTAACATATAAAATTTTTCAATGAACCTAGAGACATGTTCCATCATAGCCAACAATAAAACTGATGGCTTTTTTTTATTCCTTTGGCACTTTTTTTGGCCATTTTGAAAAAAATGGCTGCTGGGTAACTATTTTTTCAATTTCACCCAAACTCTAAGATTCCTATCTTAAAAAAATGATAACATCGCCTTTGTTTTTTCCTCTTGAAAAACATCACTCCCAAAAAGCTGATTTTGACTTCCTTCATCACTTCCGATAAGAAGCCAAGTCAAAACCTGTGAGAGTGTGACCTCTTTGTTCACAACATGCAGCAGCTTGTTAGCACAGCTGTCAGTCAGTCTACTTCAGTTCCTAAACTCAAACCTTCTTTCAGTGTATAATTTAGTTCTTTATTGATGTTATAAGTGTGCATGGGCAAAGTATAGTAGTGTCCTAATATTACTGTATTTCTTTGTTACAGAGAAAATGGAAGATTCTAAGTGCAGTGTTGGGCAATTAACTTTGACAGAGTGTCACAAATATACCTATGTCTCAAAGAAAAGTATTGAAAATGTAGCAGATCTAACTGAAGAAAATAGAATTATTTTGAAGTTAAGAACAGAAGCTGCTGAAGATTTACAGACCAATTGTCTGCATCATAAAAGTTTATTTTTGAAAAAGTTTGCATTTCTTCAAAAAGTGTGTTGTGATCCCCTAAAAAAGCATAAGAGATGTGTGAGAAAATCACTACGTATGGTGACTGTACAGCAATGTAAATACTTATTAATGAATAAAATTAAAGTGAAACCAAGGCAAAAACTGTGTTCTCAATGTAGAGGTACTTTATTTAAAAGTGATGTACAGAGTGCTGACGAAAGTACTGATACCCATACTGAACCTGAGGACATTGGTTTAACTCCAGAAGAAGTAACCGGTTTGGAGAAGAAAGAAAACGATAGAAAAACTCAATTAATCTTTCACTATAGGTTGCTCTCCTTTAAAATTACATTCCCTTGGTGAACATAGCAAGGCATCTTATGGAAGGAAAAAGTTCGAAAAATTCCAGGCAAATGTACGAAGCAAATTTCATAAAATACTAGATGTTGACATTCCAACAAAAAGAAGCCAAAACAGATGAGTTTGTGGAACAGAAAGCAGCTGATATGGACAAGCTTGTAGAAATCATGAAAGAGCAATTGAAATCCATTTCAAGGAAAAAACAAATTCAACTATTAACCATTCCTGCTTCACTGACATGGACACAGAAAAAAATACGAGGAACATTTGGTGTTTCCGACTTTGCTGTTCGTAAAGCTCAGAGACTTGTTCAGGAAAAGGGATTTTTAGCTGAACCTGATCCCAGATGTGGGAAAAAACTGAAACCTGAAATTAATTTAGTGAGTAACTTTTATGAAAGTGATGAGCAGTCTAGAGTTATGCCTGGAATGAAAGATGTAGTGAGCATGGGTAAAAATAATTACAACAGAAAGCGACTGATTTTGGGTAATCTTCATGAATTATATTCAAGTTTCAAGTGTGAGTATCCTGATGTTAAGGTGGGATTCTCAAAATTTTGCACTTTGCGACCAAAGTGGTGCCAGTGGAACCCACTCAGCATGCGTATGCACACTTCACCAAAATGTCACACTACTCCTTCATGCTGCACAAATTGAAGAGAGCTATAAGGATGTTATGAAGTTCTTAGTGTGTGAAGAAGCAAAGAGGGAATGTATGCTCAGGCACTGCAGTAAATGCCCCTCCAAACCGCATCTACTGAGCTACTTCATAATTTAAAGATTATGAAGAAAGTGACACTATTGAATTTTCTCAATGGGTGTCAACTGACAGGACACAGATGATAAAAAGTTCAACAACACTTGATGATTTAGCCAACAAGATTAAAAACTGATTCTACACTCTTTCATAGCCAAGTCACAATCTTCGTTCCTAAAAAATGTTTAAGAAAATGTACCATCAGACAGCAATAATTTTGATGGACTTCAGTGAGAACTACTCTTTTACAATCCAGGATGAGGCTCAGGGGTACCACTGGACTTCTGATTCATGTACAGTTCATCCTGTTATAGTACACTGTAGGAACCCTGAAGGAGAAAAGATTGTTTCATCACACTGTGTCATATATATCTGATGACCTCAAGCATGATGTGAATATGGTTTACAAAATCCAGGAAAGAGTTGTTAATTTTCTCAAAGAAATTTTTTCACACATTACGGCAATACTACAGTGACAGGAGTGCTGCACAGTATAAAAACAAGTACAATTTCCTTAACCTGTGTCTGCATGAAGAAGACTTCCAGTTGAAGGTACATTGCTACAAGCCATGGAAAATCAGAATGTGATGAGATTGGAGGCACAGCAAAACGCTTAGCTCGAAGGGAGAGTCTCCAGAGCCCATTTGAGAGGCACATCACAACAGCAGCTACATTTTTCAATTTTTGTGAAACAAACATCACCAAGGTCAGTTTCCACTTTATTGACAAAGACACAGTAGATACAACTCGTTCTGCTCTTGAAAACAGGTTCAAAGATGTGCATACACTTCCTGGTACTAGAAGTTTTCACAACTTTAAGCCTCTGGATTCCATAGGTACCATTGCGGCTAGAAGGATCAGCACCGATGAGGAACCATCTCTCACATTTAACCTGAAAAGCTGTCACCCATCAGTTGGTAACTGCAGACGAGTTGTTCCCTGGGTGTTACATGGACCTTATTCATGTGACGTCAGAAGTGGATTTCTGCGGACCAACATGGCTGCTGAGTCAATGTTTCCGCTATTTGATTATCCCTTACTGTTGCTTAATTTTTTTCAATCCTAACGTCATGGATTCTGCCGAGGAATTAATAGAGCTACAGGGCGAAGAAGAAATTAATTTCTTAGAAGAACAAATCAAGGTTGCAAAAATATACAAAGACAATTTTGTGTTCGATGTTTATTTCGCATGACGAAGGAAAGCATCGCCGTTAGTCATAGTGATGTTTTTAATGTAGCATTTCTCGTACACGCTATATTAAATTTTCAATTTTTTATAGCCAGACATTGGCGAAATATCTGAAACATAAAATTTAGTACCTGGTTTTGTAAAACAAAAACATTTAAAAGCTCAGACAAATACGTAATAAGGAAAGAAACTAGGGTTCACATGCTAAGCAATCTGCTTAAAAATTAAATGAATGCGTAACATTAAATAAAAGAAAAATTATAGACATGTTTGTTTTATTCTTTGAGGAACGTAGAACTTAATTCGTAATTTATCAATCCAAATATTCCATCAATTTTCGCCTACCTTTTTTTCTTTTTAGAAATTGAAATTCGAAGGAATACTACGAGGTTTCAACTGCCTTTGATTCGTAGTGTCATAATATCCAAAAGCTTTTTCGTCAAAGTGGACAGAACATATCGGAGAGGGCACATCGGAATGGAAATCACCGCGTTTCATTTTACACAGCCATTCCTTTAATAATTTCGTCTTTTTCAGCAGAAAATTAAAGAGTTTGTTTTTCGTCTACACAATTTAAGTTGCAGGATTTATCAGCACAACCATACGATGAGAAAAAGTTATACATGTCATTAATAAATTTACGAAAATCGTGTTTTTCCTGAACCCTTGCAACGTAACGCCATGTTAAGCAATGGGAAAACGCATGTAAACAAACTCTTGTTGGTCCTCGGCCACGGAAATGCTTTCCCATGATGCAATGCTAGGTGAATAAGGTCATTGAATGTAAATATGACCACTTGTGGTATTTTGGAATGGTGTCTACAGTGGATAAAGACGGTGTTGTTGTAAAGTTCTTGCATCCTAATGGACCTTCACCATCATTCTGCTGGCCAAGCCATGAAGATTCCTGCACAGTACCAGTTCCTCATGTGCTTGCTGTTGTTGATATCCCACACACAACATCTGGAAGAACCTATCACTTCTCAAAGGACTGCATGAGGTCGATGGAGGAAAAATCTGCACATTTAGATGTTATGCTACGCAAAAGAAAATGAGCGTTATGGACTAGAAGTTCAGAAATTGTACCTAACTTATTTTTTACAGGTAAATAACTTATTATGTACATGTTACCAATATTCAATAGTTTAATTATGTTTATAAATTAAACTATTTGTTTTTTTTTCAAAATGGCCGAAAAAAAGTGCCTAAGGAATAAATAAAGCCATAGTTTTATTGCTGGGTATGATGGAACATGTCTCTAGGTTCATTAAAAAAAATTAAATGTTAGGGTTATACCTATCCCTCATGTTGATAATTCCGTTTTTGGTAAACCATGTTTTCCACAGAAAAAATTAGGCTAAAAATAGTTTATTAATTTTTAATAGAGTACAGCAGATATTGAGTGTTAACATATTTTTTTCTGAAATCTTCATGCTTTTATTGACAAGGCTGTAAAATTTCAAAGAGATTGAATGTTTTTGGTAAGCAAGTGTAGCTTGAGTAGGCGGCCTTGGAAATGGTAAAAAACGAGAATTCCTCAAAAGTTTCAAGGGCTGTAAAATTAAAACCAGAAGTGCTAGAGGGAAAAAAATTTATGGGGTTACTTATCCCCTTGGAGGGATTGGTTATACCAAGTTTCATCAAAATCGGAGACCATGGGTGTCATGGCCTCGTTGAACTAATGTGGAATGACCCAGAGCTAAATTGCGCTCCCCCCTTGTACCTCTGCTTCTAAATCTCCAATTTGAAAAATTCTTTCTGCACCGGATATAGCCCCTGATTGGGAAATCCTTTGCACATGATTTCTAATTTTTGTAAAAAAAAAAAAAAAAAAAAGGTTTGGCCACCAGGTGGCATAAGTCTCATTTTCTGCTTCTGATGTATTTGTAGCAAAATATGGGCTCCTGAAAACTCGAATTTTTTTTTTTCTTGGACCGATACCGCTCATATGGAAAAACATTTTGAGAATACTTTCTTTCTAAAATAATGCGTGGTTTTCCCCACCAGGAGACTTCTAAAGGCACATCTTATTATTGCCGATATCTCTGTTTGTAAGAGACCGTTTTGAAAAATTCTTTCAGAGTTGGAGAGTGTTTCCTGTGCAAAATGTTTCTCATATAAATTCATGTTTTTCTTAATGCACAAGTCTGCAACCAGAGGGTGTAAACTCAACATTCCGTTTACAGCAATATCTGAAGGATTAAAAACCAGACTGAAAAACTTCTTTCTTCCGTCAGATACTATTGTTTTCCATACCAGTTCCACTGACTTTGAAATCTAATTTGTGTCAGAACGTATTCAAAAGAAGTGCTTATTTTACACCCGAAAATTTGGTGTCATCTTTCTTGTTTTTTTTCTAATTTTAATTTCCTTCAAAAACCAATTTGTTTCAAGGGAACCATACAGGAAACATAAGTGCCTACATGGATTGGAAGATGCTTGTGATTGTTATCAAACCACACAGAAAAACAAGGAACATTATTCATAAAAAATAGTAGCAGTGCACAAAATTAACTTCATAAAATTTCCACGTGAAATGTACCTTTATTTTTATTCATTACAGTACTTTGTACATCAATCAATGGAACAAGCATTTGTTCTTTAATAAGGCAAAATTTGAACAGAAAATAGTTATTTATCTGGCCCTTGTTAAAAATTGCACTATCTTCATGGCAGAGTGAGGACTGGCATTACTGCCTTCTAAACTTTAATTTAATGCATGGTTTTCCATTACTTTTTGCTATATCTAGAAAAAAAAAGAAAGCATTTTTCCTTTTTTTCAAAAAGAAATGCAAGTTCAAAATGGGAACTTTAACTCTCTGTAGCTGGCCTTTGTTCCCTGTAGTCATTTTCTCTGCAGAATGAGCAAGTAGTCGCATTTTTGCTCTAAGCAAAACAAAAAACCCGGCTCTATTCCTCTGATGTAGCAAGAAGTGATTAAAAAATGGGGAAAGCACACATTTAAAGAGAAAGTAAATGTGGAAAATCAGTATCGCCGTGTTCACCCTCCCTTGAAACAATTTTACGAGTTGCGGAAATGATGCAGATTCCATCAGTGACAATTGCTGGCCATCTCAATTTTTGGACATTTTTCTTAAAATTGTTCATTGCAGGAAAGAATTCTAGTACAACTCCAGGACTTCATAAAAAATATATGAAAAATTAAGGACGTTCCAAGATCTGGAAAGTGAAACAAAATATCACGTTTCTGAAATTTCAGGGGCTGTGATAACTCCGTCATGTGACCAGTGATTGACACCCAAAACGGATTGAAAAAATATCCAAGAAATGGCACAACATTGAAAACGAAAAAAAAACAAAAAAACAAATGTTTAATGAACTTACAATCTTGAAAACTGTACACATCATTAAAAAGTTTATTTCACCAAGATTTTTGATTTCTGTAGTATATTCGATGGATTCCACAATTCATATCGGAACAACGATTAATTATCGTAGTGACTATGGAGAATCTGTAATAGTTTCTGTGAACACAAATATTTTAGCAAAAACGGCTAGCCTTTTGATTATCTGTGCATAAAGTAGTTCCATATGCATTAAATGTTACTTTAATTGGAATGCTAAAAATTGCAATTACATAAAAAAAAGTATGTTTTAGAGAAATGAGCAGTTACTCGTAAAAAAGAATATTATTTCTTTGCTTCGTTAGCAGAACTACTAATGCCTTGATGAATTTTCTCACCCTGATTAGAGGAAACAGTACCCAAAATATTACAATTCTTTTGGTGGAGCATTCAGCTCTTGCTAGTATGAAAAATGTAGCATGTATTCCATCACCAATAATGAGAACACTTTGAAGACCCCAAACCACAACAGTTTGTCAAAGTGATGTCACTAGCATATTAAAAGTAATACTTCCACAGAATTTGATATTTAAGTATAGAACATTCCTTGAGGTTATTTTCCAGGACCGCGGGTGGCCTAGTGAGCAACGTTCGTGACTGCCGCGGAAAGGACCTCAGGCAGGTACGAGCGCTGGATCCACTAAATATCTGCCATGCGTTGAATGGGCACGGCACGTTAAGCTGTCAAACCCTGGGTACTGCCCTCCTCCGGTAATAAATAAGGGCATCTTCCTCCCCCTTTCTACTTCGCTTTCCTATCGGGCACTCTAGCTTCCTATTTATAAGGGTTGTTTAAGACCTGGGGTCAGACACTCCCTTCCTAAAATCATCTACATATGATCATTTGAGGTTATTTTCCGCCGTTTTTACTATAAGCAACATTTTTAATATGCACAAATAAAAAGTAACTTTCTACTGCCATTTATATGTTAAACTCACCCTGAGCAAATTATTTGTGAAAACAGGCGATTTACACAAAGTTATAGGCAGGTTACTTCTTACTACAGTAAAACTTCCGAATAGTGGACACTGAAGGGGAAAGAAAAACTGTCTCGTTATTTTATGAGTGTCCACTATTGGGAAAATCGTGCTTTATGACAGTACACACGTACTATGTTTATAACGTAAAAGCAGTTTAAAAGAGTAAATACAGGGCAAAATTTTAAGAAAAAATATTTATAAATATAAAATCTTGGGCCCGTTTTTGGACCAAAATTCGTGCATTAAAAACGTATTCTTCGTAAACATTTGTGCGTTAGAAACAGACCGTTCAGAGTTAAGAAAATTGCAATCGAATACATAGTTCTTGTCGGGAACATAATCAGTTTATGAACATGTGAATTGGCTTCCATATGCAGCCGCAAGTTTATTTTGCAAATTGCGGACTGTTAACGAAGCAAGCACGAGATTCATCAGATTCGCGGAATTCCGCCTTTTTCGTCACATTTCGGTTTTACTCGAGATTGACGCAAAAAAAAAAACTGAAGATAATGTCTTATTTTCGGAAGATTAGTGTGCTTGGGGGGGGAGTCGTTTTCCGTAAGGGGAACAGTATTCAGAACTTCCATAAACAGTGAAAAATTTCCCTGCAATCACAATTTCTTTTTCTCGTGAAGTTTCCTCTGTCCAGTATTGTTATTAAATATAAATTTATTGCATAAATGTTTGTATTTCAGCTTCTCATATCAAAAGTTCGACGGAGCAAAAATTTCCTTGTGAACTTCAGGCACGAGTTTCCTCCGCAGATTCCAGGAACTTTGATGTCATCATTTGTGTTGTTCTCAAGAACGATGCAAAACTGAAGATAATTTTGGGTTGGGGTTTGGTGTGTGAGTAGAAGAGGGATTTCCCTGCTGGGGATAGAATTTCGTTTTTTGAAACTTTCGAAAATGGAAGTTAAACGAACTGGAGATTTAATCTGTAATCGTAATTTTTTCTCTCGCGATATTCCCTCTGCCCAGTATTATTGTAAAATACAATTTTTTTTGTTAACTGTATTTTATTTCAGCTTGAAAATGGAGGGAATTTTTCTGAAAACGGAAGTCAGACGGAGCGAAGATTTTTTTTCGTAATCATAATTTTTTTTTCGTGATGTTCCCACTGTCTTGAATTATTGTTAATGTTACCCCCCCCCCCATAAAGAGTTGCAAAGGGAAAAACTGGACACTCATATCAGGAGAATGTTGGATCAACCCAGTCTCAGTTATGTGAACATCTCATACATAGTATTCAAGATATTTTTAAAGAATATATGTTCATATAAACTATGAAATATATGTATTATGGGATGTAAGGTCAGGTGATGCGTAACATCACAGCCTCTCCTTGACAAATGTCAACCCCGCCTTCTCGTGGTGCATCCTGTTCCCACTAAAGGGGCTCTGACGACCGCAAATAGCGGTATAACTATACCATCGGGATCAGAGGAAATGCTATCCCACACTCACCAACCCGCTTGGCCAGCGTGGTGAGTTATGGCCAAACACCTCCAAAATGACTCTACAACTTAAATCTTGGCCCTCAGTCTCCGGCAGCTGGAATGTACCTGGCCAAGGTAGCGGCCAGTGCGACATGAAGGCAGAGGGTGCTAAGAATCCCCGGAGGACCGGACTAGGCTGCCATTTGATGCTGACCTTGGCTACCTACAACGGGCGCTCCCTATCTTCTGATTCAAGGCTTCTTGAATTGGAAGAGGAACTACAAAGGATCAAGTGGGACATCGTCGGGCTAAGTGAGGTAAGGAGAAAAGGAGAAGATCTCATTGAACTGAAAAGTGGACATCTCTTCTATTATCGTGGGACAGATACTGGCAGAACTAGTGGTGTTGGATTTATAATAAACAAGAAACTGAAGGATAAAGTGGTAGAAGTTGAAAGTTCCTCTGACAGAGCTGCACGACTCGTTATCCAACTATCGAGAAGATACCAGGCTCAGATTATTCAAACTTATGCACCCACCACAAGTCATCCTGAAGAAGAAATTGAAGAATTTTATGAGGAAATCCGTCATCTAAATAATAAAGGTAAGCAGCACTTGAAGATAATTATGGGAGATTTCAATGCAAAAATAGGGCACCGGCAACAGAATGAAACTTCAGTAGGTAAATTCGGTCACGGCAACAGAAACCAGCGTGGAAATACTCTCGTTGAGTTTGCAGAGGCAGAAGGATTTTTCATCTTGAATTCCTTTTTCAAGAAAAAGCCACACAGGAAATGGACATGGAGACATCCAAATGGGACGACAAGTGAAATTGATTTTATTATGTGTAACAAAAAATTCGTCATCGAAGACTGCAGTGTGCTGAACAAGTTCAACACAGGTAGTGACCATAGATTGGTGAGATGTAAGATGCACCTCAACACTAAACTGGAACGTGGCAAGCTCATAAGACAAACAGAATGTATTGACATAACCAACCTTAAAAAACACCATAATACTTTCAAGTTGGAACTGAAGAACAGATTCTCTGCTTTAGAAGGCCTAAGATCGGAAGAAGTGGATATTTCGGAAGTTAACAGAAAAGTAACCAAAGCTCTTATGGAAACAGCAACAAAATTAGCTGGGTCTAAGAACAAGTTGCATGTAAACAAATTATCAGGAAAAACCAAAATGTTGATGCAAAAAAGAAGAGAGATGAGGACAACTAAAGAAGATGTGACTTCCAAAGTGGAATATATAGAGCTATGCAAGACAGCACGAAAAAGTATCACTGAAGACGTAAGGAAATTCAACTGTGAGCTAGTGAGGAAAGCAATTGAAAACAACCAAAGCCTAAAGATAGCAAAGGGACATCTCAGTAAGGGAAGAAAACAGATTATGGCTCTGAGAAAAGAAGATGGTTCTATAACAAGAAATAGAGGCGAAATTTTAACAAGAGTGAAAGATTTCTACTCCAAATTATATGAAAGGGATGATACATGTACTCCAGACATCATGAAAGGTACCAGAGTTCTTCCAGTCCTCCCAGCAGAAGTTGCTCATGCAATCAAGAACATGAAGCGGGGGAAAGCTCCAGGAGAAGATGGAATTACTATAGACATCATACAAGAAGCAAGTGGAGAAATTGAAACAGTACTCGCCCAAATTTTCACTCGATGCCTTAATGAAGGGAAGATTCCTGAGGATTGGAACAATGCTACAATGATCCTGCTACATAAAAAAGGTGACATTGAGGATCTCAGGAACTACAGACCTATCAGTGGTTTATAAAATCTTCACTAAAGTTCTTTCACACCGCTTGAAGGTAACACTGGACATGGCTCAACCGAGAGAACAAGCTGGATTCAGGAGTGGCTACAGCACAATAGATCATATCCACGTGCTGAGAGAACTAAATGAAAGAGCGAGGGAATATGAACTTCCATTGTGCATGGCTTTTATCGATTATGAAAAAGCCTTTGATACGGTGAAACCATCAGCAGTTACCACGGCTCTGAAATCCTGCGGTATTGAAGATGCATACATTAATATTATTAATAACATCTATGAAAATGCAAGTGCAAAGATTCGGCTGTTTGAAAATACAACACACATAAAAATTGGAAAGGGAGTGAGACAAGGTGACACCATATCCCCGAAGCTCTTTAATGCCACATTGGAAAATGTCTTTCAATCACTGAACTGGGAAAACAAAGGGATAAAGATTAATGGAGATTATCTAACCCACCTTCGTTTTGCTGATGACGTAGTCATTTTTGCAACTACCCCATCAGAGCTGCAGAGTATGATCCAGGAACTTGCTGACAAGAGTAAAGAAGTGGGATTAAAAATGAACTTTCAGAAGACAAAAGTGATGTTCAATGCTTTTACAAGAAATGAAGATTTATCGATTGATGGAGAACAACTGGAGATAACAGATACGTATGTTTATCTTGGACAGCAGATATCAAGTGAGGGTCACATTGATGAAGAAATTAATCAGCGTACAAAACTTGCCTGGAGAGCTTTTGGAAGAAACAGCATAATTTTCAAGAGCAATATGCCATTGTCTTAAAAGAAAAGTGTTTGATCAATGCATCCTTCCAGTGCTTACGTATGGTGCAGAGACGTGGACCTTAACTAAATGAGACATACAAAGGCTGCAGACAACTCAAAGCAGCATGGAGAGGTGCATGCTTGGTATAACCAGGAGAGATAAGAAGAGGAACTCGTGGATCCGAAAAATGACGAGAGTGGAAGACATCATGATCAGAGTAAAATCCCTGAAATGGCAATGGGCTGGACATACTGCCAGAAGGACAGACCATAGATGGACAGCCGAAATTTTAGATTGGATTCCAAGGGACAGGAAAAGACCCAGAAAAAGACCACATGGGAGATGGGTGGATGAAATTCGTAAATATGCGGGAGTGACATGGAGGAGACTGGCACAAGACAGACCGTTGAGGAGGAAACTTGGGGAGACCTTCGTCCAGCAGTGGATTGATAATGGTTGACGATGATGATATGTATTACATGGTCTATATATTAAGAAAAGGTTATAAGTACAGTGTACTTGTATATACTGTGACATATTTATTATACATCAGGTCAACCCTCTCATATCTGGCCGAAATTTACTAACTTTCATGATAAAAAACTTATTACTTGTTAACATAAATCCAATATCCAATCCAATGACTAGTCATTGGATTTATGTTAACAATTAATAAGTTTTTTATCATGAAAGTTAGTAAATTTCGGCCAGATACTAGAGGGTTGACCTGATGATGTATAATAAATACGTGTCACAGTATATACAAGTACACTGTACTTATAACCCTTTCTTAAGATATTTTCTCTTTTTCACAGCTGAAGGGGAAAACTTGTTCAAAAATAATAAATTAGTTGACCTTTGCAATACTAAACTTGCACATCACAATGTCTACTGAAGGTTTATCGTTAGCAACTGAGATAGACTGCAGATTTTTCTGTGAAGCAATACGCACACAAGTTTTGGTACAGTCTTTCAAAAGCCTGGCAGACCAGTTTTGTTTTTCTCGAAAATTAATGAAGACGCGGTAATGGAATATTTACTATTCAAACAGCTGTTAAAAATGAAGAGTACATGTGCCAATGTCCAAAGTTTTGTAAGTTTTATAAGCAATAATTTGCACACATTTCCATTAGTGTCAAAAGTTTCTTTTGCAAGTAAGTCTTGTGTTGCATTTAACAAATGCACCACGCGAAAGTGGCTTTAGCACACGAAACAGAATTCAATCAAAATTTAGAGATTCACTGAGCAACAACAAAAATCTGAATGCATATTTCTGAAATCGGGTCAGATAAACCCTAAAAAACAAAACAGCTGATCAAAGCTTGCTAACCGTGGCAAGGAATGAAAGACAGACATATATACTTCAGAGGCGCAATTTCATATCAACGTACTGCAAAACGCACAACTCTAGTTTTGTAAAATGAATCATGGTAATTTGTATTAGATTGAATGTAGTAAATTTTTTGATCTGATTCACCCATTTGTTTTAAAGATCAAGTATATCTTATATTGTTTAAAAAATTGCTACTGTTTTCTCTGTCTTTCCCCACCTGAAATTTTCAATCCTCTCCTTTTACAAACACAAGTGGGGAAACTCCCTTCTATTTCAGATTTGAATTTTAAGCCCCAAAATATAAAAATGTAAATGCAAAACAAAGAGCAAACTTGTGCTAATCTTTATTAAAAAATATCCATCAAACTAAGAAGCAAAATAATAGTGTTGTTTGTCTATTACATTCTTGTGAAATGTTTTCTAAATGAATTTCTAGCCAGCCGCCTGAAGGTTTGAATTCTGCAAATCCTAATTTATTTGTGATTTCTAAAGCCTTTTGACGAACTCAAGTCCCTGATAAAGGAATGTCGTTAACTCCAGCACGGAAAAACCATCATGGGTAAGTAAGTGTCCACAAACAATCAGTTTTAGGGAAAGCTCTCTTAATTTTCTGGTTGCCATTACAATCTTGCAAAGACTTCATTCATACGTTTTTCCAATGCCCAGTTTAATGTGCATACTTAATCTTTCCTTTTCACTCATCTCCACTATTTCAACTATTTTCTTTTAAAAGTCAAGTGCTTACGTTTGTGTAAAATTTTAAAATCGATGTTTGAGAAATCTTTGCTTTTTCAGCTGTGCACTGACCTTACCAAACAACAAAAGGTGAGTCCCTTCCACCCACACCTAAATTTATTTTGCATGCATTTCAATCCGATTACCGGTCCCAAATTAGCCGGCCTTGGGAGCACCTGAAGAGCTGGAAGGCAGTTTCTCCTGGTCAGATGTATGTATGCAAAGAGTCTGGTGAGCACGAACGCTAATCTTTTTTCTAGTGATTTCAGCCACTTAGCACCTTAAAATTTAATAAGCCTCGAGAACAAAACGGTTAAGATAGAGAATGAGGAAGGGTAAAATAACAAAAAGGAATTTTTTTTAAAGTTTAGGCGAATCACACGCAAATTGTCCGCTATATTGTATTTTAAAGAGCGCCCGCGCCCATTATTAAGAAGTGAATACCCCATGAGCAGCCATGCCTTTCTGCAGGGAATAAGAAATTGTTTGCCATAGAGAGATGTCCGCTGTAAAGAAGCGTCCGTTAATGGAAGCTTCTCTGTATCTATAACTATCAGTAGCATTTCAATGGATGACACAGCAAGGGCCACGTTGCTAATCACATTCTTCCCAATTTGCAAGCATTGATCCAGGTTTTTAAAGATAATGCCCATTTTTGTAAAATTTATATAAATATTATGGCCTTAATTATCGCTTTAATTTTCCCCGTTATTTTTTATTTATTTCATTAATCTTATTTATTCTTATTTTACTGCTAATCGTGGTTCACACTTCCTGAATCTGTAGCAAGTTTTCTGTTTTCATGATTATAGTTGAGATCGCAGAAAATAATAAGTGAATAAACTAGGAAAGTCAAAATTTGTAAGTGCTGGAGGAAAAGAAATAACTGAAATATCATTTAAAAAAACAGTTGCCCATATGTCACAACTTGACCCCCCATAAAAGTAAATGGTCAGCCCTTCCCTCCGCCATTTTCTTTTCCTTATGTGTAAATGTTTCCCGGAATCCTTGGCATTCGAAAGTAGGGATGAGAAAAAAAAAAAAGTTTTTGGAAGTGAAAAATGACATTTGAAACTGAAAATTTCTGCATGAAATAAATGAATTTCACCTTGCTGCATTCTTTTAAAGAGGAAGGGAATATAATCTTCTAACTTATGCTGTGAATTAGCGTTTTTTTTTTTTTTTTTTTTGCGATTTTGTTTGATGTCTTCGAAAGTAGTTATTTTCCTCAATGTTACAGGAACCAATACACCCCTCCCCCACAAGAATTGAAGCATAATCCACTCAAAAATTTTCTGCGATAAGTAAATTAATTAATGTTTTGTATTCTCATAAAGAGAAGGGAAATATCACATTTTTTTGTTACAAATTAAAGATTTTTGTTTTTGTTTGGGTTTTGTTGCCGAAAATAGTTCTCGATGCTACAGGAGACGAAACATTGAGGTTTACGATACATCAAGCGTTTTAACAAATACAATGGTTACTCAATGTTGAATTAGTAAGCTATCACTGATATAATGAACGGCGATTTAGCCATCGATGTGCCCACAACCGATGTAGATGCAAAGCCTTCAGCTTTTTAGCAAAACATTAAGGTTTCTGCATACATCGAAAATTTCCACCAATGAGTGAATGTTTTGGAATGAGTGTCCACCAATGTGAGTCTCTAATTTTTTGTTGGCCATGGAAAATGCGTGTGTGTGTGGGGGGAAAGGTAAATGTGTACTTTAGCGTCTTAAATTATTTCGTCAGAAAAATGTAAATGGGGTGGGGTGCGAGGTACAATATTTTAAGCACGCAAAATAATGGGGAAAGAAGCAAAAATATATTTTTACATGAAAGGAAAGTATTTTTCAGAAGAACTTACCTGCGAGTACGACGGTTTGCAGCAGTTGTTGCGGGCACGACGTGAAGGCTCTGTGCGTCGGAAGGGAGTAACAGTTGGTAGTGAAAGCGCGGAAGGATACAAGAGTGGGGTATGTCTCATAGGAGTGTGATGCGTTGTGTGCAAGTAGTAGTTAACAAATATTTCATTAATTATTAATAAACAAATGTGCTAAATGTTGTTATTATTGTCAAAATGTGGGAGAATGTAAATAAATGAACCAATGTGAATGAAATAATGTGCGGAAGAAGTTTTCCGCAAGTCTTGGTTCCGATTGAACCCCAAGTTTTGGTTATGGTTTCAAAGATGTTAAGAGGTCGGCGATTTCTTCAAGCAACTCATTTGTGCCTCTGCTGTCATTCCGTCCATGGCCATGGTTGGTCCTTTTTTTGACTCTTGAAACGGATATAGTTAAAAAATAAACGATTTTCTTAAAATCAGGAATCGTACCCATGGCAGGGAGGCCCAGAGCTTAGTCTCGAATTGTGGGGAATGATGAAATTTTAAGCCCTGACCAAATCCGCACCGAAGCGTGTAGACTAACAAGTTTGAAGACAGCTACTAACACTGTGGAAAAAGCTATGAAATGGCTTGCGCGGCGACCGCTCCTCAGAAATTCATGTATCTGTTCATGGTGTGGTGAAGAAAGTAGGCTGGTCCATTATTCCCAAGGAATTGATCAGAAATGCTGGAAATGTTGTAGGTGCCAATTCACTAAAAGTATTCGATTTTCTTTGTTTCCAGGAAAAAGCCATTTGTCTTTGAAGAAATTAGCCGCAATGGCGTACTGTTGAACGAAAGATCACTCACAAAACTTATTCACCACAAAGTTGCTGTGTGGAAAAAATCCATCGTAGATTGGTGCAATTTCTGTAGGGAGGAGTGTGACTATTACCTACATCGCAATGTGGAACCCATTGGAGGATTTGATGACAATGGCGAGCCCATTATTGATGAAACATATTTCTTCCACAGAAAATACAAGAGAGAACATTGGGTTTTCGGTGGAATTGAAGGAACTCCGGGAAGTGCTTCTTGTTGGAGGTCCGAAATCGCAAAGCCAGGACTCTTTTGCGCTCGATTACGCAGCACGTCCTGCCTGGAACTCACATCATTTCAGAAGGATGGGCAAGCTTACGCAGACATTGATAATTTGAGTAATGGAATTTACACTCATTCTGTTGTGATCCATAGCAACAATTTTGTTAATCCACTGGATCCTACTATTCACACACAGAATGTGGAAAACTTGTTGATGCGTTTGACTAGAAAGCTACGCCAGTTCGGAACACGAAGAGGACTTTTCGGCTCTTACACGCGTGAATTTATGTTCAGGACACTATTCACTGATAGAACAATATTTGCCAATTTTCTAATTACAATTCATCATAAAACAGACCTCTTTCCTTCAGCGTATTCCTACAACCCTCTTCGATGACTATGTACTGCTGAACCGCTTCATTGTGTATTCTTCTGCACGTAACTTGCCACTCTCTACGATGCTTCCATTCACCGGACTCAACCCTCACGCCGTCGCCGCTCCGTCATCTTAGGCCTACCGCACATACTCTTCCGAGCCTTCGCAGGCAAGTTCTTCGGAAAATTCTCTCCTTTTATGTAAAAATACTATATTTTTACATCTTTCCCCATTATTTTGCATGCTTAAAATATTGTACGTCGCACTCCCCCTCCAGATAAAATTTTTCCAATGAAATAATTTAGGACGCTTAAGTACACATTTACTCTTTAGCGTCCTAATTATTTCGTCGGAAAAATATAACTGGGTGGGAAAAGTGTGACGGAGAATATTTAAAGCATACACAATAATGGGGAAAGGTGGAAAAATATAGTATTTTTAGATAAAAGGAAATAATTTTTCCAAAGTATTAACCTGTGAGTACGATGGTTTGTAGCAGTTGGCTGAAGTGATGCTAACGGCCACCACACGAAGGTTCCGTGTGTCGGAACGAAGTATGAGTTGGTAGTGAATGCGCGGAAGAATACAACAGGACCGGGGTGTATTTTTCGGAAAACTGTGATGCGCCGTGTAAGCGCGCGCAAGTGGTTCAAACCTGTTTTATTCTTTTTTGAAAAAGATATGTGCGGAATGCCCTTATTATTAGTTTCACAATGTCTTCGAATGATAAGAAATTAAGGAATGTTAATAATTTATGTACGACAGAAATTTTGAGGAAGAACTTTTGGTTCCGGTTGAACTTGAAAATTTGGTTATGGTTTGGAAGATGCGCAGGGCTAGGTGATTTTTTCAAGCACTTCATTTGAAGTTCTGCTGTTGTTCAGTACATTGTAGATTTTTTCCTCGTTAAACGAATATTTAAAAAAATAAACGATTTCCTTCAATTCAGATATCATACTATGGCAGGGAGGCCTCAGTTTCTTGCATTGTGGCAGATAATGAAATTTTAAGCCCTGACAAAATACAAGATGAATGTGGAGAGTGATGATTTGGTACTACCGCTTTCTCAAAATTACTCTTTTTTTAAAAAAACAACAACATATAATGCTGCGTAAAACCGACCTTTTTCCTTCCACGTATTCCTACAAGATGCTTCGGTGACTACGTACTGCTCAACCGCTTCTGTATTCTTCCGCCCGTTACTTGCTCTTCTCAACGAAGCTTCTATTCACCTGACTTCACCGTGACGCCGTCGCCGCCTCAGGCCTGCCGCACGTACTCTTCTAAACCACCGCACTCCCAGGTTAATACTTCGGAAAAAATCTTTCCTTTTATCCAAAAATACTAAATTTTTTAACCTATCCCCATTAATTTGCATGTTTAAACTTTTCTCACACAGTTTAAAATTTTCCGACAAAATAATTTAGGACGTTAAAGCACACATTTACCACAAAAAATTGCTCCCACAATGCTTTGGCGTTCCTTTCAGCATGGTTGTTTGCCTCAGTTGCCGCAAGTGACTGATAATGCATCAGTCATCAATTTATTGAAAAACGTTCATGACAAAAAAAAAGGGGGGGGGGGGCACAGTTAAATACAATATTCAAGATGCTTCTGACACTAAAATATTTTTCTTAAGATAAAATTTTACTGAAAGTGAAGACACCACCACAGTTTAAAATATTTTTACAAAGATACTGTATGAGCCAAAAATATTTTTGTAGATACCGCCTTTGGGCGATTACCATATTGTGCTATTATAACACTTTGGCAAAAAATAAACTGAATTTTGCAAAAACTTTAACCACTGTAACACAATATAAGAATTTTATACACATTTATATTTTTGATTGGAGGTTTAACTACCCCATGAGCAACTCGGTAGTCTGTCCCAAATTTAAGGCCACTGATTCCGGGACATCCATGCCTCATCAGGATTTGAACCCACACCCACAGTTGTATAAAAATAAAATTTATCTAGGTACATAGAGCCACTGAAACAGAAAACTTCGAACCGCGATAAAAAGATTATTCAAAAATAGTAGACTTGCAATACTAAGGAAAATATTTTAATTTAATAACTGGCAACTGCAACCTGGCAATGAAATTTAAACTCTTTGTGTAAATTAAACTTTTGATATAGTTCCTACATACTGAGAACTGGCCTTGATAAAATCTAGGCCAGAAACATCTGTAAAAACCAAAGAACTTAGATGTGAGAAATAACTGAACGTTCAAGTTAAAATAGGATTAAGTACAGTAGAACTCGAATTATCCAGATCATCAAAATACCCTTTCTTCATTAAAAACAAATTCATTTTAAACTAAGTAAAAAAACTTAATCACATGCGCTGTATTACTCATACTTTTGTTAATTTTATTAATTTACATCAATAAGAAAATGTTTGGCTAAAAATTTAATTGTAGAGGTTATGTCTTTTGTTTATAGTAAATTAAAAATATGCACATACACAATTTTATTGCTTAACCTTTTCAACAAATTTGTTTTGCATTACTCTTATTTTTACATAAAGAAAAATCTAATTTTAGTTTATCAAACTGCGTAACAGTTGTTATAAAATATAACAACAAAACATTTAAATTCCCTCACTTCTATTAATAAATACGTATTTAACCTACAGAAAAAAGACAAACCAATTATCCGGATCAGCTGTGGTCCGAGTTCCGGATAATTGTACTGTATATTAATCAGAGTACAGCCTTGAGTAGGTGTTTTAAAATTGCTGTAAATAATTTTTTTTAAATCTACAAGCAAAAACTATCTGCCAAACCTGTTAATAATTTAGGTGCTTTGATTGCTGTAAATAACATTTTTATTATTTTAACTTACAAGCAAAAACTATGCAAGATTTGCTAATAATTTGGAAACTATCCACATATAGCATACATCTATATTCTGCCCCACTCATCTCAGACGAATACTACTGTAAACAAGGGAGGCTTTTGTTTTAAAGGCCTGACATTGCAATTTTTTTTTCTGAGTACATAAAACTCATACCTCAAAATACATTTTGCCTTTTGTTCATATTATATAACTGGATAATACTTATGGCAATTGTTCTATGGTGTATTCTCTGAACATAAATATACCACAAAAATAAATAATACTTTGCCATGAAATAGGTGCTAATGCAAATGGAAATAAAATGTTCAAACTACACACTATATATATAAAAAAACAAAATACTCAAAATCAAATATGTTCAAACGTTGTTCATGCTGTACAGTACACTTTTCCTTTGTGCCAAGCAGGCAGCTAAACTGAACCATGTGCCTTTCCTGAAATGAAAATTTAGGTACTTGTATAGAAAAACAGTATTAAAGGCGCTATTTAAGTCACATTGAGGTCTACAAAGCTCTATGAAAACATCCTGCCAACACTTCCCCTCTATTTTTTTCGCAAAAAATAAAATCCGTCAGCGATCAATACAATTTGGCATGAATTAGAGCCGAACTTCTTGGGCGGGAAAAATCACAAAAGCCACGGCCATTCGCCAATACTACCATTACATTGCATATGCTACACATTTCAATTCTGAACGAATTACGGCTTCAAGATACAAAATTAATAAAGAAATAACATACTTACCTTTTACTTTGCAAGTTCCTACTTACTTAATTGCTTAGCTTGTTTGCCATTCTAAATTTTACCAGTATTCAGATTTTAGAACAATGGATCCGCTAATGATACAAGGGCCAAATCAAAGTGGATCTCTGAATCTTAAGTAAAATAAAGATTTTATTGAACACTTAAAAAAATGAACAAGCGTCTGTGAATGACAACGCACTGAGGTAAAACTACAATCTCCTTCTTCCCCCCAAAAATGAAACGAGCAAACTTTGTGCCCATTAAACAAAACCGAAAGTTATGAATCTTTGTCGTCCTTCTCTTCATCATCGTGGTTGACACTGGTATGCCAAGTTAATCGTTCTTCATAAAATTGAATGACAATTTGAGGGCACTTCACATTGGCAATTCGGGATGGAACAAGATCAGCTTCATCACTACCCTTCCATTTTATGAGAAACATCAACTCACCACTAGAGTCCGTTGCACCTATAATGCGCTCTGGTTCCAATCCTCGATCAAATCCTCTTGGACGATTGTCCTCCTCTGCAGACTTCTTCTTTTTCTTCTGAGTTCCTTCGGGAGCATCACCACCAGTTTTCCTTTTCTTTTCTGCATCGCTTTTATCTTCTTTGGCTTTACGGTTCTCTTCAAACTGGGAAATCAGTTCAGGGCAATCCAGATTTTCTCTAGGTTCCCAAGTATTTTCTGTATCCGGATATCCCTTCCATTTCAGGAAGTATTCCACCTTAGAACCACGAAGCCGCTTATCAATGATTTTCTCCACAGTAAATTCTTCAGGCTCAGCTTCGTCCTTACTGGTCTTCTTTTTGCTGGAACTCATTATCTAGCCTTATAATTAACAAACAAAGACAACTTTTGAACGCCTCAGCTCAACGGACTACAAAACACAAGGCTTAACAAAAAATGAGCGGGACGCACGATCCAACGACCAAGACAGTAAGAGGGTTGCCAGCTTCAACACTCCAATAAGTGAAAAACTTCAAACGAGCAGATCCAAGCATCTTTCCATATTTCAGCCAATCACATTTCAGAACACTTCCACAATTTTAGGTTATTAAGCGATTAGCCACAAAGAACGTTCAGATTTCCTAGCGATCGCTAAGTACTAGATTTGATACAACTTGAAATAAAAAAATATTTCCCAATTAACTACACTCAGCCGTGAACCCAATGACATCTCAAACATCATCAGGGTATCTCGATCATCACTGATGATCAGCAACCTCGATAGCAACATCGTGGTGGAAATGCAATCACTCTTGGTGCAAATGCGATGCCTATAAAATTAGCTTAAGCATTTCCTAAGCAGTTGCATAGGAAATGCTTAAGGTGGTTCCATCTAAAATCTCTGCCTTATGTTTCCAATGGTAAAATTTCTTTACATATTTTCTTTACAAATTAATACATTCCCAAAGATAAAAATTTGCACATCGATAAAACTAACTTGAAGATATAGCATGGGCTCAAGAAAGGTATATTACTGGAGACACCACTGACTCTGCCGCCATAGGTCACAGCTAATCTGTGGTGTGACGTCACAAGCAGGCAAAAACTGAACTAAATTATACCGTTGATGAAACAGTAAGCTTGTGTATCATTGATAAAGATTATTGAATTACTCATTTTATCTGTTTATACGCTTAGAAGCTTTTGTTCCATTGGTTTCAAAACAGCTTCTTTACTGCGGCTGCGTCGTGCGTGCCCATGACGTCAATTGCAGCACGGCATGGACTTATGGCGGCCAATGCTGCGTGGATAGAAATATAACCTCCTTGCATGGGATACTTAATACTTGCTAAAATATTACCATAATTAAGCAATCCAACATTTGTTTGTTCTTTGCTGCCCCGGTGGCGCAGTGGTCTAAGCGATGGCCTCTGATCATTCGTCCGTAAGGGGCCCGGGTTCGTGTCCCGGTGAGGCATGGACGTTGTGTTTGTCTTACGGCACTGGCTCTCTCCCTTCCCTGGAACCAGTGACCATAAATTAGGGACGGGCGACTGCTTATAGCCCATTGAGTTGCTCACGGTGGTCGTTAAACCTAAAAAAAACAACATTTGTTTGTCTACTGACGTCATCAATGTTCAGGTCGCGCTATCTATTAACAAGTCTGAACGTTACTCAAAGAAAACTAAATGATTTTTAATATAATTATGGTTATGTTTTAGCAAGTGTTAAGAATCCCATGCTGTAACATAAAGTAAATTTTATCGATTTGCAAATTTTCAAATTTGGGAATACTTTAACTGCGAAGAAAATATGTAAAACAGTTTTTTTTATTGGAAGTTTAACGACTAACGTGAACAACTCAATGCCGCCCCGGTGGCGCAGTGGTCTAAGCGATGGCCTCTGATCATTCGTCCGAACGGGGTCCGGGTTCGAATCCCGGTGAGGCATGGATGTTGTGTTTGTCTTACGGTACTGGCTCTCTCTCTTCCCTGGAACCAGTGACCCTAAATAAGGGACGGGCGACTGCTTATAGCCCATTGAGTTGCTCACGGTGGTCGTTAAACCTCCAATGCCGCCCCGGTGGCGCAGTAGTCTAAGGCGCTGGCCTCTGATCATTCGTCCGTAAGGGGTCCGGGTTCGAATCCCGGTAAGGCATGGATGTTGAGTTTATCTTATCGCACTGGCTCTCTCCCTTCCCTGGAACCAGTGGCCCTAAATTAGGGACGGGCGACTGCTTATAGCCAATTGAGTTGCTCACGGTGGTCGTTAAACCTCCAATAAAAAAGAACAACTCAATGGGCTATAAACAGTTGCCCGTCCCTAATTTAAGGTCACTGGTTCCAGGAAAGGAGAGCCAGTGCCGTAAGACAAACACAACATCCATGCCTCACCGAGATTCGAACCCAGACTTTTCGGACGAATGATCAGGGGCCATCGCTTAGACTACTGCGGCACCAGGGCAGCGAGTGATCATTACTCATCTGCAATGTAAAAAACTAGCTGCCGCGCCGGTGGCGCAGTGGTCTAAGCGATGGCCTCTGATCATTCGTCAGAAAGGGGTCTGGGTTCGAATCCCGGTGAGGCATGGATGTTGTGTTTGTCTTACGGCACTGGCTCTCTCCCTTCCCTGGAACCAGTGACCCTAAATTAGGGACGGGCGACCGCTTATAGCCCACTAAGTTGCTCACGGTGGTCGTTAAACCTCCACCTCTGATCGTTCGTCCGTAAGGGGTCCGGGTTCGAATCCCGGTGAGGCATGGATGTTGTGTTTGTCTTACGGCACTGGCTCTCTCCCTTCCCTGGAACCAGTGATCCTAAATTAGGGACGGGTGACTGCTTATAGCCCATTGAGTTGCTCACGGTGGTCGTTAAACCTCCAATCAAAAAAACCTCCAATCATAGAAAAAAAACTAGCTTAAGGTGGTTCCACCTAAAATCTCTGACTTCTTTGCCGCCCGGTGGCGCAGTGGTCTAAGCAATGGCCTCTGATTATTCGTCCGAAAGGGGTCCGGGTTCGAATCCCGGTCAGGCATGGATGTTGTGTTTGTCTTACGGCACTGGCTCTTTCCCTTCCCTGGAACCAGTGACCCTAAATTAGGGACGGGCGACTGCTTATAGCCCATTGAGTTGCTCACGGTGGTCGTTAAACCTCCAATCAAAAAAAAAAAAAAAAAACCACCAATTAAAAAAAACAAAAAACCCTCCAATGAAAAAAAAAATGATCACGTACATTATCTGTTTTCTTTGCGTATGGGTCAGGAAATATATAATTGATTTTTTTATTGGAGGTTTAACAACCGTCGTGAGCACCTCAGTGGCTATAAGCAGCCGCCCGTCCCTAATTTAGGGCCACTGGTTCCAACGAAGGGAGAGAGCCAGTGCAATAAGACAAACACATCATCGATGCTTCAACGGGATTCGTACCCGGATCCATTTCGGACGAATGATCAGAAGTCATCGTTTAGACCACTGCGCCACCTTTTGATGAATAGGTTAATTATGTAGAAGTATTTTATTTGCCAATTTATTGCCGTCAGTAAAGTTATTACGGAACACCTTAGAAAAAATTAATCATTTAAGGAATTGAAAAGAAACAGAGGATGACGCTATGCAGATACTGAATGTCAGGAAAAAGTAAAGTCAGATAATCATAATAACTGTTATTGCTTTAGGCTTTGGCCCGTAAGCAATGGTGAAAATTTTTCCATAACAAGATTCAGAATGGATAACCGATAACTAATCGAATAACTACATTGCAAATTATTGTATACAGCTTTATATACTTATATGTACATTACTACTCTTTTTTGTTTGGGGTTTTGAGGTTACAGCTGAAACGAGATTCATGAACAGTCGCACGTCCCTATTTTAAGGCCACTGGAATCAGGGAAGGGAGAAAGCCAGTGCCAAAGGACAAACACACCATCAGAGCTTCGCTCGTGGTTCCACCTAGAAAACCAACTTTGATGAATGACCATGAGCCATCGCCTATATAAATCACTACATCAGTAAATAAATAAATAAAAGCATAAATATCTAATAAAGGAAACTTTGAACTTGTACAACAAAGAACCACGACTAAGAGAAAACGGCAAGAACTGTAGAGCATACGGCAGTTGTCACCTATGGCTTCTTCAGGGGTAAGAACAGATAACATCTCTCACTGTTCTACATAGATCAGAAAGTGTGGGCTTCCGCATTATTCAGTTTGCAAGTAAAACTAAAAAAACCACCTACAATATTGAAATAAAATTAAAATTAAACCCCACACTACAGCTACAGAAACCATCCTTGAGCAAGTCCTCCCCCACCCCCAAATAACAAGCCCAAAATCCCGCACAATTTTTTTACTAAAAATTAACACTTGAAAAGCTAGGAAAACTAAAGAACATGAATAAAACACCCCAGTAGCAACTGAATAACCATTTTAGAGCAAGTGGTTTCATTGCCCTAAAATGGTTGTTTATATTATTTTGCATTATTTTTTGCCTGTTGCAGAATTGTCCACAATTCCGGCCGAGACTTTGGTCCAGGATCCATGGATCTGATGTTCCGCTCCACAGCAACCCAGACAGCTTCAACAGGGTTTAAATTAGGAGACTTGGAGGGGTAGGGAGGCACTGCATGGTTCCAAACTCAGATGAGTATTCTTCGAGCCATGCCCGTGTGGTTGCAGCCCGATGGGGCGGCCAATTGTGCAGTTGAAACAAATCATCAGCCGCAGGAAGCGTGAAGGCAATGAAAGCGTTTAGGTGTTCACCCAGCATATGCTAACAGAGCGCTGATGTTAAGAACCTCTCCAGACACACTAAGGGATATAATGTGTCCCATAAGAAGGCTCCCCAAACCACCACAGGGCCACCATCGCCTTGAACAGAGCCGACCTCGCACGACGGGGCCAACCTCATGGTGTCGACGCCCCACCAGCACTCTTCCGTCAGCTCGGTACAGCTGAAACGAGATTCATCTGACCACACGAAGCGGCGCCACTCTGCAGAGATCCAGTTATGATGTTCCCAGCATCAAGATAGGCGTAATGTCCGATGACAAGCAGCCAACAGTGGCACACGAGTTCGGCGTCGGGTCCTGTAGTCCAGGATGTGTAACGTGCGTCGTACCATTCGCTCGCCGACGCTGCTTGGGCCTCCGACATTTAACCTGAATGTGATTTGCCCCGCTTTTGTCAAGCGGTCAGTCTGTGGGATCCCGGATAGTCTACGTGGACCGTGGCAATCAGTTGCATGTGGTCAGCTACCGCTTGCTCTCTTTGCGTCCGTCTATGGTATACTCGCGGTACACCCTTGATACGGTTGCCTTCGGGAACTTTAGGGTTCTTACCACTCGCGCCATGGAATGACCTATCTGTCTTCCACCGACAATGCGTCCACGATCGAGTCGCTCAGAGCACCACGTTTAGCCATGTTCGTTGATTGCAATACACTGTTGGGAAACCCCGCTGTACGCTTATTTATTGCCTGCGTTCCGTGTGGGTCTATTCCACTCTGCGAAGGGGATGCCCATATCAACTGCTGATTAACATTATCTCTAATGTTTTGTCTACTGAGTGTATACGCACACGCACATACACCGAAGAGCCACAACAGATCATTGTGATCGCCTGCCTAATATGATGTTTGTCCTCCATGTGCCACCGAAAGATCTGTGAAGGTGTCTTGTGGGAACTGGTATGAACCAGCGGCTAACTACCACCCCCGCAGCTGCGGGGGGTTGGGGTGCAAGTAACCAAGGGGCGTAGTCAGTTGCCAGTTATAGTTTTATGAAAAAATTCGAACACACACAATTATTGACCCAAAGATTCATATTTTGCTTTAAGATATATTTAGCTTTGCCTAGTTTGACTTTTAAAACACTGAATGTCCTACAGATTGAAAGTGTTCGGCTCTTTGTCTTCGGGTTGTAATAAGATTTCTCTGCAATGGGTTGCAAATAATACGATCTCTCTCCAATCGCCCTCTATCTGCACTGCAGAGAAAAAGCGCGAGGTGACAGTGGGATTCCCTATGGAAGACGTGGGAAACAGTCAGTTACTTAGGATTACGTACACGACAGGCGTCAACATTTATTCACGCAGCAGCAGTTCTGCCATGTGTAAGAAGGTGATTTATTCAAGTGATTTATTTCAGTTCTGGACAAAGCAATTACACGTATTGTCGAATCTATTACTTAAAAAGGTAAAACTACTGGGCTCTAGGTGCCGCTATTACTTTTGTAGACATTCTCCCAGATTTCCTACCCCCTCCCCCAACCACCACACACACACACCGTGAAAATGCATCCTCCCTCATGTTTGAAATCCTAGGGAAATTACTGTGTTTAGGGGTGCTTAAGTAAATTTTGAGAGGGGGAGGGAGGCGCACGTTGTGCTAGTTACGCTACTGGTATTTACTTGTTACCAACAGAACCTTTAACTCTTGTAAGTTACGTTGTTTAGCCGCAACAGGCTTAATTTGCTGTTCCAATACAAACCACAGATTCTCAATTAGATTGATGTCTGTGAAACTTAGAGACATGGGCAATCGTTGGAAGTTTTCCTCAAGTTTTGTAAACCATTCTCGAACAATCCGGGCAGTGTGACATGGAACATTATCTGCTGAAAGAAGGCACTACTAGTGGAGAATACCATTGCCATGAAAGGACGTACTTGGTCTGCAACGATGTTTGGGGGTGGTAGACTTCATAGTTTCCTGTACATGAATGACTGGACCCAGGGTTTTCCAGCAGAACATTGCGCAAAGCATTGCACTTCCTCGACCGGCTTGTTTTCTTCCCACGGTGCATCCTGGTGTCAGCACTTCCTCAGGTAAATGACGCACGTGTAAACACCCGTCCACATGGTGAAAAGTAAAACGATATTTATCTGACCAGACGACCTTCTTCCAATGAACAGAACAGTCAGTCAGTCACAGTATTTGTCATTTTCTTGAAGGACTTCCGTCCACAGTGAGTAGAGTTTAGGTCCCTGCCACCTACAGCGAGATCGCCTTTCGGGCGATCTCGCTGTAGGCGGCTGGGGTGGCGCTGACTCTCTTTTGGGATGAAGGAGGCGTAATTTTGGAGCACTACATGCCCAGGGAGAACATTGTAACCAGTGACAAGTATGCAGATCTTATCAGGAATTACCTTCAGCCTGCCGTCAAATCCAAACGGCATGGACTTCTGAGTACTGGTATCTTTTTGCAACATACGAACGCTCAGTCCCATGCAACGGTTGCAACCATACAAGCCTTGCACTTCGAGTGTCTTCCACATCCGCCATATTCACCAGGTCTTGTCCCAAGTGATTTACACATCTTTGGACCACTCAAAGATGCGATGGGAGGAAAAACTTTCAGGTCCGATGAAGAGGTGCAGCAGGTGGTGCATGAGTAGCTTCACACGCGACGGAAATAATTTTTTTCTACAAGAATCTACGCACTTTGTAAGCACTGGAGGACTTGTATTGCACAAAATAGAAATTACATTGAAAAATGATACAGGTGTGTACCACTTTTGTTCAGTAAATTATGAAATTTTTTTTTAAGGTTTTCATTTGACTCCCTTATATTTCTGTGGGTGCTAATCGGAGGCAGTGCTCCAGATGACAAGCAGTAATTTTTGTGCTCAGTTTTGACTTGGTGTGCTTCATTCTGGAAAATATCTGTTCACATAAGTACGCGCTTCCGAAGAAAGAGAAAATTCTTGCCGGATACATTCTTAAATTGACAATTTTTCCCTTTTCTACATATTTTTGGTAAAATTTAGGCGACACTTCGTCAAATTTAATTTTTAGGTCTGAGTCAGATCGAAGGTCAAGGATTTCCATTTGCAGCTAGCAATAGTCTTTTTCGTAGCTTCTAGAATGTCTATTCCTTTCCCGGTTCCTTTCAAGGGACATAAAACCAACAGTTCTTCAAAGAGTTTAAGTTTGTCGTCAGGAACATAAATAGCCAACTGAGCAGTATCGATTAAGTCCGTGCTTTCATCCAATGCCAATACGTAAAATTTGCATGCTAGCAACGTTGTTTTAAATGTCTTCTGAGCATTAAGGGCCAGTTATACTCTCCTAGCAATGGTCATTTGAGACAAGCTTATCTTTTTGAAGACATCAGCTTTGTTTGGGCATACAACTTCAGGCGCTCCACAAATTCTCCATTAGAAAATGGCTTCGACCTTTTGGCATTTTTTTTTACATAACTCTCAGCATCATCCTCCGATACTTTCTTAAAAACTGATTCTTGCGATTTGGTTCATTCAGTTAGTCTATGCGTACCTTACTCTTGAGACCGGCGAGCTTATTTTGCGGCATAATGTTTTTTCAACTTGTATTCCTTGACAGCGGATATTGGTTTCTGACATTTTAAACAAACGGGCTTTTGAAGAGTTAAAATGGATAATTCAAGTAGCAGCTCAAAATGGGTATAATACAGGTCTAATTAAAAACTCATCAATAGCACACAACATTTTATTCAAAAATCCCAATTCAAAAAAGACAAAATATCCAAAAAATATTGTGGATCCATTCTATATATTGAAAGCATATTCAAAACACTCGGGAATATTTGATCTAAGCACAATTTAAACTCTGGATAAAAGGAAGCTAAAACAAAACACTGTACAGCCTATGCTCATGAAACACCAGCTCTACCAAAATCTGATATATATATAAAATTTCTTTATAAAAAGATGATGAAGTTACTCTGTCCCATATATGCAGTATGAATCGTAATTTAAACACAGGACTTGAAGAACATCCAAAAGAAATGAAACCAAAAAATAAGCAAAAGTTATTTAATGGATTGTTACCTTAAAAATCAAACACAACCAAGATGAGAAAAATCACACAATAAGTTGGTTAAGTCGACTTCCCGGCGAGAAACAAAAGGCAACGTAGATTATTTTAACGTAACAACTCAGGAATACAACTACGTATCATCAATAGCCTTATTCTTCACAATGGAGTGTTTGAAATATGAAAATACACTTTTAGCTAAAAAAAAAACAACAACAACATACACCCAGGACGGGAATCATCCAATCGAGATGAAAATTCGTATGTGCAATGTACATGTATAAGAAAGGAAATTATTGCAATTCCAGAGTAGTCGAGCCATTTATTCGGATAAAACGCTACACGAGGGGAACAAAGCAGTACGTTGTAGCGCCACCTCTGTCCGGAATACAAGTGATTACCCGGCTTGCCATAGACGCATGCAGTTCACGGATACTGTCCCGATGTATAGCATGCCAGACGGTGTCCAAATTGTAGGTCAGTTCGCCCACGTTCCTAGACTGGAGTACGTGAAGTCCCATCGTGTCCCAAACATGTTCGATCGGGCTGGCCATGGAAGGGTGTCGACATTACGGTGGCAGGCCTGGGAAAGCCGTGCCGTGTGTGGCCGGGCAGGTGGTACGGAGGACAACCAAAGATGTCAGGCTGTCGTAGGAAATGGTTCCCCAGACAATCCCTCCCGGTGTGAGAGTTGGGCGCCACGGTAAAAGAAGGATTCGTGCGCTAGTCGGCTCGTCTCCGGACACGTATGCGCTGGTCATTGGCGACAAGTGGAAACCGTGACTCATGTCTGCAGACAACACGACGCCACTAGACACAATCCCATGTTGATCGAACCCGACACCACTGCAGTCGGTGCCGGCGATACTCGACGGTTAGTGGTAGGCGGCGGAGTGGCCTCTTCGACTGTTGTCCCCGTGCCTCAAGTCGTCTGGCAACGGTCCAGATGGCCACTTCCGGACCTGTAGACTACGCAACTCGGCCACAGATGGTTGAGAACGACAAATTCGGTTCTGTTTGTGCACCTCTCACAATAGGTCGATCCTCGCGTTCTGTCGTTGCCCTCGGCCATCCACTGTCCACGTTCCGCAGAGTTGTGCCCTCCTCGACCCATTGGAGCCAAATTCGTTCGATTGCCGCTTCGCTTCGAACCAAATGCTTGGGGATACGGTGACTCGACTAACTAACCTTTCTGAGCCCAATTATACGTCCTCTTTCAAATTCGTTGAACTGCCCGTATTGTGCAGACGTCGAGGCATCCTCACACTCTGTGGAGGTTAATGCAACCGCAATCCACTGTCGCAATTCTCTCTGCGTGCGAGCTTTGCTCTTGATATAGCATCTTCGAATCTTCGATGGGCGGTTCCCATGCGCTGTGGCGGACCACTATTTCTTCATTGGTCGTTATATTTTAATTATTTGCATATTCTGGCCATGAGATACTTTCTTGCTGAGTTTCATCAGGATCGAAATGACTCTCTCGTCAGGATGCTTCGATTTTTTTTTTTTTTTTCAAAATGTTATCACGAGTCGATGTTTTCCCCTTTCATTTTCCTGAGAATTAATACTTGAAAAATTAATTTTCTCTCTATAGGGTGAAATTTGTTCATGTCGTTTTATTTTTTAACTCGTATTTTTACCAAAACCATACATAGCTTACAGTCACAGATGCCAGGAATTTGACCTACTATTCCAAAGTCAAGTATCGCGATATTCATAAGCACACTAGAAACAGATAAAACTAGGAACATTTTGAGGCAGTTTAGGGATAGAGCGGCTACACCATATTTGTTTTCCAAACTGAAGTGTTTAGAAAAGGAAAATTAGCAAAAGACGATATTTCCCCCTTTCATATTTACAAAAAAAAAAATATTATTTGAAACATCAGTATTTTCTCTATAACATGAAATTTGTTCATACTGTTTCCTTTGACTTTTCCCCCGTGATTTCACAGAAACCTGAAGTTCGACTTGTTCCAGAATCGAGAATTATGATATTTCACAAGGTTAAAAATGATGTATTCACATTTCCGTGCATACTCTCTGTGTCACTGGGAACGAAGGAAACTCGAACCATTTTGAAATAACGACTTAGGGATATAGTGACGCATCTTGCGGAAGATGGTCTATTTCAGCATGGCAATGCGTTGCCTCACCGGACCGCAACCACCCACGCACGGCTCGTGGAACACCCATCTGAGTTTGGAACTATCAGATGGCCCCCAAGTTCCCCGGATTTAAGCCATACTATCCTGTAACGGATAGTGCACTCAAACGGAAATGGTAGGGTGCGAATTCGATTCCCGCTTCCGGGGGATGTAATTTTCAAGTTTTCTGAGAATATGTTATGTGGAGACAGTAAACTACAGGGAATTCAGTTCAGAATTCTGATTGCTTTGAATAATCTCGAAAAGTATTTAATCAATGTATTCATGGGCGCCCATATAGGGGGGCAAAAGGGGTAATTTCACCTCCACTGGAAATCAGACTATGCCCTTTCTGTTTTCGGAAGGTACTACAGAGATTTCCGAGATAACACTTATCCTTATTTCAAATTTTTCTGTAGAAATTCTGGATTTGTTTAAATTTAGTAAACTAGAGGCTGTGCCTCTAGGCTCGCTACCCTCGTTTCCAGAGTAGCGCTCGGGGCCTGCATATCGATTTCGAAGTATATCACATGAAATAAAAACTGGAAAATTCATATAAATTTAAATTTTTATTGCATGTCTAAGCAAATAAGATCTCGTCGAGAGCTTTCAAACGATATGACGCACTGTCGCGTTGCGCTCACGGTTGCCGAGGTAAACTGAGTAAAACGCGGCGGCACACCCAGAAATAGTGCACCATCTCCCCCGCGCACAGGGAACGAGGGAAGCGTCGCGCGCACCCGTATATTGCACAGTACGCGAATTGGACTCCATGCTGTTCACGAATATGCTAACTCGATTAGTGTGCGGCACATATTTTTAATGCTATAATGATTTCAATAGGGACTTATTTTTGTCGCAGGCGGTCTGCCGTAAGTCGCCCATATACTATCAGCGGAGTTAGACGTAGTCCTACGTCAAAACAGAAATTTTCAGTTGGAAATAACATTTCTCATTGCATGTTGGAGAACAGCGTTCATACGTACAACATGGAAAAGTCTGAAATGCGAAGAAATGAAAGATATAGCTTCCTCTGCAGCAGCTTTTCACTGATATCTTTCGACATTTTTTGCAGAAACTTTTCTTGTACATTTTTTAATTTTTTATGATCAATTGAGTGATCTGAGGTTTTGTGGCCCATGTGACAAAAATGGCAAATAGAATCAAACTAATGACAAAGAAATTTCCTTATTGTCTTAACATGCTGTCTAATTTCATTTATCCATCTTTATTATGTAGATTTGAGGTCTTCTGGTTTCCAATTAAATGTATGTGTGAGTGTGGTAAAAACTGTTTGATAACAAGAAGGCACAGTGGGGAATTTGCTTATGGTGCTTATAGTTAGTAGTTACAATTTCTGTTTGCCCCCTCCTGAAAACTAAGCTATGGGCGCCTATGAATGTATTCAGGGCCGGGTGGAGCTCTTGCGGGGCCCTGGGCGAAATTTCGTTGCAGGGCCCAGAGCAAAATTTCATTGTGGGCATTAAAAAATAAATCTCATATTTTAATAAAGTCGTTTCTGAAAATTATCGTTTGTGAGGAAGACACACGAACACTACCGTATAGACAAAACGATTATCTCAAAGAAGTATTTGCTTTAAGCTTAAGAAAAAGACCATAATACGGACTGAAAGTTCAGAGAGAGAGAGAGAGAGAGAGAGAGAGAGAGAGAGAGAGAGAGAGAGAGAGAGAGAGAGAGAGAGAGAGAGAGAGAGAGAGAGAGAGAAAGAGAGAGTAAAACGTGTTAAAATCTACGATTTTCTTTCCCGGGAGAAGAGGTTTAAGTTGCATTGTGACTCTTATAACAGCTTATTCGCAAAATGATAAAAAGATACCTGCTTAGCGAATATTTTCTCATTGCGAATATTTTTGTATAGAAAAAATAATAAGGATCCTTCTAAAATAAATTGGTATAAACAGTTTTTTCCCCTGATACATGTTTAGTGATTGAAGTGGCCTCCATATGTAGTCCAAAAGTAACTTGGATATTGTTCTTTTTATTTCCTTAAATTTTTTCCTTAAATTTGAGTATCAGGTTTTCACACAAATTGTTGGATATATAAAAGTAGGGGACCACAAAATGATGAAATTTAATTTGCTATTTCATGAATGCGGGAAAGATTAAGGTGGTTGCAAAAATAATTTCAAATCTGCAAATCTCAGTGTCCGTACGACGAACAGGAGGGATAATATATTCAAACATGTGGAGATTGGAAACAAACAAAAAAAACTTTAAAAATATATTTTTAAGAGCCTTACGCACCAAAAGTTACAAAAAAAAAAGGTAGTTAAATTCTTTTTACCGAAAATTATTTTGTTTTCTAAACTGCGGGGCCCCCTACAGGCGCGAGGCCCGGGGCGACCGCCCCGGTTGCCCCTATGGTCCAGCTGGCCCTGAATGTATCCATTCAGTTCTTACTTATGGATCAGAGACATGGACCTAAATTAAAGAAGACATGCAGAGGCTACGGAAAATTCAAAGATGCATGGAGATATGTATGCTTGATGTAGTCAAGAAAGACAGCAAAAAAAAAAAATCCCTCGTGGATCAAGAAAATGACAAAAGTTGATGACATCATAACGAAGGCAAATCGCTGGGCTGAACATATTGCTAGAAGAACTGTTCACTGTTCGCAAATGAAATACTGGACTAGATGCCAAGGGAGGAGAAAAGACCCAGAAGTAGACAACGTGGGAGATCAGTGGATTAAATTCTAAAGCATGCGGAAGTGATACGGAAACTTTCTCGAAAATATGGAGTTCGCATCAGGTCTTTGCAAAATGGCTAAATTCAGGGACATAAAACAATCAACCCCGATAGCACAGCCTTGCAATTGAGCGCAGGCCCAGCACTGACCAACCGTCTTCTCTTCCTAAACTACGGTGGCTCAGTGTTGGGTCTACGTTAAATTGCAAGGCTGACTTGGAGATGCACACCGAAATGAGCTCTGAGAGGATGAAAAAATTCCTTTCGATTGGGCATCAGCAGAAAATCCAGCTAAGTGTTGCATCTAAGCATACACGCACGCACACACGCGCGCGCCTGTAACTTACAAAATAACTTAAAATTACTTGATGTAAAATATTTTCAGATCATTTCCTTTTCCTAAAAATTCCAACGCTTTCTTAATTTTCTTTCACGAAAGAGCCATGTAATGTATCCTTGAGAAAAGATAGGTTCACTTTGGCCGTCCCGGTGGCGCAGTGGTCTAAGCGATGGCTTCTGATCACTCGTACGAGAGGGGTCGGTGTTCGAATCTCGGTGACGCATGGATGTTGTGTTTGCCTTACGGCGCTGGCTCGCTCCCTTCCCTGGAACCAGTGGCCCTAAATTAGGGACGGGCGACTGCTTATAGCCCACTGAGTTGCTCACGGTAGTCGTTAATCTCGAATCAAAAAAAAAAAAAAAGATTCATTTTGTTTTTATTCAACAGAAAGAAATGCAATTACGGTTTGCATAGGTAATTTAGAAATTTAATTGACGTTTGAAATCAAATGTGCTTTAATGTCGCCTTTATAAAAGCACATATACTGTTAAAGCGTTATGATACCACGTTACAGAGGTTCGTGATATGAAAACCTACATGCAGTTTAGCTAACTTGGCGACAAAGTTTCGAACAGGAAGACAAACCTGGAATTATATTATATATTACTTTAGGAAAGCGATTGGAAAACTGATTCTGTCAGATTAATTAATGTATGTATGTAGCATGTCTGGTGAAAATATCTTCGACTCGGTTTCAACAAATTACACTTTTTATACGAATTTAAGATGGTGGGATTCTCGCTGTAAGAAGCGTGAAGATGCTAAGCTGGTTCGCCACAGTAAGGCAAAAGATAGGAAGGAGAAAGTGAAAAGGCATGAACTGGCTTTTTGGAAAGATAGGAAGTCCTTCTGGAAGTACATGAGACCCGGGAAAAATAGGGGAAACAAAGTTGTAAGTTGTGTGAAGAATGAGTTTAGGGAAATGATATGGGAGCCCAATGAGTTAAGTGACGGATGGTGTGAATACTTCTGTGAGTTATTAAATCAGGAAAGCAAAGATGATTCTGAGACAGGCGCAGATGATGTCACAATGAGGGATGAAAGCACAGGAGGGATCTCAAGAGAAGAAGTGTGTAAAGCTCTAAAACCTCTTCAGAATGGTAAGGCTCCGGGAGTTGATGGCATAACTGCAGAGATGTTGAAATATGGTGGTGACTCTATAATTGACTGGTTAACAGAAATTTGCCAGTTGTGCTGGGAGTTAGGAATGGTCCCTCGGAATTGGAAGGATGCTATCATTGTTCCCTTGTATAAGGGAAAAGATGATCAGACTGAATGCAAGAACTATCGTGGTATTAGCCTACTGAGTGTGCCAGGGAAAGTGTTTGGTAAGGTTGCTATTGAAAAAGTACGGGGTCTTACATCAGAGAAAGTGTGGGATGTTCAGAGTGGTTTTATGCCTGGTAAAGGCTGCACTAACCAGATTTTTGCATTACGCACGATGATTGAAAAGTATCTGGCGATTTAGAGAAAGCTTAAGACTGAGTAAATAGGACCCTTTTATGGAAGGTATTGAATGAATATGGTGTTACTGGGAATCTAATTAACAGTGTAAAAGCCATTTATGCTGGTAGTTGAGCTTGTGTACGAGTAAATGGTGTTTTATCAAAATGGTTTTCTGTTGGTGCAGGAGTCAGACAAGGTTGTGTAATGTCACCATGGATGTTTAATATATATATGGATGCGTGCATGCGTGATGCCAAAATAGATAATACTGGTTTATGCCTTAGTGATATCCTTGTGTGCAGATTACTGTATGCTGATGACACTGTCCTGTTGGCAGAGAGCAAAAGCGAGTTGCAGAGTATGTTGTCCCGGATGTACGAAGTTTGCATGAAATTCAAACTGAGTATAAATAAGGGAAAAACCAAAGTTATGGTTTTTGAGAGAGGAACTGGTAGCACTGAATGCAATGTAAGTCTAAATGGAACAGTGATTGACCAGGTGAGTGAATTTGTGTATTTAGAAAGAATATTTGACATAGAGAACAAATTGGATGGTGAAATTAGTAGGAGAGTGAATTCTTCTTTGAAAGTCATGGCTGCTTTGGGAGGGTTTCACAAGAATGATGGGTTCTCAAGAGAGTCGTGCATAGCTGTCTATGAAAGTGTAATTGTTCCTACTCTAACGTATAGCAGTGAAACCTGGGTACTACAGAAGAAAGATAGAAGTTGTTTGTGTGCTGGAGAAATGCGTTACTTACGGGGGTTTGTGGCAAGACACGTTCTGATTGTGTGAGGAATGAAGATGTATTGCAGTTGTGTGACGTGAAGCAAAATGTTGTTAGAAGGTGGAGACTAATATGCTTCGGTGCCATGTTGAAAGAATGAGTGATGAAATGCTTACTAAGAAAATATTTTCAGCCCAAGTGGCATGAAGGAAAGGCAGAGGAAGGCCAAGGAAGACATGGGTGGATCAGATTCAGGAGTGTCTGCATGAGAAAAAGATTATGAGTATGAAGTATAAAAGATCTTGTGTACGGCGTGTAATGGATATTAGTGAAGCACGAGTTGTATGTCAAGATCTCTGTAAATGGAGAAGTTTGATACGACAACAATAAGTAAAAATATGTGGAAGTTCGTATTTCTTTTTGGAGCTAACCTCTGAATCTCAGAGAACAGCTTAGTGATATGTATGATGATATGTATGTATGGGATTCTGGAAAAAAGACGTTCTTCATTGTTTTCAGTGATATGTCAAGGGCTCCATCTGGCAAGCACGTTTTGATTCTCTCATAAGTAAAAAACGATTGTTCATTTTTACATTAAACCTAAGTGTCATCTTTTGTAGAATGAATGGAATGGAACCTGTCACAGGAAATTCCACATGACCCCTAAACGATAGGAATAAGTACACGCCACGTTTCTGAAGATAGTTTAAAAGAGAACTCAATCGCTTATACCAACAGATTAAGCATCTCAACATCACAACAATAGTTTTGCTGCTCATAATTTTCGTCAAGAAGGTAAGTGCTATGAATTCGTGGATCATAGGTATTTCTAAATAATTTAATCCCTATATTACTTTTAGAAATATTTTCTCGTGCAAAATTTTCTACAGATACACCGATTTTGGCTATTTAAAGGATTTTTTTTTAAAGCGAACAAATTCCTTCCAAGACGATAAGTTATCTATTAATTTTATGAAACATGAGTCCAAGTTTTTTTTTATTTTTACTTTATCCCATGTGCTGCTCCAGCCTGTGATTCTCTCTTTGAAAATTTCCGCTGAACGTTGCTAAAATCAGGCTGAAACTGTTTCAGAATTTCTTAGCTGCCCCTGTGGCGCAGTTGTCTAAACGATGGCTTCTGACCATTCGTCCGAGATGGGTCCGGGTTCGAATCCCGGTGTGGCATGGATGTTGTGTTTGTCTTACGACACTGGTTCTCTCCCTTCCCTGGAACCAGTGGCCCTAAATTAGGGACGGGGGACTGCTTGTTGTTCACGGTGGTCGTCAAACTTCCACTAAAAAAAATAATTTCTAGTGCACAAAAAAGGCAAGGGCATATGCATATCTATTTACTGCTTGCATTGGGTAAAATATTCCAATTTAATACTTGATGATGTATTTTACAACTTAAAGCAGTGTTTAGTTCAATGATCATTTACGCTTTCCAACCGTAGGTTGAAGAAGCGTATATACTCCAGCTTTGTCTGTCTGTCTGTCTGTCTGCCCGTCCGCATTATAACTCGCGTAGAAATGGTTCGATTTCGATGAAATTTTAGTATATTGTAGAGGACAACTGGGGACGAACCCTATTGAAAATGGGCGAAATGGAGTCAAAGGTCAGGACATAGGAGTGGGATACATTCCATTGCCCTTATGCGTCATAACTTACGTAAAAATGCCTCGATTGCGACAAAACTGTATCATGTTGTTCCGGAGGTATACTGAAACAATTCTGTTGAATATAAACGAAAATGAAGTCAAAGGTCAGGGCACAGGAGCGAGATTTATTCCACAGCCATTATCCTCATAACTTGATTAAAAAAGCTTCTATCGTGACAAAACTTTAGTATGTTGTTCCGGAGGTATATACTGAACTAATTCTGTTTAATATAATCGAAATGGGGTCAAAGGTCAGACCACAGGAGCGAAATTTCTTCCCCAGCCATTATCCTCATAACTTGAGTGATAACTTGAGTAATGATTTCTGGTATGTTGGAAAGCGTATCATAATCAATGATTGCATGAGTTTACTAACTTGTTTTATAATTTTGCATGGGTTTTGTTGAATGATACTGGACAAATCTGGTAGAGCTAGGAGCGGTTATTTCTCACTTAAAGCATTCTTTACTAGTCTAGAGTGGGACGTGCTACAAAGGAGAAGCACGTCTCAAGACTACAAATCTGCAGCGATACATTCCGTCGGTGTAGCTTTGTCGGTTAGAGCAACTCACTCCGGAGCGAGGAGACGCGGTTTCGATCTTAGTCACAGGTGAATTCCTGTTTTCACAAGAGTTATGAGAAATTTTACTGCTGATGATATGATTACATCAGAATGTGTGGAAAATAAACTGACTTAAGGGGATTCTTAAGCAACGTATAATTTTACTCATAATTTAATTGTTACATCGCATCCATAGTATTTACGGTCGCTGTGCCTAACTTCTAAACAAATAGCAGCTTTGTGCTAAATATAGTAGCTGTATATCGTAAAAGTCAAAATTTTTGAACCATATCTACCTTCTCTGGATTCGGATATTCTACAACTTGAACTACACCGACGAATGCTTATGGATGCAACTTGCCGTTTTGATATGTACGTCACCTCTTAGGTGGGCACGTCACATATACCCCCCCCCGAGAAAGGCGAGAGCACGAAATCGCAGGTTATTTCGGATCAGTCGACTAACCATGCTTGAAGGAACTTTCTGTTGAAGGATGAATTCAGATTGATTCCGGACAACGTGCGTGGAAGAGTTATTGCACATTTTTTCGAAGCATTGAAGAAGGAATTCTCATCAATCCTATACAATGTATACTCTAGAGACGCATATAGCGTATTAAATCCGTTTATTTTTGTGGCGTACACTGAGAAAAACGTTTTATTAATTCAGCAAAAAAATTGTTGAATCAACCAACAAATTTTGTAGGTATGCAGTCAACAAAAATGTTTGTTGAATTTACAAAAATATTTTGCTGAAAATTATTATTCATTCTACAAACTTTATTGTTATCATTACAAAACGTTTTGTTTATTTAACAAGATGCCTAGGTCGATTTTTGGAAATTTGTTTAATCCAACAATATGTATTGTTAACGTGATAAAACGTTTTGTTGCTGCAACCAAACATATTATTATCGTGATACAGTAATTTCTTGCTCCAACAAAATTTAGAGTTATGTAGCTGGGCCACTGTGACCCTAAACTTTTTTCCCGATGGCAACATTTTGCCGCTGCAGTAATTTTAGACGGTGATTTTCGACCCTGCTGGGTAGTACGTCCCTGGGTAGTACGTCACCTCTGTAGTACGTCACATGTTTCATAATTTGAAATGAACAAGTCTATTTTAAAACTACCACGTACATCTTGCATTTATCCTCACAGGAATATACGAGAAAACTAAGCAAAGAATGGATTTAATATTAAATGCCCTATCCTGAAAACGTATTATGTATTACCTGTTGAATTTCTTACAAATGATTTACACCTACGTATGAATCAATTATTTAGTTTGGCTCGTGCTGTGGCTTCGTACAACTTCACGGCTATCTGATTGACTACTATGTGCATCTCATCGAAACTGTTTTAGATGCTAACAGTTGCTTAAATCTCAGGCAAACAAGCGATGTTGTCATTACATATGGGGTAGCAGTTCAATAACTCACCTTCACGAAGGTACAGCTGGATATTATTTGCACAGTTGTCACTCTGAAGCATTTTCGTTCTACTGAATAGCCGTTAGGTTAGCCAAGAGATCGTAGAAGCTGTCCACTCATCTTTGTACTCAAACCTTCATTACACTGAAATTCAAGAACGATTCTGCGTGATTCCTTAAGTGAATATATTCGTGTATACACAGTGCGTCAAAAAATTTTTAGGACTGGCGCTAGATTTCAGCCTACGGTTGCGCCACCAGTGTAATCACGAATGCGTTATAAACCGTGACCATCTGCTTGCTTTCTGCCAAAAGTACTGCGCAGTTGTTAAAGTAACTCAAACGAAACGGGCGTTCATGAGAGAAGTAAAATTTTTTTTATGTTGAATTATTAAGGTGGAACAAAGGGCTGTTATTAAATTTAACGCAAAACTTGGTAAAAGTGCCTCGGAAATGCACCAAATGATGAAACAAGTTTACGGTGAGTTTTGTTTAAGTAGATCAAATGTTTTCCTGTGGTACAAACGTTTTTTGGACGGAAGAGAGACGCTAGAAGATGATAAGCATACCGGAAGACCAAGTTCATCTAGGACATCTGAGATTATTGGAAAAATGCGTGATTTCGTGGAAAACAATCGATGTGCGTCACTAAGAATGATGGAAGAGTCTTTAAACATCAACAAAGAAACGATTCGAACCATCCTGCATGAAGATTTGGGCAAAACAAAAGTCTGTGCTAAATTTGTTCCACACACCTTAACCAATGAACAAAAATCAAGGAGAAGTGCACATTGCAGAGACATCATTTCAGCCGCTGAAAATGATCCAAACTTCTTAAAATCGATTGTTCATCATCATCATCATCATTGTCAACCATTATCAATCCACTGCTGGACGAAGGTCTCCCCAAGTTTCCTCCACAACGGTCTGTCTTGTGCCAGTTTCCTCCATGTCACTCCCGCATATTTACGAATTTCATCCACCCATCTCCCATGTGGTCTTTTTCTGGGTCTTTTCCTGTCCCTTGGAATCCAATCTAAAATTTCGGCTGTCCATCTATGGTCTGTCCTTCTGGCAGTATGTCCAGCCCATTGCCATTTCAGGGATTTAACTCTGATCATGATGTCTTCCACCTCGTCATTTTTCGGATCCACGAGTTCCTCTTCTTATCTCTCCTGGTTATACCAAGTATGCACCTCTCTCCATGCTTATTTGAGTTGTCTGCAGCCTTTGTATGTCTCTTTTAGTTAAGGTCCACGTCTCTGCACCATACGTAAGCACTGGAAGGATGCATTGATCAAACACTTTTCTTTTAAGACATAATGGCATATTGCTCTTGAAAATTATGCTGTTTCTTCCAAAAGCTCTCCAGGCAAGTTTTGTACGCCGATTAATTTCTTCACCAATGTGACCCTCACTTGATATCTGCTGTCCAAGATAAACATATGTATCTGTTATCTCCAGTTTTTCTCCATCAATCGATAAATCTTCATTTCTTGTAAAAGCATTGAACATCACTTTTGTCTTCTGAAAGTTCATTTTTAATCCCACTTCTTTACTCTTGTCAGCAAGTTCCTGGATCATACTCTGCAGCTCTGATGGGCTAGTTGCAAAAATGACTACGTCATCAGCAAAACGAAGGTGGGTTAGATAATCTCCATTAATCTTTATCCCTTTGTTTTCCCAGTTCAGTGATTGAAAGACATTTTCCAATGTGGCATTAAAGAGCTTCGGAGATATGGTGTCACCTTGTCTCACTCCCTTTCCAATTTTTATGTGTGTTGTATTTTCAAACAGCCGAATCTTTGCACTTGCATTTTCATAGATGTTATTAATAATATTAATGTATGCATCTTCAATACCGCAGGATTTCAGAGCCGTGGTAACTGCTGATGGTTTCACCGAATCAAAGGCTTTTCATAATCGATAAAAGCCATGCACAATGGAAGTTCATATTCCCTCGCTCTTTCAATTAGTTCTCTCAGTACGTGGATATGATCTATTGTGCTGTAGCCACTCCTGAATCCAGCTTGTTCTCTCGGTGGAGCCATGTCCATTGTTACCTTCAAGCGGTGTGAAAGAACTTTAGTGAAGATTTTATAAACCACTGATAGGAGGCTGATAGGTCTGTAGTTCCTGAGATCCTCAATGTCACCTTTTTTATGTAGCAGGATCATTGTAGCATTGTTCCAATCCTCAGGAATCTTCCCTTCATTAAGGCATCGAGTGAAAATTTGGGCGAGTACTGTTTCAATTTCTCCACTTGCTTCTTGTATGATGTCTATAGTAATTCCATCTTCTCCTGGAGCTTTCCCCCGTTTCATGTTCTTGATTGCATGAGCAACTTCTGCTGGGAGGACTGGAAGAACTCTGGTACCTTTCATGATGTCTGGAGTACATGTATCATCCCTTTCATATAATTTGGAGTAGAAATCTTTCACTCTTGTCAAAATTTCGCCTCTATTTCTTGTTATAGAACCATCTTCTTTTCTCAGAGCCATAATCTGTTTTCTTCCCTTACTGAGATGTCCCTTTGCTATCTTAAGGCTTTGGTTGTTTTCAATTGCTTTCCTCACTAGCTCACAGTTGAATTTCCTTACGTCTTCAGTGATACTTTTTCGTGTTGTCTTGCATAGCTCTATATATTCCACTTTGGAAGTCACATCTTCTTTAGTTGTCCTCATCTCTCTTCTTTTTTGCATCAACATTTTGGTTTTTCCTGATAATTTGTTCACATGTAACTTGTTCCTAGACCCAGCTAATTTTGTTGCTGTTTCCATTAGAGCTTTGGTTACTTTTCTGTTAACTTCCGAAATATCCACTTCTTCCGATGTTAGGCCTTTTAAAGCAGAGAATCTGTTCTTCAGTTCCAACTTGAAAGTATTATGGTGTTTTTTAAGGTTGGTTATGTCAATACATTTTGTTTGTCTTATGAGCTTGCCACGTTCCAGTTTAGTGTTGAGGTGCATCTTACATCTCACCAATCTATGGTCACTACCTGTGTTGAACTTGTTCAGCACACTGCAGTCTTCGATGACGAATTTTTTGTTACACATAATAAAATCAATTTCACTTGTCGTCCCAATTGGATGTCTCCATGTCCATTTCCTGTGTGGCTTTTTTCTTGAAAAAGGAGTTCAAGATGAAAAATCCTTCTGCCTCTGCAAGCTCAACGAGAGTATTTCCACGCTGGTTTCTGTTGCCGTGACCGAATTTACCTACTGAAGTTTCATTCTGTTGCCGTTGCCCTATTTTTGCATTGAAATCTCCCATAATTATCTTCAAGTGCTGCTTACCTTTATTATTTAGATGACGAATTTCCTCATAAAATTCTTCAATTTCTTCTTCAGGATGACTTGTGGTGGGTGCATAAGTTTGAATAATCTGAGCCTGGTATCTTCTCGATAGTTGGATAACGAGTCGTGCAGCTCTGTCAGAGGAACTTTCAACTTCTACCACTTTATCCTTCAGTTTCTTGTTTATTATAAATCCAACACCACTAGTTCTGCCAGTATCTGTCCCACGATAATAGAAGAGATGTCCACTTTTCAGTTCAATGAGATCTTCTCCTTTTCTCCTTACCTCACTTAGCCCGACGATGTCCCACTTGATCCTTTGTAGTTCCTCTTCCAATTCAAGAAGCCTTGAATCAGAAGATAGGGAGCGTCCGTTATAGGTAGCCAAGGTCAGCATCAAATGGCAGCCTAGTCCGGTCCTCCGGGGATTCTTAGCACCCTCTGCCTTCATGTCGCACTGGCCGCTGCCTTGGCCAGGTACATTCCAGCTGCCGGAGACTGAGGGCCAAGATTTAAGTTGTAGAGTCATTTTGGAGGTGTTTGGCCATAACTCAACACGCTGGCCAAGCGGGTTGGTGAGTGTGGGATAGCATTTCCTCTGATCCCGATGGTATAGTTATACCGCTATTGGCGGTCGTCAGAGACAGGTGATGAAACATGGTGTTTTCAACATGATCCTAAAACAAAGCGACAAAGTGCGGAATGGAAGTAAAAAAACTCGCCACAAGCCAAAAAAAAAAAAAAAAAAAAAAGAAAAAGAAAAGTTCCATCGAAAATCAAAACGATGCTCAGTACATTCTTCGATAGTAAGGGTATTATCCACAAAGAATTTGTTCCAAGTGGACAAACAATTACTGGTGAGTTTTATTTAAATGTTTTGAGGCATTTGATGGGCGGAATTTGTCGCATTCGTCCAGAATATCGAGATGAAAACAGTTGGTGTTTGTTGCACGATAATGCACCCAGTCACACCTCACTTCTTGTTCGTAGATTTTTGGCGAAAAATAACGTCTGTGTGTTGAATCATCCACCGTATTTGCCTGATTTAGCACCATGTGACTTTTCTTTGTTCCCATAACTTAAAATGCCGTTAAAAGGATGTTACTTTGATGATATTTCGACCATACAAACAGCTTCGACGCGTGCTTTGGAGGCAAATCCGCAAAGTGAACTGGAACAGGCATTCGAATCATTATTAAATCGTTGTAACAAGTGTATTGAAGCCGGAGGGACTTATTTTGAATAACAAACCAAAACAAATTATAATTTCTTGTTTCTATTTCATTTTACAGACCCAGTCTTAAAAATTCTTTGACGCACTGTGTATTCCTGATTTAACCTTCTTTCATGAAATGAAATCTGTACTTCACGGATAGTTCATTCGTGAATTGACAGAATACGCTTGTTAATCTTTCTCCGGTTAGTAACGAAATATTGCCGGTTCAAAGAAGTGTTACCAGAAAATCCTGAATGAATTTTCAGGGAATCTTTCTGAGATTCCGCTCGCACATTAAGGAGAAATTCTGTTCTCACTGTTTCCGTATCTACATGACGGAAATTTGCCAGTAACAAGAGTGGTTTGAGGTGTGATTAACTATTAGATTTCATTTCAATCTTCTGTTGGTGAACTTGCTTTTGCGGTTCTGTAGCTAGATCGAATATTGTGGTTAATATTCGAATGATATTAAGGTTATTGACTTACCAGCATAATTTTTCATTTTAATTGTGCATGTTTTACAAGAAGATAAGTTTTTGTAAGATATGCGATAGAGTTGTGCTAAAGACCGTATTCAATGTACAAGTAATTTATTTTCTTCTTCAGGTTTCTCGTAATGAGGGTCGTATTAATTTTCTTGGTGTTTTTAGTATTGACAACTGCATTTGGTGAAACTACGGAAGGTAAATATTTCTCATTTTGATTCTAGTCTTTTTTCCCGAATTAAATATCTAATTTGCTACAGTATTGATTAATAATATAAAAGCACATGGACATCTTATACATTTAAAAAGTCGACATTTGATAGATAGCATTTTTATTTGAGAAGTACAGTGCTTTTCATCTCTCTCTGAACAAATGGCTTTTGTTTCTTTATTTTTGTCTTTGTCAGTTTGACGTCTTTTATTTGGATGGAAGGCTCCGAAAGGAAGCTCATCCACAGTTTTGAGTCGTCGGCTGTAATAAAGGAAGAGAACCAAATGCAAAGAAGAAATGTAATATCCGCGAACTCAATCCTGAGCTTCTGTTGAAAAATAAATCTGATAATTCTCTCAACCATTCAGAGACAGTAAACCATTTTATGGTGACAATCATTAATTCGAACAGTAGTTTTCCTAATAAGGACTTATGAAGACAAAAAGTTAGAGATTTTGTAGTAATATAATAGTCGGTAAAGATAAGGTCCACTCGCATCATATACTGGTTGAGACACAAGGAAAGAAACATATTTTCTGTTGTCATTTCAGTTATATGGTTTCAATTCTAGCAGCATGAAATCAGAAAGAAATATTAGTTCTTAATAATTTTCTTATGTTTTTCAAACCATTATTTTTCGAAGAATATACTGTATCATCATCATCATCATTGTCAACCATTATCAATCCACTGCTGGACGAAGGTCTCCCCAAGTTTCCTCCACAACGGTCTGTCTTGTGCCAGTCTCCTCCATGTCACTCCCGCATATTTACGAATTTCATCCACCCATCTCCCATGTGGTCTTCTTCTGGGTCTTTTCCTGTCCCTTGGAATGTATATATATATATATATACACTGCTGGCCACCCAAAATGCAACACCAAGAAGGAAGCATCCAATTGGCTTGAAATTCGCAGCATGCGTCGCCCGCGAGAGGACATGCAAACGATTAGCATTGCAGGGCATATGCAAATCATGTGCGCCCGGCACGCCACCGAGAAGCACTATAAGAAGGGTGCACAGAAGGCAAGGCGTAAGTAGTGGAAGTATGTTGTGCTGCAGGACCTGTGCGTGGGAAGCTTCCTGATGCTTCGTTGCAGAATACGGCAGTTATTCAAGCACGGTTCGGAGTTCGATAGAGGACGAATAGTGGCTTATCGCGACAGCGGTTTATCGTACCGAGATATCGGCTCCCGTGTGGGACGACATCCAGCCACAGTGAGGCGAGTATGAATTCGGTGGGTGCAGGAGGGACGGACGGACCGACGTGGGCGATTGTCTCAGCCGCGGCACACCAACGAACGAGAGGACCGGCATGTTGTGCGGAGGGCATTGACGGCTCGCACCGCCACATCGCAAACGTTAGCGCAGGAACTAGGGTGTGTTGCCCAACAACCTGTGTCAGCACGTACCGTTCGACGTCGCCTGCAGGAGCGGTGACTTGTCGCACGGCGCCCATTGCTCCGATTTCCATTGACGTTAAACCACCGGTGAGGACGGCGGCAGTGGGCCGTTGAACGCCGTACCTGGACTACGGAATAGCACGACACTGTCTTCTCCGACGAATCTCGCTTCTGCCTGCAACACCACGATGGTCGGATCCGCGTATGGCGGCGCCGCGGCGAGGGACTGTATGACGCCTGTAATATGGATCGACATACCGGTCCGTCGCCTGGCGTTATGGTTTGGGGCGTAATTGAATATGACACTCGCACCCCTCTGGTACGCATCGCCGGTACACTTAACAGCCACCGCTACATCTCCGACGTTTTGGAGCATGTAGTCCTCTCTTACCTGCAGGACCTGCCAGCGACCACGTTTCAACAGGACAATACGCGCCCGCACGTGGTACGCATCGTGCAACATTTCTTCACCGCCCACCAGGTGTCACTGCTGCCGTAGCCTGCCTGTTCTCCCGATATGTCGCCCATCGAACACGTCTGGTCGCTGATTGGCAACCGAGCCGCCCGCCAAGCACCACCCGCGGCTACGCCTGATGAACTGTGGCAACGTGTGGAAGCAGCCTGGACCGACATACCCCAAACCCACATCCAAATCCTCTTTCGTTCGATGCCGTGGCGTGTAGCGGCCGTTATTGCCAGCCATGGAGGCCACACGAACTATTGATGTCGGCGTGTTCCGCAAGTCGCACGGGCCTGTAAGCTCAATCGTTTCACCTTTGTATCTGTTGTTATGTGTCCAGTAAATCTGGCTTTGCTATCTCGTATCCTTCTTGGTGTTGCATTTTGGGTGGCCAGCAGTGTATATATGATGATGATGATGATGATTATGATGGTGATGATATTTATATATTAGGAGTATGCAAAAGTTTCCGCCGTTTAAAGAGAAAGGAGACAGGAGCAATCAGGAAACCAGTACACATTTATTCATCGAAATATTGGCCGTTAGCATCAATGACGTTTTGCCATTTTTCAGGCAACAAATGAATGCCCCTGTGATAGAAGGACTCGGGTTTTGAGCTGAAGAACGCAGTGACAACATTTTCCACCTCTGGAACAGTGACGAACCGCTATTGGGCTAGGAAATGTTGCACAGAGCGAAACAGATGAAAGTCTGAGGGTGCAATGTCTGGGGAGTACGCCGGGTGCGGTAAGACCTCCCAGGGTAATTGTTCAAAGGTTGAGGGTTGATTTTGTGCTGGCACCGACATGTGGTCTGGTATTATCGTGTAACAGGATGACTGGGCGGCGTTTGCTCGATTGTTTTCTCGATATCGTGTAACAGGATGATCCATGGCCGCATTTTGCTCGATTGCGGCGTTCAGTTTCATCAACTGATCGCTATATCGTTGTGCAGTGATTCTTTCACCCGGTTTTAAGAGTTCGAAGTACAGCACTCCATGCATGTCCCACTATACACACAACAGCACCTTTTCCCCGTGAATATCCTGTTTTGTATGGCTGAGCTGGGTCGACTCAAGATCGCTTGCGTACGGGGTTGTCCCAGTAGACCCATTTTTCATCCCCGGTGACAACCTTCCACAAGAAATTCTTCCCCTGAAACATCTTTAGCAACGACATGCACATACCCAATTGTTGGCCAATATTACCCTCCGTTAAAGTATGTGGAACCCTCTTACCAGTCTTCTGGATCTTTCCCAAGGCATGTAGACGCCGTACCACTGTCGACTAAGCCACTTTCAAACGTTTCGCCAGTTGCGTGGTAGATTGTGTGGTATCCTCTTGCAACAGCGATTCCAGCTCCTCGTCTGCGAGTTCCTTCGGTCTACCTGCACATGGCTTGACTTCCAAGCTTAGATCACTTTTCTTAAACCTGGCAAACCATTCTCGACACGTCCGCTCACCCATAACCGTTTCGTCATACGCCTGACATATTGAACCATTCTTCTCTGTTTCACTTTTTCTTCTTTTTCCTATATGCTCTTCCGAATTTCTCCCTGTTGTAGTTTAATACGTTATTATTGATATGATGTCACGTGGTATAATCTGCAATACGTTATTGTTTATAGGATGTCACGTGGTATAATCTGCAATGTAGCGCACGAGTACCGCACGAGATTGTTTTGCGTGCTCTGAATGCACGAACTGTTTGAGAACAACGACAGTGAGAGGCGCCTTCTGGGTAATGAACGAAGCAGTTGCATGAATAAGTTAGGGCGTTATAATGTGTTTAACCCAAAAAAGTATAGCTATACTAATGATCAGTATTTCTTGGCGTAGAATAGAAATCAAAGTTTCTAGGCTATCGCACATCAACTAGATGGCTTTTTCAAGGAAGGTATATAGCAAACTGCACAGCAGACTTCCTTGAAAAACCCATCTTGGAAAATTTGATTTCTATTCTACGCTAAGAAATTCGGATCATTAGTATAGGTATACTGTTTTGAGTATAATTGGTGTACAGTTCCTCTTTATTAATTATGTGTTTAACCATTAGGCTGACAAGCCATTGTTATTTAGCTGTGTTCCGATGGATTATCATTATCAATAAATTGTTGTGACAACCATGAGTGTATTTATTAAATGATTATCATATGGAACTCAACTCAAGGTCACAACACTCCCAAACATGGGAATTGCTTCTGTCCTGACACTTAGCCCCAGCAAGCGTTGTGGCTATGCTCCATAGAATTATAAGCACAGCCGTTCCTGCTGATTTACCTTGAAGCTTCTTTTCAGTTAACCACAGTTTTTGCTGTCTTATCTGAATTTTGCTTTAAGGAGATCATCAATGCATGAAGGAACGAGATAAAATATTTATGTTTATAATAAAAATAATAATATTTACAGACAGCGAAAATTAAATTTCAATTATTTATAATAATATCTATTTTTATGGGGCAGGGGGCTTGTTTATCATGTGGAGGGGATCAGGAACAAACAGCTGCGCCGCTCCGATGGCCCTGTGGTCTGAGCCATGGCTTCTTATCATTCGTCCTAAAGGGGTCCGGGTTCGAATCCCGTTGAGGCATGGATGTTGTGTTTGTCTTACAGCACTGGCTTCCTTCCTTCCCTGGAACGAGTGGTCCTAAATTAGGGACGGGCGACTAGTTATAGCCCAATGAGCTGCTTATGGTGGTCGTTAAACCCCCAATAAAAAAAATAACCAACAGCAGCCCCTGTAGCTTCTGGTCCTCACTCTGACAGCTGATATCCTGTAACTGCGTGGTTGTAGTGGCAGCCAAAAACAAAATGCAATACCGACAAACAGTATCATTATTCATCCGTTGGCGGTTGAGCAGTCAAAGGCGTGGGTTTCTGACTAATAAGGTATGGATGGTGTGATTGTAATACATCTCTTTCCTGGAACCAGCGGTTTTAGAGACCAACATCTCGCAGGGAAGGAGGGTGGGAGGGGCTGAAACTAAGAAAAACCGAGAAAGAAGGTACACAATTATCAGGTGAGGTGAGCCAAGGCCGTCTAGAAAATGCAAAGCAATGACATTACAGAGATGACTTCCTCCTGTTTGTGACGTCACTCTCATGTTATACACGACCTGACCGTTACCTCCGAGATCTTGAAGGCATAACAAGTAGTGACGTCATTTTAAGTGACGTCACACCTCGTGGATCTACTGATCAAACAGTCCGTGTCTTCATTACCACGCTAAGCCTAACCGTGTGAATTGTGATTCTTATGGTTGTCCATGCATCCGTGAAATTAATAGTGTTCCTTTTCTGTAGTTTGCTTCAACTAACATTTTGATTACGGTTTTTATATACCGGTAATTGAATGAGTTCAAACATTACTCTATTAGCCAAGAAACAATACATGCACATAACTAATGAAGAAATAGCATAACACAATATAACAACAATAAACAAATAACAAAATATTAATACTACTAACGCCTACTGGTGGTAATTGAACGAAATAGATATTTGATTATGCCACATCCGTGTTGTGTTCCCTGCTGCCGTTGAAATTATAAAACACGACCCCAAAGTTCGTGCGTATGGATTTCCAAAATACCAAGATTTGTGTTCTAAGTGGATTCGTGCCATTAAAAGGAATAACTTCTCAGTTACACCACATAGTAAGGTATGTACATATAATTTTTTAAATCGAATTTAAATACAAGACCTTAATTAATAACACAAGACCTTAGTCAATTAATTTGGTCAAGCATTTGGAAAAAAGCATTTTAGCAAATGGATATTGTTGAGTTCTACTTTAAAAGTGAAATAAATTTTTACATGTCTACTGCCGTGTTACTGCCCATTATGATAAAAGTGAACACTTCTTTTCTTGTTTTATATTCATCTTCTAGAGGAATAATATATATATACTGTATATATATATATATATACAGTACCGAATACTGTACATACTGTATATATTCACTGCAATACCGAAATTCTGAAACAACGATCGTGACCATCGGAAATATGCTCCGATGCGCTCAGGCTCTCTTTCATGGGTTGCGTCGATCCACCGCCAGTGACGTCACAAACCTGTGCGATTGCCTTCTCTTTCCGGGAGTCACGACCTGACACGTCGGCGTCGTGTTTGACGTCATACACGACAGCGTTGAAAACCAATCGGAAGCTTTGGTTTGCACGTGGCGTCACTAAAAGAGGGAACTCATCTCTCTAATGTCATGGCCTTGTTTTTTCTGGACGGCTTTGGGTGAGCTCGCCTTCTGAATCTTTTCGGACACAATAATAATTTTTCAAAGTGGATTTTTAGGGGAAAAAGAAAAAGGATCAGCGAAAAAGAAAATCATTTACCCCCTAGAGGAAAAAACTGCGTATTATTTAAAACTCAGAATGTGCTCGGCGTTTCTTCGTAATGAATGGAACCAGTTATAAAAATATTTTTTTCAACCGGATTATTAGAACCCGCGATACATTTGCAAACAGATTCAGTCACATACGCCCACTAGTGGCAGAAACATGCGTTACGAAAAATAATAAAAAAATTCGCCACAGGTTCCTCGTAGATTAAGGTATTCGAAGCCAAAAGGAATTTTCCAAATCGAAAGATTAGAAGCACGGATACGAAGGAAAACGTAATACCGCTTTACGCCTCCTAACGAGAATATCTTAGTATTTCTGTTTCTGGAAGTCGTATTTGAAAAATCCTTCTTCCTTCGTGTAACTCCTCTCACCATGGAGAATATTATGCGTATATTTTCTACTTCTTCATAAAGCATAGTTTTTCAACTTGGGTCGTGAGTGTATATTTTTATTTGAAAGAACATCTTTTCTTTTTTTTTCAGATACCGCAAACTATTCCCGATAGGGTAAGCAAAGTTTTCCATTTTCCTTCATATCTGTGCTTCTAACCGTTCGATAAAAAAAAAATTCCCTTTGCTTCGAATACCTTAGTCAATGAGGAACATTTTGCGGAAATTTGTGATTTTTTTGTAACGCACATTTGTGCCTCTTGTGAGCGTAGGAAGTTATTTCTGGTTTAAAATGTTTTACCAATTATATATATCCCGGTGAATACATCTTTGTTTTATATATAATAAGATCCATTTTCTACGTAAAACACAACACATTTTAAATAATACTCAGTTTTTCCTCAGAGTGAGTAAATGCATTTCCTTTTTCGCTGATTTTGTTCTTTTCTATAAATTCCTTTTGAGAAAGTTATTTCTCGTCGGGAAGGATTCAAAAGACGTGCTCATTACACTCCAGAATTTGGCACCATCTTTCTTGTCTCATTTTTGTTGACAGCCTGATATCTTGATTTATTGGAAAGCTTTCTCATAAAGATCACTGGCTTTCCATGGGATTTTATCGTGCTTTACTCTTATGGAAGACAATGCTACTAAATCGTGCTGTTGGCACACTACTTTCAGTTTTACGTGGAAAAGTTTCAGTACGTTTTGAAGCTTCATCGACTTGACATTTACGTTTGTGCAGAAATAAGAGAAAAGTATAAATTTAATAAACAGTTTTTACAAGATTACTTGCAATCCAAGAGAAAGAAAACCAAAGATTGCTTGTTATGTTTTGTTTTCTAATAGTGCTTTAACCTATGTAGAAGTACAAATGAATGGCATTGTCTTCTTGGGAAATTACTGTAATGTCCTTGCTTTCACTTTGTCAAATAGTTGTACCTGTGATAAACCAAAAAGCCATGTTCAGAGATAAAATACAATTTATTGTACCCTGAAAAAACAAAAAAGAAAGCGATTAAAAAAATACATTTCTGTATGGCATAGTTGTTCATTTACTCTCCGGTCAAAAAAGCTATGGGAGCCTTCGCAATTAAAGCCAGCATCGAGCAAAAATGTATTTTTATGATTTTCAAATGCTTGTTTCAGATGTCCACGAAGAAGCATTACGAGGTATACTTCTTGATGCTGAAGAAAAACTCTTGACAAACGAAGAACAGTCGTTGCTGCGTATATCAGAACTGGAAGACGACGCAGAAGCAGAAGAAACCGACAGACAGAATCCCGCGTAAGTATTTCCCTTTCGAGCTTCGTAGACAACTATACTGTACGTTTTGTGATATCAGTACGCATTTACATTTCATTATGACAGCTCTAACTCAATACTATGAAAATATTGCATGCACATGGTTGTGTATTGCTTATATTTGCTCGTACGGAGGGTGAGTCGAAAGTTTTGCAATATTTGGATCACTTTATGTCTTTATACGTACCTTTAGGACGAAAGCTGACTAGCATTCAAAGTATAGGCTATCGTATTGCACCGTCTTTAGCCATCTGTCTGCCAGTTATTCGTTTCCGCGGGGGTACCGGTTCTTGTCCTTCGAGGAGAAGAACTCCTTCACCCCAGCTGCCACCTCCTCCTGGTTGTTGAAATGCCGCCCGCGAAGGAAGTGAGCCATGGACCGGAACAAGTAATAATCTGACGGGGCAAGGTCAGGACTATATGCTGGGTGTGGCATCAGTTCGATGTCCTCAAGTTCCTGGAGTTTTGCCCGGGTCGTTCGCGCGGTATGTGGACGAACGTTGTCTGCTGTAGAAGAGTGGGCTTTCTGTTCACCAGTGTCCTGTATTTCTCCTCCAAAGCGGTATACATCCGCTCAGATGTTTACCAGTGCCCCGTATTTCTCCTCCGAAGCGGTATACATCCGCTTAGATGTTCACTAGTGCCCGGTATTTCTCCTCCGAAGCGATATACATCCGCTTATATGTTCACCAGTGCCCGGTATTTCTCCTCCAAAGCGGTATACATCCGCTTAGTTGTTCACCAGTGCCCGGTATTTCTCCTCCGAAGCGGTATACATCCGCTTTGGATGTTCACCAGTGCCAGGTATTTCTCCTCCGAAACGGTATACATCCACTTAGATGTTCACCAGTGCCCGGTATTTCTCCTCCGAAGCGGTATACATCCGCTTTGGATGTTCACCAGTGCCCGGTATTTCTCCTCCGAAGCGGTATACATCCGCTTAGATGTTCAGAGTAGAGGTTGGCGTTGATAGTCCAACTGTTTGGAACAAATTCGTAATGGATTATCCCCTCGAAATTCCACCAGATGCAAAGCATCGCCTTGTGCTCGGAGCGCCCACGTTTGGCAACAGGTTCTGGAATTTGACCCGGGCTCAACCACCGCCGTTGTGTGTTAGGATTACGAAAATAGGCGCACTTTTAATCGCACGTAAGAATTCTGGTAATGAAACGTATAACGTGCGGGTTTTCTAGGAGTTTTTGCGCACACTTCCACTCGGCGGTTTGCCTCAGCTGGCGTCAGTTCCTAAAGGACAATGCAGCAGCTCCTGTTGACCTTGCCAAGGTCCTGAAGGTGACGAACCGCGGTGGTCTGGGATATGCCTAGCTCGTCTGATAATCTCCGAGTGCTGGTTGTCGGATTTGCCTCTACGGCCTGGAGCACACCCTCGAATAAACAGTTTGCGGCCTACCTGACCTTGGCTGATCGTCGAGGTTTCTATCACCTCAGCAAAATTTCTTGAACCATCTGGGTCAACGGAACTTTCCCCTTTGGCATGACAAATGTTTCGTGTTGCTTGAGCAGCGTTATGGCCGAGTTCAAACTCGTAAAGCAAAAGTTTTCTAATTAGCAGGTTGTGGCTGTTCATCTTTTAGGCGTCCCAACCACAGACAGAACGACGACAGCAACGACTACCACTTTATATCCCTTTCGACTGACTGAAGTGCGCGACTTGAAGTAGTTTAAACACGTGACATACCCACCGCAACACAAGCGTTTATGCAAATATTGCAAAACATTCGACCCGCCACCTGTATATAAATGGCATTCCAAACAAGGGTAGATACAGAAAACTTACTACAAGGAGAAGGCCATAAAAATGAAACTTGAATTTACAAAAATGAATAATATGATGAATTATGTGATAATATAGAAATAAATTTTACAGATTTTGAGTCTGTTCATAACCTGCAACAAAACTAAAGAAAACTATGAAAATTAAAATCACTGCAACAAGTGTAATACCAGCAGCATCATTAGACATTCTAAATCCATCGCTAGATGAATCGTGAAACAGTAAGTCTGTTTCACGATTCTGTGTCTTGAGAAATACTTTCTAATGGCATGCTTTCGAATTTCGTCTATCTAACTCCCACGAGGCCTTCTAGGTCTTTTCCTTTTTCTGGTTATCCAGTCATGTATTTCAGTTGTCCAACGGTGGTCAGTTCTTCTTGCGATACATCCAGTCTTTTGCCACTTGAGAGTCTTCACTTTGATCATAGTGTCATACACTCTTGTCATTTTCCAAATCCATGAGATCCTTTTCCTATCTTTGTTGGTATGCCAAGCATGCCTGTTTCCAGGCTTCTTTGAGTTGTCAGCAACCTTTGTATGTCTTTCTTTGTCAAGATCCATGTTTCTGATCCATATGTAAGAAGTAGAAGGATGTATTGATTAAACACTTTTATTTTAAGGCATAACGGTAAATGAAAATGGTACCGTTTCTTCCAAATGCACTCCGATTAATTTCTTCTTCGATGTGATCTTCGCTTGATATCTGTTGTCCAAAGCAGATGCAGGCATCAATCACTCCTCAATTTGTCCCAGCAGCTTTTAAATCTTCAGTTCTTCTAAAAGCGTTATACATCCTTTTCACTCGAGCCAAGTTTCGTAAGTCTTGTGAGGGCATTGGTGATGGGAGGCAAATAACTCAACACGCGGGCTATGCAGATTGGTGAGTGCAGGGTAGCATTTGTATTGCTATTAGCAGATCGTCAAAGACTCATTGAGTGAGGAGATTCACCACGGGAAAGCTAGGTTGACACTTGTCTAGGTGACGCTATTCGTATGTAGCGCATCGATACAACTTATACGTCCTATAAGCGTAGTATACGAGGGTAAGTCAGAAAGTAACTTTCCCTATCGAAGAACTTCGAAAGTACTGCATGTATTGAAAATGTTTTTTGCTGACTTGACATGTACTGTTTTAGGTGCATGACTGCAGTTTGAAGCTCCAGAAACATTACGTACCTGAACTACACAGATTCAAAATGGCGACTGTACTGGTTGAATGGACAAAGGAGGAAATACAAGTAGTCATTCTCTTCTTGTGGGCAAAAGGAGCGTCACTTATTGAAATTCACCGTGAACTTTAAGCTGTGTAACGAAGTAAATTTCTCCGTCATTTTTGGTCTACGCCGGGAATCGAACCCGAGTACGCTTATTCCGGAACAAGTCGCTCTACCAACTGAGCTACGCTCACGTTCATTCTGACTGCTATCTGCCTTTATGTCGTGTGCGTCCTGCTGGCAGGTACGTCACATCTCCCCCCCCCGAAAGAGGGCCGGGGGCATGGCCCACGGGTCAGCCGTGACCATGAGTCGTTGCAGGCAGCCATCCGCTGTAGAACATGCACTCGAGAACTCCCAGTCAGTCTAGTGTGTGGAATGCAACATCACACATTTTTATTTTTCGAAGCGCTGGAGAAGGGATTCTCTGATTTTTCCTATCTCGCGGTGTGGAAAGAACATCACACCATTGCGAGATTTTGAACGGCCGGGTCATCCGGATAGTTCGGGCGCCATTATAACGAAGTAAATTTCTCCGTCATTTTTGTCCACGCCGGGGCTCGAAGCCGGGTCCTCTCACTCCGGAATAAGACACTCTACCAATTGAGCTACGCGGACGTTTGTTCTGACTGCAATCTGCCTTTCTGTCGCCCCGGTGGCGCAGTGGTCTAAGGCGTTGGTCTCTGATCATTCGTCCGTAAGGGGTCCGGGTTCGAATCCCGGTCAGGCATGGATGTTTTGTTTGTCTTACGGCACTGGCTCTCTCCCTTCCCTGGAACCAGGGACCCTAAATTAGGGACGGGCGACTGCTTATAGCCCATTGAGTTGCTCACGGTGGTCGTTAAACCTCCAATTAAAAAATCTGCCTTTATGTCGTGTGCGTCCTGCTGGCAGGTACGTTACAGCTGTATACGGCCCGAACCTGATGACAGTGCAGCAGGTGCGAAAGTAGTGTCGTGATTTCAGTGGGGATAGAGTTTCCATGAAGGATCAAGGGCCGGACGTCCTTCCAAATCAGCAGATCATGTCGACGAAACTGAGGAGTGCTTACGTGAAGATCTCTGTGTGACACTGTATTACCTGGAAGAAAAATTCCATCTTCCGCTTGGAACCTATGGAACAATGTTCATGACCGTTTGGGCTATCGAAAAGTGTGCAGTAGGTGGGTTCTCTGATAATTATGAGAGGAACACAAGAATAACCGCATGGGCGTTTCTCTCGTCCATCTGCTTCGCTTCAATGAACGTGGTGACGATTTCTTACGGCACATCAGCACCGGAGATGAAACATGGATATTCCGCTACACTCCTGAGTCGAAGGCCCAATTCATGGTGTGGAAGCATCGAGGGTCTTCCGTTGCCAAAAAACTCAAGACATCCACCAGCAGTGGGAAGATCATGGCGACCGTGTTATGGGACATGCTTGGGGTGCTTTTGGTGGATTTCACTCCTTCCACGACAACAATCAATGCTGCTGCTTATCAAGCTACCCTAAAAAGACTGAAGAGAGCTGTTCGACGAAAAAGGCCTGAAATGTCACCTCAAAGCGTACTTTTGTTGTATGACAGCCCTCGCCCTCATACGGCTCGTTACACACTGAAGTTGTGGGAAAGCTAGGAATGGGAAATTCTGCGACATTCGGCCTACAGCTCTAATCTGGTTCCGTCGGAATTTCACCTCTTTCCACAGTTGAAGCAGCACCTTTGTGGGAAACGATTCCCGTCGGATGACGCTGCGAAGCGTGCCGTGAAACAATGGCTTATGGACGACCGCCAAATTCTTATAGACAAGGTTTCGATGCATGGATCTCCGAGCTTCACAAAAGTCGCAACAGACAAGGTGACTACGTTGATAAGTGGTGTATGGATGGTCATATCTCAGAGATGTGTATACTTTTTTTCAGGCTAATAAACAAAAAATACGTGATGTTGAGAAAGTTACTTTCTGACTTCCCTCCGTATGGTGTACAAATGCAGGCACGAGTATATTAAAATTTCATCCAGTAAACTCTCAAAGGAAAGGCATCAATGGCGCTGTTTCCGCGCCTGGTATCAAAAGTTTAACACCGATGTCCATTTGCGATGTTTTAGTTGACCGTATGACAAAGCCCGATGTCAATCTGCAGCGTAGTTAGAAAAGCGCGCAAAAGATGAAGAAAGTTGTATCTCTGGAAAGGGGCCGTCCATAAAGTACGTCCGTGTTTTTTTTTACCATTTTTAGACTCCCCCTCCCTCATGTCACATTTTGTCCGATTGTTGACACCTGCCTCCCTAAAAAGTACGTCCCAATTCCCGCAACTTCCCTTTATTTTTGACAACTGCTTTTAGAAGTCTGTTGAGAAACAGAAAGAAAATATGCAATTATTTAAAGGAATCTTCCATATATTTACACTTTTTCTTCAGAAAATATTTATTATTTAGGCATTAATTTATTCCCAATTGCTACCCGAACTTTATCATTCTGAAATAAAGATCTACAAATGAACGCATGTATTCAAGGTTGCAACACTCCCGATAATATACCACCTGCAAAACACGATAGATTTGGTAGTACAAATACAAGAACTTTTTTTTTTTTTTGATTGGAGGTTTAACGACCACCGTGAGCAACTCAGTGGGCTATAAGCAGTCGCCCGTTACAAATTTAGTCACTGGTTCTAGGGAAGGGAGAGAGCCAGTGCTGTAAGACAAACACAACATCCATGCCTCACCGGAATTCGAACCCGGTTCCCTTTCGGACGAATGATCAGAAGCAATCGCTTAGACCACTGCGCCACCGGGGCGGCAATACGAGAACTTAACATTCTGATTTAGCTAAATATCATCAGAAATTTTAAACATTTCATATACCTTTTTTTAACTATTAAAAGAGAAAAAAAAAAAGAGAAAACAAAACGAAGACATACCATCCACTGTATTTTTGCTGCTGGACGTCCGAATTACTAAACCTTCTCCCTCCCCCCTGTCACTTTTGATCCGGTTGTCAGGAACCCCCTCTCCCCCTGTAATCTCGGACGTACTTTATGGACGGCCTCAAAGGGATACGTAGGACCATGACGGTGAGTGTCTCTCCGTGAAAAGTTATTTTTTGAAACATTCTTTTGCAACATGTAAGAAGAGCTTATGGTGCAACATTCAGCACAAGTTTGCGTGGCAGTCGCTAAATAAACCGTGCTACGTAAACAATCTGAGAAGATCGCATCCCAGGGGATCGAAAGTTGGCAGAAGGGCATAGCACAGGCACACATGCACATGATTAACCGGGCAGCACATATGGAAATTATGTGGGAAAGTATAACACCCCCTGAAATTCATATCATCATCATCATCATTGTCAACCATTATCAATCCACTGCTGGACGAAGGTCTCCCCAAGTTTCCTCCACAACGGTCTGTCTTGTGCCAGTCTCCTCCATGTCACTCCTGCATATTTACGAATTTCATCCACCCATCTCCCATGTGGTCTTTTTCTGGGTCTTTTCCTGTCCCTTGGAATCCAATCTAAAATTTCGGCTGTCCATCTATGGTCTGTCCTTCTGGCAGTATGTCCAGCCCATTGCCATTTCAGGGATTTAACTCTGATCATGATGTCTTCCACTCTCGTCATTTTTCGGATCCACGAGTTCCTCTTCTTATCTCTCCTGGTTATACCAAGCATGCACCTCTCCATGCTGCTTTGAGTTGTCTGCAGCCTTTGTATGTCTCTTTTAGTTAAGGTCCACGTCTCTGCACCATACGTAAGCACTGGAAGGATGCATTGATCAAACACTTTTCTTTTAAGACATAATGGCATATTGCTCTTGAAAATTATGCTGTTTCTTCCAAAAGCTCTCCAGGCAAGTTTTGTACGCCGATTAATTTCTTCATCAATGTGACCCTCACTTGATATCTGCTGTCCAAGATAAACATATGTATCTGTTATCTCCAGTTTTTCTCCATCAATCGATAAATCTTCATTTCTTGTAAAAGCATTGAACATCACTTTTGTCTTCTGAAAGTTCATTTTTAATCCCACTTCTTTACTCTTGTCAGCAAGTTCCTGGATCATACTCTGCAGCTCTGATGGGGTAGTTGCAAAAATGACTACGTCATCAGCAAAACGAAGGTGGGTTAGATAATCTCCATTAATCTTTATCCCTTTGTTTTCCCAGTTCAGTGATTGAAAGACATTTTCCAATGTGGCATTAAAGAGCTTCGGAGATATGGTGTCACCTTGTCTCACTCCCCTTTCCAATTTTTATGTGTGTTGTATTTTCAAACAGCCGAATCTTTGCACTTGCATTTTCATAGATGTTATTAATAATATTAATGTATGCATCTTCAATACCGCAGGATTTCAGAGCCGTGGTAACTGCTGATGGTTTCACCGAATCAAAGGCTTTTTCATAATCGATAAAAGCCATGCACAATGGAAGTTCATATTCCCTCGCTCTTTCAATTAGTTCTCTCAGTACGTGGATATGATCTATTGTGCTGTAGCCACTCCTGAATCCAGCTTGTTCTCTCGGTTGAGCCATGTCCAGTGTTACCTTCAAGCGGTGTGAAAGAACTTTAGTGAAGATTTTATAAACCACCGATAGGAGGTTGATAGGTCTGTAGTTCCTGAGATCCTCAATGTCACCTTTTTTATGTAGCAGGATCATTGTAGCGTTGTTCCAATCCTCAGGAATCTTCCCTTCATTAAGGCATCGAGTGAAAATTTGGGCGAGTACTGTTTCAATTTCTCCACTTGCTTCTTGTATGATGTCTATAGTAATTCCATCTTCTCCTGGAGCTTTCCCCCGCTTCATGTTCTTGATTGCATGAGCAACTTCTGCTGGGAGGACTGGAAGAACTCTGGTACCTTTCATGATGTCTGGAGTACATGTATCATCCCTTTCATATAATTTGGAGTAGAAATCTTTCACTCTTGTCAAAATTTCGCCTCTATTTCTTGTTATAGAACCATCTTCTTTTTCTCAGAGCCATAATCTGTTTTCTTCCCTTACTGAGATGTCCCTTTGCTATCTTAAGGCTTTGGTTGTTTTCAATTGCTTTCCTCACTAGCTCACAGTTGAATTTCCTTACGTCTTCAGTGATACTTTTTCGTGTTGTCTTGCATAGCTCTATATATTCCACTTTGGAAGTCACATCTTCTTTAGTTGTCCTCATCTCTCTTCTTTTTTGCATCAACATTTTGGTTTTTCCTGATAATTTGTTCACATGCAACTTGTTCTTAGACCCAGCTAATTTTGTTGCTGTTTCCATTAGAGCTTTGGTTACTTTTTCTGTTAACTTCCGAAATATCCACTTCTTCCGATGTTAGGCCTTCTAAAGCAGAGAATCTGTTCTTCAGTTCCAACTTGAAAGTATTATGGTGTTTTTTAAGGTTGGTTATGTCAATACATTTTGTTTGTCTTATGAGCTTGCCACGTTCCAGTTTAGTGTTGAGGTGCATCTTACATCTCACCAATCTATGGTCACTACCTGTGTTGAACTTGTTCAGCACACTGCAGTCTTCGATGACGAATTTTTTGTTACACATAATAAAATCAATTTCACTTGTCGTCCCAATTGGATGTCTCCATGTCCATTTCCTGTGTGGCTTTTTCTTGAAAAAGGAGTTCAAGATGAAAAATCCTTCTGCCTCTGCAAACTCAACGAGAGTATTTCCACGCTGGTTTCTGTTGCCGTGACCGAATTTACCTACTGAAGTTTCATTCTGTTGCCGTTGCCCTATTTTTGCATTGAAATCTCCCATAATTATCTTCAAGTGCTGCTTACCTTTATTATTTAGATGACGAATTTCCTCATAAAATTCTTCAATTTCTTCTTCAGGATGACTTGTGGTGGGTGCATAAGTTTGAATAATCTGAGCCTGGTATCTTCTCGATAGTTGGATAACGAGTCGTGCAGCTCTGTCAGAGGAACTTTCAACTTCTACCACTTTATCCTTCAGTTTCTTGTTTATTATAAATCCAACACCACTAGTTCTGCCAGTATCTGTCCCACGATAATAGAAGAGATGTCCACTTTTCAGTTCAATGAGATCTTCTCTTTTCTCCTTACCTCACTTAGCCCGACGATGTCCCACTTGATCCTTTGTAGTTCCTCTTCCAATTCAAGAAGCCTTGAATCAGAAGATAGGGAGCGTCCGTTATAGGTAGCCAAGGTCAGCATCAAATGGCAGCCTAGTCCGGTCCTCCGGGGATTCTTAAGAGGGGTGAACAAGGAGCCTGTGTTAAGCACTCAAAGTGCGTTTGCACGTTTTTCTTGGCCACGGACAACTGCAGCATATCCAGTCGAAGACAACGGCAGCCCTACCAGCAGGTTTCCGACTTCGATGGCAGGAGAGTTGTGGCATATTGGGTTTGCGGATTATCACTGCGAGACATCTGTTCTCGTGTGGGACGGGATGCGGCCACGATGGGGAGAACATAGCGTCACTGGGTAGCGGAGGGAACACACCGACGTGCGGAATCCCAACGGCCTAGTCAACCTAAAAGGCGACCGACTGAGTGAATCCTGCATTATGCTCCGCCATTCTGGCCCGGCACCCGGCGTTATGGTATGGGGTGCCATTGGATTCCACTCCCACACGCGCCTCGTCCTCATTACCGGTACGTTGAGCAGCCATCGTTACATCATTGAGATGTTGGAGCAAGTATAGTTGTAACATATCTTCAGAGACTGTCAGGTGCATTTACCAACAGGATAATGCGTGACCGCATGAAGCACGCAAAGTCCAAGACTCCCTGGATTGCCACCATGTTCCACGTCTACCTATCGAACAAGTGTGGTCCATGATGGCCGGGACGACTATCACGCTTGCAACCTCCACCAACTACAACGGAAAAACTGTTGCATCGTATCGAAGCTGCGTGGACGGACCTGCCTCAAACACACACCTAACGTGTCTTTCTCTTCGATGTCTGGCCGTGTAGATACCAGATGCTGATTGTTATGCATTCCCCTCGTCTCACCGTGCTGCATTTGTAATCGATTCACAGTTTCATCATCTGCTTGGGGCCCTGGGTGGCCTAGTGGTCAACATTCGTGACTGTCATGGAGAAAACCTCAGGTTCGATCCCAGACAGGTACGAACGTTCGAACCACTAAATACCCGCCGTACGTCGGATGGGCACGTTAAGCCGTTGGACCCCTGGCCTCCCCGGTAATAAATAAGGGCGTCTTTCTTCCCCTTTCTACCTCGCTTCCGTGTCACTTTCCTATCAGACATTCTAGCCCAAATCTCCTAGCTTCCTATTTTTAAGGGTTGTTTAAGACCTGGAGTCAGGCACTCCCTTCCTAAAATCTTCTACATATGATCTGATCTGATTTTACCATCTGATTTGTGTACAATAAATATGGCTTTGATATCTCTTGTCTTTCGTGGTGTTGCAGTTTTAATTGCCAGCAGTGTACTTTTCATTGAAAGCTCTAACAATAAAAAGAAATCAAGAATTTAGTTTCGCTGCAGTGGAAGCGAAAAATAAAAAGACTCCGTGAGCTGTTATATATTTTGCTTGAAAATGCTTATTTTTCTACACTATTGTGTTCCACCCTTACGGAAAGTCGAAGTGGTTTATGTTTCAGGTGAGCAGTTACTCTGTTTTTTGGGAGGACGTGCCAAATCTGGAGCTCAAAGGAATGGGGAGAGGGGCTGATTGTTACACTCGAACTGGAGAAACAACATGCCAACTCTGGAGATAATTAAATGAAAATATGTGAGCTCTATTTGGCGGTTTTTGCTTTTTGCTTTCAATACTTAAGCACTGATTACAATAATGGTTGAATTGCTGTTATGTAATAATATATCATGATTTTATCCACTAGACTTTCGATTGACTGTTGGTATACGGAGCTTTATAACCTAGCTGTAGATTGATCGTAAGCGAGCCTATGAAGATAAATGGTCTATTCCAATATTTCATGAAATTTATTCCTGTCATATGCAATCCACTCATTTCCTTTTTGACCGTACATAAATTCCATGATACCAGCAGAAACTGCAAACAACTCACATCTTGCAGAAACTGAGGATTAAGTGAATTCTCCAGTACTGCAAAAGAGCTTATTTTAACGAAACCACCCGCCTGAATCTACGGAGATAACATCCAATGTCTCATATTTAACCTTCAGAGTTGACAGGTCGTGGGTGAGAGATTAGGTATAGCAAAGGATTAATTCCTCCAGAGTTGACAGACACTGATTTTTGAGAGAGCACTTAAAATTCATGATACAATAAATGTCAGTTTGGAGAAAGAGCACTCTTTGCAATCACGAGGAAGATTCGCGATTGAATAGGTAGTAGTAACCTAAGCAAAATTTACTTCGATAGTATAGGTTTTCTTCTTTATTCATGACATGCACACACATACAAATGCGAATGTACATGAAGGTAAGAGAGCGTTTTAAGCGAATACGGAACAAATTGTCTTTGTTGTTTCCAATGTATACTCATTTCATTGGCGGCTGTGATCGTCTGTGCGGTGAGCGGAAAGGTCAATCAAATGATTAAAAGTTAATAGATTAATTATAATTAACACCAATAAGCTGACTGAATCAGGAAACTGTAACTTTTTGTTTTTGTCGGGGTTGTACGACTGTTGTAAGCATCTATGACTATAAAGACTGTTCCACCAATAATTTTGGGTCAATGATCCCAGGGGAGGGATAGAACAAGTGCTTCAGGAATTACACACCGCTTCTGCCTCAAAGCAAACTCTAAATCGGGCCTTGCGGAAACGATTAGCCAGATGCATGCGCCTCTAACTACTCGGCCATACGTTCGTTCCTACTCTTGTTATCTGAAACGGTTTAGAGAGAAAGTACGACGTACAATGCGCGAGCTGATGTATACAATGACATCATAAGCACTCTCCTTTATTGAATGGTTTGATTTGCAGCAATTGCCAACTCTGGTGCTTCTAGGTAGTGCAATGAAGTTCTCTTTAATTATTTATATGAGGAGGTGCATTTTGAACAAAGAGTACATAAGGTATTTACGCGGTGTCGTGGCATGTTCGGACATGGCACTTCCGTAAAATGAAAATTTTGCGTCAGATCCGTACAAGAAAGTATTCCTCAACTGCTTCCCCTAAATTCTTTCGCAATGAGAGAGGGAGGCAAATGAACGTGTGTCACTTCCATAAAAACGGTGATAATTATCTTTGTTAGATATCTCGAATATTTCTCGCAGTCCCTTGGTGTTCGACTTATGGTGAGTCGACTTCATTTGCGCTCCAGAAAACTCGGTTGAAAAACTCTTCTTCGGTCAAATTCCAATCACCACAGATTTCCTATGTTTCCTGTTCATAAAAACAATGAACGGTTTCTCCGCCAAGGAGCGCAGATGTGTATCTTATTTTTCTTGATATCTCTGCTTCTAACAGCCTGATTTGAAAAAAAATCCTTCTCTGTAGGGCAGCAATTTATTAAGTCCAGTAGGGGTTAATGATATTTTAAATAATTCCTATTAATTAGTATTTTCGAATTGAAATGGAGCCTGTGTTTTAAGTTCACATAAAGTGAGCAAGGGCTAAGAGGGTCCACAGGCATCTTCTCGGTGCGAGAGAGTTAAATCAATTTTTTTACGCAACTGACACAAAAACGGTAGGGCTATAGGAGATCTCAAATATGATGCGTAATTAACATTACGTTTGTACGGAAGTGACGCTTAAATTTCGATGAACGGAAGTGCTATGTCCGGATCTGCCAGTAAACTATTAGCGCGCCTTCTTTACGACAGACTGGTCGCAAAATGAGCGAGGCGTCCACTTTCGGTAGATATCAAATTAGGCTAAAAATAAATCTCATAATCTTACGTTCTTCCTGCATACGGAGTGGAAATTGCATGAGAATATTGTTCTGCTACTTTGCGGAATTTTTCCGAAAAACTTGGTACAGGAAACATAAGATGTCAGAGAGCACCGTAACACAAGACATACTGTGTATAGAGAAAAGTATTCGGATGTGTGATGTACTACGGAGGTGAATCACGTATCAAGATGACAAATCTGCAGCGGTACATTCTGTCTGTGTAGCTTAGTTGGGAGAGCAACTTACTCCGGAACAAAGTGCACCTTCTTGGCATGGAAGAGCTTTTCTAGTTGTTCATTGGTGATAACCCGGTGCCATATATGGCCCTTACAGACTCAATTAATGCTGTTTTAGATCTGGGTCCTTGTTGATGGATCTTTTGCTTCAATCTCACCCACAGATTCTCTATGGGATTCAGATCAGGTGACTGTGCCGGCCACGGAAATTTTCTTATAACTTTTCGATTAAACCACTCGTCAGCCAACTTTGGCCGATGACATGGCGCGCAATCGTCCTGAAAGATAAAATTCCGCAAACCCATGTCTTGTGTAGACGGTAGCAGTTTGCACTCCAAAAGTATCCCCATATTTCCATATTTCGATGTGCCATCAACAATGTGCAGATGGCCAACACCACTGGCTGAAATACACGACCATAACATCACCGAATGTGGGTGCTTGATTGTTGGCTGGGTGCAGTATGCCTTATATCTTTCACCAGCCCGACGACGTACGTACATAATTATTTCCATTATTAACGGAAATAGTAACAGTTGTTTCATTACTAAAAATGACATTTTTCCTTTCATCAACAGTCCAATTCTTGTGTGCCTTAGCCCAAGCAATTCGGGCCGTTGTTGTTCAGGAAAGAAAGGTTTTCGTGCAGCTTTTCATGCAGCCAGTCAAATTTTCTTGTAGCCTATGACGAAATGTACGTGCAGATGCAATAATGCCAACTTCATTCTTCCACTCATTTCTTAAACCAGTGGCTATTTTAAATCTTGATTTTAAGAAACGACGAATCAACATGCGATCATAACGTTCAGTACACAGCCTTGGTCGACCTGTTTTTTTCTTTTTCCCACACATCCAGATTCTGCAACTTTTTTCATGGTGCGCAAGACAGTAGAATGATTACAGCCACATTTAAGAGCAATTTTGGCGCCCTGTTGTTACCAATGGACAACTAGAGAAGCTCCTTAGTTTCATGCCAAGAAAGTGCACTTTATTATAAAACCCCGTGGTTATCCAATTGAATATTAAAGCGTATTTTGCTTGTTGGTAAGTTATTTCAAGTGTCCTGCAAGTTTCAATAATGTATTGTACAGTAATTTTACGTTAAATGCACTGTACACTAATTTCCCAAATTCCACTATTTTTTACCATTTATGACTAGACGCTGTACTTTTGCTTGTATTACTGGTAATAACATTCCGTAAAAATATTTAAATTCAGCATAAAATTTCCTTTAAAATTATGTATAAATATGTATTCCTGACTTTACCATTAAGTTGTACAGTATAAGTTGACTTCAAACATCAAAAATTGACTTTCGGTATTCTGGTGCAGGACTTTTGGCCACGATTGTATATATTAACAGAAATCAGTACACAGTTGGCATACCTTTGACCGTAATGATTGTAGTGACCCATTTAGGCATGCTTTCTACGAGATGCAGGTAAGCCTGTACCGGAATTTCTCTATTACTTCCACAAATCTTCTGCCAGTGTTGCCATAGAGGAAAGTGGTCATGGCTGAGATCACATTAGGCATTCCATCTCGTCCCACAGATGTTCTATCAGATTAAGTTTTGGACTTTGGGCCTGTCCAACACTTAGACGTTGTGTTCCTTAAACGAGTCCTCGACACACATTGCAGTGTGGCAAGTAACTCGGTCTTCCTGAAACACGCATGTAACAAAGGATTACCCCAGCGCAAGTAGTACAGATACACTCAGTCGCCGTATCTGAAGGTCGTTAAGCTGGAGGCACGACAGCCAAAGGACCGAGTCCTTCCCAGAGCAAACAGCCTCAAACCATCACAGATTCCTCTTCAAATTTGACTGGAGGGACAATGCAGTTCGCCTAACAGCATTCCCCAAGCAGACGCCGCATCCAAATATGTCCATCCGAACCAAAGAGTGAGTAGCGTTATTCGTCACTCCACAAGACCCTCTTCTACACTTCTGTTGTCTGCAAACTGTATGCGAGGCGCGGCTGCAGTCGTCATCTGGTATTATCTGCAGTGACGAAGAGCTTGCACGCAACTGACCTAGCAGGGTAACCGTGAGCATGCAAACAGACTGTTCTGGTAGAAACATGTTGTTTCAGTAGATTATGCGACGTCGACAGCCAGATGTCTGGCAGACGACGTGGGTATCTTCTTCATATTCCACAGTAAGCTTCGTTTGGCAAGATCACTCAGTTTGTGCGGTCTCCGAAAGCGTGGAAACGCAGTAGTGATACCATCTGCTTTCCATCGATGAAGAACATTACAGAAAGTGGAATTTGGAAGTACTAGAAGAGAGGCAATGCCGCGCCCTGATTGCTTACTTAAGAGGCATCCAACCACCATCACGGCGCATTCAAAGTCCGTCAGTTCAACTCCATGCGTCATGATACAGCACCAAAACACCACACACGTGAGCGCCCGGGTTCTGAAAATGCACTTTGTTTTTCCAAATACGGAGGTATCCGAATACGTTTTGTTTGCATTGTATATATGTAAATAAAAACGTCGGATCGGGTCGAGAAATCCAAATCCTAATGAATCAGAAAAGCTAGCTCACGTGGTTGGACGCTTTGGTGCATCGTGTGTTTAATTACTTAACATTTGTGCATTCGGAATTTAAAAATGCCTCAATGAGGGCCAACAAACTAATTACACATTGAACCCTATTATTTTCTTCTTCATTCAATAATTCCTAAGCCGGCATATATTCGTTGACACCCCGCTGGCGCAGTGGTCTAAGCGATGGCTTCTGATCTCTCGTCCGAGACCGGACCGGCTTCGAATCGCGGCGAGGCATAGATGTTGTGTTTGTTTGATGGCGCTGGCTCTCTCCCTTCACTGGAACCCGTGGCCCTAATTTAGGGACGGGCGACTGCTTATAGCCCACTGAGTTGCTAACGGTGGTTGTTAAACCCCCAATGAATATATATATATATATATATTCGTCGGTAGAGCTGTAGTATGGTTAAATCACAGTAATAACTGCTGATGAAACATGGGCCCACTATTTCGACTTTCTCACGAAGCGCGCAACGAGTGTCTGGAAACACCCAGGTTCGCCTCCTCCGAAAAATGTCCGCTAAACCAAATCAGCTGGAAAGGTGATGATGATAATTTTTTATCATAAAGGTGTACTCTATCAGTATGCCGTTCCTCCACAAATTGCTGTCAATGCTGAATATTCCATTTCAGTCTTGAAGCGTCTACGAAAACACATATCGATTAAGCGACGCGAACTGGTGAGCAAGTGGACCCCACACCATGATAACGCCCCGCCCGCATGTGGCTGCTTGTGTTCAACAGTTTCTTACGAAATGTAGTATTGAAATGACGTCACAGCCTGCCTAGAGTCCAGATCTTGCTCCGTGCGATTTCTGGTTGTTTCCAAGAATGAAGGAGAAGTTCCGTGGCGCAACATTCAACACAGATGCGGACGTTATTCAAGCTGTACAGGGGTCGCTAAAGCAGCTTCCACAAAATATCTTCGCCACATGCTTTGAAAAGTGGACTGAACGATGGGACCGTTGAATATCATCCGAGAAAGAATAGCATATTTTGCTGTACCTACAGTATATTTCTTCATTTTGTGCGATTTTACTCTCAGTTTTTATGGAACGGCCGTTGTATTTTGCCTTAAATTGTATTTGCCTTAGTAAGTGTATTTGCCATCTCTCATGTATTCTGCATACATCGGCCACCTATAGTGTCAAACTAAACCTACGATAATGCTGTCTTTTCTTCTACTTTCAGATTGTGCGAAATCAAGCCGTGCACAAAGCACTGGCACTGCTGTTGCAAACACCAGTGCAAACCATTTAGGTCGGGGAGTCGTTGCTCTCCTCTGGGAATTCCACGTTGTTAAGGCGTCTCATGTCCAAGAGAGCCTCAAAAGTGTCGTATATATGATAACTCCATCTCCACAAGGAACATGATGAAACGAAATATTGAATGAAAACTGTGAATGAAAAGCATATGTAGGGGAATGAATTAAGTTCCAGACGATAAATAAAAACGAAGCACAAAATCGCATTGTCTTACATTTTCCTCACTAAAAATACAAGCAATGGAAATATGTTTATGGGAAATTCTAGGTGGGATCATTTGTAGATAACTAATTTTGAAAAACGTTTCGTATATGTGTTAAATATGACTGTGACAGAAATGTGTCAATTGTACCGAAACCGAAAATAAAATTTTAGGATCAGCGAGAGAACTTGAGATAACATTGCCCAACACACATTTTGGTACCTTGAAAGTTAAACAACCTATTCTTGGATATATTTGGGACACTGATTCCAAAAATGGTATCAGTTTTGCCCTATCAGCTCTAGTTTTGGCGATAGGCCATACCCACCCTATATGCTGATCCCACCGGTCATCCGTCAAATTCGGGATCCTACATCGCATGATCTGTTATTTTTGGCATGATCTTAACAAATACTATATACATAATATTGAAACAAGCACATATTACTAAATCTCTATATTTCAAAACAAGAGCATATAAAATGATCAGTCATTCAACATATGAGAAACGTCTTTCATAGGGCTATTTTTGACATGATCTTGACAAATATTGATACTGTATATATACTATTGAAACAAGCACATATTACTACATCTGTATATTTAAACACAACAGCATATTAAAATGATCAGTCATTCAACATACGAGAAACGTCTTTTATAGGACTTTCTAGAGTGAGATCACGAGGACAGTCCCGCTGAAGGTTCCAACAGTAATCTGCCATCATGTGTGTCAGGTCCCGCTGAGTTGGATCTGCCAATAGGCCTTACGGAATCCGAATCTCTCAAACGGGCCTGACGTAGGTTCTTTTGAGTGCCGTCGAGTTAAACTCGATCGTTGAAAAAACTGGAACGTGTAGTCAGCAATTCTTAAAATCAACGATAGTGAGGAACTCCAATAACAAGTCCTTGATTAGACGAAATCAAATTTAATAGATGAAAGAATAAGTTCCGTTCGATTGGCTATCTCCACGTGCAAACAGGTTTCCAGCTAGCGAACACTTCACTGTCTCACCGATATCCCGGAAAACCCTCCGCCACGTGGACTTGAGTCGTTCCGTCAAAACCTCCGGTCGATCTCTTACCGCCGAAAAACCCTGAATATTCCGTCAGTGAAAACGAAAAACCCCGAGAGGTCTAACCGACACTCTTTGCGTAAAACACGTCTTACTCCGTGGAAGGTGAAACGCGAAAAGCCTCCTTAGCGAACGTGTCGCTTCCTTTTATATCCTTAATCTTCTTCACCCCCCTTTCCGCCTCTGGAAATCCTACTGGTGTGGAGTTAGCCGTTTACCGGAAGTGGTGACCTTTGACCTATACATCAGACCCCGTCGACCATGTCGAAGTCAACGGATCTTGCTAGTCACGTGCTTCGTTCGGTGTTACACAATCCGTCATACAAAGGAAACGTACCACGTGCCAACACGTGCGCTTGAATTTACAATACCTTGCCTTCGAAATGAGAAATAATTACAGAAAATATTACTACATGGAAATAATTAGTGGGGCCCGACTCCGTCACATTACAATGTGGGTATCCCACCTACCCTGGTATCTGTCTTCCATAGTTTTTATGTCCTGGTGACACTTTTCACCTTGCTCTTCGCTTAAATCACCAAGGTTTTCTGGAAAGCGATCTAAATAGCTGTGTAGGTAAGGGACCTAGATGCTCATATTACAGCCGAGCTTATTAAAATTAGAGAGCATGTCCTCAACTAATTCAGAGTAGTTGTCTGCCTTATGTTTGCCAAGAAAGTTTTTGACAACTAGAAAAAACCAAGTCCATGCACAAGACTCAATGTTGTCCATTGAGTCTATGAAATATGGATCGTTTATAAGCTGCCTTATCTGGGGACCATCAAAAATTCCTGCTTTCAGTTTTTCCGTTCTCAGTTAAGGGAATGTACGTGACAAATAGCCAAAGCACAAACCTTCTGTGTTTAACGTCTTTACAAATTGTTTCATTAGGCCTAGCTTGATGTTTAAAGGTGGCAGGATGATTTCGTCTCCGCTTACCAAAGGTTCCTTAATGACATTTTGTTCTCCAACTACCATATCTTTTCAGAGAGGCCACACTTTTCTTATCCAGTGGTCGTGTTTGGCTCTGCTGTCCCAAAGACATATAAAGCACGGATATTTTATGTAGCCACTTTGCTGACCAAGGAGAAAGTTCACCATCTTTAGGTCTACACAAATCATCCATTGTTGTTCTTGATACTTCAGGTTTTCCAAGATTAGAGAGATTGTCACGTACGTCTCTGTCATACTGGCTGTGTGGCCAATTGGAACTGAGCCATATCTGTTGCCGTTGTGCAAAACAACACATTTTAAACTCCGCTTGGAGCTATCAATGAAAAGGCGCCATTCAATTGGCATGGATAATGATAGCACCATTTTCCTGAGGCCACTGACATAATTGCAGAACACTAGGTTGTTGTCTTTAGAAAAAGGGCAGCAAATCCTTTTCTCTGCTACGATAAAACGTAATGTTTGTTCCAGATTGAAGTAAATTCTTTTCATTCAACCTGGAGGCCAGCAATACAGAAGACTCCTTTGAGAGGTTCAGATCCCTAATGAGGTCACACAGTTCATGTTGGTTAAAAGATTGAGCACTTGATGAAGTTCCTACGAAATCACTGTCACTTTCCCCTCTGCTGTTATCTTGTATGCGATCAGACGTGCTTGATTCCTGATCCTCTGGCAGCCCTGGTAGTTGGATGAAAGATAGAATGGGTACCTCATTTGAGTGTGGATGCGGTCGGCTTGCTGAATGGAGGTCAGGATATGTCCAATTGCTTCGATTGATGCTCTTGATGTTGACAAGTCTAAAATAACAGTCATCATTGTGGTTTTTAGGTTCCCTCCACACCATTGGTATTCCAAATTTCAGATAACTCCTTTTTGCCGCCCCGGTGGCGCAGTGGTCTAAGCGCTGGATTATGATCATTCGTCCGCGAAGGGTCCGGGTTCGAATCCCGGTGAGGCACGGATGTTGTGTTTGTCTTACGGCACTGGCTCTCTCCCTTCCCTGGAACCAGTGACCCTAAAGTAGGGACGGGCGACTGCTTATAGCCCATTGAGTTGCTCACGGTGGTCGTTAAACCTCCAATCCAATAGAAAAAACCTCCTTTTTCCATTTGTCCACTGCCGTAAATGTTTCGTGCAAGTGTTTGACACAATATGGACCAGTGCTGGCCGTTTTCTGTACAGAGTCTCTCCTGCATTTTTTTTGCAGACCGTTTCAGTAGTGTTCCGCTGTGATGGTCTGATCAGGTCTCGAGAATTAATGGTGGAGCACGCCTGAAGGTGACAACCATTCAGTGACCATGGTGTGTTCCTGGTCCTACATCGGTATAAAACCATTGAGCCGAACATCTACGATAATCGCATAGGATCCACAATGCGCTGAAGAAACCCTTCCTGTTTTTATCCTAAGAAGAGAAGAACCCAATTCGAGCCGACGCTATGTTCCTCGGTTAGCGCATGTGGCACCGACTGATCAAGTTTTATGACAGCTAGCTGCTGAGACACTGTTAAATAGCGGACGTTTAACTTCTGTGCAAACATACAGTACCGTTTAGCGAGGATCCGGCTCAATGTTTTTCATCAATTCAAATGGATTAATTGTTGCAAAGTTGTGTCCTCTGGGTTCTGTTCGTAGACTTCTATCGCTGGAACGATTTTTTCGAACCAACGACGCATGGTCCGCTCGCTAGCTGTTCACTCACCAAATGCTGCATTTACATTCCTGGCTGCCTCGGACGAGGAATGTTCCAATTAAAGCTCGTGAATTAAAATAACGCGAAGTTGACTTGGCTCCGTGGCCCACTTATACTTCATTGTTATCACTACCAACCAGTAACCACGTAACAACTGACGATCCTATTGCATAGCACACAGACGTATCACATATGCCTTTACTGTCCAGTGCCAATCGAGTAGAATGCGCTAAGTGTCAATACTCTGGAATTTCTTGCAACAACCCAAAAGGGAACGCCAACATTAGCTCTCTGTACGTTAATGACGGGAGAGCAATGCGATCTATGAGCCTTTGAGAGCGGGATGACAGTGAGTGTTTCGAAGAATGATGAGATTATGAAGCTGTGTGACAACCACACTATGAGAACAGCAGGGTAAGGATTTGGACACATCGGCGTGAAAGCTGAATTCATCTCGCACGGTCACAATATAACGAAGTAAATTTCACCGTCATTTCTGTCCACGCCAGGATTCGAACCTGGATCCCCTCATTCCGGAATAAGTCACTCTACCAATTGAGCTACACGGACATTTTATTCTGATTCCTATCTGCCTTTATGTCGTGTGCGTCCTTCTGGCAGGTACGTCACATCTCCTGGTACGTTACATCATCTCCCCCTTATTTTTTTTTTTTTTTTTTTTTTCGAAATTCTGCTCTTACTTTTCCTATCTCGCGGTATGGAAATAACATCGGTCGGGTCATCCGGATAGTTCGGGCGCCATTATAACGAAGTGAATTTCTCCGTCATTTTTGGTCTACGCCGGGATTCGAACCCGAGTACGCTTATTCCGGAACAAGCAGCTCTACCAACTGAGCTACGCAGACATGTATTCTGATTCCTATCTGCCTTTATGTCATGTGCGTCCTGCTGGCAGGTACGTCACATCTCCCCCCACCGAAAGAGGGCCGGGGGCATGGCCCACGGATCAGCCGTGACCATGAATCGCTGCAGGCAGACAACCACTGTAGAACGTGCACTTGAGAACTCCCAGTCAATCTGGTGTGTGGAATGCAACGTCACACACATTTATTTTTCGAAGCACTGGAGAAGGAATTCTCTGATTTTTCCTGTCTCGCGGTGTGGAAATAACATCACACCAATGCGAGATTTTGAACGGTCGGGTCATCCGGGTAGTTCGGGCGCCATTTTAACGAAGTAAATTTCTCCGTCATTTCTGTCCACGCCAGGATTCGAACCTGGATCCCCTCATTCCGGAATAAGTCACTCTACCAATTGAGCTACACGGACATTTTATTCTGATTCCTATCTGCCTTTATGTCGTGTGCTTCCTTCTGGCAGGTACGTCACATCTCCTGGTACGTTAAAACAACTTTCCAGACCGGCGGAGGCCATGTAATGTGGTGGACAATGATTTTTACGGGAAGCTTTGTGCCCTTGATTCTAGAAGACACTATCCTGAGTTCTGAAGCCTATTTAAACATCGTTATTTCTGCTCAAATTCATTTAGCTAAGTAATAATCTACCCCAGTAGTGACAGATGCTCCCATGAGGGTAACTGTGCCGTAACTCCCATATGGTCTCAGAGCGGAAATAATTATCTGCTTCGGATATTGTGCTGAGACATGACGGAGGCTATTCTCTGCTTCCCGCATTGTCGCGTGACATGATGGAGACCATTTCCTGCTTTACATATTGTCTCGGGCATGATGAGGACTACTTGCTGCTTCTCGTCGTATTGTCTCGTGGTGTAACTGAGACTATTCCCTGATTCCCGCATTGCTCCGAGACGTTATGGAGACTATTACCTGCTTCTGGCATTTTCTTCGGCATGATGAGGACAGTTCACTGCTTTTCGTCTATTGTCTCTGGACATGACGGAGGCTATTTTCTGCTTTCCGCATTATCTCGAAATATGAGAGAGATTATTATTTTTTTTTATCACTGTCCGGCTCACATCCCAGAATAATCCCATCGAGCATTTGTGCGATGAAGTCTAACCTGATATCAGACGTTCGGATCTACTGACGTCTAACCTACATAATTACAAGATGCTATTCGACTTGCGTGAGCCAGTATTTTACTGGAACTTTCCCAAACCTTACTCCGATCACTATTGAGACAAACTGTTACGTTCTAAAGGCGAAAGTCGAACCAACAAATTATTTGGTAGGTGGTCTTAATAAAGTAAAGGGGACTCATTGTGTGTGTTTATAAAATGATACACGACTATAGCTGTGACACAGACTTACACAGAAACACTTGCATGTTTTGTTGGAATGCTCCTGAGCTAACCTTGCCTTCTAGAGCTGTATGCCTTTATCCTTCTCTCTTTTCTTAACTTCACGTGTGGCTATTATGAGAGAAATGTTTTCAATGATCCTACTTATGTATAAGTGAATATATCACCCCTAGCTTTCATGAACGTAAGCTGTGACACGCCGTAAGTCAAATTTTGAATGATTTAAACGCCAGGTGTTTGAAATCCTGAACCTGAGATAAAAATAAGTGATCCATGAATTTTGCAGTTTTGTCCGTTCCCCAAACTTTAAGAGCCTTTTTCCTCTAAGTGCGTACTTGTATTAGCCATTTGGAAAGGTTTTTGAGATATTATTGTCGTGAAAGAACCAGGCTCCCCGAGTAAAGCAGCGGTCTAAGCGCTGGCATGAGGAAATTCGCCCGAGTGAGACCGGATTCAGGTAGCTGATGAGGCACTCGTCCGAGTGGCTCGTGTTGGAGTATCGGAAGTGCCCGCATTCAAGTCCCGGATGAGACATGGATTATGTGTTTGTCTTACTGCACTGGCTCTGACCCTTCGCCGGAACCAGTAGGAACGGGCGAGTGCTTATAGCCCTTAATTTTGCTTATGGTGGCCATGAAACCGACAAAATAAATACCTAGAAGGTTAATTTATTTGTAGTTAATGCTATTGTTCGATAATGGATTCTATAACGAAGTAAATTTCTCCGTCATTTTTGTCCACACCGGGGCTCGAACCAGGATCCCTTCATTCCGGAATGAGTCACTCTACCAATTGAGCTACGCGGACGTTCGTTCTGACTGCTATCTGCCTGTATGTCGTGTGCGTCCTGCTGGCAGGTACATCACAATTCGTAATTAAAGCAACATAAAAACGCACTGGGCGACAATGGATACGGATTGATGACAAGAATGCATACTCAAGAAACGCATATAGCGTATTAAATCCGTTTATATTTATGGCGTAATAAGCACAAAGATTCGCCAAGCTTTCGCACTCCACTGGGAGGCTTTTTCAAGGCAAAGGTAGACAAAAAAAGAGGCAATGGTAGATAGACATTATGTCTACCATTAGACATTATATTAATGTAATGGTAGACATTGTATTACAAGGCAATGGTACACATTATGAGACATAAAAAGAGGCAATGGTAGACATAATGTCTACCATTGCCTTGAAAAAGCCTCCCAATGGTGTGCGAAAGCTTGGCGAATCTTTGTGCTTAATACGCCATAGAAATAAACAGATTTAATAGGCTATATGCGTTTCTTGAGTATTCACAATGTGGTGCATTAAAAATAACGTTATCAAGAATGCAGTTATACAAACTGAAATGACAAATTATTACATACACGTCCACCTAACAGCGACAGCATCCAAATGTCGTGGTACGGACGCAATGAGGTTCCGAAACACAGACTCAGGTCAGGTATCGCTGACCGACAATATAAGAGTGCTTGGCGTAAAGCAGGCAGAGATGTAGGTGGGGTGGTTGATTAAGAACAGCTCATTCCATTATGTCCCATAAATTCTCTATGGGATTGATGTCCGGCAAGGGAGGGGGCCATGCGAGTGTGGTAAGCTCACTGCTATGTTCCTGGAGCCAGTCGGTCCCTAGCCGGGACCCATGAGGTGGAGCGTTGTCCTGTTGAAAGATCGGTACTTGGTTCGGACAGAGACACGTAATGAAAGGGTGGAGATGGTCGGCCAGGAGTTGCACATTAGCTGGAACAAGACTCAAGAGGTACCAAGGGACCCAGGCCGGACCACGTGAAAGCTTTCCAAACAGTTACACCACCTCCATCGGCCTGGAATACCCCAACTTGGCATGCGCAATCCACAAATCGTGTGGTTTACGCCACACACGCTGCCTGCCATCGGCGCGATATACAGTGAAATGGGATTCGTCAGAGCATATGAGGCGCTTCCAATCATCCATGCTCCAGTTTCGAAGGGGCCTTCGCAAACTGCAGCCGAATCATGCGATGCTGTGCCGTTAACATCGCAACATGATGTGGTTGTCGACAGCCCCAGCCGAGTTGCTCCATGTGTCGACGGATTGTCTTTGAGCATAGGCTTCTGGATGCTCCTTCATTAAAGTGTGACGTGGTTTTCTGCAAAGAAGCCTTCCGATTCGTCTGTACGATGCGGGCCAATTGTCAGCGCCCTCGATCCTCCAATGCACTTTTACGGCCACATTTTATCCGCCTGTTGGCGGCTTTGACGCATTTCATGTACTCCTGGTACACACTTGCTGCGGTTTGTAGCGAAATTCTTTACAGTTTCGCCGTTGCGCTTTTGAACATCTGGCCTTCCTGGCTCCCACGACTTGACCTCGATCAAAGTCACTTAAGTCTCGTCCTCGACCCATGCTGGCATTTGACAAAATGTGTTCCTGCGCATACCTAACCACTATATTTATAGCCCCAACCGGTTTTCCTGCACACCGCGGTTTGCTGCTGTCCTTGCTGCTTTGCGTATTTTCACCGAGGTGCATGTAATAATTTGTCCTTTCAGTGAATTTTATTTTCAGTTGTAAACTGAGAAGTACTTAATTGTAAGTTTGTGACTTTTTATGTTGTTACAGGACGTGCGGAACAAATAGAGACTAGTGTACAAATGCGAAGGAGCAATGTCGTTGCGGTTATTTTTGTGTGAAACCCATTTGATCTTCAAAACCAGATGGGTATTGTTGGAAAAAACTTGGTGGTTGCTAATTAACTTTTTATAGTTTCGAGCGATGTTTCTGCCGAGATGCGATTATATGTACCGAATACGGTTAGTTGATTTAGAAATTTGTCAGTTTTCGTTGTACGATAGTTAAAAGTATAAATGACTGTTGAAGAGTGCACTGACTATTATTATGTCTAATTATGCATGAATCATATTAAAGCAGTGTTGTAAAGAGCGTTGTGTCTATTTTTACCCGAATACATTCATAATACGGAGAGCAAATGGCAAAATATTCCAACTAATTTCGTTCAAGGAAAACAAAGGGTTCCTTTTCCATAATGCAAGAGACTGAATCTCTTTATTTAAAAAAAAGCGACTGCCCCTGCCGCCGCCGCCGCCGCTGTTTTAGAAATTTCGCAATACTCGCGCTTTTCTAGCTCGCATCGCAAAAAGTATTGAACACAAAAGTATGAAATTTGCATCGTTTGTAGAGAACTGCTAGGAGAACACGCTGAAATAAAACGTTTTTCGATTCTGGCAATACTTTAAGAGCTATTGTATTTCAACTTAAGGTAAGCAAAAAAGTGCTATCAGTTCTGGACACACTAACAGCAACAGAACCACGAAACTTTGAAAGCCCATGGCCAAATTTTTGCACTTCGTCGCCTTTTTTATGAATTTCGATTTAGTTTACGAGAAATAACGTTTTTAAATTTCACAAAATTTTCTATTTCGCTATGGGATCTATTTTAAAAAACGGATATATGGCAAATTACAAATCATAACGCATTGCAATTTTTGCAGCATAAACTCACAACTATCTCACAACTCTTTAAAAAAACTTCACAACTCTTTAAAAAAAAATTAAGAAAAAAACATTTTCTAAAAAAAAAATACATAAACTCACAACTCTTTAAAAAAAATTAAGAAAAAGACATTTTCTGATTTTAAAGGAATTTTTAAAGATGCAAAGGAAAGGAACGAACAGCTTCCTCTGTCTTCAGCGGTAACCACATAGGAAAGTTTTGGTCCCGTGACCTCCTGCCATGGTGACGCAGCTATTTTTAGCGCTCTCTTCTCACTAGGTGAAAGAACAGGCTACAACAAAACTGGTAATGACGCAATGCTTATGACGTAGCGACGCTTTTAAAGTTCGGCGTTTTCTGCCAGCATACGTAAATATCTATGTAAATATAGGTTTTCGCCTCGCGCTTTTTTAGCTCGCAGCACAAAAAGTATTGAACAGTTGGGAGAACATTTTCATTTCGTCAGATGGCATCGGTGTTGCATTCAGAGAGTTTCTTCCGGGTGGCAATTATAAATTTTGTGGGGGCTGAAAATAGTTGACTGATTATATACATATAATCACAATTTTGTTAGTTATATATATATTAATACATGCAAAAATTTAAAATAGAGTATAAAAAATTTCTTATGCTCACATATGCAAATTTCAAGGAATCTGCACATACAGGTGATTAAAAATGTTATACATTTACTTTAATTCGGCAATGCACCACGGATTTCACCAGGGGGTGGTGTAAATAATTGAGGACGCTAGTAAGATAACGCTGTGCTGGCGAAAATCCCCCACCCCAAAACATTAAGAGTGATAAAAATGTCCTCGTCTTACTACAAGCGCGTTTCTGATTAATAAGGAATCATTACAGTGTTACCTGAAAACGTATGGTGTAAACCATTCCCCTGCCATTTGGTTTCAGCCCCTTTAGATTATTTAGATTATCACATAGTAGTAAAAAACAACTTAACTCATCGTTTGGATGCCAGTTTGAGATGCCTCGATGTTTTTTGTCACCACTTCGATTTCTTTTAATAACCCACCGCCAGGAAAAAAAAAACATTTTATAAGAACAATTTCTAATAATTGCTATTGTTAAAAATTAGGCAGTGGAAACAGTAACGTCACGTTAACTATTCTGAGGCTTAACAGTACACATGGAAAGTCGGTATCCAGAAGACTGAAACGAAGATGAATGTTTGTATTGCAATACATCATCACTTCCAAAATTGCCCTGCAATACATCATCACTTCCACAGAGTAGATATGTTTGCACTGCAATACATCATCACTTCCAAAATATGATGATGTATTGCAGTGCAAACATCTCTACTCTGTGGAATTAGGTTTTTATTACGAAAGTAGTCCAAGTTGTCAGTGCTTGAAAAATTGTCACTTCAGCGAGGACTGTTTTATGTTTTATTGAAGGTGATAGAAATTTCAGATTGAAGTCCATGTGGATGTTTTTTTTATTATTATTATAATATTTTCCCTCATTTTCTTAAGTTTTTTAAATTAATTCTCCAAATATTCAGTGCCGCCCCGGTGGCGCAGTGGTCTAAGCAATGGCCTCTGATCATTCGTCCGAAAGGGGTCCGGGTTCGAATTCCGGTGAGGCATGGATGTTGTGTTTGTCTTACGGCACTGGCTCTCTCCCTTCACTGGAACCAGTGACCCAAAAGTAGGGACGGGCAACTGCTTATAGCCCATTGAGTTGCTCACGGTGGTCGTTAAAAATCCAATCCAAAAAAAAAAAAAAAAAAAAAAATTCAAATATTCAGTTATAAACGAAAACAATTAGAGTACATGCAAGGGGACTGTTCGAAAAAATCCTGCGAATCGAGATATCCAAATGATCGTCCAAAATCCTACGGGGAGGCGTTCTCGGATTTTCGGGGGGAGGGGGAGGCTAAGCACCCATGAGAAGATGCCTGAATACATCACTGGATGGCATCATCGGAAAGAGACAGTCGAACATACTGGTCGGCAATTCTGACGAAATGATATTTGTAAAGCTGTGATATTTTTGCTGTGTTTGTTTAACCATGCTACTTCGAAGGAAAAAACAATCGGTACGTAAAAACATGAAAAGAATAAATTTTTCATACAAAATAGGATTTGCAAACGTGAAGAAGATAAGTTAGAACAGACACGTACTGCTACAAGGATCGAAAATATGTCAGAACATCGAAGAATGATTTAAAAAAACTACTCTACATATCTTATATTATTCCGTTCTTATTAATGGGCTTTCACCTATTTAAAACAAGTTAGTAAAATCATACAATGCATTGATTATGATACGCTTTCCAACATACCAGAAATCATTACTCAAGTTATGAGGGCCGCCCCGGTGGCGCAGTGGTCTAAGGCGTTGCCTCTGATCATTCGTCCGTAAGGGGTCCGGGTTCGAATCCCGGTCAGGCATGGATGTTGTGTTTGTCTTACGGCACTGGCTCTCTCCCTTCCCTGGAACCAGTGACCCTAAATTAGGGACGGGCGACTGCTTATAGCCCATTGAGTTGCTCACGGTGGTCGTTAAACCTCCAATCAAAAAAAAAAAAAAAGTTATGAGGATAATGGCTGTGGAAAGAAATATCGCTCCTGTGTCCTGACCTTTGACCTCATTTCGATGATATTAAACAGAACCGATCCAGTATATCTCCGGAACAACATGATAAAGTTTTGTCGCAATAGAAGCATTTTTACGTAAGTTATGACCATAATGGCAATGGAATGGATCCCGCTTCTATGTCCTAACCTTTGATCCCATTTAGCCCATTTTCAACAGAATTCGTACCCGGATAGCACACACTAAAATTTCATCGAAATCGAACCAATTTTACGCAAAATATGATGCATAAGGGCAATGGAATGGATCCCGCTCCTATATCGTGACCTTTGACCCCATTTCGCTCATTTTCAATAGGGTTCGACCCCAGGTGGTCCCCTACCACATACTAACATTTCATCGAAATCGAATCATTTTTAAGCGAGTTATCGTGCTGACAGGCGGACAGACAGACGGACAAAGCTGGAGCATATACGCTTCTTCAACCTACGATTGGAAAGTGTAAATAAAAAAGAAGAGAACGGAATGTTTCAAAAGCTTCCACACAAACAGCACCGAGAGCCGATTTGAAGTCATAAAGCAAATTTTATTTTTCGTGTAATGCTTACATACTTGAAGATGTATTTGTAGCACCGTCCCTCATTCGTTCGGGTTGTCCCTTCGTTAAAAAGAATCTTAGTTTTTGGCACACGAAGAGACCCGCAGACAAATTGATTGGAATAAGCAAATGACCTCTTTCAGCCCTTACAGCATGACATTTGATTTTTTTTACACAGAGTTTTCGGTTATTTCTAATTAGTTGAAATGTAAAAGAATACTGTGGAAAGGTGCACATGTATTGTACTTTTTTTTACTACCACTTTCTCAGAATACGAAAGATTCTTCTGTATTGATTATCGATTGTACCAAGACAACAAAATTTTCTTCTGCTTTTGGAATGTCACATGTCGAAGGCCACGGAATAATACCACGCACGAAAAATAAAAGTTATTACAAATAGTAAGAAATTAAGAGGTGAAAGCATGAGCGTAAACTGCCCCTAGCGCAACTTAAGACAGGGCGCAAAATCACTTTCAATCTGATTAAAATTAGAATTGAAACTTTTGCACTAATTTCTGGTGTAGTTTTTCTTTTGCGCCATACTTTGTTATTTGTCCATTTACAGAATTCGCTTACACTATGCTTCTCCAGTTTGGGTAACCTTTCGCAACCGCGGTGCGCAGTTTTCTAAGCGCTGGCTTCTGAAAATTCGTCCGAAATGGGTCCGAGTTTGAATCCTGGTGAGGCATGAATGTTGTGTTTTTCTTACGGCTGTGGCTGTCTCCGTTCCCTAGAGCCAATGACCCTAAATTAGAGACGGACGACTGCATATAGCCCATTAAGTTTCTTACGGTGGTCGTTACCCCCTCCCCCCCAAAAGGAAGATGAGTACGACTTGCATTGGGTGAAAACTTGAATTTTGCAAAATTCCACATTTTTTGTGTGCACTTGTTGAAGATGAACTCAAACTTCTCTTGTGGTCAACCATTGTAACTACGCGTATGAGCGCAAAGAATGACAGCATATCCGTCCGAAGAAATAGATTCCAGTACTAGGGAAAAATGAGGGGTTGTGTTTTTTATTTCTAGTTTATTTCCCTCACTGCAACCTCTAAACCTAGTTGACTACAGGAAAAGAAAGAAAAGCCACTTAAATCTGGAAGTGAGGAATATACACTGCTGGACAATTGCTAAGGACGGATCATAAACGGCTATATAGCGCATAAAAAAGTAAGTGTGGTTGGATGCCAAGTGAAATAAAATAATGTCAGAATGCCAGGACATTACAAGAAAGACAATTTATTGTGCTCTGAAATCCAGAAGGCTTTGGAACGTGTTCAAGGGACAAACAGGCCAATTTTGTGCAGAATACGTAAACGTGAAAAAAATGCAATTACCGTCCGCAGGCGTTCCGGCGTAAGATGTCAATACGGGATATGGCCACCATGGAGGGCGATGCAAGATTCCACACGTCGCGTCATGCTTTGCACAACATTATCAAGCAGCTGTTGGGGTAATTTATCCCATTCCTCTGTCAGTGCACGGATGAGGGTGTCCTTGTTTATTGGAGGGCATTGGCGACCAGCAAGACTCCTCCCCAAAGCATCCCACACATTTTCAATGGGATTCAGATCTGGAGAACGTGCTGGCCATACGAGGCGTTGAATATCCTCGCTGTCAAGACGCTCCTGGACAGCGACTGTTCGATGACATGTTGCGTTGTCGTCCATGAAAATGAATCTATCACCGACAGCACCACGGAACATGCGAACATAAGGCAGCAGAACATCATTAATGTATCGTTGGCCAGTCATAGTTCCAGTTGGAAGCACATAGAGGGACGTACGGCCATTGATCATGATGCCAGCCCATACCATGACACTACATGTAGGATATCATTCCCTTTCCTGTATGTTTGCTGGACAAAATGCAGTACCACTATCACGCCAGATCAGTTGTCGTCGACAATCAGACGATAGACTGTATCTACTCTCATCTGAGAAGAGGACAGCAGACCAGTCGTTATCAGTCCAATTGCGATGTTGATGGCACCATTGCAAACGGGCGGTACGGTGACGTCTGGACAATGGGATGCACACAACAGGACGGCGGGCGTATAGTCTTCCTTCATGCAAACGTCTGGTGACAGTTTTCCGGGAGATCCGCTTGCCAGTAGCAGCCATAAACTGATTTGCTACCTCACTAGCTGTGCTGCGCCGGTGTCTTTTTGTTGATAGCACTATGTACCGATCTTCTGCAGGTGTCGTACTGCGAACACGACCTCCCCCGTGACGTTTGCTACACTCTCCATTTGTTTGAAATGATTTCCAAAGCCTTGAAACAACACTGTGGCTGACGTCGAACTCCCTGGCAACATCTGTTATTTTTCGCCCTTCTTCAATCTTGCCAATAATACGGCCACGCGTAAAATCATGTAGGTGATGTCGGGAAGACATACTGAAAATTGCAAGTTCGTCAATTGATTCTTTCCCTTTCAACTTTGCGTTTGAACAACAACGGGCCGCCCCGGTGGCGCAGTGGTCTAAGCGATGGCCTCTGATCATTCGTCCGTAAGGGGTCCGGGTTCGAATCCCGGTGAGGCATGGATGTTGTGTTTGTCTTACGGCACTGGCTCTCTCCCTTCCCTGGAGCCAGTGGCCCTAAATTAGGGACGGGCGATTGCTTATATAGCCCATTGAGTTGCTCACGGTGGTCGTTAAACCTCCAATAAAAAAAAAAAAAACAAAAAAAAAAAACAACAACGGTCAATACGCGTCAGATCCTTTATATCTCTTATCAGCGCTATGACGTCACGAACAAGTTCGACAATCCAAAATTTGCATTCGCACAACACGTCTTACTGTATCCCGCACTTATGCTAATTTCCACATTTTCCTGCCTTCCATTTTATGGTTGCTATCGTTGCTATTGTCATCCATCCTTAGCAATTGTGTAACGTACCAGGAGATGTGACGTACCTGCCAGAAGGACGCACACGACATAGAGGTAGATAGGAATCAGAATAAAACGTCCGCGTAGCTTAATTGGTAGAGCAACTTATTCCGGAATGAGTGGACTCGGGTTCGAATCCTGGCACGGATAAAAATGACGGAGAAATTCACTTCGTTATAATGGCGCCCGAACTATCCGGATGACTCGACCGTTCAAAATCTCGCAATGGTGTGATGTTATTTCCACACCGCGAGATAGGAAAAATAAAAGAATCCCTTCTCCAGCACTTCGACAAAAAAAAAAAAAAAAAAAAGGGGGAGATGATGTAACGTACCAGGAGATGTGACGTACCTGCCAGAAGGACGCACACGACATAGAGGTAGATAGGAATCAGAATAAAACGTCCGCGTAGCTTAATTGGTAGAGCAACTTATTCCGGAATGAGTGGACCCGGGTTCGAATCCTGGCGCGGATAAAAATGACGGAGAAATTCACTTCGTTATAATTGTCCTGCAGTGTATAATGGTAGAGAAAGAATTCGTTAGCATATTGCTCGGAAAAAAAAAATCGAACGAAAACAAGTTTCTGTGAACATACATGTAATGGGGAAGACAAAAAGGCGGAATACCTCGAAGACAGAAAATTGCGTTGTTTCGATCATTCACGTGAATTTTGTTGAATTGGTTTCTCAAAAAGAGTGTTTTTTTCTTCTTTTAAATGCACCATCTACTTTCGGTAGATTTTTAGTAGATTTTCCGATAGAATTAGTTGATTCTCAGTTAATGGAGTTGGCAACTCTGCTGAAGTCTCCGCTGCCTTCAATAATTTGCAGCTGCAATGGAGATGGCTTTACAATGGCGCTTTTTCGCTTCATGATGGGCCGCAACAGTACTTAGTTTTGCCCGCTCTTAGACTATTCTGCCTGAAAATATAGAAATTAGAGGTCAAGAAAAGACACCATGACTGGAAAGGAGATATGAAAAGTAGGAAGTGATGAGGTTGTAGTAGTGGTAGCAAATTTTAATGCTTTCTCTCTTTCTCTCTCTCTCTCTCTCTCTCTCTCTCTCTCTCTCTCTCTCTCTCTCTCTCTCTCTCTCTCTCTGTGAAGTGGGGAAGGAGTTCAGCGGAAAATGAGAAAATGCGGGACTGCTTTTTGAAATGAAATGTCTGTTAATCACGAGAAGAAAACACCTACTGTAGTTCCATTCTAAAGAATATGACTTGTACAACGCGCACGAGTAAATAAACTTATTTCAAGTAGCGAGTTGGATAAACCACGGTGAAGTGAATTCTGATACAGAAATACAGTTCTGGGTCGCTGAGAATGTTATTTGCAGATCAAAGGTTACAGAAGTTTAATACACACAATTGACGTGGATTAGAAACATCAAACAAAAGTCATCACTCTTTCCACGTTTATAAGTGAGCCACGGAAAAATTGTCATCGGTTGCCACCGGGAATCGAACCTAGGGTCTTCCAGTTTCTTCTGTATGTGAGTCTGGCGAGTTTAAGGCCGCTGTGATGCAATGGCAGCATGTCTGGCACGTAACTGGAAGACCCTGGGTTCGATTCCCGGTGGCCGCCGATGAGAATTTTTCCGTGACTCACTTATAAACGTGGAAAGAGCGATGACTTCTGTTTGATGTTACATAAGTATATTCCCCATTCCGCTAGATCTCCGCGGTGCAGAGATAGAAACGTGTCACGACTCAGCGGGTCGAAAATTTCTAGCGGGTCAAACGGGTTGGCTCAAGGTGTTTCTGACCCGGTTTTATTTCTGCTTTACTTTTGAAAAGCAAAAACAGATTTTTTTTTTCAAACAAAAATGCGCGCTGTGGAATTTTATGCTTGATACTGGTGCCCACGGGCTGAAAAATGATTTGTCCTGCAATATGAAGAAGGAGTGTCCTCAGGAGGAAAAGTGTCCCTTCCTTCTGAGGGGCAATGATGAAAACAACATCCACGTTTTGGAAACTTTCAGCCCATCATAAAATTGTGAAAATTGGTGTTGCTGTGAAACATATTCTGAATCTTCATACACTGAAAATGCAACACCAAGAAGGAAGCATCCGATTGGCCTGAAATTCGCAGCATGCGTTGCCCGCCGGAGGACATGCAAACGATTAGCATTGCAGGGCATATGCAAATCATGTGCGCCCGGTACGCCGCCGAGAAGCACTATAAGGGTGCACAGAAGGCGGGGTGTAAGTAGTGGAAGTGTGTTGTGCTGCCGGACCTGTGCGTGGGAAGCTTCCTGATGCCTCGTCGCAGAATACGGCAGTCATTCCAGCACGTTTCGGAGTTCGACAGAGGACGAATAGTGGCTTATCGCGACAGCGGTTTATCGTACCGAGACATCAGCGCCCGTGTGGGATGACATCCAGCCACAGTGAGGCGAGTATGAATTCGGTGGGTGCAGGAGGAACGGACGGACCGACGTGAGCGATTGTCGCAGCCGCGGCACACCACCGAACGAGAGGACCGGCATGTTGTTCGGCAGGCATTGACGGCTCACACCGCCACATTACGAACGTTAGCGCAGGAATTAAGGTGCGTTGCGCAACAACCTGTGTCAGCACGTACCGTTCGACGTCGTCTGCCGGAGCGGGGACTTGTCGCACGGCGCCCATTGCTCCGATTACCATTGACGTTACACCACCGGCGAGTGCGGTGGCAGTGGGCCGTTGAACGCCGCACCTGGACTACGGAATGGCACGCCATTGTCTTCTCCGACGAATCCCGTTTCTGCCTGCAACACCAGGATGGTCGGATCCGCGTGTGGCGGCACCGCGGTGAGAGACTGTATGACGCCTGCATTATGCACCGCTATACCGGTCCATCGCCTGGCGTTATGGTTTGGGGCGCAATTGGATATGACACCCGCACCCCTCTGGTACGCATCGCCGGTACACTTAACAGCCACCGCTACATCTCCGACGTTTGGAGCCTGTAGTCCTGCAGGACCTTCCAGCGGCCACGCTTCAACAGGACAATGCGCGCCCGCACGTGGCACGCATCGTGCAACAATTCTTCACAGCCCACCAGGTGTCACTGCTGCCGTGGCCTGCATGTTCTCCCGATATGTCGCCCATCGAACACGTCTGGTCGCTGATCGGCAACCGAGTGGCCCGGCAAGCACCACCCACGGCTACGCCTGATCAACTGTGGCAAAGTGTGGAAGCAGCCTTAACCGACATACCCCAAGCCCACATCCAAAGCCTCTTTCGTTCGAGGCCGCGGTGTGTAGCGGTCGTTATTGCCAGCCATGGGGGCCACACGAACTATTGATGTCTGCGTGTTCCGCAAGTCGGACGGGCCTGTAAGCTCAATCGTTTCATCTTTGTATCTGTAGTTATGTGTCTGGTAAATGTGGCTTTGCTATCTCGTGTCCTTCTTGGTGTTGCATTTTGGGTGGCCAGCAGTGTATGTTGTCAAGAAAACAGCAAAAACTTAAATTAAACATACAACAAGTTCCTTAATTCAAAAATTTTGACTGTAGCGCCATCAAAATTAGGTGGAACAGCCTTAACCTTACCCCGGAGGGACTTTTTGACTCTTGCAGATGTGTTTGAAAATATGTGTAAAACAGTTAGGTTATATTTTGCAGATGAAGGACGATAGCTTCAATACTTCCGAAGCGAGTAAATTATGCGTTCCTACAATACGTTTGTTTGATATCCATATGCACTCATTGTCATAAAAATCCACGCACTAAGAAGCAGGCGTTAGATTGAAATGATATTTTAGTAGTGAGATGGTACATACCAAGGACAGAAGTGATTACAATATCACAGCAGCAGGACGATTTCCCGCGACATACGGTACACATTCCGGTCAGCGTTAGTACCGTGTCGGACCGCCTCGTGCTCGGAGACATGCGGTGATACGGTCCGGTATGGAGTCAAAGAAACGCCGTATGTTATCCTGGAACAGATTGGCCCACACTTCTTGCAACTAACGCTCTAAATCACAAACACTGGGACATGGAGAAAACTTTTGTCCCATCTGGTCCCACACGTGCTCAATGGGCGAGAGATCAGGAGATCTGGCAGGCCTCGGAAGCGTCGAAGTATGACGTAGAGAGTCCTGGGAAACCCGATCCGTGTGCGGACGGGCGTTATCTTGTTGGAAAATGGCTCCGGGCCGCCCCGCCAGGAAATACAGCACATGGGACCGCAGAATATCCTGCACGTAGCGCTGTGCTGTCAACGTCCCAAGGATCACTGGGAGGGAAGTCCGGCTGTCATACGCGACGGCTCCCCAGACTTACACACCTGCAGTTCGGGACGTGTGCTGCTGTACAGTGAGGTTGGGTTTGTAGCGCTCACCTGCGGTCCTCCACACTCTGACACGGTGGTCGTCCTTTCCCCTACAGAAGCGGGATTCGTCGCTAAACATTATACATCGCCAGTCCGTAGCATTCCACGTTGCTCGCTGCTGACACCACTGCAATCGACGCCGACGATGGTCAGGTGTTGATGGCAGAAAACGTAAGGGCCTTCGAGAGTGCAGATTCGCCTCTGCCAGGCGTCTGGAAATGGTTCTGGCGGACACAGGAGTCCCTTGTACAGCCGCCACATGTCTCTGGATATTGTACAAGGACTTCGTAGCATTTGTGCGTGCCGCTCTCACGATCCCACGGTGGTGATCGTGAGAGCGGCACGCACAAATACTCACCAGACACGGTGGACTGGCTCTGGACGATTCGGACTGGTGTGTCCGAATCGTCCAGAGCCAGTCCGCCGTGTCTGGTGCCTTTCCGTGTCCACTGCTCCCAACACGATTGCACCCTACTGTCCGACGGCCCAAATGGCGGCCGATTTGGCGCGCAGGCCACCCTGCCTCTTTCATCCTGACGATACGGCCTCGTTCAAACTCCTCGGCATGTCTATCGCTCAGGGATCTCACCTGACTTTTACCGTGCGCTTCGGCACGAAAATGGAGTCCCCTGTGTGGCGCCTTATAAGCCCTGAGGATCGGGATTGCAGAGCCGGTTTTGGACGCGCGGGTATGCGGAATCACACGAAACTTTAATCATTTGCATGTCTGCACTACCCATAGCTATTCACCGAGTTCCGTGTTAATCGCATCGTTTTTTTCTTGGTGTGCGGATTTTTATGATAATGAGTGTTTAACCTAAAATATCCACTGCGGAGAAACTTTCTGAACGCCATGTATATATATATTATAGTTTAAGGCAGATTTGTCCGGCTCGGTTCCGGGTCGGATCCTGATCCAAAATTTTTGACTCCTATCCAAATCTGCCCCGGTGCACAGTGGTCTAAGCACTGATCTCAGATCATTTGTCCGAAATGGGTCAGAGTTCGAACTTCGGATCCCGGTGAGACAGGATGCTGTGTTTGTGTTAGAGCACTTGCTCTCTCTCTCTTTTCTGAAGCTAGTGACCCTAAATAAGGGACGGCCGACTGCTTTATAGCCTTAGATGCTGGTTATGCGGGTCGTTAAACATCGAAACAAAAATAAACAGGAAAGATGACACCGAATTTTCGGGTGTAATGAGCACGTCTGTTGAATCCGTTTTGACGCGAATTAAATTTATCAAAGCTATTCAAAGTCAATGGTACCAGTACGGAAAACAGTATTATCTGACCGAAGACAGAAGTTTTTCAATCGGGTGTTTAATCCCGCAGATATTGCTGTAAACGGAATCGTGAACTTACGCGCTCTGTTGCAGATTTGTGCGTAAAGAAAAATTTGAAATTATATGAGAAACATTTCGCAATGAAAACGCTCTTCAAAAAAGAAAGAATTTTCCAAACCAGACTCTTAGAAGCAGAGATATCGACAAATATAAAATATGCATCTAAACCCCCTGGCGAGAAAAACATGCATTATTTTAAGTATTCTCAAAAAGTTTTCCGATGTGGGCGGTATCGGTCCAGGAAATAATTTTTTTCAGTCGAGTTTCGAGGAGCTCAGATTTTGCTGTAAATAAAGCAGAAATTAACACTTATGCCGCTGGTGGGCAAACCATTCTTTATCAAATATTGGAAATTATATGAAAAACATTTCCCATCGGGAGCTATATGCGATACAGGAAGAATTTTTCAAATCGGAGTTCTAGAAGCAGAAAAATCGGGGGAAACACAATTTACTTTACGCCCCCTAGCGGAAAAGTCAATGAGTTACATGAAAATTTTGAAATTATTTGAAAAACATTTCGCACCGGAAACGCTATTCAAGAAAGAAGGAATTTTTCAAATCAGACTCTCAGAAGTAGAGATATTTACAAAAATGATATATATCTATATATATATATATAGGGATGTAAGGTCAGGTGATGCGTAACATCACAGCCTCTCCTTGACAAATGCCAACCCCGCCTTCTCGTGGTGCATCCTGTTCCCACTAAAGGGGCCCTGACGACCGCCAATAGCGGTATAACTATACCATCGGGATTAGAGGAAATTCTATCCCACACTCACCAACCCGCTTGGCCAGCGTGGTGAGTTATGGCCAAACCCTCCAAAATGATTCCACAACTTAAATCTTGGCCCTCAGTCTCCGGCAGCTGGAATGTACCTGGCCAAGGCAGCGGCCAGTGCGACATGAAGGCAGAGGGTGCTAAGAATCCCCGGAGGACCGGACTAGGCTGCCATCTGATGCTGACCTTGGCTACGTACAATGGACGCTCCCTATCTTCTGATTCAAGGCTTCTTGAATTGGAAGAGGAACTACAAAGGATCAAGTGGGACATCGTGGGGCTAAGTGAGGTAAGGAGAAAAGGAGAAGATCTCATCGAACTGAAAAGTGGACATCTCTTCTACTATCGTGGGACAGATACTGGCAGAACTAGTGGTGTTGGATTTATAATAAACAAGAAACTGAAGGATAAAGTTGTAGAAGTTGAAAGTTCCTCTGACAGAGCTGCACGACTTGTTATCCAACTCTCGAAAAGATACCAGGCTCAGATTATTCAAACTTATGCACCCACCACAAGTCATCCTGAAGAAGAAATTGAAGAATTTTATGAGGAAATTTGTCATCTAAATAATAAAGGTAAGCAGCACTTGAAGATAATTATGGGAGATTTCAATGCAAAAATAGGGCAACGGCAACAGAATGAAACTTCAGTAGGTAAATTCGGTCACGGCAACAGAAACCAGCGTGGAAATACTCTCGTTGAGTTTGCAGAGGCAGAAGGGTTTTCATCTTGAACTCCTTCTTCAAGAAAAAGCCACACAGGAAATGGACATGGAGACATCCAAATGGGAAGAAAAGTGAAATTGATTTTATTATGTGTAACAAAAAATTCGTCATAGAAGACTGCAGTGTGCTAAACAAGTTCAACACAGGTAGTGACCATAGATTGGTGAGATGTAAGATGCACCTCAACACTAAACTTGAACGTGGCAAGCTCATAAGACAAACAAAATCTATCGACATAACCAACCTTAAAAAACACCATAATACCTTCAAGTTGGAACTGAAGAACAGGTTCTCTGCTTTAGAAGGCCTAACATCAGAAGAAGTGGACATCTCTGAAGTTAACAGAAAAGTAACCAAAGCTCTTATGGAAACAGCAACAAAATTAGCTGGGTCTAAGAACAAGTTGCATGTAAATAAATTATCAGGAAAAACGAAAATGTTGATGCAAAAAAGAAGAGAGATGAGGACAACTAAAGAAGATGTGACTTCCAAAGTGGAATATATAGAGCTATGCAAGACAGTAAGAAAAAGTATCACTGAAGACGTAAGAAAATTCAACTGTGAACTAGTGAGGAAAGCAATTGAAAACAACCAAAGCCTAAAGATAGCAAAGGGACATCTCAGTAAGGGAAGAAAACAGATTATGGCACTGAGAAAAAGAAGATGGTTCTGTAACAAGAAATAGAGGCGAAATTTTGACAAGAGTGAAAGATTTCTACTCCAAATTATATGAAAGGGATGATACATGCACTCCAGACATCATGAAAGATACCAGTACCAGAGTTCCTCCAGTCCTTCCAGCAGAAGTTGCACATGCAATCAAGAACATGAAGCGGGGAAAAGCTCCAGGAGAAGATGGAATTACTGTAGACATCATACAAGAAGCAAGTGGAGAAATCGAAACAGTACTCGCCCAAATTTTCACTCGATGCCTTAATGAAGGAAAGATTCCTGAGGATTGGAACACCGCTACAATGATCCTGCTACATAAGAAAGGTGACATTGAGGATCTCGGAAACTACAGACCTATCAGCCTCCTATCAGTAGTTTATAAAATCTTCACTAAAGTTCTTTCACACCGCTTGAAGGTAACACTGGACATGGCTCAACCGAGAGAACAAGCTGGATTCAGGAGTGACTACAGCACAATAGATCATATCCACGTGCTGAGAGAACTAATTGAAAGAGCGAGGGAATATGAACTTCCATTGTGCATGGCTTTTATCGATTATGAAAAAGCCTTTGATTCGGTGAAACCATCGGCAGTTACAATGGCTCTGAAAACCTGCGGTATTGAAGATGCATACATTAATATTATTAATAACATCTATGAAAATGCAAGTGCAAAGATTAGGCTTGTTGAAAATACAACACACGTAAAAATTGGAAAGGGAGTGAGACAAGGTGACACCATATCTCCGAAGCTCTTTAATGCCACATTGGCGAGTGTTTTTCAGTCGCTGAGCTGGGAAAACAAGGGGATAAAGATTAATGGAGATTATCTAACCCACCTTCGTTTTGCTGATGACATAGTCATTTTTGCAACTACCCCATCAGAGCTACAGAGTATGATCCAGGAACTTGCTGACAAGAGTAAAGAAGTGGGATTAAAAATGAACTTTCAGAAGACAAAAGTGATGTTCAATGCTTTTACAAGAAATGAAGATTTATCGATTGATGGAGAAAAGCTGGAGATAACAGACACATACATTTATCTTGGACAGCAGATATCAAGTGAGGGTCACATTGGTGAAGAAATTAATCGGCGTACAAAACTTGCCTGGAGAGCTTTTGGAAGAAACAGCATAATTTTCAAGAGCAATATGCCATTATGTCTTAAAAGAAAAGTGTTTGATCAATGCATCCTTCCAGTGCTTACGTATGGTGCAGAGACGTGGACCTTAGCTAAAAGAGACATACAAAGGCTGCAGACAACTCAAAGTAGCATGGAGAGGTGCATGCTTGGTGTAACCAGGAGAGATAAGAAGAGGAACACGTGGATCCGAAAAATGACAAGAGTGGAAGACATCATGATCAGAGTTAAATCCCTGAAATGGCAATGGGCTGGACATACTGCCAGAAGAACAGACCATAGATGGACAGCCGAAATTTTAGATTGGATTCCAAGGGACAGGAAAAGACCCAGAAGAAGACCACATGGGAGATGGGTGGATGAAATTCAAAAGTATGCAGGGGGGACATGGAGGAGACTGGCACAAGACAGACCGCTGTGGAGGAAACTTGGAGAGACCTTCGTCCAGCAGTGGATTGATAATGGTTGACAATGATGATGATGATGATGATATATATATAAGCCCTCTGAAGAAGAAGCCATGCATTATTTTAAGAAGAAAATATTCCGAAAACGTTTATCGACGTGAGTGGTAGCGGTCCACAAACGAATTTTTTCACTCGAGATTTTAGAAGCTCAGATTTTGTGGAAGATACATGAGAAGCAGAAATTAATACTTACGCCCCCTGGCGGCCAAACCATTCTTTACCAAAAATTAGAAATTATACGCAAACAATTTTCCACCAGGAGCTGTATCTGCTGAAGAAACAATTTTTCAAATCGGTATTTTTAGAAATAGAGATATCGGGGAAAACGCAATTTGCTTTTACGCCCCCTAGAGGTAAATCTATGCGTAACTTAAAAAAGTGACTATACCTAAAATAGTCTTCGACACACATGGAATCGAAAGGTGAAATAATTTTTTCAATGGGATGTTTAGAAGCAAATATATGGAATAAAATGTATTTTGAATTCGATATCATCTGCATTTACGCCCTCTATTGGCGAAATTGTACATCGTAAAAAAAAACTGAAATGAAGGATCATCATTCGCATATTTCAAGCTTCCCAATGCAAAAAGAGTTTTTCAAATCGGAGTAATAGGTGCAGAGACAGGGTGTCCACAGGCGGACGGACAAACCGATAACATAAGCACGATATTTTTTCTGCTAAAGACGTGCTAAAAATGAGGCAATTCTGCCAGCACACTACTTTTTAGAGGCTTGTACCAAGAACCCGAAGATTAGGATTCCATTTCTTAAAATGTAGGCAGAAAACGTACAAAATAAATTCACTGAAGCAGCCATTCGGTTGAAGTAACTAAAACACTTCTTTTTTTGACATCATTTATTTACTTACATATGTATGAGCGGGAACAACGTTTTCTTTCTTTCATGTCTTTTTTTTTACTCAAATTGTTAAAAATTGCTGATGTCCATGATTAAGTACTATTTTTGTGGTGTTTATGTCTCTTTGAATGGCATCTCAGCACTTTTTGAACATCCCCAGGAAAGTCAGATCGCAGGAGGACTGGGCATTATACCAAGCGCCAATGCATTTGTATCCACAGCAACAATCCTTGGTCTCTTTGCACCAATCCCTTTTCTTGCCACATCGTCTGAAACAATGAACGAGAAAGTGTAAATATAGTTAGCTTTTTTATTCTTCTTCGGATGAAAAACAAGAAATACTTTTTAGCAAATGAAAAAGTGTATAAATTTATTTGTCCCAAAATTCTGCATTAGAAACGCAAGATGCGTATCAGTAACAGAATGGTGAGGAATAAGTAAAATTATTTTAAACTAGGCATCCTAAACTCTTCAACCCCCGAAACCTTGGGGTTGCTGGCTTCGCTATAGTATACAGCACAGCAAACAAATTCCCTCAGTATAACAAAGAAATTAAAAAAAAAAAAAATTGAAAAGAAGTGGTAGAATTTCAATTGCTTATTTGTCACATTCTTCATAAAATCTTCTACAAAGTACACATAAAAATGCGACTTATTTTATTTGCTTCATATCCCTGCGCAAAGCAGTTAATTAGCAGGGCGCGATTTACAAAAAATCAGGCCCTAGGCACCGCACAAGATGAGGCCCCCACCCTTCCACATTCTTGAAAGAGTAAGTACATTTGTCGCCGCTAAATATCATCAATTTATTTAAAAGTTGATTTAATATATGGGACACCGTGTGGAGGAAAATAGGAAATGACCTATAAAATTTGAATATTAGCAAGGAATTCGTACTTAAAAATATACACGGGTAAGTAAAACACTATTTAATAGTATAGTGTTGCTATTTCGCATTTAATTTTGTAATAATTCAAATATCCACATATGTTAAGTTATTCATCCCTTTTTTATTTTATTTTTAACCGATGAACATTATTTAGACTTGGTACAGATTGATTTTTTGGGGAAAGGTGAACTTCCATGTAACTGATTAATCACCTGTGATGCGTTCAATATTACAGTAGAATAATTCTATTAACAGAGGAATGATACTTAGATTTGAGCAAACATGCATATCTGGATAATTCTCACACTCATAAAAGCACATTATTCAGCTCATTAATTCACTTAATTTAGACCCAAGCAATTTTAAAAGCTGATACTTTACAATATGAAGTACTCAAAGCTTCTACAAAGTATCTTAGCAATGCAAAATCTCTCTCAAGAGGTGTATTGTATATATAGGAATATAGCACATTTACATTACATTTCATCTGCACAGAGAAAGATTTAGACATTCTGAGGCCCCAAGCGCAGTTTGAAGCAGAGGCCCCTTTTATTAGCGATATCAAATTAGCTGTGGAATGCATGTCGGAGAATGATGAAAAAAACATCTTAGTAGTATGGTCGCAATTTTAAACTACTTTACTTCGCGCTCTCGTTTTGAAAAAAGTATCGATTACATCCTCATAATTGAGAGAGTTTCTTAAGTCTAAACTATAAATATCACAGATAAATAAGACAACTTTTCTTGCCCTAATGAATTTCTAAGTAATTTTTTACCCTCTTCAAAACTGAAAAGGACCTTTCACTGCTGGCATTCGTTATCGGCCTTGCTAAAAAAAAAAAAAAATCGATATCGTTTCGACAGGTGAAAATCTTCCAAATACGTGGAGACAATGTAAATAGACAAAGTAATCGCTCTTTCCACGTTTTTCTTTAATTAACACACCGCAACTGAAAAATTGTATTTCGACACCGCCGGGACCGAATCCTAGATCTCTCGATTCTGATAAAAAATATGCAAGACTGCGGTATTTGCCCCTTCCCTGGATAACAACCAGTTTTAGAGTTATTTGCAAACAATTTCTTTAATATTTAGAAATAAAATTGTACGAATATTTATATACATTACAAAATACTATATTCATTTGAAATTATAGATGCGAAACAATATTCTTCAGAACTAAAAATTTCATTTAGTATGGTAGATTTCAAACAAGAAATAGCGCACAGCCCAACATCACACACTTAGCAAATATATATCTCATTTCTGTCCTTATTCTCTTTCCATTGGCATCACGTTTGCAACAACAAACGGAGCATTTTCTTGCAGGTCTCTCTTTGTTAGTATGTAGTTGCTGGTATGAATTTCACAAATTGCTACTTATTCACCTTTTGTTACTTCTTGATGATTTTTAGCAACTTCAGAATGAATGCACTGCTCAGCATACTTATTAGTTTCCCTAGTAATCATTTCTACTACTACTTATGATCATCAAAAAATACTCAAAATATTCAAGTGCGTTACCTGTATTAAGATAAACAAGAATTTTGGGAGTTTCGGTGAAGTTGAAGGGAAGACGATCATTACTTATTGTATTTTACCACTTTATACCGAAGTGCCAAAAGTCATGTCATGGGATACGTACATCAGACGACGAATCATCGGTATCGTGTAGGAGCTGTTCTGGCCCGGCGAAGTGCAGCAACTCGACGTGCCATCGATTCCACAAGTGGCCGGAAAACTTCTGGAGAGATGTTGAGCCATGCCGTCTGAACAGTCGCACACAGTTCCCTGGTATTTCTAGGTGCAGGTTCTTGGGTGCGAATGGACCTTTCCACCACGTCCCATAAGTGCTCTATTGGGTTCATGTCGGGCAAACGTGATGGCCACACCATCCGTCGGAACTACTGTTCAGAATGCTATTTGAACCAAAGGAGCCAGTTTTGGACAACTTGGCCCCGAAGACATGTACATGAAATCCATGAAGGGGTGCAAATGGTCACCCAGCAGAGCAACAAAGCAAGTACCGGTTAATGACGTGTTTACGAGGACCAGAGGACCGAAACCGTGACATGTAAAGACACCTGACACATGAATGGAACCACCACCAGCTTGTATAGTGCCTTGTTGACAGCTTGGGTTGTGAAAACACAAGTTTGTCTGTGTCCCCTCACTCCAGAGTAAGTCGATCTCTCAACTGAACTACGCAGACAGAATGTCTCGCTGCAGATTTTTTGTATTGACACCTGTTTTCACCTCTGTAGTATGTCACAGGGTCCATGGCCTCATAGGGGCTGCACCACACCCGAACCCTACTATCAGCTCGGAACAACAGGTAACGTGACTCGTAGGACCACGTCACATGTTTCCAGTCTTTCAGGGTCCAGTTACCGTGTTCACAAGCTCAAGTGAGGCGCTGTGTCCGATGTCGTGGTGTTAACAAAGACACTCTGGTGGGTTTTCTGCTCCCATACCCCATTTGCACTAAATTACGCTGCACGGACCTGATGGATATGTCTCCGGTACCTCCTGCATTGAATGTGGATGTTATTTGAGCCAGTGTCGCTTGTCTGTTAGCATGGACAATCCTGATCAGACGCCGCTGGTCACGGTCATTCAGCACCCATGGTCAGCCACTGCGCTGTCCACGGTGGGTGGTAGTGCCTTCCATGAGGTATTCTCGGTACACACGTGTCACAGTAGATCGAGGAATGTTGAATGTTTGCACAGCTTCGAAAATTGAATGTCCCATCCGTCTGGATTCCACTACCATGCTTCGTTCAAACTCCGATAATTCACGCCGGCTTGCCATAATCCTACTGGCAGTTGTTCAACTTGACTCACGAGATTACACCCCACAACTGATAAAAAATCGTGGCGTGCGTGGAAGCCTTCATACGACGGCAGCGCCAGTTAAAAATTTGCATACCGCTATCCCATGACTTTTGGCATTTCACTGTATTGTAAGATGATTTATTGTCTTTTTTTACCCATCCCTTGGCTGCTTGAATAAAACAATCATCATCACCTGAAGATTCCAACGATTCACTCTCAACGACGCCAACCGATGATTCGTCGTCTGATTCACTATCTGATTCCGATAAGTGAATTTCACTTTCTTCAGAATCATTGAAATCATCAGTGTCATCCATCAGCAATTAATGTAGAAAACATAAAAGAAATACTATCAGAATCCCCGTACATGGATGATTTGAGATCCCACGTGAAATTAGATTATCCCGTTAAAAAAACAACAACGACTATTTGTTGAAACGTTTTGCCATCTGTTAGAAAAATGTGAAATAAGCGTATGACAACAACGAACGCATATGAGACGTTGAAATAAAATATCTGGAGCATTTTTCAAACCTTACGTATGACGTACGTCAAAGCCAAAAAAGCGATAACTGCACATGGACGTATGGGTTGTGACAGTGACTGAGAAGAAATTAAGGTCAATTAGTGACTAAGAATGGATTAAGATTGGATTGATGATCCTTGATATATAGTTTGTGACTAATATTCTAATTTAACTTTCATTTTAGTTCCTTTTCCTATGTAAATTTGAGTTTGTTCTCTTTACACTTCCCAACTTAACGTGATATCTTCTCTCTCACTTGAATGAGGTTTGGCAACACCCCTGAAGTCAGTACGTTAGTGTCGCATGCATGTTGATAAGGACGAGAAAGTATATATATATACACTGACGGAAAAAAAATCCCAACACCACGAAAAAATAGTTGTAGAGGAATGAAATGGCGGCAATACATTTGTATAGGTAACATATGTAATCGATTAAGGTTTCAAGATCACAGCTTAATGTAAGCGCGAGAAGAGCCATTTTAAATGTGAAATGCTGGTACATTAATAACCGGTGTAACCGCCAGAATGTTGAATGCAAGCACGCAAACGTTCATGCATTGTGTCGTACAGGTGCTGGATGTCAGTTTGTGGGATGGAGTTCCATGCCTGTTGCACTTGGTCGGTCAATACAGGGACGGTTAATGCTGGTTGGGGGTGACGCTGGAGTTGTCGTCCAATGATGTCCCATACGTGCTCGATTGGTGAAAGATCTGGTGATCTAGCAGGCCACGGCAACATGTCGACACTCTGTAGAGCATGTTGGGTTGCAACAGCGGTATGCGGGCGAGCGTTATCCTGTTGGAAAATACCCCCTGGAATGCTGTTCATGAATGGCAGCACAACAGGTTGAATCACCAGACCGACGTACAACTGTGCCGTCAGGGTGCGGGGGATAACCACGAGAGTGCTCCTGCTGTCATAGGAAATTGCTCCCCGGGTCCATAACTCCAGGTGTAGGTCCAGTGTGTCTCGGCCGCAGACAGGTTGGTTGCAGGCGCTCACCTGGCTTCCTTCTAACCAACACACGGCCATCACTGGCACCCAGGCAGAACCGGCTTTCATCAGAAAACACAGCAGATCTCCACTCCGTCCTCCAATGAGCTCTAGCTTGACACCACTGACGTCGCAAACGGTCTTTCCTCTCAGTAGTGCCACGTGGCCGGCCGGAACCAGGTCTTCTTGAGGCAGTACCTTCTCTTGACCACCGCTGCCAACAATCATGCACAGTGGCTACATTCCTGCCAAGTCGTTCTGCAATATTGCGGAAAGAAAATCCACCTTCTCGTAGCCCTATTACACGACCTCGTTCAAACTCCGTGAGCTTCAATGGCTTTCTTCGTCTTCTTACAGGCATTCGACCTCGTTCAAACTCCGTGAGCTTCAATGGCTTCTTCGTCTTCTTACAGGCATTCTTGACTAACATCAACACACTACGTCGAATCTCAACGATAACTAACGTTCACGAATGTTACAGCGCGTATTTACAGCAAACCTGCTTTGCATGTTCCGAGGGGCGCTCCTAGCGCCACACGTATGCGCCGAGCGCGAAATTTGCATAGACGTCATCTTACAAATGTACTCTCACCGCCTACCAACTGTCGTTTATCTAACACAACCTCTTCTTGGTGTTGAAATTTTTTTTCCGTCAGTGTATATATATATATATATTGCGACGTAGTTGGTATTGTGGAGATGTTGAATCTTGGCTGAGCGTATTACGTTTAGGGATTTATATTGTTATTTGCGTCTGCATAACTATGTTGTAAAGATGTGCGTGATATACTATTGATTGATTACTAGTGTTGGATTAACGACGTTGGATTATACAATGCTTTCTTGAAGTTGGATGGAAATAAAAGATTAGTAAGTGCCAACCCTTGACATTATTTAGAGTGAACGCCTATTTCATTATTGGTGAACTTGACATTTAGCACATGCAGTGTTTACCTAGTTAGAAACAATTAGGAGTAGACATACACTACAAGTTGTACCTACCCACATCCCTGAGTATCTATGAAAGCCACTCACTTACTCTTTCACGATTTAACGACACAGATAGATGCCTAATTTTAAATTTAAAGAATAGAACACAAAGAGTGTAGCCAACAATTCTAGGATTTTAAACGGTTGAAATTATTTTCTGTGCAGGGAACAACAGCAGGCAAGAGGAATACACTGAGTTAGCTTTGCGTGAGGGCATCTACCTAATAACGCATTGGTACACCTTTCTGTGCAATCGCGGCCCGCAGACACCTAGGAAAAAATACTATAAGGTGTCTAACATCCACCAAGCGTAACCTGACCTGACCCATGTCCGCTGCAGCAACTCCGTGAGTTCACGCTCATTCCGTGGAGGAGGAGGATCAGCAGATCTCACACCCCATTTTAGCATATTCCACAAATTTTCAATTGGGTTATGTCAAGGAAGTTTGGGGACCAAGGCAATGCAGCGAATTCGCTGTCATGTTTCTCCAATCACTCAGCAGTTATACGATCCCGACGTCATCGCGCGTTGTCCTGCTGAAAGATGGCAATGTTGTGCGGGGCAAATCTCCTGCAGATATGTCTGGAGATGGTCGTATAAAAGTTCCCTGTAGCGTCCACCATTCAGTGTTTGTGGAACGATAACCAACGGACTATCATCCCACAAACACTGGGTATTTTTCTGACCCTTTGTATTCAGCTTGCCGGGAAAAACCTCCCCAAACCAGAACACTACCTCCTCCAGTCTGTGGAACCCCAATTGTGTAACCAGGAGATAGGGCTCCATGCTGTTTACGTCATATGTGAACCCGGACATCAGTATGGTGCGGCAGGAAACGGGTTTCATCACTCCAGATCACCTTCTTCCGTCTGTCGAGGGTTCTTTGACGATGTTCCTTGGCACATGCGAGGTATTGTTTGCTATGATTGGGCGTCGTCATGGATACCCTCCTTGGTTTCCGGCTGGGGAACTCCAGGCGAAGCAAGGTACGGCGCATGGTGCATGTGGTAACATGTCGAACTGCACCGCCGTTGTTCTGGTGGGTGAGCTGCGTGACTGTTGCACGATGTTGCTGAGACACCAGTGGTGACACCCAACCCTCACCTCTAGGATCAACCTTGTGTGGCTAACCAATGTGAGCCCTTCTGCTGGATGTCTGTGCATGGTTAATCTAGTACTGGCACACCCTTGACACAGTAGTACAGGAGCAGCCAACAAGTGTGGCTGACCAATGTGAGCCTTTCTTCTGGATGTCCGTGCATGGTTAACCCATTCCTGGTACACCCTTGATACAGTAGTACAGAAGCAGCCAACAAGTGTGGCTGGCCAATGTGAGCCCTTCTGCTGGATGTCTGTGCATGGTTAATCTAGTACTGGTACACCCTTGCTACAGTAGTACAGAAGCAGCCAACAAGTGTGGCTGACCAATGTGAGCCCTTCTGCTGGATGTCTGTGCATGGCTAATCCAGTCCTGGTACACTCTTGATACAGTAGTACAGGAGCAGCTAACAAGCGACTGTTTCCGAAATACTGGCACTTACCCTCCCGACCGCAACTCTCTGGCTGCGGTCAAATTAGCTTAGGTCGTCACGCTTCTCCATTACTGGCAAACGTTTACTGATTACGTACGGAGGATAGGTGAGCACAATTTATAGTAGCCATACGTGATGTTAATATCACATGGTGTTTCGTTATCGCTCCGAATATGTAAAATGGGGAATATATCATCTTCATCATCATCATCATTGTCAACCACTCTCAATCCACTACTGGATGAAGGTCTCTCCAAAGTTCTTCCACAAATGTCTGTCTTGAGCCAGTCTCCTCCGTGTTACTACGGCATGCTTTACAATTTTATCCGTCCATCTCTCGCTTGGTCTTTTTCTGAGTCTTTTTCTGTCCCTTGTTATTCAGTCTAAAATTTCGGTTGTCCATCGGTGGTTCGTTCTTCTGGCAACATGACCAGTCCATTGCCATTTCAGCGATTTTACTCTGATCATGATGTCTTCCACTCTAGTCATTTTCCTTATGCACTAGTTACTTTTCTTATCTTTCTTGCTTTCTAGGTTATGCCTTCTTATCTTTCCTGGTTACACCAAGCATGTATTTATGTATGTATGTATGTATGTTAATAAAGTATTCATTTGCCCTTGCCCAGATGCCAGTCTTCAAACAACAGCCGAACCAGTAGTCGACGAGAAAGGTTATGCTATTTTCCTTATTTGCAAGAAATATTATGAGTCAAGTGAATGTTTAATTCCACTTACTTCGTTCGAAAAGCTCTGTCCTGTTCGGCGTCCGACTGTAAATCGTATTCATCAAGGTCTGATTTCAGCTCCTCAAGTTCCTGCTGAATTGGCTTTTCTGAAAGTAAATAGAAATTCGCGATATGACATGCTACATCCAATCATGCTCTTATTCAATGTTCTAACGCTTATCAGCTGCATTTTATGAAGATTTCAGGTACGCAATAATGGCAGAAGATATTTTAAAAACAATGTTCATTGATGTGAAAATAAACAAGAGAATAACAAAACATCCGTTTCGTGAACTGAGCCTTCTCATCCGTGGAGCACTGAGTTCACTTTGATTGTTTAGTTTATAAACATAGCATTGGCATATTATTGATTTACAAATGGACATAATTCAAAACCTCAACGAGCAGGGATGCAGTCGAGGTCTGGCGGAGACAGGTTACCTTTAACCTAACTGTGCGATTGACCACTGCTTAAACTAATTCACCCTACCCCGTAATTTGGATGTGGTTGACAGTGCAACACCTGATGTAGGAGACTATATATGTACAGTCAAACCTCAAGTTAACGAATTTCAAGTGACCAACAGTCTTGTACGTAAAATCGAGGAAGCCTTTCAAAAGAAACATTCAAATTAAGTTAGTGTTCATAACGGAATACGTAAGCAGCTAAGATCTCTTTCTTTCAGTGAAATTTAAATTATGTATAGTACTTTTATTTATGAAATTTTTTATGGAAACTGATATAATATGTACACATTTACTTTGGATATTAAATACGCAATTCGTAGGTATTAGACTTCAATATGTAGCATCAGAATTTAAGCGTACTTTAAAATTGCGAGAAAAATACGATTGTTGATTTTTTTCCGAGCATTTATCTTCTTAAATAACGGTTTCAGTGTTATGAACTGCATGAAACAGAACATCAATTAGCATTAATTAACTTGTAAAAACAGAATATGTGTTGATTACCTCTCTACATTTTAGAAAAGAAATGTTTTAGAGAAGCTTGCTTATTTTTTTCTGAACGTTTAGCTTTATGAATTGCAGCTTCAGTTTTATGAAGTGCATGAAAAACGTCCTCATTAATATCGAAGCACATCAAGTAGTTTTTAGCATATTCTATATCCTTAGCAGCATTACTAAAGCAGCTAACTTTAAGTTCTGCTTCATCTTCTTCATCAAAATCTGACGCATTTATTCCGATCTGTTCATCCAAGACATCATCAAGGGATTGCATTTGCCAGGTACGCACATTTGCGTCACAATCAACATAATCGGAAAGCACAATACCTGATGAGGCAATTTCATTCCATTCTGCAAGATCGTCATCCGCAAAATTATCAGCAGGATTTTCGGTATTGGACCCACTTTCTTGTTGTTCACAACCTGAGAAGAGAAGCCTGCTTTGTTAAAACAGTGTTTAATAGTATCTGTCGTAACTGCATTCCACGACTGTCACACTAAATGCATTGCACCGAGAATGTTAAATTTAACTTTACATGCATCATCTCTTACACAGACAACAGAAAGTACTTTTCGTATGAGAAGCTTTCGAATAATGAGCCACAGATCCAGAGGTTGTAATTCACTAGTACAATTTGCTGGGAAAAAATTACTTGAACATGTTTCAGAGTTTACCTGGGGATGCGCATCACACTGATCAATGAATAAGAAGACTTTTATCTGTTTTGCCTACATCTGAGTATCCAAGGCTTCCACATAATTTTTGAATAAAGCTGTGGAAACACATGACTTTTTGTTTGTTTCATATTTGGTGGGTAAAGATTTCACATCTTTGAAGCAACATGGCTTAGCAGATTTGCCTATGACTAATGGCTGCAAATTTTTCTGACTCGGCTGCATTGGCAGCTAGAAAAACAGTGATTCTATCTTTTGATTTTTTTCCTCCATGGCAGGTGTCATTTCGAAAACACAGTGTTTTATCTGAGTGCAGGTTATAAAACAGTCCAGTTTCATCAGCATAATGACGTCACACAGCATGTGCCCTTCAATAATAATTTGTGGCAACGGTTCATTTTTTCACGTTTGTGCCGTTACGGGATCAACACATTTGCTTTCGCCGGATAGAGTTCCATACACTATGTTATGTCTATGCTTAAAACGATCAATCTATCCATTTGATGCGGTGAATTCCTTTATTTGAAGTCGCTGGGCAAGATGAACAGCTTTTTTCTTCAAAAGTGATCCACTAATAGGCAAATTACTTGTACTTGCCAGCGTTTGTGAGAACCAAGCGGCAAGAGCGTTTTCCAACTCACTCAGGGACAATGCTTTCCTAGATTTCCTCTTACTCGAACATTGCTCACACTTTGATGCACAGCTTTCAATTTCTTTTCTGTTTTTCGCTATGGTACACAACGTTGACTTAGAAATTCCGAGTTTCTCTCCTACAGCAGTCTGTGATCCTGAGTTCGCATCAAGCTGCGACAAAATGTCAACTTTTCCACTGATTGAAAATTTTTCGTTTTGTTTTTTGCTGCAGTCATTCATTTTTTTAAATGCTCTCACAAAATTCACTTATACAAACTGCAGTGATCAGTGAATTTCATTTTTTCCTAGTGTTCTCTATGTTCATCAAAACTTTATCCGTAAACGAGCTGTGTTGTTTAATTTGACCTGTAGATTTAGTATTGAGAAGAAAAGAAGAAGCGCAATTTGGGGAAGAATTCCAGAGGTTCAGGAATGGGTGCGTACAATGTGTGTCACCTGACTTCACAGAAAGCTATTGCTCTGTCTGTAGCAGAAAACAAGAATCCCCATGGTGCTCTAGATTTCCTCCCCCACACAGCCTTTTTTTCCAATGTTTCTCACCCATGTAAGAAAACATTGCGTTCCTTTGGAACATGTTGGTCATTTGCCTGTAAGAAGCCTACGAAGCATAAGTTACGCTTGATACTCAGAGGAAAGGTGAACTGATTTATTAATACGTCAAGCTGTGCCGCAGATGGTGTTCTTTGAAATGCTGGTTACCTGCATGCGTAAAAGTTTTCTGTTACACGAGGGTCCTTTTCCAGCTAACTTTTAACGTGAAAATGCCGGCTAACATAGTTTGGTGGTTTAAAAAAACCCATAAAAAATGTACGTAAAAACGTGGAATTCGTTAAATCGCAGTCCGTTAAATAGGGGTTTGACTGCATATATATATATATGTCCATGGACCTTTATATATGACCATGGACCTCAATCCAAAGAATATCTAACTGATAAGAAGGTAAGGCTCAGCGAGACGTAACTAGCGCCACTATATTATGCGGCAAAGAATTACTACACAGAAGCCAACATTACAGGCTGATGCCGCAGGATGCCGAGCAGACTGAGTTAGACTGAGCATGCGTGTTTGTGTTCAAAGAATATAAACGCTTGTTTGTGTTGGCGTTTTGTTCAAAGGTTTTGTTGTTCTTATCTAGATCTGCGTTTATATTACAGCCATGAAATACACCCACTCCATTCCGATGAATAACAATTCATGGAATGGAGTGGATGAATAACAAGAACAAATTTGAAACCGTTTGAAACAAATATCTTGGAAAACCATTAAAACAACGTTTGCTGAAAAAAAAAAGCTATCGTTACGTTGAAAAAATTAATTTATCAATTATATGAAACTGACTTTTATGAAAAATACCTCGTAATATTGTAAAATGAAAGAGGGAAGCATTCGATTACACATTGCATACCAAAGAGACAGCTTTAAGGATGCACTCGAACGTGAGGAATTAGTCCGGTCGGTAGAGAGCTCAGCTATCACGCCAACGGCCCAGGTTCGAACCTACTCAGATACGAACGAATGTTTTTCAGATCTGCTGAGAAAATTTCCCCAGCGCAGTGCGTTTAATTTACAAACTTCGGAAGGGTAGAAAAAAAAATTGTAGCTTCGGGAAACTGCGGTTGTCTTTGCTTTTTTTTTTTTTTTTTTTTTTATATTATTATGGCTACTACTGGGAAATTGGCTGACAGTGCTGGCCCAGCAAGACTGTTTTTGCTGGGTACCTAATGTTTACGTTTTGTGGGAACCCATTCCTTTGTTTTGCTACTGAAAATTCCATGCAAACAATTTTTAATACGAAGTACCACGAATCCCATGGAAATTCAAAACCAGCCTCAGCATTTTTGACATTTAAGGTATATTGTAAATGTGAAATTCATGCCAAGCAACCTGGTATTACTACGGTGCTTAAAGTGAGAATAAAACTGCTAAAATTTCCTTAAAATAATATTAATTGCTAATGTATATATTTGTTTCACCAAAAGAAGGGACAGGAGGGATACTCAGAAAAGAACAAAAAAGAAAATGCTTTAGTAGACCCAATGAGACCGAAGGAAACAGTCGCAGATCAAAGCTTAGCTTCCTTTCCGTGAAATAGGCTTCCCGTCCCGTGTCTCCTACGCTTTTTGCGCCTGAATGTTAACTTTCCCGCAGAGCATCTGCGGCCGCATTACATGGTGGCGCTGCTGTCGCCTGTTTTACATTATCTCTACGAGAGTTGAGCTTCTTCACGCGAAGCGTTTATATTCTTTGCTCAATCCACTATATAAATACACTGCTGGCTACCCAAAATGCAACACCAAGAAGGAAGCATCCGATTGGCCTGAAATTCGCAGCATGCGTCGCCCACGGGAGGACATGCAAACGATTAGCATTGCAGGGCATATGCAAATCATGTGCGTCTGGCACGCCACCAAGAAGAACTATAAGAAGGGTGCACAGAAGGCGGGGTGTAAGTAGTGGAAATGTGTTGTGCTGCTGGACCTGTGCGTGGGAAGCTTCCTGATGCCTCGTCGCAGAATACGGCAGTCATTCCAGCACGTTTCGGAGTTCGACAGAGGACGAAAAGTGGCTTATCGCGACAGCGGTTTATTATACCGAGACATCGACGCCCGTGTGGGACGACATCCAGTCACAGTGAGGCGAGTATGGATTCGGTGGGTGCAGGAGGGACGGACAGACCGACGTGAGAGATTGCCGCAGCCGCGGCACACCACCCAACGAGAGGACCGGCATGTTGTGCGGCGGGAATTGACGGCTCGCACCGCCACATCACAAACGTTAGCGCAGGAATTAGGGTGTTTTGCGCAACAACCTGTGTCAGCACGTACCGTTCAACGTCGTCTGCAGGAGCGGGGACTTGTCGCACGGCGCCCATTGCTCCAATTACCATTGGCGTTACGCCACCGGCGCATGCGGGGGGAGTGGGCCGTTGAACGCCTCACCTGCACTGCGAAATTGCACGACATTGTCTTCTCCGACGAATCTCGCTTCTGCCTGCAACACCACGATGGTCGGATCCGCGTGTGGCGGCACCGCGGCGAGAGACTGTATGACGCCTGCATTATGCGTCGCCATACCGGTCCGTCGCCTGGCGTTATGGTTTGGAGCGCAATTGGATATGACACCCGCATCCCTCTGATACGCATCCCCAGTACACTCAACAGCCACCGCTACATATCCGACGTTTTGGAGCCTGTGGTCCTCCCTTACCTGCAGGACCTGCTAGCTGCCACGTTTCAACAAGACAATGCGCGCCCGCACGTGGCACGCATCGTGCAACAATTCTTCACGGCCTACCAGGTGTCCCTGCTGCGGTGGCCCGCCTGTTCTCCCGATATGTCGCCCATCGAACACGTCTGGTCGCTGATTGGCAACCGAGCGGCCCGGCAAGCATCACCCGCGGCTACGCCTGATGAACTGTGGCAACGTGTGGAAGCAGCCTGGACCGACATGCCACAAGCCCACATCCAAAGCCTCTTTCGTTCGATGCCGCGGCTTGTAACGGCCGCCTTTGCCAGCCATGGGGGCCGCACGAACTATTGATGTCTGGGTGTTTCGCCAGTCGCACGGACCTGTAAGCTCAATCGTTTCTTCTTTGTATCTGTTGTTATGTGTCCAGTAAATCTGGCTTTGCTGTCTCGTGTCCTTCTTGGTGTTGCATTTTGGGTGGCCAGCAGTGTATATATATAACCATTATCAATCCACTGCTGGATGAAGGTCGCCCCAAATTTCTTCCACAACTGTCTGTCTTGAGACTGTCTCCTCCATATTATTCCGGCATGCTTTATAATTCCACCCATCCATTCATCTCTCATGTGGTCTTCTTCTGGGTCTTTTCGTGTCCCTTACAATTTAGTCCAGAATTTCGATTGTCCATCGATGGACCATTCTTCTGGCAATATGCCCATTCCATTGTCTTTTCAGGGATTTTACTCTTATTACGATATCTTCCACTCTTGTCATTTTCCTTATCCACGAGTTCCTTTTCTTTTCTTTCTTGGTTATACCAAGTATGCATCTCTCCATGCCTCATTCAGTTGTCTGCAGCCTGTGTATGTTTTTAATAGTTAAGGTCCATGTCTCTGCTGCATATGTAAAGTACTAAATTAATGCATTGATTAAACACCTTTCTTTTAAGACATAATGGCATATTGCTCTTCAAAACTTTACTGTTTCTTGCAAAAGCTCCCCAGCCAAGTTTCATACACCGATTAATTTCTTCATCAAAGTGACCTTTGCTTGACATCTGCTGTTCAAGGTAAATGTAGGTATCGGTTATCTCCAGTTTTTCCCCATTGATAGATAAATCTTCAAATCTTGTAAAAGCATTGTACATCAGTTTTGTCCTCTGAAAGTTCATTTTTAATCCCTCTTCTTTACTCTTGTCATGGCAAGTTCCTGGGTCATACTCTGCAACTCTGAAGAGTCAGTTGCAAAAATGACGACATCACCAGCAAAACGAATATGAGTTAAATAATCTCCATGAGTCGTTATCTCTTTGTTTTCCCAATTCAATGATTGAAAGACGTTTTGCAATGTGGCATTAAAGAGTTTAGAAAATATGGTGTCATCTCGTCTCACTCCCTCTTCAATTTTTGTTGGTGCGGTATCCTCAAATAATCGAGCCTTTGCACTTGCATTTTCATAGATGTTACTAATTTTTCATAGATTTTTCCTTTCATAGATGTTACTAAAGTATGCATTTTCAATACCGTAGGATTTCAAAGCCATTACAACTGTTGATGGTTTCACAGAATCAATGGCCTTTTCATAATCGATAAAAGCTATACATAATGGGAGTTCACATTCCCTCGTTCTTTCAATTAGTTCTCTCAGCACATGAATATGATCTATAGTGCTGTCGCCACTGCTGAATCCAGCTTGTTCTCTCGGTTGAGCCATGTCTAGTGTTACCTTCAAGCGATGTGAAAGAACCTTAGTGAAGATTTTATAAACCACTGATAGGAGACTGAGGGGCTTGCAGTCCCTGAGATCCTCAGGGTTACCTTGTTTTTATGTAGCAGGATCACTGTAGCATTGTTCCAGTCCTCAGGAACCTTCCTTTCATTGAGATATCTAGTGAGAACTTGGTCGAGTCTAGTTTCAATTTCTCCTTTCTCAACTTGCTTCTTGAATAATGTCCACGGTAATTCCATCTTCTCCTGGAGCCTTTCCCCGTCTCATGTTCTTAACTGCATGTGTAACTTCTGCCGGGAGTACTAGTGGGACTTTGGTTCTGTATATATATACAGTCGTATCAGAATAATATGACCACCCAGGAATCACAGTGTACTCGTCCATTTGCGTCACAGAGTGCACGTGACAAGGTTGACTACACGGAGATATAAGTAACCGGCCAGGACATATGAACCCATAGTGCGTTATGTGAGCACAATGGCCCGAGGTAGTGATTTGATGGACTTTCAAAAAGAAATAATAATTGGCTACCGCCCCAAAGATGGAAGCATCTCAGAAACAGCAGACTTCGTGGGCTGTTTGCGAGGTGTAGTAGTAAGTGTGTACCAAGAATGGACCTCTGGCACATCGAGTACCTTCCAAAGTCATAACTGTGGAGCCCTAATGGCCATCGACCCCAGAGGAGAGCGTTGCCTCCGTCGACTGGTAAAGGACAATCGACGCGCAACAGTACAGCAATTGACCATGCAAATGAACGCTGGGGCACCAGGTACGTGTCCTCGATAACAGTAGAGCGAACTTTGTTACGCATGGGTCTCTGGAGTCGACGCTACATCAAAGCGCCCATGTTAACCCAGGTTCATCGGTAATGACGCGTGCAGTTCGCATGGGAATAACGTCATTGGACAGTGGAAGAGTGGAAATAGGTTGCCTCCTACGACGAATCCAGGTTTCTACTACACAGAAGTGACGGGCAGTGGCGGATACGGCGTCAGACACACGAGAACCAACACCCGGACACGCTTGTTGGTCAAGTACAGGCCGGCGATGGCATTGTGCATGTCCGGAGGATGTTTTTCTGGTATGATCTGGGACCACTGGTACCACTGAATGGGTCCCTGTAAGCCAATGGCTACCTGTCCATCCTCGCTGACCACATGCATCCCTTCATGTTGGATGTTTACCCTAGGGGTGATGGTGTCTACCAAGAGGACAATGCGCCCTGCCATGTCGCTAAGGGGTGCGTGACTGGTTCCAGGAACACGACAACAATGTCTACGTTCTCAATCGGCCGGCGAAAAAATATATATATATATAATTGCATGTGCAAAGATTCAGCTATTTGAGAATACAGCACCCATAAGAATTGAAAAGGGAGTGAGACAAGGTGACACTATATCTCCCAAACAATTTAATGCCACACTGCAAAATGTCTTTCAATCACTGAACTGGGAAAACAAAGGGATAAAGATTAATGGAGATTATCTAACACACCTTCGTTTTGCTGATGACGTACTCATTTTTGCAACTACCCCGTCAGAGCTGCAGAGTATGATCCAGGAACTTGCTGACAAGATTAAAGAAGAGGGATTAAAAATGAACTTTCAGAAGACAAAACTGATATACAATGCTTTTACAAGATTTGAAGATTTATCTATCAATGAGGAGAAACTGGAGATAACCGAAAGCTACATTTACCTTGAACAGCAGATATCAAGCAAAGGTCACTTTGATGAAGAAATTAATCGGCGTATGAAACTTGGTTGGAGAGCTTTTGGAAGAAACAGTAGAGTTTTCAAGAGCAATATGCCATTATGTCTAAAAAGAAAGGTGTTTAATCAATGCATTCGTTCAGTTCTTTACATATGCAGCAGAGACATAGACCTTAACTATAAAATACATCCAAAGGCTGCAGACAACTGAAAGTAGCATGGAGAGATGCATACTTGGTATAACCACGAAAGATAAGAAGAGGAACTTGTGGATAAGGAAAATGACAAGAGTGGAAAACATCATGGTCAGAGTAAAATCCCTGAAATGGCAATGGGCTGGACATGTTGCCAGAAGAACGGACCACCGATGGACAATCGAAATTCTGGACTGGATTGCAAGGGACAGGAAAACACCCAGAAGAAAACCAGATGGGAGATGGATGGATGAAATTCTAAAGCATGCCAGAGTAATATGGAGGAGACAGGCCCAAGACAGACAATTGTGGAAGAAATTTGGGCAGACCTTCATCCAGCAGTGGATTGATGATGGTTGATGATGAAACTATATGTCCGCTTTACCGCATTGCAGAGAACTTCGACAGGGTTTAAAAATTTAAATCCAGAGACCTAGTGGGCCACTGGATTTTTCCACACTCAGATGAAGTTGTATCAGAAATATGCTTCGTTAATTCACGAAAGGAATCACCTAAAATGACGCGACAATTTCAGAATTTTTTTACAGTGTGTCAATGATTTTGTTTTTATTTGATTAGTATTTATTTCACAAATCTCATTACCTTCCGTCTCGTCTCCGAGTACATATGCTATAGCCAAAAACACGCACAAAATCGACAAGGTTTTCATGATGAAAATCTGCAAAGAGAAAAAAGCAATAAAATGACCTTTTTTGCTTTAACTACAGAATTCGTTTAAATAAATCCATGATAAAACAAATGCAAAACTAAACGGTATATTAAAGAATTTTGTATTGTTTTTGGGTTAAAATAGCAGTGAGAAAAATTGTGAGAGGTTTCGATATGCAGTAAAGGAGGTACCAGACTGGTTTGAGAATCTAGTAAATTCCAATTACGTCCAGGGAAATGTAATACGGAATTTGCTCTCCATTTATCGATTACTGTTCTAAATTTCAGCTAACAGCAGCTTCTAAATTCGGCTAATAATTGAGAAATAATAAAGCAGTCCACTAAAAAAAAAAAAAAAAATACACTCGGTGGTCAAGAATTAATGCAAAGAGTTTTCTCCGGGTAGTCTGAGGCGTTCAAAAATTTATTTGGTAGAGAATATCAAAATTTGGGCATAAAAGGAGGAAGTAAAATGTCAAAACCGTCAGTTCGACTTTTAGTAAGTAGAGAGAAACATGGATGTTGAGTAACTATGTTCGTTTTACTCTAAGGAAAAATGTAGAAGATGGGATAAAGGCGGAGAACCGAAAAACAGCTCATAGATATACAAGGGAATTAAAGTTGCTGTTAAGGCGCATTACACTTCTTTGCATAGCATGAATAAATTTATGGTTTGTCTCTGAGTAGTACACTGCTTCAATGGTGAGAATAACATTCCAGGGCAGGAGAACATGGCAATATAGAGGGTCTAACGAAGGCCCCGTCATGAAGGTTATTTCATCTGTTCGAGCAAACGCAAAGCGGAACCGCGGGGCCCTGTGTTTTTAACAGTACATATACGTATAACAAACTGCAACGTGAGAAACTGCTAGAGAACTGGAGCCAGATGAACTCGTAGATGATTTTGCCAGTGTGAATGAAAGAATGGTTACACTTTACTTGAAAAACAATATGTATATCTCGGCATTTTGCGCGGTTATCGCATCGCAACAGCTATAACAGGGAGTGAGGAGGTATAGGATGTAACATTATGCCACAGATCAAAAGGGTTGGTCAATTCGTTAACTAAAGGAAAAAATGTAAAAAAAAAGCTTCTTCAGAGCCCTTCAGAAATTCTTCCACAGTTTCCCTTTGAAACTTTAGGTTACTAATTTTGTTCTGGGTGTAGACCCAAATCGTAGTTAAAAAAATCATTATTCGGACATGTTCAAAACAAGTTTCAGATATGATATTGTGTTTAACCGTTTGATTCCCTTAATTTTCTTTGCATTATTATTGTTGTTTCAAAGAACGCTTCATTTCTTGTTAGATGTTTAAATTCCCTTGCCTTTTTCCTGCCCTTTCATTTAAGGGGCTTTACTGACAGGCCCCCCAAAATTGGAACAACGGCCCAAGTCAAAATTATTTTGAGCCGAGATAAGATCTAGCGCTAAACAGCAATACCTTTCTGGTTTTGAAGTATGTTCGGCAAGGGATGAAATTTGGAACGCTATCCGGCTTTTTTTTTTATTATTTTTTATTTTTTTGGTTTTAACGACCACCATGAGCAGCGCAATGGACTATAAGTAGGGGCCAGTTCCTAATTTTGGGCCACTGGTAACGGGAAGGGAAAGATACAGTGCTGTAAGACAAACACAACCCCCATGCCTAAGGTGACCAGATATTGGAACACTAATTTGAGGACAAAATGGCGTGGTGTTCTCAAAATCAGCAGATCATTTGGGGATAAGTACTCAAAATAAATATGCAAATATTTTTGTCACAAAACTGTATTGTTACCATAAGTGTAATATTACATGTGAAAATTTGTCTTAAAAGGATATAGTTTGTATAATGTTGGAAATTTGTACTGACAAAGCAGAGCTATGATGGCGACAACATATTAGCAAAAGTGAAATGCATTACCTTAGGTATATGTGCTGAATTAAAATCAAGCTGCACACTAATGAAGTAGTTATTGCATAACGAACTTTGTATTTTGCCAAAGTTTTTGGAGGATACAGTCGAAATTGGCCGCCCCAGTGGTGCAGTGCGCTTAGTTCTAGCCACTGATCATTCGTACAAGTGGGTAAGGGTTCGAGTCCAGAATGAGGCATGGGTAGTGTGTTTATCTCACGACACTTGCTGTCTCCCTTCCCTAGGAAGAATGTCCTAAAATTAGGGACAGGTGACTGCATATATTCTTTAGAGTTGCTCACGGCTATCGTTAAGCTCGGGAAAAGGGAAAAAGAAACAGTCAAAATGTGTTTGTACAAGAAGCATGTTGGAAAATTAGTACAACGAAAAGTATTTTGAGAACATTTTTCATTAGATACCTAACGAGCTAATGAGGAAGTGTAAGTTCGAAGACACTTGAGGACAAACATCAAAATTTGAGGACAACTTGCGTCCCCAAAGGCATTATACGTTTTTGGGGACAGTAAACTAAATTCGAGGACTGTCCTAAGGAATTCGGTACTTCTAGTCAGCTTACCTATGCCTCCCCGGGAATTCAAACCCGGACCCATGTCGAACAAATAGTCAGCAACCACTTACACTACTGCGCCACGGGAGTGACCCTGCTTTATAGCGAAATGTCATCCGAAGGTCAGAAGCAGCATTCCTTCAGGTGCATTTCACCAGCCCCCCCACCACGGAATTTTTTAATTTTTCAGACACCATTCGTTTGTACCACGTATGAACCGGAATGAACTCGGTTTTTTTCGTTTGAACCGCAAAAGTTTTGGAGATATTTAAAAAACAAAGTGGGGGGCTGGTGAAATGGTCGGCCTCCTATATTTATATGCAAATTCTCAATATTATTTGTTAAATATCTCAAAAACTATTGTGGTTCAAACGATGAAAATGGAGTTCATTCCGGTTCATACGATTTATTAACGAATGGCTATGCTGAAATTTGAAATATCTATTTTTTGGGGGTACCATTTCACCAGCCCCCACTTTGTTTTTTAAATAACTCAAAAACTATTGCGGTTCAAACGAAAAAAATTGAGTTCATTCCGGTTCATACGTGGTACAAACGAATGGTGTCTGAAAAATTAAAAAATTCCGTGGTGGGGGGGGGGGGGCTGGTGAAATGCACCTCATTCCTTCAGAGCTCCTTTCTCCTCCAGGCAAGAGAAAATTTCCTTTTCGATTTCTTTTATTGCTTTCAACAAAAAGCTGGACACATAAAATAAATAAGACAAACGAGGTTATCCTCATCCTGAAATATATGACCTTGACCTTAAAAAGGATGTTACAGAACAGAACAGAAACAGCAGTTGCTGTAGGAACAGTAGTAATTACAGGAGTTCCACCAATAGCGTACCTGAAAAACTCGGGGCCCCCAGCAAAAAATATCTTCGAGGCCCTTTTGCGGAAATGTATTTGCTTTCAATTACTGAAAATTTTATATTCCATATTACACTAGGTTTTACGGGGCGTTGTGTAATTCAAATTCTTTGAAACCTATAGGTATTTTACGTAAAAACAAAGTTGTTACACTTTATTACTTGTAATACAAGTGTACACGTTGTAATTAAAATGATTACTCTATACTTTTATACCAATACAAAGTATTACTAAACACTTTCGCCAATGTTAATGATGTCTTGCAAATTTTATTCTTTAAGAAAACTAAGGCCATCCTTTCTGAAATATTTCACGACTACACACACAAAACACGTAACGGCCTTGTACGAAAAATATATGTTCCGTATTTTCCGATTTATACGAAACTACGGAACATAAGTAAGCAAATTAAAAAGTAACAATTAAGAACTGTGTCACAAAAAGAGTAAAGTTACTGAAATTATTTACGTGCTATTGAATATTAAAAAAACGCACCCATGGGCGCCTGCTGGAAATGTTTCAAGGGGGTTCAAGTGTAATTAATTAAGGTTTGGCTAATATGTAGAAAACAGTAATTCGTGAAAAGGAAAGATTAATATTATTACTATTACTACTACTCACTTACTACACTAGAACACTACTACCACTACTACTACTACTATTATTATTATTAATTGATGCTGCTCTTGAAGAAAGTGTATGTTAGTAAAAGTCATGTATTATCATGTACATCGGTAACTGTTTTCAAAATAATGAACAGTGTCGAGCAGGGCCACGCCAAGCCTTCTAAGTTCAGCACACACCACCCTGAGCGGAACTTGTTCGGGCGTACTACCTTACGATTTGTTAGGTTTTCCGCTTTCACGTTATCGTTTTCCAATTCCAAATTTCCAATAAAATTGGGATATTAAATCCAAACGCCCCAAACTCCATCTTTCCTTGTGGTCCAATTCTGTGAGTGTAAAAAAAAAGTAATAAATAAAATAAAATAAAATAAAATAAAGGGAAAAATAATTCTACAGGGGGTTAAGTGACCCCTGTGACCCCCACCCGCCCCGTCGGCGCCCACGAACGCACTTAACATAACGTTACAATGTTTTGTACACATTACAGTAACAGTAATTTCTTTTGACTATGTTATAAAATAAAATGACATAGGTCTCTGTTTTTTTGTTCCCGCGAAGAATACCTTTTTAGGGCATTATATTCTGAAGGATACGTAGTTATGTACAAACAAGTGTAATATATAAGGCCTTATCGTCATTGATGTAAAATTTTCATTTATTCGACTGATACTCCATTTGTATTCTCTTGTTAATATACATGTATATGAATTATTGCTATGGCAGTGAAAGAGGCCTCAAGTCCTCTGGAATAGTGGCTTTCTCGTCCCCCAGTTTTTATAAACTAAAGCGAAAATGATTTCTTGAAGGTTTTATTTATTTACTGAAAAAAGTACCAAAGATTGCTCTTCTTCTTAATACTTCATTCAAAGCTGCAGTCAAAGATCCCTGGCTATTTCTTTAACCAGTTTCATAGGAAGTTCCCTCAAAAATTTTGAAAAATCCTTCTGCTGAGACTAGAGGCCCTCTTAGCCGTGACACCCCCTCCCCCCGCACTGCGGGGTGCTGCGCGGGCTATCAGTGCGCCCATGAGTTCAACTTTGACATTCCAAAAGAAAAAAAAAAAGTTCAATTTATTCTTCTGTTCGCTATGGTTACCATTTCTTTTCTTTTTTTGCATATTGGCCACGTTGGTTCAAACCAGTTTACTGATACTCACGACTTCGCAACTTCTGAGGGATACAAAAACGCTTCGCTGATATGCAAAAGGCAAATTTCATAGAACCCTTACACCATCAAATCGGAAAATTGTTCACTAACGATCGTTTAATCCGTGAACTGTGCTTTCTTACAGGAACCTGTTGACGAGAACTAAAGCTAAACTGTTTGTTTCAGCAACAGATATAAATAAGTAGCCAAATTATTGTGGCCACCTGGTCAGTATGCTGGTGGGCCACATTTTGCCTTTATTACTGCTTGAATTCGTCTTAGCATGGACTATTAAATGTGGGTAAGTGGCTTGGGGTATATTAGCCCAAATGCGATGAACTGAACATTCCAGCTCTTGAAGATTTGATGGTAACGGATCCAGCTGTGATTCCCCTTTCGAATTTATAACGTAACTCTTCTTCTTGTGCGAGATTGGTGTTACGCTATGTCTAAACAATGACTAAGGAAATGTTGAACTAAATGAGAATACGATGAAATAGTTGCATGGGATAGCTCAAGTTAAGATTTTACGGCCAGACGAAACATATACAGAAGGCAAACTTACGATAACTTTTTATTGGTCCAGTCACGATTGATGAAATCCACAATATAGCACTGCTAGTTTTACACTTCACATACAATACCTTAATTCTCTGTCGTATATTCTAGCTTAACAAAGATAGAACATTTTCCCCACACATACATTAAGCAACTGCTGTATCGTCCTTTTTATCTATCGTTCTTATCGCATTCATACGTCACTCTCTGTGACCTCAAGAGTGTTGCCAACCTCATTCATGTGAGAGAGAAGATATCACGTTAAGTTTGAAAAGTGTAAAAGAGTTCTTTTCCTATGTAAATTTGAGTACAAACTCAAATTTACATAGGAAAGGGAACTAAAAATGAAAGTTAAACTAGAATACACGTCACAACTTCATCCTACAAATTCTCTATTAGATTGAGATCCGGTGATTGAGGAGGCCAACTTACGAGGGAAAGTCTCCGTGATGCTCCTCAAATCATTCACGTACAATGTGAGCACTATGACACGAAGCATTGTCCTGCTGGAAATATCCATCTCCATTGGGATAAACTATCAACATAACTGCTTGGACTTGCTCGGCAACGATATTTAAATACCCTTTTTTTGTACCAAAAATGTGAAAACTAGTAAAAATCCAAGTCATCACTCGTGGTAAATATGCTCTTTCCACGTTTATAAGGTAAATATTAAGTAAAACGTATAAGTTATGTGAACGCCGACAACGCAGCACTCCGCAGAAATGCAGAATGAGAAACGAACCGGCATTGAACGAATGAGATTGTGAACGCAAAAATACGAAGGCGCTTTCGGGATAGCACTGAGAAAAACGTTTTGTTAATTCAACAAAAAATTTGTTGAAAAATTTGTTGAATCAACAAAAATTTTTGCTGAATCTGCGAAATTATTTTGTTGAAAATTATTGTTGATTTAACAGAATTTATTGTTATCACGACAAAACCTTTTGTTCATTAAACAAAATGATTTGTCGATTTTGAGGAATTTGTTTGATCCAACAAAACATATTGTTATGACAAAATGTTTTGTTGCTGCAACAAAACGTTTTTCTCAGTGAGGGATTGGAAAAATTTCGTTCAAGTTTAAATACTCAGGGGAACTTTTTGCGGCAAAGCACAGATGGCTAATTAGATCTTCACCCCTACGGCGTATTTGGAAAAATCACGGAGGTAAAGCACATCTACATATATGCCTCATATGCCTATCTACTCTGTTTCACTCAATTCCTTTCATGTATATGAGCGGTCCATACCTCATAGGAGTACATTACTCTGTACCTTGGTTTGCAGCATGGAATAGAGTACTGTATGGGGATAACTTAAATCTTTAAAAATAAAAGTATTAAAGTTTATAACTTTATTTTTGAGCTTCAATTTTCAGCAAAATTATTCACTCCTATATTTCTATTTTTTAAGCCTCTAAAAGCATTCATTTACGCCCCTGGTCAGCCACACTAAGAGAGGTCAGCCGCTCCGCATTCTCCCCATATCTAAGGCTCTGGTCTTTAGACGCAAAACTTCTTTCCCCGGGACTTAACGGCAACTAAAACCAACTCTTGGAGTTATAAGCAGTAATTAATACAGACATTTGACGAGGACCAGGAACATCAAACAGAGTTCATCGCTCTTTGCACGTTTCTAAGGAAGTAACGGAAAAATTCACATTGGCCGCCACCGGGAAACTAACCCAGGGTCTTCCAGTTACGCGCCGGATATGCTTCCACTGCACCACAGCGGCCTCGAATTCCTCCAGACTCGCACACAACTGCCAAGTCAATTTTGCAGGTTGCTTCTTGGAGCCCCGCACAATGCTGGAGATTCTTTAAAGATGGTAAGCAGCAACTGAACAAATACTATAATTAGAAGGCGAATAAATAATTAATACAGACATTTGACGTGGACCCGGAACATCAAACAGAGGTCATTGCTCTTTCCACGTTTATAAGTGAGTCACAGAAAAATTCCCCAAAAATAAAAATAAAAATATTCAAAAAATTTCCGTGACTCACTTATAAACGTGGAAACAGCGATGACCTCTGTTTGATGTTATAAGCAGTAGCCAGCCACAAATTTGGGACCACTGCTTCCAGAGAACTGAAACAGACAGAACCATCAGACATGCCTCATCCGGAACTCGAACCCCGCCAATCTCAGACGAATGGTTAGAAGCCAGCGACTCAGACTAGTCACCCACCGGGGTGGATAGTGAAATAATTCTTTGTATTTCAGTTGAAATATACAGGCAGTCCGGGTAGAAAACTATCAATAAGAAATCGTTGTAAATCCGTGCGAAACATAGATACATGATGCTGTTTGCGGTAGCAGAAAGAGGAACCTACCAAGTTTCCTTGAACATCAATAAATCTCCACATGTGCACCCTTTGTAGTGCCACAGATATCCAGACGGTGTTTTTTTTTTTTTTTTTTTTTGATTGGAGGTTTAACGACCACCGTGAGCAACTCAATGGGCTATAAGCAGTCGCCCGTCCCTAATTTAGGGTCACTGGTTCCAGGGAAGGGAGAGAGCCAGTGCCGTAAGACAAACACAACATCCATGCCTCACCGGGATTCGAACCCAGACCCCGTTTGGACGAATGATCAGAGGCCATCGCTTAGACCACTGCGCCACCGGGGCGGCCCAGACGGTGTTGGACCTCCAGCTATTTGTTTTCTACAGCGCCTGCGAAGAGATACTTTCTCAAGCAGTGATGATCCTCCGACGCAAATTCACTAAATCGTTTACTAGAGTTTGGTAGACAATGTCTTTAATGTACCCCATAAAAAAAGAAATCAAGATCCGGGGATCTGGAAGGCCATAGTACGAATCCGTTACGTCCGAACCAACGTCACGAATGGCCTTCACTTGTTCTTCAGGCACGTGGACTGCTTTTCAAGTGACTCGGTTTCCAGTAACCTTTTGTGCTACGCTGTTATTGTGCATCTCTCGTGTGGTTCCATTTCATAAATTTGCCGGAATTTACTCCGCACGGTTCCTAGAAACTTAAATTCTGCAAGCCAGTAAAAACACCGCACTTTGTGCTGCACCGTGAACACCATTTCAATAACGACTGACTCACCAACGTGCGTACCATACCAGATGCGCAGAGGAACAACAACTTCATCTATCGTCAACGAGACTCGCCGTGTGACGCCAACTTAACTTGCGAAATTGCTTTTTCTGCTGCCGCAATCAGCATTTTTGTATATTTTTCGCAGTGATTTACAACGATTTCTTATTGCTAGTTTTCGTCCCGGACACCCTGTACATACAGCATCATAACTGAAAGGCAACAACAATTAAGAAGCGTTATAATGTTGAAACGAAAGGTTTTCACCTTATTTCACAATCTGCGTCCAACAGAAACCAAAAATGAGATGATACCATCCCTCTCTTCGTTGCTCGGTTCGAGCATCGTGACCCAATTCAAATCCTATCGGCAGTCAAGGTTCGCCATTCCTGTCTATTCTCCACAGTTCGCATGATTTCTGCAAATGGCAGATTTGTGAGTTTTTATTTGATCGACGAATCTGGCTGGGGGACGTCCTCTCGTTTCTTTGCGGTCGACTTTCCCCTGAATACAAAGCTTTTCTAAACTGTCTCGCCGAATGATTGGAAGAGGTTGCTTGAGCTCGTTTACGCCGAGTTCTCTCAAGATTGATGCATTAGTTTTACGCACAACCCAGGATATTCTCAGCATGAATCTGTAGCAGATCATTTCAAACGCCTCAATTCTTCTGCGACATGCTGTTTCAAACGCCTCAATTCTTCTGCGACACGCTGTTTCAAACGCCTCAATTCTTCTGCGACATGCTGTTTCAAACGCCTCAATTCTTCTGCGACATGCTGCATTTAAAGTCCATGTTTCAGAACCGTAAGTCGCGATGGGGAACACGAAGGGCCTTGACCAGCCTCAGCTCGGTGGAGTCCTACCAGGCCAGATTTGACCATTCCGATCCTCCTTTTGATCTCGACTTCGCAATTTCCGTTGTTGGTTTATGCGGGTGCCCAGATATATGACTTCTAATTTTAGAGCAATATCGGGTATCTGTTCGAAGTTTTGAGGAAGATGATAAAATATATTCTAAAAATTCTGTCCACCTGTCGAAAAGATTGCTGCGTAATCGAAACTTGTAAGCTGATGACGCATAATGAAAAATGCTTTTTTTTTTTTTTTTAACAGCCGCTTGAGTGAACCAAAATAGCAATCGCTCGATTTCATCAACTTGAATTAATACAAAAATATAAGCTACATAATCTGTCCTTAAGTACATTTTTTTTTATTGGTGGTTTAACGACCACCGTGAGCTACTCAATGGGCTATAGGCAGTCGCCCGTCCCTAATTGAGGGCCACTGGTTCCAGGGAAGGATGAGAGCCAATGCCGTAAGACAAACACAGCATCCATGCTTCGCCGGGATTCGAACCCGGACTCCTTTACGGACGAATGATCAGAAGCCATCGCTTAGACCACTGCTTTCTTAAAGTTAAAAGTATTCTGTATTGCAGTAAACGGAGCCAAACAAAATTTTTCACTTTAGGCCAAGAAATGACATATTGAATGGTTACTTACGATCACAGCCGGCTGGACGATTTGGGCAACTGGGACAGTCGCCCCGGGCACCGCACTTTCACGGGGCTCCGAAGTTTAGGAAATAAAAGCAAAATCCTTTTCCGTAGATTTTTTTATATTTATTATTATTATTATTTTTTTACGTTTTAGAACGCGAGGCCCTAAAGAGATATTTTTGCAATTTTTTTCGAAGTTACCAATTCCCTCACTTTCAAATACGTTATTGTCGTTCGTCGAACAAATACTGCATTGCCACCTCCGCGACGCAGTGGTCTAAGCTCTTCTGTCTATTCGTCCGAGATGGGTCCTGGACCAAATTCGGTGAGTCATCGATGTTGTGTTTGTCTTACGGCATTGACTCTCTCTATTCCCTAGAATCAGTGGCCCTAAATTAAGGACGGGCTACTGCTTTATTGCCCGTCGAGTGACTCACGATGTCCGTTAAACGCCAGAACAAACAAACTAAGATTTGCCGATTTCAACTGATTATTATAACCTTCTTAATCTTTCCCGCATTCGTGAAACAACAAATTAAATTTCATCATTTGTGGCTTCCTACTTTTGTACACAGTCGAGTAACATTATTGTGACCACTTCCTACTTTTGACGTCAACAGCGCGTAGCCAAGGAAAGAAGGCACGTGTCGTGAGCTGGCTTGGAGGGTACATAAGGTGTGCTGTAGGCATTCTGAAAATATATCACTCGTTGCTGTCATGGATAAAAGGAGCTATTTATCAGATTTAAAAAAGGGACGATTATCAGCCTTCTGGCCAAGGGTGGCAGTATTTCTGAAACAGCGCAGTTTGTGAACTGTTCGTGTGCTGCTGTGGTTAAAGTGTATTGTGATTGGAGAAATGGCACCATTGCGAATAAGCGAAGTGGAAACTGCTGAGCATCACATATCATTGATGTCAGAGGTGAACGTCGGCTGCGAAGTTGCGTGAGGGTCGATCGACACGCTACAGTGGAGCAACTCACTTGGCCGAATGAACCAGGGGGATACCGGAAGTGTGTCTAAAACGACAGTTCAGCGAACCCTGCTGTGTATGGGACTCCGATTCAGACGGACGATCACTGTACTTATGCTAACCAAGGTGCATCGGCAGAAAAGGCTTACATTTGCGTAGCAGTATCGGAATTGGACCTCAGCTGATTGGCAAATGCTTGCCTCCTCCGATGAGTCATGTTCTCTGCTTCATCGAACGGATGGACGTTGGCGTATAAGGCGAGAAACATGGGAGAACAAACGCTCTTCAACCATTGCTGGACGAACACAAGCTGGTGGGCGCAGCGTTATGATCTGGGGATGTTTTTGGAGCATTCCCTGGGTCCACTCATACCTGTGGAAGGCACTATGGACCGAATTCGTTATAAATCCATCCTTGCAGATCACCAGTAGCGTATATTCGAGGCTAGGTAGGCTAGCTGCGAAGCCCAGAGAATGCACAAATAAAAATGAATTAAATATACACAAATAAAAGTCAAATATCAACGGTATTAAAATATGTCGATGCTTTCGGTGCGAAAAAAAAAACCAAAAAAATCTGGCGAGCGAAAACCAACGGCATAACGCAAGCAGCTCTTCCGGAGTCTTCGCAGTTCTGATGCGAAAACCTTCCGTACAACCGCCTGCTAGCGTTTCAATGGCAACATGAATCAGCTGGTAGAGGGGAATGGGCCATTGCTTTGGCCAACGGTCGCTCAGAAAAAATAAGGCCGCCCCGGTGGCGCAGTGGTCTAAGGCGTTGGCCTCTGATTATTCGTCCGAAGGGGTCCGGGTTCGAATCCCGGTCAGGCATGGATGTTGTGTTTGTCTTACGGCACTGGCTCTCTCCCTTCCCTGGAACCAGTGACCCTAAATTAGGGACGGGCGACTGCTTATAGCCCATTGAGTTGCTCACGGTGGTCGTTAAACCTCCAATCAAAAAAAAAAAAAAAAAAAAATAAGACTTAGACTATCCCAGTTACTCGCATACTCCCGCCCATAAGAGTGTTTCGCGAGAGTTGTTTCAGTTTTTGTGAGTGTCAGTGAATTAAAACCAGAGATATTATATCTTAAATTCGTGGCTTTGTTGGATTCGAACTGTTTTGATAAATTTTGTGAAAGCTTCCTTGAACATCTACTGTCAGAACTTAAAGAACTCTATGCTTCAAATTTTGATACAGTTCGACTAAAAAAGGAACTGAAGGTGTTGTATTCCCTTCATGAATACAAAAACAAGTCAGTAAGAGACATTACATGTTATATAAAGTTGAATATATTGGACATAGTGTTTATTGAGGTGTACAAATTAGCAGACCTCATAATAAACTTTCCATCAACGACTGCAACTGCCGAAAGAAGTTTTTCAGCATTAAAAAGAATCAAGATCTTAGAGCCACACAAGGACATGCACATTCGAAAAACTTGGCTGTTTTGTCAATAGAGAAAAACATTCTTTTTAAAAATGAAGAAGTACTCGGAAGAAACATTATATGAAAACGTAACACTCAAGTTCACACAAAAGAAAAGGAGAATGGAGTTCATGTACAAATAAAGTATTCAGAAGAAGAATGGAGTTCATGTACAAATAAAGTATTCAGAAGAAGAATGGAGTTCATGTACAAATAAATGTTCAAATCCTAATCCTCATAATTATTTGGTATCATGTTAGCTAATGGCATGTACCTAAAATTTAGAAAAACATTACTTCTATTACTTAACAATTAAAAATTAAACTTCGCAATTAAAAAAAAAACAGTACTGGGGGGGGGGGATGAGATAGCACAGGTCTCGGACCCAAGATACGCTACTGCAGACCACGTACACCTATACATGCTGATTCTCATCCCTGGGACGGATGGAATCTTCCAGCGCAATACGACGTGTTACACAGCTAGAAATGTCCGAGAGTGGTTGGAAGAGCACGATGAAGACTTCAAAGCACTTGGCCCCCTGATTCCCCAGACTTAAACTCAATTGAGCATCTGTGGGATCACCTAGATCGTGTTGTTCGCTCTATGGACCTTCCACCACGCACCCTGAAGTAGGTGTCAGATGCGCTGCAGTTAGCATGGCTCCACATACCTGTGAACACCTTCCAGCACCTTATTAAGTCACTCCCAACCCGTCTAGCTGCTGTCCGAGCTGCACACGGCGGTTACTCTGGGACATCAGCTGGTGGTAACAATAATGTGACTCGACCGTGTATATTCGAAAATTTGTGTGTAAATAAGATACTGAAATGAAAAAATAAAGAGAATAACATCAAAGTTGCTTTGGGGTATATAATATATTTGGAGGACTCAGTTGCTCAGTGCCTTTAGAAACAGTACTGGAATTAAAAAAAAAAACAATTTTCATATTAGAGCGTATAAAACTTAGAAATAGTCACTACTTTGTCAGTTACTCCATTGTGGATAAAAATGAATAAAAACACGTATCACGGGGGAAAATACTATTTGCCGCCCCGGTGGCACAGTGGTCTAAGCGATGGCCTCTGATCATTCGTCCGAACGGGGTCCGGGTTCGAATCCCGGGGAGGCATGGATGTTGTGTTTGTCTTACGGCACTGGCTCTCTCCCTTCCCTGGAACCAGTGACCATAAATTAGGGACGGGCGACTGCTCACGGTGGTCGTTAAACCTCCAATCAAAAATAAATAAATACTATTTATACGAATTTATTTTAGAGGAATCCTTATCGTTCGCTATGCGAAAAATAATTACTAAGGAAAAATACTTGTTACGCAAAAATAATCGCTATGCAAAATTATTTGCAACACAGATTGATTGAAGTTATCTTTTTATAATTTTGTGAGGAAAGTTTTATGAGATTCACAATACAACCTCAACTCTTTCTTCCAGGAAAGAAAATCGTAGATTTTAACTTTTTTTATTCTCTTCGTCTCTCTCTCTCCTTCTGAACTTTTATTTTATGTAACTGTATTTTTCTTAAGCTTAAAACAAATACTTCTTTGAGATAATAATATTTTCTTTATGATGGTTTTCGTGTGTTGTTCACGGATGACGTTTTTACGTAGCGACTTTATTAAAATATGAGATTTTGTTCCGGCCCAGCCATGAGATTTCACCCGTTGCACTACAAAATTTCAATCCGATGCTGCTTACCATCCAGATATTAATTTAAGTCACTGCATAAAATTATAAGAAAAACGAACAAAATTCGAAGATTTCGAGAGACTCTAATAATATACGAAAATACTTCTTCCCGATTACACACAATAACTACGTAAAAAAGATGTTTACCATAGGCAAGAGGTTTTCACAGAAAAACTAATCTGAACTTCGAGAAGCTTACTATTGAATACACTGGCGAACGATCCCCTTTTTAAAGCATCCAGAAAACCGTGCCATATTACGGCATCCATTGTTATGTCATCCTCTTCGCAGTAGTTTCCATAGTACTTCAAATAAAATGACATTTTAATCAAATGAGAGAAAAAAAAAAAAGGATTTGATGAGTGAATGTTTCACGAAATGACTTTTCCACGATATACAACTTAGACATGCTACCAGAGTAACAAAAAACAAAATGCTTGCTCCCTGTCATTCATTATGCTCTATGATAACGATAGCTATCGTTCCACAAACAACATGACTTTGAGGAGCAATTATTCATTCTCAGGAATTTGTAAGATGACAGACATAAAAATTGAAGTCTGAATTTTCTTCGCAATCATTTAGGAATTCACAGCTGTTCTCTGAACAGTATATGTATTTTCAAAGCAGAGAGACAAGAAAACGGGCAACCAGAATAATGTATGTACGAGGTGAAGAAAAGTCACTTGGCATCTTCCAAGTACTTGAAATTCTGTAGAGTTTAGAAAAAAACAAAAAATTAAAAGCACTGATTGGGTAAATAAACATTTGCTCTTATTAACGAGGTGTGAAAACATTATAACATCATGAACATTTACATAAGTAATTTTTCCTTTGCCCTTTTCCAATAAGAGCTACGGTCTTTTCTAGAATGCAGGAATTAAATGAAATTGCAGATGTTTCCTTTACTGACAGCTGCCACTACTGCAATGCTCTGCTAGTAGTTCAAAAATTTGGGCTTCTCATTCGTCTTATGCTTATGTTTATAAAGTAGATTTTGCCGTCCCGGTGGCGCAGAGATCTAAGCGCTAGCTTCTGATCAGTCGTTCGAGATGTGTCCTGGTGCGAATCCGGCGAGGCACGGATGATGTGCTTGTCTTACGGCACTGGCTGTATCCCTTCCCTGGAACCAGTGGCCCTAAATTAGGGACGGGCGTCTGCTTATAGTCCAGCGACTTGCGCTGGGACAGGACTCGGCCAATTCCATGCTCCTCGCATTACCTCGGGACATCATGAAGGCTATTCCCTTCGTCCTGCATTGTATCGGGACATAAAGGCGACCATTCTCTTATTCTTGCATTGTCCCAGAACCTCACGGAAACCATTCCCTGCTTCTCGCATTGTCACGGAACATGACAGACACTATTCCCTGTTTCTCTCATTATCTTGGAACTTGAAAGAGACGATTTCCTGCCTCACACGCCAGATTAACTCCGTGGATCACTTGTGTAATGAAGTCTAACGGGATATCAGGCATTCGGATCCACTGATGTATAATCTCTGTTTTGCAACATGATAATCAACTTGGTGGGCCAATATTTTATCAGAACTTTCCCAACATTTAGTCCAATGAATGTCGAGACAAACTGCTCCTGTTTTGAAGACCAAAGCTCGCCCAATAAATTATTTGGTAGGTGCAGCTAATAAACTAGTGGGGATTCAGTGTTTATGGAATGATGTACTACTACAGCTACGACACATTCACACAGAAATACATGCAAGTTTTTATTCGAACGCTCCTGAGTTAACTTTGTCATTTAGAGTTGTGTGTCTTCAAATTTCCTTCCCTCTTTTCTCAATTTCACCAGTGACTATTATGAGAGAAGCATTTTAAAGGGAACCTAGTTATGCATAAATAAGCGCATCACCGCTAGCATTCATCACTGCATGCTGTGATGCACCACAATTCGAAATTTGAATCATTTTAACACTAGCTGTTTGAAACTCTGAGCTAGTATGAAATTATGTAAGATATGAACTTCCAGTTTCATCCCTTCCCAAAACTACAAGCGTCGTTTTTCTCTAAGGGCTGGTAAACTTATGTCAGTCCTTAGAGAAAGGTTTTGAGATATTGTTATAGTGAAAGAACAAAGCCGCCACGATGACGCTGTGACGTACTACAGAGGTGAAAACATGTGTTAAGACAACAAATCTGCAGCGAGACATTTTGTCTTCATAGCTCAGTTGGGAGAGTGTCTTACTCCGGAGTGAGGGGACATGATTCGATGTCCGTCGCGACAAACTTGTGTTTTCACATTGGCATCCGATTGTGGAAAATGGATCTTACTGGCCGTTGGGTTCTTCGAAAAATGTGAGAAGTTTGTTCCACACATTGTTTGGAATTAATGACAAATTCCTACTTCGCTTCAAAGACAGGAAAGAAGAAAAAAATTAAGAGGGAGATGATGTGACGTACTACAGAGGTGAAAACATGTGTCAAGATGACAAATCTGCAGCGAGACATTCTGTCAGCGGAGAAACTTGTGTTTTCACAACACACTGTTCTAGCCTCTGGCTTTAGACGGTTTGTCCAAGTGGACCGGGGTACGAGTACTGGATTACAATAGGTGATGCGTTTGTCTTAAGGCACTGGATCTCTCCCTTCCCTGGAACCAGTGGCTTTAAACTGGGGTGAGCGACTGCTTACAGCAACACGCAGTTGTACAAGGTGGTCGTTAAACTCCCAAATAAGCAGACAAAACAAAAACAAGACTCAAATCTGTTTTCCTAAACCGTGTATATACAGTATATTGTTGTTTCCTGCATTCTATCAAATCTGTTTTGAAAAACCATGCATATATTATTGTCTTTTCCCGTACTCTGTCAAATCTGATTTTACACCAGTTTCATTTCACTACAACTCCACAGTTTTTTCTGAGCTGGGGGGGGGGTTAACGACAACTATGAACTACTCATTAGGCTATAAGCAGTTATCTGTTTGTAATTTAGGGCCACTTGCTCCAGGGAATGGGGACAGCCAGTGCAGTAAGACAAGCACACTATCCATGCCTCACCTGAGATTCCAACTCAGAACCATTTCAGAATCAGACGAACAGTCAGAAGCCAGTGCTTAGACCATATTGTGCCAGCGCTTAGACCATATTGTGTTTTTTTTTCATATTTTTTCACTGGAACTTTCGTTTTTTAATTATAAATACATATGTGTCGTTAAATTTTGCAGCGTATATATAAGTTTGTGCAGAAATGCAGGCATGCACACTCACAGACACATTTAAATCTAGGATTATATTTTGGTCTTTTATGTTATCACACACGGATTTTGATATTAACGAAGAGAAATTCCAAGAATTAACCATTTTGTTGTCATTCAAACAATATACTGCATTTTATATACCATTAAGCAAAAAAAAAAAAAATTATAAAATATAATAGCTGTGCTATTTTATTTTATAATAGCACAGCTATGGTGAATAAATCTTTGATTTCCCATATAAATTCCAGTTACACATATTCTAGAATACCCTTTATATGCTATTAATTTATGTTGTATATCTTTCATACAGTATAAGGCTGAAAAGCCATACAATCTAACACACACACACACACACACACACACACACACAAATGCTTCTGGGGGGCACCAAAGCTTAATCTGCTTTTCTGAATTTATCTGCTTCTAAATGTGCGATTGAAAAATTCTTACAAAACCAGATGCCATTTACCTTGTGAAATACATTAGGTTTGTATTTCAGGATTTTTACTTCACAGTTCTGTCGCTAGATGGTGTTTGTGTACTTTTGTTTGCACCTGTATCTGCTCTTCTAAAATCATTGAGAAGTTTCTTTTTTATTGTATGTCATTCGCTACTATAAATATGGAGAGCATTATTGTTTTTAAATAATGCACAGATTTCCGGCTAGGGCATGTAAAGGTAGAAACCTTTTTCTCGCTTATCTCTTTTTCGAGGAGACACATTTGAAAGGTTCTTTTTCTTTAGCATATCTTTTTCCATGAAGGATATTTTTCACTTATTGCAAACTTTTCCATTATGCAAAATTCTTCCACTAGGAAATTTAAAGAGTTACATCATGTTTCCTTCTATAACATGTAGCTGTTACTACTTCTGGAGTTTTATCGATTGTAGAAATCCGGCTGATTTGTTCAAAACCATTGACCATGAATAACTTTGATAAATTTCATTCGTGTCAAAAGTAATTCAAAAGACTTCATTAGAACCAAAAGTTCAGTGTCATCATTCTTGTTTTCTTCTGTAACCAGTTCTATTCACTATAAAAACCCCTGCTTAGACTGCATATTATAAATCATGCAAGTGTTTCCCTACCTTTTTTTTGCAGTTTTTTCCTTTTTGCTGAATTTTCAGGTTTTCTAAAAACCTGCTTGGAAATATTTGTTTTGTGTCTGAAAGGATTCAAAAGAAGTACTCATTAGAACCAGATCCAGCTTTAGTGTTTCCTGGTGCCCCCCCAGCAGAAGCATTTATGTGTGTGTGTAAATTGCATGGTTTTTCAATCTTATATGAAAGACATACAACCTAAATTAATAGCATACAAAGGGCATTCTAGAATATGGGTAAATGGAAATTATGTGGGGAATCAAAGACTCACCATATCAGTCGTATAAATAGCTCTGCCATTCTTTTATATCATTAAGCAATCGGTTTGTTAAAAGATTTATTATTTCATAATGCACACCTTTTTTTGTAGATAATGATCAGTTTCAGCTGTGTCACCTCGGCACAAACATGTCTCACATGCTCTTGGATCATATGATCAAACTGCCAAATAGTTGCACTAACACCAAACAGAAATCATCTTTCCACGTTAATAAGCGAGTCTCGGAAAAATTCTCATTGGCCGCCACCAGGAATCGAACCCAGGGTCTTCCAGTTACACACTGGACATGCTACCACTGCACCTTTGAATTCTCCAAACTCACATGCCATTAACTGCCAAACTACATGGCAGTTTGCTACATGGAGCCCCACACAATGCTGGGGATTCACCAAAGATGGAAAGCAGCAACTGAACAAATAACTAGGAGGCGAATGGATAATTAATTCAAACCCTAGACGTGGATCAGGAACACCAAACAAAAAGCATTGCTCTTTCCACGTTAATAAGTGAGTCTTGGAAAAATTCTCATTGGCCACCACCGGGAATCGAACCCAGGGTCTTCCAGTTGTAACCTGTCATGTAGTTTGGCAGTTAATCACATGTGCGTCTGGAGAATTTGAGGCCACTGTGGTGCAGTGGTAGCATGTCCGGCATGTAACTGGAAGACCCTGGGTTCGATTACCAGTGGCGGCTGATGATAAGTTTTCCGTGACTCACTTATTAACATGGAAAGAGCGATGATTTATGTTTGGTTCTCCTGATCCACCTGGAGTGTTTGAATTTATTAGTTGTCCTAATACCAAGAAATTTCCATTATTTGCAGTGACAGACTTATCGGAAAACCTCCTAAAGGCCAAAATGTGGTCCGTTAAAACTAAAATTCTTGACATAAGCCTTTCTAGAACATCTCTTCAATGAATAATTTCTTCGTTTATCATTTGCTTGTGAAGCGTCCACTTTATTTAATCGGTCTTACATCTGTTTCTGGGATGTAAGGTCAGGTGATGCGTAACATGACAGCCTCTCCTTGACAAATGTCAACCCCTCCTTCTTGTGGTGCATCCTGTTCCCACTAAAGGGGCTCTGACAACCGCCAATAGCGGTATAACTATACCATCAGGATTAGAGGAAATGCTATCCCACATTCACCAACCCGCTTGGCCAGCGTGGTGAGTTATGGCCAAACCCCTCCAAAATGACTCCACAACTTAAATCTTGGCCCTCAGTCTCCGGCAGCTGGAATGTACCTGGCCAAGTGAGATACAAAGGCTGCAGACAACTCAAAGTAGCATGGAGAGTTGAATGCTTGGTGTAACCAGGAGAGATAAGAAGAGGAACTCGTGGATCCGAAAAATGACAAGAGTGGAAGACATCATGATCAGAGTTAAATCCCTGAAATGGCAATGGGCTGGACATACTGCCAGAAGGACAGACCATAGATGGACAGCCGAAATTTTAGATTGGATTCCAAGGGATAGGAAAAGACCCAGAAGAAGACCGCATGGGAGATGGGTGGATGAAATTCGAAAGAATGTGTGAGTGACATGGAGGAGACTGGCACAAGACAGACCGTTGTGGAGGAAACTTGGGGAGACCTTCGTCCAGCAGTGGATTGATAATGGTTGACAATGACAATGATGGTGATGACATCTGTTTCTATCCAAGCACAATTACATGTTATGTGAACCGCTGAATTTAGGAGCTCCTCTAAATGAACGTGTTCCCAATCGCATAAAAAAGCACTCCTTACTGAATTTTGCACTTTTTGAAAAGTTTGCAGCAAAACCAATATTCAAAGTCTGAAGTTTTGAATAAACTAGCCATCTGTACTTTATTTCTATGTCATTGCCTGTGTTTTCATCTCAAAGTTTCTCATAAAATGGCATTTATTTTTATATAAAGGAAATTTTTATGTTTTCAATTTCAGCTGGTCCAGAAATTACAGCATTACCAATAAATGCATAATTCAATTTTTTAACAGACCCATATCAACTGTATTGCATAGGGAGGATGAGAAGGTATCGTGATCAGCAGACTGTGTACTGTACTATATAGAATCACCTTCAATTTTTTTGTCTTTTAAAGCCAAAGATTGTTCTATTTTAAAATTTGAAGAACCCTGAGACTCACTCGACAACCTCTCTTTTTTTATTAGATCCATTTTTATAGATGTTCCAGCAAGTTGTAAAATTTTTTCAAGGCTTCTTGCAGCTTTTTATTCTTGTGCTCTGTTGGCTTTTCTTTCCCGATTTTGCACTTCTGATAACTTTTTTGGGGGGCTTCTTTTTTCAAGTTATATTTCTAGATTTCAGCTTGAAAAATATATTATTATTTCTCCCTTAGGCAAATATTAGAAATATTACTATTATTTGAAAAATAAAAAAAAAGTATTAGCAGCCTGGATCAAAATTTCTCACATTACCAATTTATATGAAGTGACAAATGTCAAGATGACTCATGATCTGTCATCAGGTCAAAGAAGTAGGAGTGACAGATTGAAAATGCAAGTTGACATAGTTCGGAGTGCCAAACTATGTCATCACAGCAAGCACTTTCATAGAGAGAGAACAAAAGTGTGTTTGTGGGAGAGGGGGGGGGGACAGTTGACCTTATTTGTAACAGGTAGTCTGATACCCTGGAGCCAATGGCTTACCGTGCCCATCTGATGCACAGCGAGTATTCAGTGGTTCAGAGCAACTGAACCCATTTGGGTTGGGATCGACCCCACCATCATCTGGCAGGACAATGGTTGCTCTAAATACTAGGCCACTCGCAGTCACCACTCCATTCTTCAGAGGATGGCTGTCTTTTATATTAGCTGTTAGAGACTCTTGATTTGTGTAGAACTTTCAAGAAACATTGCACCCATGGCAAATTAAAGGCCTCTGGGTTCTGTTGGCTGAAACTCGCAGCTCGTGACGCGGTAGACATTTTGGGGTGGTAAAAGTGTGCGAAGGTGAGAGTTTATTCCAAGATTAATGAAAAAATGATGCTTATTTTGAGTTTAATGGTAAAAATTTTTGTTCGTTCATTTGTATTCGGGTTTAACGATCATCTTGAGCAACTCAATGGGCTATAAGCAATAGCCCGTTCCTTGTGTAAGGCAACTGGTTCCACAGAGAGAGAGAGAGAGAGAGAGAGAGAGAGAGTGTGTGTGTGTGTGTAACCTAGTTCTATAAAACAAATACAACATCCATGCATCACCAGGATTTGAACCTGAACCCACTTGGACTAACAGTCACCGCAGTGCCACTGTGGCAGTTAATCGCATTAGTATTCTATTGTGGTGATTTGGATTGTTCCAATGACAGTGAGGCCATCCTGGTGGTGTAGTGGTCTAAGCGTTCATTGCTGACGGAAACGAATTCAGTCCAAGGTAAATTTACATCCACGATTTAAGGTGTGAATATTATCACTTGCATCAAGTTGCTGACAAACTGTCAAAACTAAAGTTGTTGGTGGCAAACTGAATGACAAACAGCCCAAACCATGGATCTGAATAAAAAATTTATGGAATCCATCATCCCTCATGAATCTTCTTATTTATACTCCATCTGCTTTTGAGCTATCAGAAATAAACAAATGAACAGGTTTTCATGCTTTACCATCGGGTTAATTTAAGTGCAAAGTTCTGTGTGAGTATACCTGGCCCTGTACCATGTGCCCATAGTAGTTAACAGTCTTGCCTTTGGTATACATAGTGGAAAAATCATAAAACACATTTGCATGATCTCACAGTGTCCTTGAAAATACTGAGTCATTCAGAAATGTTTTTTCCTGTATGACTCTCATGAGAATCTAAGGCTAGGGAGACTACTACACCTCCAGTTTAGGGCCAGTGGTCCCAGAGAAAGGGATGAGTCAACACTGTAAGGACAAACACAACATCCATTTCTTTGAATAAAGCTCATGTTGAGAAATGGCTTCCTAGTTTAATTGAATTAATAATCTAAAGCAACTTTTATGGGAATTTTACTAGGAAATTTTTTTCATTAATAACAAATTTTCGGAGAAAACTCTTCTCCTTCTTCAGGCTGTCTTGTTGTTGTCACTTTTTACTGTTCACTATCACGGTTACGGTTTACCTTGACGGTTACGGTTAACCTTGACGGTTTAAGTTATTTTTCAACAAATCCTGCCAGATGTTAGGCAGGGAAAATCCTTTGCAGTCATTGATGATGGAATTTTGATTTTTCTCAATCTCTATTACTTCTTTCAGTTTTCTTTTTTGGAAATTGCTTTGGAAACTGATTACTTTAAGGGAATTCCAATCCATGCTGTGCCCAGTTTCTCTAACATGCCTATCTAATCCAGTCTTGTTGGAGCAATTTTTTATAGCTGCTTTATGCTCAGCTATACGAGTTTCTAGTCTGCGACCTGTTTCACCTATGTAAGATCGTCCACAACTACAATTTACTTCATAAACTACTCCTTGCATTTTTAAAATATCTTCTTCTCTTTGAACTATTTTAGGGAAAATTTTTTTAACTTTGTTCTCTAAACTTGGAGCTAGCCTAATATTGTATTTCTTACTAATTCTCTTTAAAGACTCAAATAAACCTTTGTGATAAGAAATTTTTCTAGTGAATTTTACTTGTTGCTTTTGTGGGTTCTTCGTACAATTAAAATTCAGAAGCTTCTCAATTTCTTCTTTAGGATAGTTATTCTCTGCAAGTATGACTTTAGGCTCTTCTTTTTTATCTGCAGTAGAAACTATTTTATTAATTTTTCTAAAAACTGACTTGCTACATTTTTCTTAATAGAAACTGGATGATAGGAATTGAAATCCAGTAGTCTTTTAGTATTCATTGGGTTTTTATACCAACTAGTGAGGAATTTTTCATCTTCATAATAGATAGTAATATCTAAGAAGTTTATTCTTCTTTCTTTTTGAAGTTCAATAGTGAACTTAAGGGAATCATCTAATTCATTGAATGAGTCTAGAATTCTTTCTGGAACAATTTCTGAGCTATCAATTATAAATAAGGGGGATGTCATCCATGTATCTGCTATATATGCAGAAGTATGTGGGTTGTACTAGTATCTTTTCTTCTAGTTTTCCCACATAATAGTTAGCTAAGAGTGGGGAGCCCATAGCTAGCCCCGATTTTTGAATGAAAAAAGTTTTCCCAAATTGAAAGTAGTTGTTCTGCAAAGAGAAAGTAAGCATTTCAAAAATTCCTACTAATATGTTTTTTTCCTTGTTGTGAAAAACTATTAGGTCTGCCAAGTCTTCCGCTATAAAGTCTATAAGTTGATCTATATTAATGTGAGTATACATAGACACTATATCTAAACTACCCATAATAGGAGAATCTAATTTAGGAAGAAGTTCTAGTTTTTCTTTTAGCTGCATTGAGTTTTTAATCAAGTTAGGTGGCTCTTTTAAAAGATTCTGAAGGTGTGACTTTAAAAAATAGTTTAGATTTGAAAGAATAGAGTTTTTTGAGTCTATTATTGGTCTAATTGGTTGGTGTTCTTTATGCAGTTTGACTATTCCATATATTTGAGGTAATCAGAACTGTAATTTTGAGAATTGTTTATAGTTTTCTTTTCATCCATGCCTTGTCTGAAACTCAAACACATGCCCAGCAGTACAAGGAGCTGGATTCCTCATTTGGAACCATTTGACCACAGGTAACGAGAAAAGTTTGAAGAGTATGACAGAATTCCTCCCCAACAGTTCAACATGAGAACCAGTCTTCCAGTGACAGCTCCTAAATGTTCCATCAGATGGTTTTCCATCAACAGATCTACTTGAGTTGCAGAACTAGCAAATGGGAAGTCATGAATCCACAGGAATATTGCTGGATCAAATGTTTATTGAACTGCATGCCATGAGTTTAAGTGTAGCTTTCCTAGCTCCACGTTCCTTTAATCAGTGCTTTCATTATATCACGTAAATCTGTGTCTTTTTAACCAGCTATACATGCTTGCAAGCCGTCTATGATTTACCAGTCTCTGCCCTCTAAACTGCTGCATTGTCTTTTCTGCATTAAAATCCAAATTTTCTTTTGGATGCTTGTTTCATGCCTTTCAGAATCTTCTTTGAGACAGCTTTTTAATGCGTCATGACTTCTTAGCCGATTTTTTTTTGATGTGATGCGATTAACTAAGAAAAAAAATGTAATAAAAGTCACATATTATTCACATCATACGCGCAATACCACAGTTTCTGCTCACTCCCCAATACTGGAAATCATGTTTAAATTATGCTATAATCTCAGAAAGCACATTTTCTGGTAGAAATAAACCTTTTATGCACAATTTGAATTTAAATAATGTCACAAACTATTTGCTGCATGGAATTTAGACAACTACAAGTTTGCTCTCAAATAAGGCTGTATTTCCAGCTGCCTAACATTTCATTTTCTGGTTGATAGGCTGAAATTAAAAATTTCACTGAAGTGGCATTTTCATATATGTGATTTCCCCTGCAATGTTACTACCATATCATATTGTGATACTGAGAGCAGTTCTGTCAAGGTCAAATCTGTTTGCATACGACTATTTTGCTGAGTTTAATATTTTCAAAATTAAATTCTGTATTGTAGGAAAAATAATCACAACTTTCTTCTCCACGCAAGCTAAATAACACATTCAGTTCTTAGAATATTTCTCACAAATCACACTAGAAGAATTCCGTAAAAACTTTGGTCCTAAAGAGTATGATTTTTCCTTTGAGATGGATAGCATATGACCGACATAAGTTTCAAATTAACACTCCACACCTTACATAAAAGGGCGTTATGTAAGAACAAAAAGCTTATCCCCACCAATTTGCTTTAGTCCACTTTCACATTAGTTAGGCAGATCCATTATCTTTATACAGAGGAATTCACTTGGAACAACTAATGATTAAGCAAATTGGACATGTCATAATTGTATTATTTGAAAATATTACAGTTGAGGTGCTTGGGCTGGAGGACACAAATATCAAGCATCACAGTGGAACAGGCACTTCATGGGAAGGGTTCCATGCTGGGGAGGGTGAGGGTAGCTTGGCTGCTTTAATCCTCTCTGTTGACTCATGTACTACTAAGCATCTTCTTGGTTGTTACTTGCAGTTGATCCTACACTCCACCTCCACTGCATTCCGACATCCTGCTACTACAGTTAAAACATCAATTTTGGCTAATCCAATATGACCACAAAACAGGAAGGAACAGTTCTTTTTGCCTTGCAATATAAACTTAAAATCTTATCAAATGCATTGCACAATATGGCATTTTTTAATGCTCTTCACAACAACTTTATAAAACCCAGAAGTTTTTGACAATAAGTTGAGAAATTGGGAGAAAAATCAGTTTTCCCAGAAAAACAGTAGTATTTGGCATCTATGAAATTTATAAATTATCATTCTCCCACATTTTAACTCACATGTACTGTTTGTCAATTCTGGATGTACTGAATTGTGATACAAAACGGATGCACTGCTACTTCAAATGCTGCTGGTGTAAGATTGAAGGGCTGCAATGAGATACTGATGAGTCTGGGCAACATGCAGCAACAGGTTGCATTCATGTATCCTGATTTATCAGAGATATGGACTCAGTCTAAAAATATTTTCATCAACCTTGTGCTTTGAAATACTCTACAACCAACTAAATGTACAGTATGGTCAAAAAGTCCCCTAAGGGTTTTGATTGACAACTGTACAAAAATGAACAGATCTACAGCAATGCAGTTTGCAGCATTTGAAAGAGTAAATATTTGAGTTTTTAACGCCATCTCCCAACAGATGGCGTTACATGCTCTCAAATACCAACGCTGACTGCTAAACAACTGAAAATGTTGTTGCCGCAGGAGAAAGCAATGTGCATGCGTTGGTTTTTGAGATGAAGTCTGTGATTACAGTACAAAGAAATTATTGTCAGACATATGGGAAACATCTACCAGTATCACAGCGTGGCGGAAGAAATTCTTGGATACTGGTAGCGTCCTGGACCGGCGAAGAAGTGGCAGACCTCTTGTCAGTGAAGAAACTGTGCACAGCATACAGGAGGTTTTCGCTCGCAGACCTAGCAAGTCCACGAGAAAGGCCTCTTTACAACTGAAAGTTCCACGATCCACATTGATGAGAGTGCTTCACAAACGCCTGAAACTAACTGCATACAAAGTGCAACTCCTACACCAGATTAAACTGAACGATGGACCTCAGCACTTAGCATTCACTCGGGATATGTTGAAGCAGCTGGAAGTTGATGAAACTTTCCTACGCCGTATAATGTTCTCGGAAGAGGCAACCTTTTACGAGCAAGGAAAAGTCAACACTCAGAACGTTCGTATATGATGCAGTGAAAACCCACATTCAGTCAAGGAGAACGTTGTGCACAGTCCAAAGGGGAATGTTTGGTGTGGGCTCATCCATAATCATGTAATTGGGCCATTCTTCTTCTCCGAGCCCACAGTGCAAATGAATAATCACCAGGACATGCTTCAGAAACTTGCGGTTCCTCAACTTTGCAACCAAACGTCATACTGCAACAAGGAGAGCCCACACATTGAGGACTTGGCGTTCGTGAATACCTGAACTGAGATTCCCGACAGATGGATTGGCAGAGATGGTCCCATTCCTTGCCCACCCCCCATTCCCCGGATCCTTCCTCTGGGGCTATGTCAAGGACATGGTTTACCAGGAAAGATTAAGCAGCCTTTCAGGAGCTCAAACAGTGCATTACAGCAATGTTTGATAGAATCGATCCTGACATGTTGGAGCGCACATGACAAGAAATTGAATACCGACTGGATGTGTTACGTGCCACCAAAGGCGCACATGTAGAAGTGTATTAAAGTAAGATTATTAAACTCGAATATTTACTCTTTCAAATGCTGCAAACCGCATTGCTGTAGATCATGTCACTTTTGTACAGTTGCCAATCGAAATCTCCAGGGGACTTTACGACCACCCTGTACTACATAAGCGCTGGAATTTAGCCCATTACACACAACTGTCAAAAACCATCAAAAACTCATATATGATTGATGCCCAACCTAGACTTTCTGCACAATCATCTCTATACTTATGAATTCACTGAATCAGTGAACATGTTTAATGGCATCAACTCTAAAGAACATGGAGCTGTGCTTTTAGAGCCACTCATGTTCTTACTACTTCATACCTGCTACCATTTCATGAAGCTCATCATGAGCACATGATGATCTTCATGTGGCAGCACACGTCCTATTTTGTGTTTAACAGCTTAAAAATATCTTCACCGGTAGTCACCATTTAGGTTTGGAATCGATAATAAACAGGTAACAATCTGACCTAATGAAGAATCAACTAGGCCACAACAACTGGAAATAGTTTACACTCAAGAGACACATATAGCGTATTAAATCCGTTTATTTTTGTGGCGCAGTAAGTACAAAGATTCGCCAAGCTTTCGCACTCCACTGGAAGGCTTTTTCAAGGCGGTGGTAGACATAAAAATGCAAGAAATTGAAACACATAAGGAACAAAGATGATTTTTGAAAATAATGCAGGTGACATCATGAGCATATTACACAAATTTTTATCACGCAATTATATGGTGTGTCGCGATGTATTTCCATCTTTTAAAAACGCATGCAGTTCAGTAGAAACAATATCATTGCACGCTAGTTTGCTGGATAGGATTTGGACTGTTTCCCTGATGGCAGTCTCTTTAAAGTTTGTGTATGGGGCATTCCAAAAACTATTCCATAGTGGAGCAGCAGATGAATGCATAACTTCTCTGGCAAGGGCTGTATTCTGCATGTCCTGTTTGACACTTCGCACGTGCTCTTTACATCTAGTGTCCAAGGATCGCTTTGTCATTCCGATATATATCTTTTCCATGTTGTCAGGATATACCAATGGTATAGCGTACACACCTACCTTTTCTTTCTCACACTGTCTCTTCTTGCAACTTGATACCATATGTGATAACGGGGTCAAGGACTTCAATGCTATCAATCTGTTGTATTTACATAATAAATTCTATAAGCAATATGTAAAGTCTGGAACATATATTGATAGCATTGAAGTCCCCATCCCCGTTATCACATATGATATCAAGTTGCAAGGAGAGACAGTGTGAGAAAGAAAAGGTAGGTGTGTACGCTATACCATTGGTATATCCTGACAACATGGAAAAGATATATATCGGAATGACAAAGCGATCCTTGGACACTAGATGTAAAGAGCACGTGCGAAGTGTCAAACAGGACATGCAGAATACAGCCCTCCCCAGAGAAGTTATGCATTCGTCTGCTGCTCCACTATGGAATAGTATTAGAATTGCCCCATACACAAACTTTAAAGAGACTGCCATCAGGGAAACAGTCGAAATCCTATCCAGCAAACTAGCGTGCAATGATATTGTTCCTACTGAACTGCATGCATTTTTAAAAGATGGAAACACATCGCGACACACCATATAATTGCGTGATAAAATTCATGTAATACGCTCGTGATGTCACTCTCGTTATTTTCAAAAATCATCTTTGTTCCTTACGTGTTCCAATTTCTTGCATTTTTATGTCTACCATTGCCTTGAGAAAGTCTCCCAGTGGAGCGCGAAAGCTTGGCGAATCTTTGTACTTACTACATCACAAAAATAAATGAATTTAATGCACTATATGCGTCTCTTGAGTGTTCACAGTGTGGTGTATTTATAATTACGTTGGAAATAGTTTATCATCTGCAACAGAATTGATGCCATCAGTTGCTAGTGAAAACTTGTTTGCCTTCAATATTTTGCCAATCTCCTGGGCTGATGAAGCAAAGGATTTTATTATCCCCATTGTTTTTTGTGCGAGCACATCCATATTTTGAAGCGATCTTCGAGTCAAAGAACATCTTTTTAAATACCGGACTGCCATGGTCCGATACTGACAATGAGCAGTTATGTTTACTTAAGAATTTGGTAAACAGAGCTCCACCCAAATAACTTTTAAGTTATTGCTGCAGGGTAACATGGATGTTAGGCTTCGGTTTGAGTTTTGTGTCTCTACATTTCCAAGATTGCATGCACCTTCCATGTGCCGCTTGCAATCATTTTTACCCCAGTGAGAAGTGGAAAAATCTGAGCAGCATATAGAACAAAAAACATGATTGACTGATTTAAGCAATTTTTTCAGCATCAGGCACACTGTTTAATGCTCTTTTTAAAACCTTGGGAATGTCCTCGTTTTGACATTGTGAAAAACACTCCATTAACACACTTCCACAATTAAATTGCAAAGCGGCATGTGTTAGCATAGCTCTCTCTGACCAGACCTCTGTGTGAGGCATGGGGGCCCATAGCTCAGTTTTCAGAAGGAGGCAAATAGAAATTGTAGTTAAGAATAACATATACAAACACTATACAGTATATGCAAATTTTTCTGTGACTTCTTGTTATTCTAACCATTTTTACCACTCTCAAGATGTAAATTCAGTTGGAAACCAGAAGATCCCAAAAGTACATAAAATAGATGGATAAATGAAATTTGACAATATATCTAAATGCTGTCTGATTTCAATAAGGAAATTTCTTTGTCTTTCTTTTGATCATTTTGGCCATTTGTGTCACATGCGCCATGACACCTCAGAGACTAATAAGTGGGTATCAAGAATAAAAAAGTACCATCAAGACATTTCTGGGAATTTTTTTTTTTATCCAGTAGTGAATCCCTGCTGCACAGGACAATATGTTTTAAATTTCTTCACCTTTCATACTTCCTATGCTGTACATATGTACGATATTTTCCAACATGCAATGGAAAATTTCATTATTACTTTCCACTCTAAATTTTCGCTTTTACTGGAAATTTCCAACGCTTTTTGTGTTTTTTTTTTTTTTTTTTGGGTAAGTGCACATCTAGAAGTTATATAGGAAAATGAGCAATCAGGATTTGTGTTATCTCCAAAATCTCTGTAGTATCTTGTATGGACAGAAAATGCACGATCCTATCTCCAGGGAGGGCAAATGCACCCGCTTGCCCTGCTATATGGGTGGGTGCCCATGGTAAGAGGAATTCCCGGCGGCCGATCTGAACATGGGGTGACAATCCTATGCACTTTATTGGCCAATGTGATTCAGTTCCCCCTATAGTTTCTCTGCCCCTCCTTTAAGTATGGTGGTGAACTCTACCCCTCCCTCTGTGCTTGCGGGCATAACAGCCACAGTCATACAAAGATAGTCAAAAAATACTACCACATAAGAGACAATATTTTTTGACTAAATCTTTGACTATCTTTGCTCGAATTTTTTATCTGTACCTTTAGTGCAGTATATTTCTGATCACAGTCGTTGTTTGTGGAAAAATGGGTAATAAAATAAAAATTTAGTTTTTCCCGGAGAAAAACCCAAACTATGCAGAGCATGTGGAGTGGCTACATACATCTGGGATGATCTGGATATTCTGGAGCTGTTGGTAGGTGTGCTACTTACCTGACCTCAATACTTTATTGAATCAACAGTGTATTTTCATGATGCTGATGACTCAGAAAACTGTTAAATATCAAAGACATTTATTTATGTATTCATGCTACTGACTATGATAACCCTGAAGGGGGAAAAAAAACAAAAAAAAAAACAACGAAAGAAAACTAATTAGTATGCAGGAAGCAAACAGCTGTGAAAATTCCTCAACAGATTATTGCCAAGAATTATCACCTACTAACAACTATTAACCAAATCTTTGTTTTTTGAGACACACAATCCTCCCCTCTTCAACAAAGACAGACACTCCCAACAAATAAATGAAGTCAACTTTCTGACCCTGCTGCATGATGCTAAACATATTAATTAAATTAATTAAACAGCAAGAAAACATAATAAATTAAATACAGAGTTTTATTCTCAATAGGTAAAGATAAAAACAGCACCAGATGGAGTTTTATATACAGAGTCAATGTTAAAAACAAAATAAATAGTTCTACAAAACTGTTCATTGTTCTGTTATCTATTTGGGCACCTTAATTCAGGAACTTCATTAGGGGACAACATGTGCAATATATGTTTCACAGTGTCATCAACCAGTACATCACATATTGAATTAGAGAGCTGAAATTTCACAGTAAGCTCATCATGGTCATAATTCACCCAATCAGGCTCTTCATCCTTCAGTTCACAAATAAGAATATTGTCAACAAAGTCTCTTTTTACGTCCCAATTTCATGGCAGACCATAAACTACTTCTCTGTGTAGGAGCTCCTTGTGTTTGCGCCACTGGCAACTTAAGCACGGAAGACACTTCTTTTTGGACAGAATTTGTCAATTCTTTTTTATCACATGGCAATTGAGGTTTCCTGGTCAGTTTTCTAGACTTGATCCATGGCTTAGGGGACTCTTCAGTTTCACTGGGGGAAAAAAACCAAGCATTTTATATTGAACTTACACAAGGAGATCTACAAACATATTTTAGGAAATCTTAGTACAAAACTGTAAACAATTTATCATTACTTATTACTCAGTAGTTTACCCTGTAGCCCCACTACATTAAGTTACACTAACAGAAAAGTCACTGTTATTTGCTTAGTTTAATTAATGATAACTAGATATAAAACCTATTGCTGTCTCAAAAAAAACCAAAAAAACTACCCGTTGTTTGCCAGCTTTGAAATCTCTTAAACAGCAGCTGCTACAGTAATTAAACCTGCTATAAAGCCTTTCTAGTAATTTAGATTAAGGGACAGGATGGTTTTTACTTTATTTAAAAAAAAATTAAGTATTGCATTTTCAAAGCTACAATTCAGCAGATAACTGTTCCATGCTGCCATCTATTGAGCAAAATTAAAGTTTGCCATTCTGCAAAGAAAGCAAAAAAGGATTTCTTTATATGCGCATGTTGTATATACATGGTGATTCATAATTAGTGTCGGGGTTTCAGTGGCATATAATTGGAAAACAACAAACTGAAACTACAAACAGAATATGACAGATGGCAACTAAAAGTTTTATTACCTGTACAATCGATACATCAGATTGCTAAACCACTTCAACATAACTTGTACAATATCTAGAGGACAATGCTTACCTTGGCATTCCTTGCTAGCGATGAGAACATCTCACACACGTGTTTTCCGGTCTTTGTTGATGTTATTGTCCTAAAGTCCGTTGTATGAGATGAATAGCTTTACTTCACACATACAACGGACTTTAGGACAATAACATCAACAAAGACCGGATAACACGTGTGTGAAATGTTTCTCATCGCTAGCAAGGAATGCCAAGGTAAGCATTATCCTCTAGAATATTGTACAAGTTACTTTGAAATATTGCACGTAAAAGAGAATAGTAGAATGATTAGAGCTATCTAATAGTCAGAATTAGAACTACTAATAGGAATTCACTTCAACATGTTCACCTTTTGTGACGCGTAAGATATCCAAGCGATAATAAATTTCCCACCAAGTGTACGCAAGCATTTGTGGCGTTACCGTTGTTATCGCAGCACCAATTCTGGTCTTCAGGCCATCGAGGGAGGTCACAGGGGTCTGGTAAACAATGTTTTACACATATACCCAGAGGAAGAAATCCAGTGGCGTAATATCAGGTGAGTGCGGAAGCCATGGAATGGGTCCACCACACGCAGCCCAGCGCCCCAAAAAAATGCAGGTAAGGAAATTCTCGGACAATAACAGACCAATGCAGCGGTGCATTGGTCTGTTATTGCCAGTGCATTGGTCTGTTATTATATTTAGTGAAAAACGTTGCTTCATCACTAAATATCCATGTTCTCAGGTAATGTTAATCAGCTTCGACTTTGGACAAAATGTCTTGGGCAAATTGGAAACGGTGGGGTTTATCGTTCCGCCGTAAAGCCTGTACAACCTGCAGTTTGTATGCACGGAGTTAAAGGCGGTTACGCAGAACTCTCCAAACAGTCATTTGTGGCATACCTAACTGTGACACAGCTCATCTCGTTGACTTCTGAGGGCTTCGAGAAAAGATTTCCTGGACACGATCAACATCGTCCTGCGAGGTGCTCAGTCTTCCTGCCCCTTTTTAACGCTACTCACTACCAGTCTTTTGAAACTGCTTTGACCAACGTCAGATAGCATTATCGGAAGGTGGAGCTCTGCCATACTGCGCTCTGTAGCGACGTGGCATTGTGATAACTGACTTTGTTTCAAAGAACCAGAGTACACATATTGCCTTTTCTTGAACAGTTGCCATTTTGAAGTATGACGTCAATTCAGCGGGTACCGTGTTGCCACATAAAACTTCCAGCGGTGAACTTGTTTATGCTGTAGGCAGTTTTATTTGGTCAGTTACGGTTTGACCATGCCAGTCCACAGAAACCCTGACAATAATTACGAATCTTATTTTCTAAGGTTTTTACTTCATACTGCTACAGGCCCCAACTACAGTGGAGGTACAACACATCAGCTCTGGAGTTGACTGGCACTGCGATTCTGTTTATCGCTAAGTGAAGTTGTGTACTGAAAGCAGCTTGTTTTTTGCTCTAAAACTACATCTTTTTCTACGCTGAGTAGGGGGTAATATCGGGAGCGTGGATGCAATCAATACACGACGCACTTTGAATGCTTATATCTTCGAAACTAATAATCGTAGAGTAATAAATAGTACATCATTACATAGTTTATAGAGCTCCATTTACAACAAAACAAGTTTCAACCCTTCAGCGTTTAACCCTTTGATACAGTAGTGTTAGAAAGTTAAGCTAAATTTCATGTGATTTTGTTTCGCCACACGCTGTTTTAAGGTTGATAACTAGTGAATAGATAATGATAGTGATGGCCTCAGCCCAGCATTCCATAGCTGACGGTCAGAGCTAATGAACGTATGTGATGATGAAAATTTAGAAAAGATGTGAAAATCCTGGGAAAGTTACTACAAGAACCGACGAAAGTTGAAGAAACAGCTAGAGGAGAATGAGAGGAATCCAAAAAGGCCCGCTAAGTCATCAACTGAAAGGTCACAGGAATGTAGGGAGCGTCAAAAGTCCACGAACCAGGGTGCATCTCACTTGAGTTCGATTCTAGAGCCACAACCTTCCACTTCAACTGCATCAATTGAGCCTAAACAGCAAGGACAGATGGAGATTGATATCATTGATCCAGATTTTCACACTGAACATGGAATATCAATGTACATCGCCAGCTTCACAACTTCGCTGGATAATGAATGTATTATGCCTCAAACCTTTACACTGGCGATGCATTCTGAATCTAGACAAAAACAAGAGCAACAACAAGAAGAGTACATTAGGCCCAAGACTTATTGCCAAATTTATAACAGGGTAACTAAGAAGTTTGAAAAACTGTTTCTGAAGAATGATTTCTTCAGAAACAATTTTAGTAATAACTACTGACAACAATGATACTATGCATTTTACTTCTACTAACATTAATTTATAATCAGCACAAGTTACTATGAATTGTATACAGTATAAGTTGCTTTTAAGTAAATAAAGAAAAACATTTCTTTTGTTTTATTTCTTAAAAATTTTATGTCAGAAAAAAATCAAAGGGGCACAGTAGCAATTGTGCCACAACCTACAATGTAGGGTTACATCAACTGTCCTTTGCTGAATACTTTAAGGATGTAGAACTAGTGAGATAGTGCCATGAAATAGTAACAGTTGACACAGTTCTATGTTGTAGGTTGCGGCACAGTTGCTACTGTGCCCCTTTGAGACATAAGCTTATTAACTGCTTTAACAGCCAAATGAAACTGAGTCAACAACATTCCCTTGCTTTAAACAATTCAAAACTAGCTGATAGATGATTCCTGGAACTGCATCCATAGTAGTGACTGAATGAATGACCAATACTGCTGCAATGACAGCACTCAAGAGATAATCACATAATAGTTAACTCAACAGCTGAACATATCTGTATGAAGTGGTCACATGACTTTCAAAGAACACCTGAACATGTGAGTGTGTGGGTATGCCAGTCTGATTTCCTGGTGTATTAGTTCAGACCAAAAAGCACTGAAAGTTAAATTTTGTCAATTATGAAAAACAAGGTAACTAAGAAGTTTGAAAAACCAATGTGGTATACACTGAAGAGAAATTGAATTAGAGACAGCTGGCGTTATGCAAATGTGGCCCTGTAAACGGAAACGACATGACGTATGCAGCGATCCGACAATATAAGGAGTGATGCGATGGGAATCAGTAAGAGTCGGACGCAGTATGGGTAAGACGAAGGATCTAAGCGCATTTGATCGTGGACAAATTGTCAGGGCCCAATGAATGGGCCACTCCATCTCGGAAAGTCGTGCAGGCACTGGGATTTTCTCGAGCCACTGTGTCACAGGTGCACCGTGAGTACATCGAATCCAGTAAAACCATCCTTGCAAGGGTCAACTGCCATGGACAACAGTGTGTGGATGAGCGGGGTCATCATTGGCTAGCTCGCATTGTAACAGCAGATAGACGGGCCACAGTGCAAGAAATCACTTGTCAATTTAACACTGGTGCACAAAAACGTGTAAGCAGCCACACCATCCAGAACCATCTCCTCGCTATGGGGTTACAGAAGCCATCGTCCCACAAGGGTACCACTGCTGACCGCACATCCCAGGGTGCAAAGATCAACATGGGCGCGGTAACATCGCCACTGGATCCTAGACATGTGGAAAAATGTTGCCTGGACTGAAGAGTCGAGATTCACGTTGCTACATGCGGATGGCAGGATACGAGTACGGCGCAAACCACATGAACAGGGTTCCCACTCAAAAGTAATAAAAAAATTCCCTGACTTTTCCAGGTTCTCCAGGTAATTTTTTAAGTTTTTCAGAGTGGCATGTTGCAAAGAATTGTTACATTTCATTCCATTAGATTCATTTTTCTCACCAAAGCACACACTTGTTAATTCTTTACGTAATTTGTCTTTATAAAATTACCTGCTTTGCATTAATAACAACTTACTGCACACATTATTTTCTGTACCAAAGTACCGCAAACTTTCGTGAATACTACCCACATGGAATTTGTACATGCCCATAGAAACAGGTCATATGTAAGAAAAATTCTGTCAGTTGAATAGTTTCAGTTTTTCTATAACACAATGCAGCTAAGCTTAAAGATGGAATGGCTCTGTTAAAAGAAACATATTTCAACAGAACCAACAGAGAAAGGACTTTGATCCATCATTTGGTTGGTTCTCTTGTGAAGTGTTTCTTCAAGCAGGAGCCACTGTGCTTATTGTTCCATGTTATAACACCTGCCTGCAGAAATTGAACAAAAGATTAATAACTGGCAATTTTAAAAATTCAATTTTGCATCTTTTTTTAGAGAATAAAGGAAATATTTAATATAACTGAAAGTAAGATCTACCAAATTCTAGGCAGCCAGTAATTGCAAGCAAAAGTTTGAAATCTTGAAAAAATAATTTTTTTTGGCAAAATAAAGTATCCATTGATTTTTACAAAAAAAAAAAAAAAAAAAAAAAAAAAAGGGGGTAATTTTCTCTGAGTCCCTGATTTTTATAAAAAAGGGTAATTTTCCCTGAGTTTTCCCTGATTTTTATAAAAAGGGTAATTTTCCCTGAGTTTTCCCTGATTTTTGGAACCATTTTCAAATTCCCTAAGAATTCCAGGTTTTCCCTGTTTTCCAGGTTGAGTGGGAACCCTGATGAAGCGATGGATCCTTCTTGCCAGCCGGGTATTCTTCAAGCTGGTGGGGGTGGCATTCTCGTCTAGAGACTGTTTAAGTTGACTAAAATGGGACCCTGGTACGTGTGACATCGTCCCTCACAGTTCAACGTTACCAGGATATCCTGGATGACCATTTGCTCTCATTTGTGCGCCTTCAACATCCCACTGGGGACCTCATCCTGCAACAATACAATGCACCGTGCCATCACTTTCGAATTGTATACGAATGGTTGGATGAACACTCTACCGACGTGACCTCGCTTCCTCGGCAAGCTAGGTCCCCTGACCTCAATCCCATCGAGCACATCTGGGATGCCATCGAGAGAGATGTTCGAGGCTCTGACCCCTCTCCATCAAATCTTCGTGAACCGTGGGAGCTTGTTCAGGGGTTGTGGATCCGTATGGCCTCCCAACGCTTCCGGTGTCTTGTCGAGTCCATGCCAAGACGAATGGCAGTCGTCATCAGGGCAAAAGGTGGTGCTACACGTTACTAGACAGGTATCTCTAATTCAATTGATCTTCAGTGTATATATAAAAATTGGCTTGCTTCATTTGATGATTATGTCAGACAAAACATAGGTATGGTATGGAAGATAAACAAACAGTCTTGATAGAACTTTGTGTAGATTCAACAAGATCTAAGAAAATGTGGAACAAATACTCATGATTCCTGGGTATACAACAGTAACTACGAACCACTATCAAGGAATTCTGTGTGTATGTGAAAACACTGATCACTCACACTGCACAGAAGTGATCAAAGATCAAAGGTGTTTGGCCCTTCACCACAACAATGAAAAACCCCAGGTTGTCAGTACCGATATCAAATTTTTGGTTCTGAAGAAAAATATTAAATATATACATCCTGCACCATACAGTTCAGATTTGGTTACATGTGACATTTCTTTATTGCCAAATAAGTACAGAAAAGTTAAAGGATGTTACATTCCTAATACAGGTACTGTTAAACAATGGGTTCCAGCACATATCTGATAATTCAGGATGGTGATGAGATAGGACTATTCCACTAATTGAGAAGATTTTCATAGGTGATTTAAGTGACAATAAATTATATGTTAACATCAATGCAATCTACTGAATCCCCCACCTCTTGCACATTTTAAGAAATAAAATTTCTTGCACTTATTATAAAAATATTAACATACAGTTTTTTCATTGGCCTACAAACTTCAGAAAATAATCTTCCACAACAAAAAAATTTTTACATCAATATTTTAAAATCTTTTTTCCAACAGTAATTTTTTCAACTAATACTGTGCCATATGAATTAAACTCTTTCTTGATTAAACATTTCATTGGTGCAAAAAGAAGGGAATTGGGTTCCACATGCTTTGCGGAAAAGAGATCTTGAACGTCTAAAAACCATTTGCGAATTGCTGCTTCAAAGGCAAAAAAGAATTTTTTTTTTTTGCATCGTATTATTACTGCCGACGAGAAATGGACATGGTACGATAACCCTAAATGGCAGAAAGCCGCAATATCCATGGTTCAAAGGTAATGCTGTGTATCTGGTGGGACCAGAAGGATGTGATCCACTACGAACTGCTGAAACCGTCAGAAACTATTACTGGTGATCGGTATCAAACCCAATTAATGCGTTTAAAATGAGCTGTCACGCACAAAAAACGGCCGGAAATGCGAGAATAGACACAACAAAGTCATCTTACAGCATGACAACGCAAGACCACATGTTTCTCGACCTGTGAAAAAGTACTTAGAAGGATCCAACTGGGAAGTTCTACCCCACCCGCCATATTCGCCAGATATTGCGCCATCGGATTACTATTTGTTCTGGTCGATGCAGTCAGCATTTTCTGGATAATGGTTTAGTTCTTATGAAGACATCAAAAATTGGCTGGACAACTGGATCTCTTCCAAGGAACCGGAATTCTTCCTTCGGGGCATACATTCACTGCCCAAACGAAAGATGGGGTAAAGTTGTAGCTTCAGAGGGAGCATACTTCGATTAATATTAAAATATTGTTTCTGTTCTCCAACAAAGTGTTTTGTTCACCTCAAATCCCTCAAAACTTATTTATATACCCAATATGTAATAGAAAAGTTTGCAATTCCCTACCTAAAATATGCTCATTACATCTGGATGTAAGTAGGACAGCTACAACAAGCATATTTTTTGCAACATTGAGACAATTAGTGAATAAAGGAAACAAAGTAAAGAAACTCACCCATATAGGTCAGAAGCACATTCTTTTGTGAGATCAAAAAGGAAATTATTGTAGCTCTGCTGGCACTGCAGAACAATGTCTTCCTCTGGTGATTCGAGGTCATGGCACTTATGTTGTATGCTGGCAATGGGTAATCCATTCTGGATACCTTGTAACAATGATTCCACAGCACCATCAACGACTTTACAAACTGCTTCTTGGGTACAAGGGATGATTGGAAGAGGTTCAACAGGTTTCTTTGGCCTTGGAGGTGAAAAAGGAACTACTGATGTACCAGATTCTGAGGATGAAGTTGATGGCGGTGTGTAGGGTGGTGGAGGCTTGTTGGGTATCTGACGGTAATAATACGGATACTGTTGAAGAAGAAGCTGTTGGTCAAACTGTTGAACTTGTGATTGGTTGTTTGCAGTGACAAACTCATCTTCAAACCATTCCTGACCAGCATTAAAATCAATTTCAACTTCTTTCTCAGTGGATGTGTGCTCCTTGGAAGACAAAATATAAAAAACTCCTTGTTATTTAAAATTGTACATAATTGTTTGAATATATAAAAACTTTTGATATTATTACACACAAAATGAAAGTATATAATAGGTACACTAATAATGAATCCAGAAAAAACAAATGAGTTCAGTAGTACTCACTATGAAAAGGCAACCAAGCAAATGTCAAGCCTATAAAAACTGGGATATACTTCATATTCACAAATCACTACAGACCAAAGTCTGTCATAGGTGCTTTACCAGAGCTGTAATGTAATAAAATTAATTATATAATGTATTCAGAAAATTCTGCTATTTTCTTTGGCTGGCATTAGTCTTGGTAAAACCATAAGCGTACCTGCCAACTACCATGGAGTGTCTGTAATTTCTATGGATTCAGCTGTCTGACTACAGAACCCATTGTTGAAACTATGGATTCTACGAATTTTCCTATTGTTTATCAAAATGAGTGTTTCTGATAATATTTCATGTTATATATAAATGATCTTTATTGTTACAAACTGCAATTAGTGTAATATATGATCATGTGGTGAGTTGAGGTTTGTGCAATGCATATTCATGTGCTTGGAGTTTCCGTCGGTCAAGCATTCGGGGATTCTGAATGCTTCATCTCGAGACTTAAGCCCTCAGGGAATCAACTTTCAGTTTTGCACGTACTATGATTGTTTCATCAGTGCATTTGTTTGTCGTAATGCACGTTTCTTTTACACTAATAGATGGATTGTTTCCTGAAAAAGCATCAGAATGAAGAAGCTTTGATACGACAAAAAAAAAAAAAAAAAAAAAAAAAAAAAAAAATCTGGAAATTTAAAGAGGAATATTTGAAGTAGTGGCACTGCATTATTGTGTCAGAGAAAGAAGGATATGCCTATTGTATGGTGTGTACTTTGAATTTTTCTATGGTTCACAGGGCACCTAACAATTGTTGGCACCACATTGCAAGCAAAACGTACATGGAATTTGTGAAAAGCAAAGCTTCAAATCATAATGTTTCATCCTTTTGTACTAAAGATGATGATTTTAGTACTGTGTGATCTGAAAGTCTTTTTGCAAGATTTCTAATTGGACATAATATTCCGATTTCGGTGGCAGATCACGCAGGCTTGTTGTTTATAAAAATGCTTTCGGATTCTATTATTGCTAAAATTATAGCTGTGGGCGCACAAAAACAGGTGCCATCACTCGCACAGTGCCTGATTTGTGCAAATGTAAAGTGTGTGACATACTAAAAAATAATTCATTTGCATTAGTGGCTAATGGCAGCAATGACATCGAAGCCAAAATGCAATATTCCCTAGTTGTTAGCTATTATGCTAATGAGAAGAAGCAGATTGTAACCACTTTGCTTTCATTATACAGTCTTCTGATAATACTGGAGAAGGGATATTTAAATTAATTGATTCAGAATTAATAGGACTGGGCATAAGGTGGAATAATTGCGCATCCTTTTGTTGTGATAATGCAAGCACTATGACTGGCCACTTCAAGGACATAGCATCTTATGTGAAGAGCAAACAGCCAAATATTAAAGCTGTTGGATGTCTATGTCACTTAAAACATCTTGCTGCTCAGAAAACAGTAAAAGTGCTACCAATTGATGTAGTTAAATGTTAGTGGTCCAAATATATTATTATTTGGAAAACAAGTAGCATAAGAAAAAATGAATTAAAAGAATGACAAAGTTTGCATGGTGGAAAAGCTCACAAAATATTGAAACATGTCTCTACTTGTTGGCTTTCTCTTGAAAGTGCTTTGAATCAGATTGTGGAACAATCAGAACCTTTGAAGGTTTTTTTACTTGTGATATGGAAGTTTTAGAAAAAATTTTTTGTACAAATAATTTAAACTTTAAACATTTAAATTTAATAAAAAAAAACAATGAAAAATAAAATAAAGGGTTTAATTAAATCATTTTTTTAATCACCTGAGACAGAATTGTACTGTCTTTTTGTGAAGGCTGCTATAACAACATTTACCAAAGTGAATGTTACCCTCTAACAAGTTAGTAAAATCATGCAATGCATTGATTATGATATGCTTTCCAACATACGAGAAATCATTACTTAAGTTATGAGGATAATGGCTGTGGAATAAATCTTGCTCCTGTGCCCTGACCTTTGACCCCATTTCGACGATATTCAACAGAATTGGTTCAGTATACCTCTGGAACAACATACTAAAGTTTTGTTGCAATAGAAGCATTTTTAGTCAAGTTATGAGGATAATGGCTGTGGAATAAATTTCGCTCCTGTGCCCTAACTTTTGACCCCATTTCAGTGATATTAAACAGAATTGGTTCAGTATACCTCTGGAACAACATACTAAAGTTTTGTCGCAATAGAAACATTTTTAGTCAAGTTATGAGGATAATGGTTGTGGAATAAATCTCACTCCTGTGTCCTGACCTTTGACCCCATTTCGATGGTATTCAACAGAATTGGTTCGGTATACCTCCGGAACAACATACTAAAGTTTTGTCGCAATAGAAGTATTTTTAGTCAAGTTATGAGGATAATGGCTGTGGAATAAATTTTGCTCCTGTGCCCTGACCTTTGACCCCATTTCGATGGTATTAAACAGAACTGGTCCAGTACATCTCCGGAACATGATTAAGTTTTGTCGCAATCAAAGCATTTTTACATAAGTTATGACGCATAAGGGCGATGGAATGGATCCCCTCCTATGTCCTGACCTTTGACCCCATTTCACCCATTTTCAATAGGGTTCCTTCCCAAGTTGTCCCCTACCACATACTAAAATTTCATCACAATTGAACCATTTTTACGCGAGTTATTGTGCGGGCAGACACATGGACAAAGCTGGAGTATATACGCTTCTTCAACCTACAGTTGGAAAGCGTAAAAAGAACTGCCTTGCATTCATATTCTAAAGGAAGAATTATCCCAACTGTTTTTTGAACTACTTGTTTGATTCATAACACCTTCAGCCACGTTGAAGTCTGAATCTGTGTTTAATGCTGATTTTATGAAGCTTAAAAACCAAAAAGGTGATGATTAACTTGTTAGTGGAACACTGACAACAGCATACATAAAAGATGAAAATTTTTCAAGAGGTGAAATAAATATTTTTTTTGTTTCATCTGTTAGGATTTTTTTTAGTGCAAACGCAATTACATTCTGAAAAAAAAAAATTTCTTTACCAGATGAGTTTTTTAACCACATGCAGCCAGCCTCCTTTACACCCCGCACACCACCACAATACCACCAAAATTGCTGTTCAGCTGTGCATTGATCTCATGAATAACCCAAAATGACAAAGGAAAAGGTGCAGTTCCTTGAATTCATAGAAGAATATCGTGTCTGAAGATTACAGGAAAATTTAAAATTTTTGCTCAATCTAATTTGTGTTTTCACAAATTGTTGCTCACAGTTTCAAGCTGACATACAAACATTTATGCAATAAAATGATATTTAACAACAATATTGGACAGAGGCAACACAAGAAAAAATTTACGATTACGGGAAAATCTTTCACTCCATTTAACTTCTGTTTTAAAAAGTTTTGAAACACAAAATATCATCCTCAGATGGAAAAAGCCCCTCCCCCAGTGCCCCCCCCCCCCCAAAAAAAAATTATCTTCAGTTTTTCATTGATCTTGGAAATAACCCAAACAATGATAAAAATTTTTGCAAATTTGTGGAAGAATCTCACTTATGTGACACTGGCATGATTCGCCTGGCCTTCACACTTTTTTTCATGAGTTGTGTGAGTTACAATAAAAACAATTAGATCATAGGATTTCTCATTTGAAAATGTCATACTGAATACATATATTTTAATTTTTGCTAATTTATTTAATTTTTTGCAATGATAGTACATATATTAATAAAATTACAATTAAATTAATCTTTACTGTTTATTTACTTATGTATTATTAACTCACTGTGCTTAAAGAGAATGTCTGCTGCCCCTGTGGTGCAGTTGTCTAAGTGCTGGCTTCTGATTATTTGTCCGAGATGGGTCTGGGTTCAAATCCCAGTGAGGTATGGATGCTGTGTTTATGTTTTGGGACTGGTTCTTACCCTTGCCTGGAACCAGTGGCCCTAAATTAGGGATGGGTGGCATCGAGTTGCTCACTGTAATCTAATTAACCCCCCCCCCCCCAAAAAAAAAGTTTTAGAATGTTTATAAGAAAAAACACACCATAAAGGTTCTAAATATTATGCTCTCCATGAATGAACTACCTCCACTTTATAGTTTTTATTCCTACGGCAAAAAGTCTTATGTGAGTTATGAACCATGCAAGGTCTCCTGAAATGTATCTTTTGCATAACATGTGACTGGCCTGAACTCATTTTATGTTCTTTATTTTGTAAACATTTATTAATGTCCGTTTCATTCCTTTGTGATTGGAATATAAAATGAAACTTTTCTAGAAACAAACCAAAAAGCTGTTCTACATCCTGTTCCCTGTATAAAGGGGGAGGGGGGGACGGACAGCACAAACATCACCCAGTCACTCAGGTGACAAATTCTTCCAGGATGAATACTAGATAATGACATAGTTTCAGAACTTCCCTTGGGCTTATGAAGTGCCCTCTTGCAGCACTCAAGGAATTTCTCATCTCTCAACTGCCATACACACCTCAAAATTTCCCCCTCAACTTCAGTATTTTTAAATGATGCTATTGGATGTTATACAAATCTGTACAATTAGCTGTATCTCATTTTATTCCCAAAACATACTTTCCACTTTGAGAAGTCTCATTTCACATTACTTATAAAATAGCTTAGGTTTGAAACCTTCAGGTTAACTCTGTGATAGAATATTTTCTTTTTCTTTAAACCAAAGTTTTGAGTCATCAGATTTTGCTATTTATTCCTAATTCATAACCCTTTAGTAGTAATGCACCATACAAAAATAACTTGTACAGGGTAAAACCATGTAGGCTTTCTTACTCTGAACACAAAACCATTGTCTTCACTCATCATTAATTAACCCTGTTGCTCACTGGAGGTCAAGCATAATGGAGAAATGCTTCACAGATTTGCTTCTTCAAAAAGAGCTAATATTTAAACTTGAAGAAATTTTTATGCATGCACAATACTACTAATTAAATTAATGCATACAGCCTTCCAAAATTAAGTGTAACCTTGTGAGGCAATACTTCAAACACACAAACAGTAAATTACTCACATTAAAACCATGTATTGCCATATTAATCACAGTCCAACTCCTAAAAAACACATAAATAATCAAGATAATCAGTACTTTTAGACATAGATAAAACAGTCCTAATCTCACACTGTCTGCCAAAGTTACCAACAAAGTACTTATATTAATATCAGCACAGTGAAGAAGCAGAAACCCAAATGGAGAATTTATAATAAACCTGGAATGATAAGAATTTCTAGAACTCCAAAAATTTAGTATTCATACTTTATTACCTTTCTTATTCAGTGTAAAAGCTATTTTTGTAAGACACATTACTTCCAATTACTTTTAGATAATCTCATTTACATTGAATTTATGACTTTAGCTGGATTTTTTAAAAATTTAAGTCTTCAAATTTTCCATGAAAACATGATTTCTGAATTCTATGGTAGCTTTAAACAACATTTTCAAACGACATTTTCATGGGAAAACTGACCAATGCAGGAATAAAAATATAATTTTCCAAAACACTATCTTTAATTCCAGTAACCAAGCACACAAATATACTTGCATGTTGCCAGAAAAGAAAGAAAAGATCCACAGAAATGCCCACGAAGCGAGCTGTAAGTAAATAGTTTTTATCAGTAAAATCACATTTTCCAAACAATAAAGGAAGATAAATAATAACAAATGTAATTACCTGCATAGGTGGCACTCCATCATTATATGAAGCTGTTACAGGTTGTGAAACAGGCAGGCTTTCTTCTACCCAAGCTAAATCTTCTTCCAAAGATGGGGACAAAACCATCAAATCCTGAGGCCTGGACTGTCCAGGTGAAGTTTTCTTGCCATCTAAATTAGCCAGAATATCCACAACTTTTTGACTTGCACTTTGAACTACTCCAGGTGCATTTTCACATTGGCCTTTTCTAAGAGTATTCAAAATTACTTTAATGGCATCTTTTAGAAGAGATTCTGTTAACATTTCAGAAACTTGGATGGCAGCTTTTTCGTGGATAGTTCTAAGAGAATGACTCTTTTTCAGAGAATCAGAGGGACTGTCCTTTTCAACAACTGCAAATGTCTCATTAAGAATACCCTGCTTTTCGTCTGCGACCTGCAGCATGTAAGAAACTGAATCATTACTCAAAGTTGAAATTAACCCATCAATAATGCCTGATGCAGATAATTTCTGCAACTGTGGACTAGATTCACCTTTACTTTTCAAATCACCAGATGACACAGATTTAACTTCATCATCTAACTGATCATCAGAGACAGATACTTGAGCAATCTGTATATCACATTTATCATCCTTATCAGTTTCATCAATGACAAAAGTAACATCCTGCTTTTCCAATGTAAAAGTTTCATTTAAATTTGGCACAGAAGGTTTATCTGAGGGATATTCATCTAACGGAGATGATGGCAGATAACAGCTGTTGGATGTTTTAGTAGGAGATACGTTCAAACCATCTTCATCGGGAATTACACCTTCACTTATAGTACCATGGGAATCAGTAAGGGAATCGCCTTCAGATGATTCATTTTGTAAAGTTTTGGAATTACTAATGTTTTTCTCTGATCCTGTGAGAATCAGATCTTCAAGAATCTCATCACTAGAATTTTCTTCAAATTTATTTTCTTCCTCCAAGCTAAGCTTTTTTGTTGACTCCTCATTATTTGAAGTGTCCTCAAAAGATGCAGACTTCTGAACACTGGGTGTTTTGATGCCATTTTTATCAGAACTTCCACTGCTTAGGATAGAGGAATTTTCTGTGCTGATACTAGGAACAGATTGGTTGTCTTCTTCACTAGAAATATCTTTATATGGCACTTTGCTCCCAGAGACAGGAAATTTCTTTGTCAGAGATGACTGAATCTTGATTTCTGTAAAATGATGAATGCAGGTGAGATTTGTGAAACTTCCCTTTATTAACAATACAATCAGGAAAAAAAAAATAACATAAATAGCTGAATATAAAAATTACTTGAAGTAGTACTTAAAATTAATTTACGATTTGTGAGATCTGATGGAGTTAAGATTACATAAATGCATGCTTAAGTTCTCATGGCAGTACAATTCTATTCAATTTGTTCTGAATAGATTGATAATGAAATCACAAAAAGAAAAAAAAACCAAACAAACAAAAAAAAAAAACACAACAGATAAAATTTAAAAGAGGTGGATTATATTTGTGACTTACTGTTGAAAGACTAAAAGCATTCCAAGTGCCCCATTTGATTACATTACATTGCTATGACAAGGTATTTGATTAGCACAACATTTAATAAATGAGTTACTGTGGATATTTAGAGGAAAAATCAAATTAGGAGATCAAAATCATTAATACAGCAATCAGACATCTCTGAATTGCCTGTATTTTCTGATGTGGTTAATGTTACGTGAAGAACAGCTAATACAGGCAATTCAAAGATGTCTGATGGCTGTATTAACAATTCTGACAATCTCCACATATTGTGAGAAGAATATTTCTTCCACAGAATTTAAATGAGATTATTTTATTACCTCAAAATTGTTTAAATGTCAAGCCAGACCAAATACTTGAAAGCCCGAAGAATCACTCAAAATTTTGCACTCTAAAACTGGCAATGTCAACGATAATTAAGGTTGGCAAATCCATCCCACGTGATCTCCAGTTCATTGGAATCTCGCAGACTGATGTTGAATGAGGGTTTCATTTAAAAAATTTGAGGTAATAAAAAATAAAATTATCTCTTCATCCCCCCCTTTAAATACCCATAGTTACTCATTTATTAAATTAGCTTAATCAGACTAAGCCATGACATCTCTAATCAGTAGAATTTAGGACAACACTGTTTTGGGAAACAAAGGTAAATATGGAATTCTGGGGTATACAATCAAATCAGTCTTTCTTTGAGTTTTATAATATATTAAAAATACACCAGTATGGAAGAAAACAAGAAGTGGTTAAATGAATTATTAAACAAAGATGTGTTGCTGATATGTAAAGCATAATGTTGTTAATACGGTTGAGACAAATATTCTGAGATAGTTTAGTCATGTTAAAGGAATGAGTCATGAAGTGCTAACCAAAGGAATTCATTCAACCCAGATGGCAGGAAAGAAAGGTATAGGAAGTCAGGGCAGGACCAGAATCAGGAATGCCACAGAGAGAAAAAGATTAATGTTTTCAGTGATATGGATGATAAATGTCATTGAAGTTCAAGTTGTGTGTCAAGATCGCTCACTGTAAATGGAATCATTTGATACATAAACAAGTAAAATCTATCACTGTCAGTAACTGTGATTTGGCAGATGATACTGATCTTTTTTTTTTTGAGAAGCTATAAGCTTTGAATTTCACAGAACAGCTTAGCGATTTGTTAGAATGTACATTCAAAATGTACCCACATGTACTCCAGACATCATGAAAGGTACCAGTACCAGAGTTCTTCCAGTTCTCCCAGCAAAAGTTGCACACGCAATCAAGAACATGAAGCAGGGAAAAGCTCTAGGAGAAGATAGAATTACTGTAGACATCATACAAGAAGCAAGCAGAGAAATTGAAACAGTACTCGCCCAAGTTTTCACTCAATGCCTTAATGAAGGGAAGATTCCTGAGGATTGGAACAATGCTACAATGATCCTGCTACATAAAAAAGGTGACATTGAGGATCTCAGGAACTACAGACCTATCAGCCTCCTATCAGTGGTTTATAAAATCTTCACTATCGTTCTTTCACACCGCTTGAAGGTGACACTAGACATGGCTCAACCAAGAGAACAAGCTGGATTCAGGAGTGGCTACAGCACAATAGATCATATCCACGTACTGAGAGAACTAATTAAAAGAGCGAGAGAATATGAACTTCCATTGTGCATGGCTTTTATCGATTATGAAAAGGCCTTTGATTCGGTGAAACCATCAGCAGTTTACAATGGCCCTGAAATCCTGCGGTATTGAAGATGCGTACATTAATATTATTAATAACATCTATGAAAATGCAAGTGCAAAGATTCGGCTGTTTGAAAATACAGTACACATAAAAATTGGAAAGAGAGTGAGACAAGGTAACTCCATATCCCTCAAGCTCTTTAATGCCACATTGGAAAATGTCTTTCAATAACTGAACTAAGAAAACAAAGGGATAAATATTAATGGAGATTATCTAACTCACCTTCGTTTTGCTGATGACGTAGTCATTTTTGCAACTACCCCATCAGAGCTGCAGAGTATGATCCAGGAACTTGCTGACAAGAGTAAAGAAGTGGGATTGAAAATGAACTTTCAGAAGACAAAAGTGATGTACAATGCTTTTACAAGAAATGAAGATTTATCGATTGATGGTGAAAAGCTGGAGATAACAGATATGTACGTTTATCTTGGACAGCAGATATCAAATGAGGGTCACATTGATGAAGAACTTAATCGGCGTATAAAACTTACCTGGAGAGCTTTTGGATGAAACAGCATAATTTTCAAGAGCAATATGACATTATGTCTTAAAAGAAAAGTGTTTGATCAATGCATCCTTCCAGTGCTTACGTATGGTGCAGAGACGTGGACCTTAACTAAAAGAGACATACAAAGGCTGCAGACAACTCAAAGCAGCATGGAGAGGTGCATGCTTGGTGTAACCAGGAGAGATAAGAAGAGGAACTCGTGGATCCGAAAAATGACAAGAGTGGAAGACATCATGATCAGAGTTAAATCCCTGAAATGGCAATGGGCTGGACATACTGCCAGAAGGACAGACCATCGATGGACAGCTGAAATTCTAGATTGGATTCCAAGGGACAGGAAAACACTCAGAAGAAGACCACATGGGAGATGGATGGATGAAATTCGAAAGTATGCGGGAGTCACATGGAGGAGACTAGCACAAGACAGACCGTTGTGGAAGAGGCTTGGAGAGACCTTCATTCAGCAGTGGATTGATAATGGTTGACAATGATGATGATGATGACATTCAAACTAATCATGTACCCACATTATAATTAGGAAGCAACAGCAAGAATAAATATAGAGAATGCTGATACAAGGGGAGGTTCATAAAGCTGCATTTTGTCACTTATCATTTCACCTCAGTCTATTTGCTAAAGATGTGATCTATCAGGAATTGGATGACCTCAGTTTAATGCCCTGTTCCAAAAGAAACTTTTAATAATATGTTGTGAAGAAAAAGAACTACTCCTGAATCTATATAAAAACAAATCTGGCATTATGAGAGATGCTAAGTGCCTGTGGCGTTACGGCACAAAGAAATGACAAGAAAAAAAAATTCTGTTTAGAATCAACAATAGTAGTAACTATTTAAATACAAGAAAGAAAATACTTTACAGAAATAATAATGGGAACCTTTTCTTGGGACATTAAGCCTTCAGAAGTAACAGGACTGAAGCTGCTTATAAACAAAAATTTATTTGTCTGCAAAAGAAATACATGGTTTGATCAAATGTCACCAACACTGTTCACTACCAACAAGTTACAGGTCAAATTCAATTATAATGAGTTCACATTTTTTAATGAAGTACATGCATATATGTTGGGGGGGGGGGTCTTGCTCTTCAATTCTTAGTGAACCCACTATTCCCACACTATATTTTTACCTGCAACATTCTGGCAATGATAACCTCGAACAGTAAACTAGTTCAATTGTAATTGGTGTGTAAGTAAAGACCTAGGGAATGGAGAAGTGAGATTGCTATATGTTGCTAGGTCACATCTCACACTGAGGCAGCACTGGAGTATGGAATTTAGATTGTCATCTGTCAGATATCATAGCTAGCAGTCAAAACTGGGGAAAGAAAGAGGAGATAAGAGCACAATATTTTTTGAATAGGTCATTTTCCAGTCAGAGGTCACTCCGTATTTAATCACATCATAACTAATACATTATAAAGTGCCATCGATTTGCATTTACCAACGTCAAAGTGAAGACTTTTGCCTACGAAACACAATGCTGATATTAGATTACCTGTGAGTTTGAAGGGAAATAATGTGCAAGTATGCAAGAAATATGAACTTTCATCATCTGTTGTTTCTATGCTGTGGAAAAACAAAAACACTCTGAAAGAGGCACTCTAAGAAAACAACAACAACAAAAAAAAAAAAAATGTTGCTGTTAAATGATTAAAATAATGTGATAAAGTTTTACATAAAGCTTTGATAACGTGGCTACCATTTAAACTTTTAAGCAGGCAAATTTGCTATAAACCTGGTATATTCAGATATAGGGCCAGGTATCTTTGAAAACAGACACAGTATTTCTTTTGGAAAAATCTGCAAGCTTGGGAGATATTTAAATTTGGTTGGATAAAATACAGTCTGAACTAAAAGTGGACTACACCACAGACACTATTTACAATGACAATAAATGGGTGTTTGAAATTTACAGGTGAAGATGCTTTAGAAAAAGTTTTTGAAAAATAGATGAACAGTGCTAGTGTGCACTAATTAATGTCTTGCTCTGATGAGAAATGAAAAAGCTTTAGAATTTTTTTTGAGAGGGGCACTTTTAATTGACTAATTCAACAGTAAAAATCATGGATGACTTCAGGAAGTCATATTTCAAAATTGGAATAGGATTTCAGGAAACAAAAGAGCAAAATCTTGTTTCTCATACACAACTGTTCAGCGCATCTCGTCATCACAAGACTTGTGAACATCAAGATTGAATTTCTGCAGAAAAAATCGATGTTCTGTATACAGACTAGGGACCATGGAATCATAAAAACTTGAAGAGAAACTTTGCAAGCAACTAATCTTGATGCACTTGTACAGAAGGTAGAGAGGAACAGCATCAAATGCAAATGTGAATGCACTCAAAGCAGTTTGTTCAATGACTGAAGTGTAGAAAACGTGACAAAAAAGTGAATCAGAAATTGCTTCTGTTACGCTGGGTTGCAGATTCTGAATGCTGGAAACTCCAAAGAAGAGGAAATTGATAACCCACTTTTGTTGCAGCAAAACTTAGAAATTGGTGCCACTCAATTTTAAAATTATGCTTCTGTTGATGATGATGAGATGACAACTAATTTACCCACAGCAGATGACACTAGCGAGATATTACAAGCAGCTCAAAATGATGTATTGGTAGATGATAACAATGAAGACAAGTTTCATGTGGAATCATCAACAATGTATTTGGTAGCCCTGAGTGAGCAAAAAAAGATTCAAAATTCTTTTGAAGCAAGGGGGTATGGCAACAACATTTTCCACACAATGAACATAATTAGATGAAAGCTAAGATGAAAAAGCCAAAGGAAAAAAAGTTTAAACTACATAGACACCTTTTACATGACTGTACAGAAGAGAAAAAATGTATATTTTTGTATCATAAATTACATTATACATGTATATGTATTAATATAATTTTACGATACTGTAGCTGCAAACATGGTCACCCTGTAACCATTATGGATGTGCAGTACATATTACATGCATATCTTTTTCTGACTTTAGGTATCTTCCTTGCCCAGTAAGTATATCTCTTCTCAATACATATTTGTTTCCTTCATTGTCTTACATTTATTGGCAGCTATTGGTCATTATGTTATTTTACATATGGATTATTATATCCAGCTTTTCTGTTTAAAACCCTGATTTGACAAGCAAAAGTGTTGATCCCATTGTGCATGTTAAAAGCAAATTCGACCTGCATTAATTTCAAACATCTACTTAAACTGATGGTCATAGCAACAAAGGATTTATAAAGCAGCAACATGAAAATATAGGAATAATATATGAAAGAACAGAAGTTTTCCTAAAATAGAAGCACTATGACAGTTTAATGACATTTTTGTTATGCGTTTTAAAGTTCCAAACTACATAATTACGGGTTTATAGAGAAAGGGTGAGGAGGTAAAACTTACACAATACAGCCTAAAAACAGAACTCAGTGAAATGATGGGCTTTTTTCTTTTCTTTTTTTAAATTTGAAAGGGCATCAAACATACCTTGTCTGGCAAGAAATTAACATGCACACTTTGAAAATTGTAACATCAAGACTTCAGAAGCAAATATCAATCTGAGAGACAACAACAGGCATGTGATTGTCTAAGCATCCAATTAACTGAAAAACATCAAAAGGTGTTCCGAGATACACATAAAAAAAACAAAAAAACAAAACAAAAAAAAACTGGTGTTACAATTGCAAAAATAAAAAATTATTATTGCTGATTTTATTAAATATATATATATATATATACTATAAAGATACCTAAGCAAAAAAATACATATATAATTTTGACTCACACCTAGTACAACATAGAAAAGGTTATGTATCTACCTGCGTGAGTAAAAGGAGAAAAGAAAAAAAGAAAATAAAACAACTGAATGTAGAAGGTGTCGAGAATACTGAGCCTTGGCTTTATCAAGGACCAGCAAAAACTCTGCATTTTCTCACTTCCACAAAGACCTAGTTGGAAATGGGTTTCTGCAAGGCCATAGATGCAAGTAACATTCCCACCTAAAATAGTTTAAAAAATATATATATAAGTCATGTCCTCCGTAGAGTAGCATGACCTAGCACTAGTTAACAATTTCGCTTGCATCCATTAACCTTCATGGCCCGACCCATGCTCTTCATCTGTTACTATTAAACAGAGAGAAGAAGATTAAAGAGAACTCAAGCTGTGAGAGTGACATAATAAATAGAAATGATTTTCAGCTATAACGAAATTCCAAGTTCGTTTGAGAGAGAATTTAAACCTGAAAAACAAATTTTACATTGCAATTAAAAAAGGAAATGTTAATTTATAACGAACAGATTTTTGAAAGAAAACTTGAGTCTAAAACCCCCTACTCTACAACTTATGACAGCACGAAACGAGAATAAGTTAAAGATAATAATTAACTAAAGAAAACTTTGTGAAAGTTATATACCTTAAACAGTTAGTTGCAATATGTACAAAGTATTTCAGCAGTGCTTTAAGTGCATAATTAATTAGTTATTAAGAACTTAACTACTTTGAAAAAACAGCGCATAGACAGCGCATAGAAAAGGAACAAGCTTAGCCATCTTCTGTTCCTAGGTACCACAAAAGACGCTCAAAGTTACAAAGAAAAGTAAGAGTTAAAACCCGCATAAATGTTAACAGACAAACCAATGCTTAAAAGCTGAAAAGCTAAAAACGACAGAGAAAGGTACATGAAGTACAAACATTGAACTTATAAAACCTAGAACCCAAAAACAAGGAAGAGAGCTTACCTCTTGAGTTACAAAAACTTTTCTCCTCACAAGAGGAGAACATGGCTGACCTCTTCCGCCACTCCCTAGACGCTGGGGGGCAGTGAGGGTGGGGCTGATGGCCTCCTCATACAGCAAGAAACCAACGCGCGGAGATTTTAACCAGAGAAAAAATATATAAACTTAAGACTGTGGATCTGTATGAGCAGAATTAACTCTCCAGAATACATGAGAAATATTATAAAATACACGAGCAGTTTATTTAATAATCTTTGCATGTATTAAATCACCTTAGTGAGCTTCTATAGATTAATCAGAATCTTATTAATTTTAATGTTGGTTTTACTATTTTTAGTATAGCTATCCTAGTGATGAATAACTGGTTTTCTTTTTTATTTGTTTTTATTTTCTTTTATAAACAGATTTTTAAGCTTTTTTTGTGATTTTGTTTATATTATTTAATTTTTTTGTTTTAATAGGACCGTCATATCCATAGCACTAAGGTTCCTTTAGGTAGTTAATAGGCATCCTCTAGCCAACTTCCTTACGGCTTTGATTGGTCAGAATCATATTATTAACTGTGTAGAAAATTAAAGCAGATCTGCCAACCTTACTCTATTATTCAGAATAATTTTTCTTAAAGTTCTTTTGATGAAAGAAGAAGGAATTTCGTTCTCTAGAAAACTTTCTAATAGTATATTAATGTGGTAATTGAAGTCCAAATTGTTGCTGCAAATTCTTGAAATTCTTAGGACCTGAGAAATTAGTACATTCTCAATTACTTTGGTTGAAATGTTATTATTCCAGTGTAGATATTTAATTACTTTGAAAGGAAAATTAACTCTTTTATCAAAGAGGCTAATAGATGGGTTACCTCTGTTGAGCTTAATGCTTAAGTCTAGGAACTCAAGTTCCTGATTACTGTGGTTGGTTTTACATAAGTTAAAGAGAGCTAGGATAGATATTATCAAAATCACTCTCTATAACTTCGGGAATTATTGATACACAGCAGATCATCAATATATCTAAAAGTGTAAAAGGTAGTTATCTGAGCAGGTGGGGTGATTTTTAATGAATTTATATTCCTTAAAGAACAGGAATAGATTAGCGATATTAAGTGGACGTTGATGTTCCCATTGGAATACCGTTCACTTGCTTATAGAGAGTATTATTATATAAGATATGGTTATTTTTTATGCAGCAATTGAGATAAGAGTTCCAAGTTCCTACATCAACAAATTGGTTAAGTTTAAATTCTGCATACAGCTCTTTAAAGGTAGTGATTATATCTGATAGAGGCAGATTAGTATATAGGTTTTCAAAATCATAACTATTAATATCTAGGGGACACACTTTGAGTATAGTAGAAATTACTTCTGCATTATTATTAATTATCCAAAAATCTCTGTACATCAAGTTAGAACAGTTTCTAATGTGTTTCAAAACCTTCTTTAAGACATCTTCAAAAAGCAAGATCTATTTTCTTTTTATGACTCCTTACTCCACTAGCTATGAACCTGAACTTCACAGGATCCTTATGAAACTTAACCGTTGCAAAAAGAAATGGAAATTCAGGCCCATATCTTCTAGTTTGCGGAATTTTAAGTTTCTTGAAGAATGCCTTAAACCGATTTTTCTAACTGCTTGGTAGAATAACTTACGGGCTCGTATGTTACTCTATTATTGAGTTCCATAGTTAACAATTCAAAATAGAACTTCTTACAGATAATTGCAAAATTATTGCTAGCTTTATCCGTAGTGGTAAAAATAAATTGGTCTTGTAGTTTGGAGAGTGACCTTTTAGCTTCTCCAGAGAAAAAGAGATTTCTGTCGAAACAAAAGTCCAGACCTGCCCACTCACCGGTGAAGCTATTGATTATATTATATTTCCATTCTGCGAAGGCCTCAATAGGCTGATTGTACGTTAAACTGGTTTTTACGATGTACTTATTTACATCTTGAGTGAAGCTCTCAAGAATCCTTTCTTTGGAAATTGTGAAGGAAGGTCTGAAATTAGAGCCATACTCTAATAAATTCCTAAGCTTTTCATTTTCAACAAAACTCAAGTTTCCGGTGATAATATGGTTGTAATTCTTATCATAGTGAACTGTTTCTTTATGTTCATCACAAGAACAAGTAGTAATTACAGGAATGTAGCTCGAAGAGTTAAGTTTGTAGTTTTTAACTATTGACCCTAAGGTCTTAACATATTTAAAACTTACAATAGACTGGTGCCTGTGGATGGGAAAAAAAATTGCATTATTGTAGAACAGCTTCCTTACATTGAGATTATCGTAGGCTTTATTTAGGAACCTGATGGTAACAAAATTACTGGAAAATTCTTTAAGAGAAATTTTATCTTTAAGAATATGTTTAAGAATGTCCAGAACCAAAGCAAAAACATGCTTATCAACATGGTCAGCAGTTTCATTCCAGAATTTGAAAAAACATTTAAGGACAGAGTGCTTGAAGGACTTGAGAATTTTGTAAGTATTTTTAACAAAATTAGTGCCAGTTTTAAAGCTTACCAGAGTTTTTAGCAAGTTAGCAAAATCAACTTTGCTTGATGTGCGAAATAACCTCTGTCCTCTATTACCTCTAGAGCAGCTCTTATTATTAACAAGAAAGAAGAGTTCACGAATTGAAAATTTATGCTGATTATGCTTATTTTAAATATGTATTTTTTTGCTTAGGTATCTTTATAGTATGTGAATTCTGAATTTTCAAAACTGCTGCGTTGCGCGTTTTGATTTTCAGGTTATTTTGCACCCTTCGTTTTAAATTCTAAAATTTTTTCCTTAGTCTTCAGTTTTGCTCTTAAGTATATATATATATATATATATATATATATATATATATATATATATATGGGATGTAAGGTTAGGTGATGTGTAACATCACAGCCTCTCCTTGACAAATGTCAACCCCGCCTTCTCGTGGTGCATCCTGTTCCCACTAAAGGGGCTCTGACGACCGCCAATAGCGGTATAACCAATAACCAAACCATCGGGATTAGACGAAATACTATCCCACACTCACCAACGCACTTGGCCAGTGTGGTGAGTTATGGCAAACCCTCCAAAATGACTCTCCACTACCAAAATATTGGCCCTCAGTCTCCGGCAGCTCGAATGTACCTGGCCAAGGCAGCGGCCAGTGCGACATGAAGGTAGAGGGTGCTAAGAATCCCCGGAGAACCTGACTAGGCTGCCATCTGATGTTGACCTTGGCTACGTATAATGGATGCTCCCTATCTTCTGATTCAAGGCTTCTTGAATTGGAAGAGGAACTACAAAGGATCAAGTGGGACATCGTCGGGCTAATTGAGGTAAGGAGAAAAGGAGAAGACCTCATTGAACTGAAAAGTGGACATCTCTTCTACTATCGTGGGACAGATACTGGCAGAACTAGTGGTGTTGGATTTATAATAAACAAGAAACTGAAGGATAAAGTTGTAGAAGTTGAAAGTTCCTCTGACAGAGCTGCACGACTCGTTATCCAACTTTCGAGAAGATACAAGGCTCAGATTATTCAAACTTATGCACCCAACAAAAGTCCTCCGGAAGAAGAAATTGAAGAATTTTATGAGGAAATTCGTCATCTAAATAATAAATGTAAGCAGCACTTGAAGATAATTATGGGAGATTTCAATGCAAAAATAGGGCAATGGCACCAGAATGAAACTTCAGTAGGTAAATTCAGTCACGGCAACAGAAACCAGCGTGGAAATACCCTCGTTGAGTTTGCAGAGGCAGAAGGGTTTTTCATCTTGAACTCCTTTTTCAAGAAAAAGCCACACAGGAAATGGACATGGAGACATCCAAATGGGATGACAAGTGAAATTGATTTTATTATGTGTAACAAAAAATTCGTCATAGAAGACTGCAGTGTGCTAAACAAGTTCAACACAGGTAGTGACCATAGATTGGTGAGATGTAAGATGCACCTCAACACTAAACTCGAACGTGGCAAGCTCATAAGACAAACAAAATGTATTGACATAACCAACCTTAAAAAACACCATAATACCTTCAAGTTGAAACTGAAGAACAGATTCTCTGCTTTAGAAGGCCTAACATTGGAAGAAGTGGATATTTCTGAATTTAACAGAAAAGTAACCAAAGCTCTTATGGAAACAGCAACAAAATGAGCTGGGTCTAAGAACAAGTTGCATGTGAAAAAATTATCAGGAAAAACCAAAATGTTGATGCAAAAAAGAAGAGAGATGAGGACAACTGAAGAAGATGTGACTTCCAAAGCGGAATATATAGAGCTATGCAAGACAGTACGAAAAAGTATCTGAAGACGTAAGGAAATTCACCTGTGAACTAGTGAGGAAAGCAGTTGAAAACAACCAAAGCCTAAAGATAGCAAAGGAACATCTCAGTAAGGGAAGAAAACAGATTATGGCACTCAGAAAAGAAGGTGATTCTGTAACAAGAAATAGAGGTGAAATTTTGACAAGAGTGAAAGATTTTTACTCCAAATTATATGAAAGGGATGATACATGTACTCCAGACATCATGAAAGGTACCAGAGTTCTTCCAGTCCTCCCAGCAGAAGTTGCACATGCAATGAAGAACATGAAGCAGGAAAAAGCTCCAGGAGAAGATGGAATTACTGGAGACATCATACAAGAAGCAAGTGGAGAAATTGAAACAGTAGTCGCCCAAGTTTTCACTCGATGCCTTAAAAAAAAAAAAAGATTCCTGAGGACTGGAACAATGCTACAATGATCCTGCTACATAAAAAAGGTGGCATTGATGATCTCAGGAACTACAGACCAATCAGCCTCCTATCAGTGGTTTATAAAATCTTCACTAAAGTTCTTTCACACTGTTTGAAGGTAACACTGGACATGGCTCAACCGAGAGAACAAGCTGGATTCAGGAGTGGCTACAACACAATGGATCATATCCACGTATTGAGAGAACTAATTGAAAGAACAAGGGAATATGAACTTCCATTGTGTATGGCTTTTATCAATTATGAAAAAGCCTTTGATTCGGTGAAACCATCAGCAGTTACAATGGCTCTGAAATCCTGCGGTATTGAAGATGCATACATTAATATTATTAATAACATCTATGAAAATGCAAGTGCAAAGATTTGGCTGTTTGAAAATACAACACACATAAAAATTGGAAAGGGAGTGAGACAAGGTGACACCATATCTCTGAAGCTCTTTAATGCCACATTGGAAAATGTCTTTCAATCACTGAACTGGGAAAACAAAGGGATAAAGATTAATGGAGATTATCTAACCCACCTTCATTTTGCTGATGACGTAGTCGTTTTTGTAACTACCCCATCAGAGCTGCAGAGTATGATCCAGGAACTTGCTGACAAGAGTAAAGAAGTGGGATTAAAAATGAATTTTCAGAAGACAAAAGTGATGTTCAATGCTTTTACAAGAAATGACGATTTATCGATTGATGGAGAAAAGCTGGAGATAACAGACACGTACGTTTATCTTGGACAGCAGATATCAAATGAGGGTCACATTGATGAAGAAATTAATTGGCATACAAAACTTGCCTGGAGAGCTTTTGGAAGAAACAGCATAATTTTCAAGAGCAATATGCCATTACGTCTTAAAAGAAAAGTGTTCGATCAATGCATCCTTCCAGTGCTTACGTATGGTGCAGAGACGTGGACCTTAACTAAAAGAGATATACAAAGGCTGCAGACAACTCAAAGTAGCATGGAGAGGCGCATGCTTGGTGTAACCAGGAGAGATATGAAGAGGAACTCGTGGATTCGAAAAATGACAAGAGTGGAAGACATCATGATCAGAGTTAAATCCCTGAAATGGCAATGGGCTGGACATACTGCCAGGACAGACCATCAACGGACAGCCGAAATTTTAGATTGGATTCCAAGGGACAGGAAAAGACCCAGAAGAAGACCACACGGGAGATGGGTGGATGAAATTCGAAAGTATGCAGGGGTGACATGGAGGAGACTGGCACAAGACAGACCGTTGTGGAGGAAACTTGGGGAGACCTTCGTCCAGCAGTGGATTGATAATGGTTGACAATGATGGTGATGATCCCCTGCATACTTTCGGATTTCATCCACCCATCTCCCATGTGGTCTTCTTCTGGGTCTTTTCCTGTCCCTTGGAATCCAATCTAAAATTTCGGCTGTCCATCGATGATCTGTCCTTCTGGCAGTATGTCCAGTCCATTGCCATTTCAGGGATTTAACTCTGATCATGATGTCTTCCACTCTTGTCATTTTTCGGATCCACGAGTTCCTCTTCTTATCTCTCCTGGTTACACCAAGCATGCACCTCTCCATGCTGCTTTGAGTTGTCTGCAGCCTTTGTATGTCTCTTTTAGTTAAGGTCCACGTCTCTGCACCATACGTAAGCACTGGAAGGATGCATTGATCAAACACTTTTCTTTTAAGACATAATGTCATATTGCTCTTGAAAATTATGCTGTTTCTTCAAAAAGCTCTCCAGGCAAGTTTTGTACGCCGATTAATTTCATCATCAATGTGACCCTCACTTGATAGCTGCTGTCCAAGATAAACGTACGTGTCTGTTATTTCCAGCTTTTCTCCATCAATCTATAAATCTTCATTTCTTGTAAAAGCATTGAACATCACTTTTGTCTTCTGAAAGTTCACTTTTAATCCCACTTCTTTACTCTTGTCAGCAAGTTCCTATATCATACTCTGCAGCTCTGATGGGGTAGTTGCAAAAATGACCACGTCATCAGCAAAACGAAGGTGGGTTAGATAATCTCCATTAATCTTTATCCCTCTGTTTTCCCAGTTCAGTGATTGAAAGACATTGTCCAATGTGGCATTAAAGAGTTTGGGAGATATGGTGTCACCTTGTCTCACTCCCTTTCCAATTTTTATGTGTGTTGTATTTTCAAACAGCCGAATCATTGCACTTGCATTTTCACAGATGTTATTAATAATATTAATGTACGCATCTTCAATACCGCAGGATTTCAGGGCCATTGTAACTGTTGATGGTTTCACCGATTCAAAGGCTTTTTCATAATCGATAAAAGCCATGCACAATGGAAGTTCATATTCCCTCGCTCTTTCAATTAGTTCTCTCAGTACGTGGATATGATCTATTGTGCTGTAGCCACTCCTGAATCCAGCTTGTTCTCTCGGTTGAGCCATGTCTAGTGTCACCTTTAAGCGGTGTGAAAGAACTTTAGTGAAGATTTTATAAACCACTGATAGGAGGCTGATAGGTCTGTAGTTCCTGAGATCCTCAATGTCACCTTTTTTATGTAGCAAGATCATTGTAGCGTTGTTCCAATCCTAAGGAATTTTCCCTTCATTAAGGCATCGAAGTGAAACTTTGGGCGAGTACTGTTTCGATTTATCCACTTGCTTCTTGTATGATGTCTACAGTAATTCCATCTTCTCCTGGAGCTTTTCCCCGCTTCATGTTCTTCATTGCATGTGTAACTTCTGCTGGGAGGACTGGAAGGACTCTGGTACTGGTACCTTTCATGATGTCTGGAGTACACGTATCATCCCTTTCATATAATTTGGAGTAAAAATCTTTCACTCTTGTCAAAATTTCGCCTCTATTTCTTGTTACAGAACCATCTTCTTTTCTGAGTGCCATAATCTGTTTTCTTCCCTTACTACGATGTTCCTTTGCTATCTTTAGGCTTTGGTTGTTTTCAATTGCTTTCCTCACTAGTTCACAGTTGAATTTCCTTACGTCTTCAGTGATACTTTTTCGTATTGTCTTGCATAGCTCTATATATTCCACTTTGGAAGTCGCACCGTCTTCAGTTGTCCTCATCTCTCTTCTTTTTTGCATCAACATTTTGGTTTTTCCTGATAATTTGTTCACATGCAACTTGTTCTTAGACCCAGCTAATTTTGTTGCGGTTTCCATAAGAGCTTTGGTTACTTTTCTGTTAACTTCAGAAATATCCACTTCTTCCGATGTTAGGCCTTCTAAAGCAGAGAATCTGTTCTTCAGTTCCAACTTGAAGGTATTATGGTGTTTTTTAAGGTTGGTTATGTCAATACATTTTGTTTGTCTTATGAGCTTGCCACGTTCGAGTTTAGTGTTGAGATGCATCTTACATCTCACCAATCTATGGTCACTACCTGTGTTGAACTTGTTTAGCACACTGCAGTCTTCTATGACGAATTTTTTGTTACACATAATAAAATCAATTTCACTTGTTGTCCCATTTGAATGTCTCCATGTCCATTTCCTGTGTGGCTTTTTCTTGAAAAAGGAGTTCAAGATGAAAAACCCTTCTGCCTCTGCAAACTCAATGAGAGTATTTCCACGCTGGTTTCTGTTGCTGTGACCAAATTTACCTACTGAAGTTTCATTCTGCTGCTGTTGCCCTATTTTTGCATTGAAATCTCTCATAATTATCTTCAAGTGCTGCTTGCCTTTATTATTTAGATGACGAATTTCCTCATAAAATTCTTCAATTTCTTCTTCCGGATGACTTGTGGTTGGCGCATAAGTTTGAATAATCTGAGCCTGGTATCTTCTCGAGAGTTGGATAACGAGTCGTGCAGCTCTGTCAGAGGAACTTTCAACTTCTACAACTTTATCCTTCAGTTTCTTGTTTATTATAAATCCAACACCACTAGTTCTGCCAGTATCTGTCCCACGATAGTAGAAGAGATGTCCACTTTTCAGTTCAATGAGGTCTTCTCCTTTTCTCCTTACCTCACTTACCCCGACGATGTCCCACTTGATCCTTTGTAGTTCCTCTTCCAATTCAAGAAGCCTTGAATCAGAAGATAGGGAGCGTCCGTTATACGTCGCCAAGGTCAGCATCAGATGGCAGCCTAGTCCGGTCCTCCGGGGATTCTTAGCACCCTCTGCCTTCATGTCGCACTGGCCGCTGCCTTGGCCAGGTACATTCCAGCTGCCGGAGACTGAGGGCCAATATTTAAGTAGTGGAGTCATTTTGGAGGGATTTGGCCATAACTCACTACGCTGGCCAAGCAGGTTGGTGAGTGTGGGATAGCATTTTCTCTAATCCCGATGGTATAGTTATACCGCTATTGGCGGTCGTCAGAGCCCCTTTAGTGGGAACAGGATGCACCACGAGAAGGCGGGGTTGACATTTGTCAAGGAGAGGCTGTGATGTTATGCATCACCTGACCTTACATCCCTATATATATCTATATATATACATTGCCAGACAATTGTTGCTAAGGACGGATGACAATAGCAACGATAGCAACCATAAAATGGAAGGCAGGAAAATGAGGAAATTAGCATAAGTGCGGGATACAGTAAGGCGTGTTGTGCGTATGCAAATTTTGGATTGCCGAACTTGTTCGTGACTTCATAGCGCTCATAAGAGATATGAAGGATTTGACACGTATTGACCGTTGTTGTTCAAACACAAACTTGAAAGGGAAAGAATCAATTGACGAACTTGCAATTTTTATTATGTCTTCCCGACATCACCTAGATGATTTTACGTGTGGCCGTATTATTGGCAAGATTGAAGAAGGGCGAAAAATAACAGATGTTGCCAGGGAGTTCGACGTCAGCCACAGTGTTGTTTCAAGGCTTTGGAAATCATTTCAAACAAATGGAGAGTGTAGCCAACGTCACGAGGGAGGTCCTGTTCGCAGTACGACACTTGCAGAAGATCGGTACATAGTGCTATCAACAAAAGACACCGGCGCAGCACAGCTAGTGAGGTAGCAAATCAGTTTATGGCTGCTACTGGCAAGTGGATCTCCCGAAAAACTGTCGCCAGACGTTTGCATGAAGGAGGACTATACGCCCGCCGTCCTGTTGTGTGCATCCCATTGTCCAGACGTCACCGTACCGCCCGTTTGCAATGGTGCCATCAACATCGCAATTGGACTGATAACGACTGGTCTGCTGTCCTCTTCTCAGATGAGAGTAGATACAGTCTATCGTCTGATTGTCGACGACAACTGATCTGGCGTGATAGTGGTACTGCATATTGTCCAGCAAACATACAGGAAAGGGACCAATATCCAACATGTAGTGTCGTGGTATGGGCTGGCATCATGATCAATGGCCGTACGTCCCTCTATGTGCTTCCAACTGGGACTATGACTGGCCAACCATACATTAATGATGTTCTGCTACCTCATGTTCGCATGTTCCGTGGTGCTGTCGGTGATAGATTCCTTTTCATGGACGACAACGCAACATGTCATCGAACAGTCGCTGTCCAGGGAGTGTCTTGAGAGCGAGGATATTCAACGCCTCGTATGGCCAGCACGTTCTTCAGATCTGAATCCCATTGAAAATGTGTGGGATGCTTTGGGGAGGAGTCTTGCTGGTCGCCAATGTCCTCCAATAAACAAGGACACCCTCATCCGTGCACTGACAGAGGAATGGGATAAATTACCCCAACAGCTGCTTGATAATGTTGTGCAAAGCATGACACGACGTGTGGAATCTTGCATCACCCTCCATGGTAGCCATATTCTGTATTGACATCTTACGCCGGAACGCCTGCGGACGGTAATTGCATTTTTTTCACGTTTACGTATTCTGCACAAAATGGCCTGTTTGTCCCTTGAACATGTTCCAAAGCCTTCTGGATTTCAGAGCACAATAAGTTGTCTTTCTTGTAATGTCCTGGCATTCTGACATTATTTTATTTAACTTGGCATCCAACCACACTTACTTTTTTATGAGCTATATAGCCGTTTATGATCCGTCCTTAGCAATTGTCCAGCAGTGTATATACAGCACAGTAACATAACATCAGAACATGAGTAGCCCACAAGGAGGAGCCATTCTCTAACCACAACCCTGCTCATTAATGTTGATTAAACTGTTTTACTTACCCATCTATATTTTTTAAGTGTGTGAATTTCCTTGCTAACATTAAGATTTAATATTTAAGTATATATCACTTCCTATTTTTCCCTGCACAGTATCCCATTTATTAAATTTACTTTTAAATTAATTGATAACATTTAGTAGCAACAAATGTACTTACTCTTTCAAGAATGTGGAGGGGGCTCATCTTGTGCTGTGCCTAGGGCCCAATTCTGTGTAAATCGGACCCTGATCCTGGCCAAGCGCCGTGCGTTCTTTCTTCACCTTAGCTTTCAAACAAGCAAAACAAATTCCTCCTCTTCAGAAGGGGGAAAAAAAGAAAGAAACAAAGAGTTGCATCACGGATTTTGGTCAGAGGCATCGGGCCGATGTAATCACACCACGGCGAAAGAAGCACGCCGGGTCGACGTAATCCTGTCCTGGCGCCATGCTTTCTTTCTACTTAGCTTTCAAACAAGCAAACCAAATTCCTCCTTAGTGTATAAAAAAAAAAAAAAAAAAAAGGAACAAAGAGCTGCGCCATGAACTTTGTTCAGAGGCTTTTACATTGACTAATTACAAAACCAGTAAACATTCTTAATAACAGCAAAAATCTTAATTTCCGTAATTTTCGTTAGTCATCTGTAATCCTGTAATCCCAGGGGGAAATCCACAATGGTTAGCATCTGTGGACGCGTATGACACTTTCGCCTGCCAGTGAGACAGAAAGTTCGTAACGTAAATGTCCAATCACACGTAAACAGAACTTTTCTTTCTCGTTGATCTCTTGGCAGCTGCATACAATGGCTCAGGGCTCTGCCCAGTCTCTCAACTGATTTTGCCTCCCACCAAATAAATAAACAAAACAAATAGCAGTAGAAAGGACGGAGGTGAACTGAAACAGCGGGGTGTTCTCCTAAGAAAACTGGTTTCGAGCAAACCGAGACGTTTGAAGTGACATCGCAGTTTGGCTGAGCCACAGCAGCAGCAGCATCAGCCCAGAGCTGCCAGTCAGCCACGCAGCAGCAGAAAGAATACACTTTACAACTGAAATATCGCCACCTACCCAACAAATATTTCTCTCTTTTCCCCAATGCATCAGCAATTACAAAGTTTTGTAAAAAGCCTGAGATTGCAAATGACAAGTTTAGCGGCTTTCCGTTTTTTATAAAAAGTGAATTCACGGAATTCCTCTAATTAGCGGAAGAATCACATGCTTGCAACAATCTTTGTTTCACCTTTTATCACTCCTCTCCTCTTCTTGGAATTTAATCTGTGTGTAAGAAAGACCATGATGAATTTTTCAGAAATAAAGCTAAAGTTTGCATGTTCAACTCTTATGTCTGCTGCTACCATTAGTTACTCTATTATTGTGACTTGTGGGAACAGTAAGTAATCTACTGACAGCATCTTGAACTTCAGAATTTTAATCTTTATTACAACAGTGTTTTTGAATTTGACATAAACTCAATCTTAGGTTAGACACTCTGTACTGGAATTGTCAAAAGATTTGAGTGATATGTGTCAGCAGGTTAAGAAGCCTTTCACATTACACAATATTTGGGAAAGACCACTGCTGAAAATCAGTCCACTGAAAAATTTGTTTACCTCTTTTGGGTGACACACAGTAAGTTCAAAGGAAAAAAAAAACTGACTCGGCCACAGATACCTGAACAGGGCCTCATTCCAACTGCACATGAACTAGAGGATGAGTAAAAACTTTGGAAATTCAGGAAATTTTGAAAAGGAAGTTTATTACTTCAGCCCTGTTGTATATAGTTGTGAAGTCACACCTAAATGTGGTTTCCAATACCTCTTATTTACTTTCTGGAGAGTCACGGCTATTGGCACTCCTGCTGCCATGGATGATTCTAGGGTAATAGCAGTTAAGGCAACCATCAATAGAAGGCCTAGAAGGCAAAATGTGTGGGTGAAACTATTCATTATGCCTTGATATAGTCAACACTGTCATTAGCTCTTATGAAAATTAACTTAATTTTTTGTGTTTTCTGACCTAGCCAATAAACAGAATGCTGCAGTACACTAGTATTCACAAAAGTGAGAAAGGCCAACCCATTTCAAAACACAATACACCTGTAAAGAATTGGCAATATGGTATAAAAACTACAGTATACAACCAGCATAAATATCACAGGACAGCTGAAAACCACCGTGACATTAGGGTTACAACATGACAGCAGCATGGTTCCAATAGTGCATGAAACCTCTCCACCATGTAGCCAAGTTACCAATTCTTTAGATCAGGGTTCGTACACTTTTGGGAGAAAAAAATTCAAGGACTTTCCAGGCCTTTTCCAGGACATATACAAAAAAATTCCAGGATGATTATTACACTTTACAGTATCATGTTCAAATTATTTTTTAAAGTAATTTCAGTTTTAAGTAATAAAAATGATGAAAGATGCAAATGGATCAAGTTTATCAAGCACAAGATCATAAAGAATAAATTCTGTTCTTATGCCCTGACCTTTGAATTCAAGTTAGACCATTTTCTACAAGGGTAGGTTTCTCCTCCCTGATAACATACCAAAACTTTGTTGCAATCAAACAGATTTTATGTGAGTTAACATTCCTAAGCTTGGAGAACAAATACTGCTCTTATGTCTTGGCCTTTAAATTTAATTTCGACCTTTTTCAAGAGGGTAGGTTTCCAGGTTGTACCCAACAGCATACTAAAATTTCGCCGAAATTCAACTGCTTTCATGCGAATTATCGTACAGACAAACCCAAAGCATAAACGTTTCTGCAACCATAGTTTAAAAGTGTTAGGAATTTCGAAAATAAAAGCATAACGAACAGCGCGAAAACTAGCTCATAAATAGAATATTTGAAACTACAGTATGCACTCTCAATTATTAGGGATGGTAGAGGGGAAGGGAATAGAACTGTCCAAAATTAGCATGTTTTCATTGCGCTAGGCGCTTAAGCACGGCTGAATTCCTTCAGATACCCCCAATGTTCAAATGATTGAAATGTGCTGATGTTCATGGAATGAAATGGTTGATCAGCTATGATGACCGCATAAAAGTTCGGGAAGGGGGGAGGGGGGCGAACTTTTTTTTTTTTTTTAGTTTATGCAACATTTTACATCACTCTAGTATTTATCTTGTCATCATCAACAATCGCAATGCAACTACCGCTTACGATCGCGGATATCGGCAACCGAAAATCTGCCATATCACTAAGTGATATAACACACAGTATCCTGTTACAGTGTATTGTAATTGAAAAAAAAAGGGATGTGGAAAAAAGAAACTTTCAGAAATTAAGATCATCAAGTCATGCGTTTCAAAAAATCCAAAACTGTTTTCCAGAAATACAGGGCAGTCTTTTAGGAAATGGACTATAAAAAGTCAGCTCCATTTATTGCAATAATTAAATAGTCAGCAGCAAACAATCAGCAAAAATTCAATGTACAAGTTATACTTTACAATTAAAATTAACTATTTAAATTAAAATGAAACAGACTGAAAAAAATAATACCTTCACTGTCATCAAGGCTTGTTTCCCTATTATTTGCAGGGTTTCGTGATAAAGTTTCACTAGTTTTCTTCTAAAAGAAAAATAACAACAACAGATAATCCATATTTTGTACTAATTATAGTCACTAATAATACAATGTGACATTACAGTAAAGATATCTTACAGTAATTAGTAGATCCAAATATTTGGATTTTACTTGAATTTTATTAGCTGATGAGCTTCTTATTTAACATACAAGCTTTCAACAGCATGAAATAAAACTTTGCACAGACAAATAATATCCAATTAAACAAGAAATCAGATTAATAACATCAAGGCAAAATGAAAGTTTTAAGGTGTTACTACATCAAAATCATTTCCAATTGAAATACCTCATATGAAAGCACTTTCTACAGGAGATTGTGACACACATAGGTATAAATCACACAGATGAAAACTACTTACACAAATCTCTTTGATCTGATTCCTGGTTTTACAACCATATCTCTTTTGTAAAATGAAGAAGAGATATGGTTGTGACTATAAAATTTCTGTTCGTTCCCTCCCTCACTCACTCATACTCACACACAAATTTTTTTTCTTCTCTTAAGCAAATTGAACTATTTCCAGGTGACTTTATTTAAGTACCGCAATCTTCACTGCTAACACAGGGATGTAACTTTCCTCTGCCAGAAATCATGTTTTGCAACAGAAATGAACCCATTTTAAATTTTCATATTCAGATAACTTTATATACAGTGACATTTAGCTCCTAGAATGTTTTTCACAAGTATATGTGTATTTTTTTTTTTTTGCTGAAAAAAAAAAAAAATACAAATTTGTATACATTTGAAAAAACATCTTTGTTCAAATCAAAATTCCCACAAAGTGCAAAAACAAAAAAAAAAAAAAAAAAAAAAAAAAAAAGAAACAAACACAACAAATTTTTGGTTGCAAAAGAGCCTTTCAGACAAGAAGAAAATGCTTCAAAGCAGATTTTTAGAAAATCTAAGAATTCAGCAAAAAAAAAAAAAAAAAAAAAAAAAAAATTATATATACTGTCAAACCACTTGCGTGAAAACTGCGCATAATTAAAAATACATATTGTGAGTGGGGTTATTCATAACCAATGGAACTGGTTACAAATAAATATATAAAATCAACTGGATTTCTACATTTGATAAAACTTCTAGAAATAGGAATAGGCACTTACTCTCACTAAAAAACTCTAAAACACTATACAGAACCATCTCGTCATTCATCGAAAACTTTAACCCTAACTCTCTTGGTCATTAAATACCGTCCATGTCTTATTATTCACAACATCCATACATATCCATACATACATTCATATTAAAAACAGCATTTTATATACACTATTTACAACACCCATATTTTATCCACTCAATTCATTTACTCAGTGGCTCAACCCTCTTCTCCTTACACTACTTAGTTTTCCGATGGGAAACACGATACGCCTAACCACTGACACCGCCAACCCCACATCCATGACCTTGTCTGCCTCGAGTACTTTCTGCCAGTCCCTGGCTGTCATCAGGAGGCTTGTTGAATCACAACCGTTTTTCTCTGCAGCCGCAGAGCAAGTAATGCAATCATCTCCGGTCATCTGCTCTGCCGCTGTATCTCACAATGTTTGCTTATGGCGCCATCTGTTCTTTCTTTTGGTCAATTTCTAGTGTTTGGAAATTTTCTTTTTCTTTCTTCTCTATTCTGTTCAATTTTTATCAGGGCCTTCCAATTATCATTAAGTATATTTGGGTCATTAGAATTACATAATATACCTCTATTTTTTTCAATAAGTACTGATTCAGCTATTCTCAAATGTCTTTCTGTTTTACATTTTGTAATTATTCTAATGTCTTCAAATTTAAGATATTCTTTGTTTTCCAGGCAGTATTGAATTAATGCAGTTTTAGTTGTTGTTTTTTTTGCCAATTTTTTAAATGTTGCTTTAATCTATGTTTTAATTTGTTTTTGCTACTACCAATGTATAAAACGGGTGGATTCTTCAATATGGGTATTGCATATACTCCTGCTTGCTCCACACAACTCATCTTTTCATTGCTTTTTAACACCAAATTCTTAATTGTATTTACTTTACATCCAAGTTGAATGTTATACTTAGTACACATTTTATTAATTTCTGATGATACTCCTTTGAGATATGGGAAAGCATCAATATATTTTATTTGTTTTTTTTTTCCTGACATTGTACCTCTATCTATTTTATTCTGAACTTCCAGTGTCCATTTTTTAATATACTGCCTTGGGTAACCATAAGTTTCAGCAATTTTATAAACATATTACAATTCTTTTCTTTTATAAAATTCTGTTGAACTGTGAGTAAATGCTCTTTTTATTAACGTCTTAACACTATTGCATTTCTGTGCATATGGGTGTGCTGAGTCGTACGGTATCATCACAGGAATATACGAAGATTTTTGATGTATTCTGTACTGCAGTCTATTTTTTTCTCTCATAATTTCTATATCCAGAAAAGCTATTGTACTTTTTATTTCATTTCTATTGTCAATTGTATAGAGGGATACATTCTTGTGTACTGTCCAGCCAGATCTTTAAGTTGAATCTTTATGTGCACAACATCCATGCCTCACCGGGATACAAACGCGGACCCCTTTCGGACGAATGATCAGAGGACATCGCTTAGACCACTGCGCCACTGCTGAGGCAGCGATCAATTTCTGTTAAATATTGTCACTGGGGATGAATCATGGATCCATCACTTTGACGCTGAAGAAAAATGACAGAGCATGGAATACCGACACACTCCCTCTCCTCATCCCAAAAAATTCAAAACAGGGCCATCTATCAGCAAGGTTCTTTTGACTGCTTTTTTGGGACTCACCCAAAGTTCACCAGACAGAATTTTTGGAAGCTGGGAATATTTTCAATTTAGCATGTTACACTGAAACAATAAAGAAACTATGCTGAAAGATGTGTCGAGTTAGGAAGTCAACTGTACTGATTTTATTGCTGCATGACAATGCAAGACCACACACTTCTTACACAACACGTGATGTTCTCCAGAGGTTAAAATTTGAGGTTTTCTCCCATCCACCTTACTGCCCGGACTTAGCACCAAGGGATTTTCATTTCTTTCCAAATCTGAAAAGGGATCTCAAGGGAACACATTTCACCTCAGATGATGAAGTGAAGCATGCTGTCACATCATGGATCAGACAAAGAAGCCCTGAATTATGCATTGATGGCATGCATAAACATGTCTTATGTTGGGAAAAATGAACTGAATGACAAGGTGACTATGCAGAAAAATAGGTATGTCAATTTGTAGCTACCATACTGTACTTTCATTTTGGTTTTTGTGTGTCAAATACATTGTCTTTCTGGATATCTGACTGTGTGCATTACTTATCATCAGCCTACACTTGTATTACTGAAATGAAAATGAGGTAAGATAAAACAAATAATATGAGGTAACAGATAGAACAAAATCTCACAGAGCTTTATGTACATAAAAACAAAACAAACCTCAGATGGCGAAGTTTCTGGGGAAAGAGAAGACTGCTTGCAGAGTCGACGTGATTCAGCAACACATGGCTTCTTGATCTGTGGTTTGACAGCAGAGGGACTGTACTCTAAGCTGTGAGGAGGGGATGCTGATGCTGCTTCTAGTTGCTGCTCTAATTCCAGACGTGTTTGTTGTATGTGTTGATCATAGGCCTTGAAGGAAAACGGGGAAAAACAAATGTGAAGCAACAATTTACAATGCAAACATGTCACTTAATTCAGCCCTATAAACAACTGCAAATTTTATAATATGAAGGTTGTACCAAAAGTAACACAAAAGTGGGTATAACTTTTTAATTAACTGACAGAGGTCGTTCAAATTGTACATGTTGGTAGAGTAACTCTTCCTCTACAGTAACAATTCTTCTTCATTGCAGGTAAACAATGAATTTCAAGCAGAAGCAACGTGCTGTCATTGTGTTCTTGATGAAGGAAGGGTTCAGGCTGTCTGACATCCACAGAAGGCTATGGAATGTTTACGGAGATGACACCATTGACAAGAGCAATGTGCAGATGGATGAAGAAGTTTAAACATGGGGAAACCAGCAATGAAGACAAACTAAGGAGTGGAAGACCATCATCTGTGACCACTGACATGAATCATCAGTAAGTGGATGAATTGATTCACGTGGAGAGATGAGTCAGAATCCGTGAGCTTGTTGCACAACTGAATTGTGGTCACAATTCCATACAGAAGATGGTGGAAGACTTAGGGTATCAGAAAGTGTACGCAAAGTGGGTACCTTGGCAGTTGACACTCAATTTGAAGGAGAGAAGGATGGAAATCTGCTCTGATCTGCTGAAAGTGTTTGAAGACAATGAAGACAAGTTTTTTTTTGATCTAGTAACAGGGGATGAAATGTGGGCATATCTTTACGATCCTGAAATGAAGAATCAATCCATGGAACAGCATCACACCTTTTCACCAAGGCGTATAAAATTCAAGAGAAGGTGATCAGCACAGAAAGTCAGGATGACTGTTTTTTGGGAAGACAGGGATGTCATCCTCCTTGATATTCTGGAACATGGCCATACCATGACCAGCGAGCAGTACACTGAGACACTCAAGAAGCTTAGAGAAGCTATAAAGAGGAAGAGATTAAACAAGAATCTGAAAAGGATCCACATTCACCGTGACAATGCGAGATCACATTAGGCTGGTTGGTGGTTTCCCATCCACCGTACAGCCCAGATATGGCACCCTCTGACTTTCACCTGTGCGGTTCAATAAAGGACAGTCTCCAGGGACAATGATTTGATGACAGAAACATTAATTTTCTTTGAAATTTTACAAAACATTATTTTTCGGTTTCAATTTTACAAAACATTTATTAATGTGTTGTAAAATTTCTATACTTACCACCTGTGAGTGATATCCTTAAAACGGAGTGTGTTGATCACAATATTAAGTTGGCAGAGACTGTAATTGGCAATGGGAAATTACTGACTGCCAATAAAACTTCCATCCTGGAAAGTTCAGGCACATATTCTATTCCGACGGTTAAAAAGGAGGGAGTACAAATGAAATCGTATATAGGCAGCACCAAAAGATGATTACAATGCAGATTGAATGAACATATTTCAAATTGGTGCAAAGGGGAGATAAAGACTTCTCTGATGCACTATTGTTCTGGAAATAATTTAGCACTGGACTGGTCAAATGTCAAATTAATAACATCACATAAAAATATGACCTCTGATGAAATATTGTTCTGAAAATAATTTATCATTGGACTGGTCAAAAGTCAAATTAATAACATCACATAAAAAATATGACCAGTAGTTTATTTCAGAAGCTGTTGTAATCGAGAAACGAAAAATAGGAATTGTAACAGTAATGTACTAGTTGAATTACCATACGCTTGGAAGCATTTGATCAAAACCAAAGAGAAAATGAAGAAACTTTATTACAGTAAAAGAAGGAAAGGATAGAATAACAGAATTGATGACCCAGAAGAAAATAAGTCCTTGATCTCACCATAGATGGCACCATGGGTGTTGTGCTCTAATGATCCCAGGATACTTTGCGTTCAGTTAACCAAGGGTGTGTGGTCTCCGTGTCCGATGAGTTCGGCATTGCTGTGTGCACATTTATACGATGAAGAAGCATTGTTGAGAGTACCACTGAAGATAGCATGAAACAAGCTGAAACCGGTCTGGTGAGATGTGATTTGACCACTGTGACCTTCCATCTACTTTTACTTCATTTCACTCTTGATTCCCTTTAATATTTTGAAGTCTTTTATCTTACGGTGCCTTTTGTTTTAATTTTGACTTCATCCAATGGGAGGACTGCACATCTTACCACATGCACAGAATACAAGATTTCACCACAAGCATTCCTGAGTGTTGAAAGGCAGCAGAATATTTGACTTGGCCTACATGTGGCATTAGCCATGGATGATTTTTGGACATATTCATAGACATCGTAGGTAGGGCACTTTCTTTGTATAAACTTGATTCGGAGTGTGCTGTTTATTGTATCAATATGAATAACTTTTATGGTGCATTATGTGTGTCGATATGAATAACTTTTATGGCGCATTATATGTTGGGAGGGGGGGGGTAGGTTTACACCAAGAACAATGTGATGAACAGTAAATGTTTAACGTTCATACGTTAATATAATAATACTTTCAGCCTCGTAAAGAATCTGCTCGATTCAGCATATATCTTTGTGCTGGTTTTAGTAGATAACATAATAATAGCAATGGCTACACTTTTCTGGGATGTCAGAGGCATCATTCTTTTGATTTTCTTGAAGAAGTTGGCACTGTTAACAGTTCACTCACTGTATTGCAGGGGCAAATCCTCAAAGCATGCTAAGCTTGCTGTGCATGTTCTGTGTTTTTGGAGATGTATTTTTATGTTTTTATTTAAGAGTAATAATAACAGCAGAAATACAAAACTGCATTTAGTACATTAAACAAGACATTAATTTGTATTTAAATAAAGCATATGTGCATGTGCACCAGAGCTGAGACGGGCTGTAGAATATTTACTGCGGTTCGGGCTCGGGCTCTTAGAGAGAGGGAGAGCGAGAAATTTTTTTTATATTTAAATGTGATTTTATATGATTTAGCAAATGACACACTTTATATTTTGAAAATGGCAATCCGTGAATTGTATGGTGTAATCCCGTATTCCATTCATGAGATACTTTATAGTTGGTAAAGGGAATTTTTCAGTAACTGATTCTGGTTGGGGAGCGGACATTCGAGATGGCTACTTATTCCGCGCTTGGGTAAAAAATACCATAGGCCGCACATTAGTATTTTTCTGCAGAGAAAAAAAGCTTTTTCAAGAACTTTAGGTATTGGATAGCTGATAGCATGCCGATGATAATTTATCCCGCTATCACCACGCAGTGGCTTCCTGCTAATTATATTTAGCAACGTACATATTGCAGCGCATTATGGCAAGATAATATTAGCATTATTTGAGCAACATACAATTGCAGCACCGCCCGATCATTTGGGATGCCCGGCCGCCCGAAGCACTTCAGGTGGAAAGGAACGGTCAAAGAAAATCATACAGTTACACTGTAAAAAGATAGATGTCCCTTTCCCACTCACCATTTGAAAAATGCATTGGTTAACTGCAGGAGGAGGAGAGAGTGCTGGAGGTCTGGAAAAGGAGATGTTTTTATCAATGGTTGAATAGGTTAGCCAGTTTTCGGGCCTGTTCGGGCCCCAGCTCTATCGTGCAATATAAAATTTGGGCTCGGACTGATATACCACGGGCTTGGAAGAGCTCGGGCTCCGAAAATTGAGCCCGAACTCAGCTCTAATGTGCACATCTGTGAAAGTGAGCCATGCAATGCTCTAGAAACTCCGGGACTAGCAGCTTCCAGCAAGGCATACGGCATAATGAGATTGCGTGCACAGCTCGGTCAAGGTCACGACAGTACGCTGATAGGAGGAACTTGAAGCGCTGATGCTAGGAGCTTCTTTTCTCCTAGTAAGCTTTCATTCTGCTGTACGCAGCCTGAGTTTTCCATTGAAGTGACATTGTTGTTTCAATCTGAAATTTTCCACATCGAAGACAAAAGAAAGAATATGTCTAATTAGTGAATTATTGTCAAAATCTTTTTCCAGAAGAACAATTTCAAAAAAAAAAAAAAAAAAAAAAAAAAAAAAGAAGAAATTTTAAGAAAGGGTAAGCCTTGTCCACCAATTCAAAATCTCACAACTAAACATAGAGAAAAAAATAAAAATAAAGAATATGTTAGGCATTTTAACCTCACACAATATAAAAATATGCACTGGTTAACAGGCTTGAGTAAGTTAAATAAACTTTTTTGCTGGCCATGTCTGTTATTTTCTACAGAATGCAGAGTTTGGTCAAAAAGTGGTTTCGACAATTTAAACACACTTTTTTTGTTAACAGGCATGAAAAATCCACAAACCATGTTAAATGTTTTTTGCAATTAAATAGTTTTGGAAGAACAAGGATTGATCACCAACTCAATGAACAGCAATGAATCAGTGATTTACTGCACAATGAAAAAAACGAAAAAAACAACGTGATGTCCTTAAATTCTTAATAGATGCTGATGCTGTTTAGTCAAGAAAGAATTACCACTTCAAGGCCACAATGAATCAAATATGTCTGTAAATAGAGGTAATTACATAGTTTCTTTTCTGAGGTACTTCTTTTGTCATCCAAAATGATTTGATTGGCACCATCAGTTATTTAGTTACTGCCAAAATTGAAAAAGAAATCGAGTTGGTTTGAATGATTTTAATTGTGGAAAAAAACTTATTGCTCAAACATCCGATGGTGCAACAGTAATGGTTAATCAAATTAGTGGCTTATATAAACAGGTACAAGAACTGTATCCTTATGCTACATTTGTTCACTGTTACAGCCATGCACTGAATTTAATTCTGCAACAATCAGCTATAAACATCAAGGAGTGCAAATTGTTTTTCCAAACTCTTACAGGCCTTGCAGCATTTTTTTTTTTATTGAAGGTTTAACGACCATCGTGATCAACTCAATGGGCTATAAGCAGTCGCCCATCCCTAATTTAGGGGAGACAGCCAGTGCCATAAGAGAAACACAACATCCATGCCTCACCGGGATTCGAACCCAGACCCTTCACGGACGAATGATAAGCCAGCGCTTAAACCACTGTGCCAGTGGAGTGGCGCAGCAATTTTTTTTTTCAAAGTCATCAAAACAAACAGTCGCTCTTCAGGCTTTCATCGAGAAAAATTACCAAGGATATTGTCTACGAGATGGAACTTTTCTTCAAGACTAGTGATCACTGTAAAGGAATATTATGAGCAGTTTATTTCATTTTTCTGTCGCGTTCTTGACAACTTTGCAGACTGGGACAATGACATGGTTTTGAAAGCCCAAGGATTCACATCTTTTATTCAGAAGTTTGAAACCCGATTCTTGGTGAATTTGTTTTCGGCAATATTTACCTTACTGATGTTCTTTTCAATATTCTACAGACAAAATGCATGGATGTTGCCTACCGAGCAAAAAAAGTTGATGAACTCACTAAACAACTGCAAAAAATCTGGAAAAACGACTTTGGAAGAATTTTTCAAGATGCAAATGGATCCTTAAGCATGGTGAACCTGCTGAAAAAAAAAAAAAAAAAAAAAAAAAAAAATCAGGTGTGAAGTTGAACAGCCAGGATATTCACATTATAAAGCTCTCTCTGTTCAGTGAAATTTTGGACAATATCTTGATTAAAAAAAAACTGATTTCAGGCCCTCAGAAAATTGGATTTCTTCTCTTCACTGAACTTTGATATGTACGATAAACACAATGAACAGTTTCTCAATTCTGCAGTGAAGTGTTTGGATTACCATTATGACTCCTTTTTCGATGCTGTTCTGTTGAACACTGAGTTAAATGTTTTGTATCGTTCTGCAGATTTCAAAAATATGCAAGTTTTTCAATTAGTAAAATTCATGCAAGAAAATAAACTGAATTTGGAAATGCCTGAAGTTTATAAACTGGCAAAGTTCAATGTAACTATCCCTGCAACGATGGCTACAGCAGAAGGAAGTTTTCTGCAATGAAAAGTATCAAAACTTACTGCAGCAATACTCAAGGCCAAGAAAGGCCGCCTTCCCTAGCTTTAATGTCAATCAACAAAACTTTGCTTGGGCAATTAAAAAAAAAAAAAAAAACATTTTATGATGATGTGACTAAAAATTTCGCTGAAAAAGACAGGCGGGTAACTTGGTTTTTAAATAAAAATAAGCAGCCAGTTAATTTTTAGGATTTTTTACAGCCTTTTGTTATTCAAGCGTTTTTTAATTTCATTTTTTGTTGCTTTTATTTGCATTTTGGTTATTAGTATATCAAGTTTTTAATCCTGCAGTTTAATCTTCCATGTATACATTGCAATATTGTATAATACATTATTTCCCACTCTCCTCCTACTAATGAGAGCATACCCAAACTTGTAAGTCAGGATTCGCCACTACTATATTGAGACTTTAAAAAGCTCAGGGAAGCTATCTGCAAGAACAGACCAGTTGTGCTTCATCATTCTGTCTTCCTAGACCACAACAATGCCTGACTTCACACCTAACTAGAAACATCTCAGGCCATTGCTATAATGAGCTGGAGAGTAATCCCACACTTGCCATATACCCCTGATTTGGCACCTTCTGAATTTCACCTGTTCAGTTCCATGAAGCAAAGTCTCCATGGACAACATCTTAAGGATACAGGCCATGAGATTCCAAGCTAAACAACAGACAGTGAAATTTTTCCAACTGGTTACACGTGTTGGGTTGAACAATGATGTACATGCTTGATTTCAGCAAGGGCTACTTTGAGTGGCACCATTATATTCAGCAGATTTATACGTATTTTGATACCAAATTTCATTAAAATATCTCGACTGACAGAGGAGCTATTTGCAAAGTGGTATTACTTTTAGGACACCCCTGTATTCTAAAAGGCCTGACCAGGCTTGTAAAGTTTTCTCAGTTGCAGATAAGCTACTGCATGCACACACATGCAAAGGAAATAATAAGTATAATATTCCATTACAGGCTGAAACAATTAAAAAACATTTTTTTCTGCTTCATCATCATCATCATCATCATTGTCAACCATTATCAATCCACTGCTGGACGAAGGTCTCCCTAAGTTTCCTCCACAACGGTCTATCTTGTGCAAGTCTCCTCCATGTCACTCCTGCATACTTTCGAATTTCATCCACCCATCTCCCACGTGGTCTTCTTCTGGGTCTTTTCCTATCCCTTGGAATCCAATCTAAAATTTCAGCTGTCCATCGATGGTCTGTCCTTCTGGCAGTATGTCCAGCCCATTGCCATTTCAGGGATTTAACTCTGATCATAATGTCTTCCACTCTTGTCATTTTTCTGATCCACGAGTTCCTCTTCTTATCTCTCCTGGTTACACCAAGCATGCACCTCTCCATGCTTCTTTGAGTTGTCTGCAGCCTTTGTATGTCTCTTTTAGTTAAGGTCCACGTCTCTGCACCATACATAAGCACTGGAAGGATGCATTGATCAAACACTTTTCTTTTAAGACATAATGGCATATTGCTCTTGAAAATTATGCTGTTTCTTCCAAAAGCTCTCCAGGCAAGTTTTGTACGCCGATTAATTTCTTCATCAATGTGACCCTCACTTGATATCTGCTGTCCAAGATAAACGTACGTGTCTGTTATCTCCAGCTTTTCTCCATCAATCGATAAATCTTCATTTCTTGAAAAAGCATTGAACATCACTTTTGTCTTCTGAAAGTTCATTTTTAATCACACTTCTTTACTTTTGTCAGCAAGTTCCTGGATCATACTCTGCAGCTCTGCTGGGGTAGTTGCAAAAATGACTACGTCATTTTTCTGCTTACCATCATTTAATTACTCCACATCAATCAAACACGGTGTGATTGAAAGAGAAATCAACGGAACAAAGGTTTAAGTACAAACATTGAGTAGGAACTTTGCCAATTACATTAGCCACTAAAGCTCAATTACAAAAACAAACAAACAAACAAACAGCCATGCAGAAATTATTTATGATAACACTTTTAAAGCTTGAAATACAAGTAAATAATTTAAATTATATACTTTAGTGGTTTTTATTTTCAAGCCTATGTTTTGAAACACCAAATTCTTTTTCATTCTGCAACCAAAACTCAGAAAACCAAGAATGAACCTAAAATGGTCAGACTGCATTGTAGTGGCTAAAACACTTATGCAAAACCAAGCTTTTTTTTCATTGGAATAAAAAAGAAAAATAATAACAAATGAAAAAAAAAACAACACAATGTACATACCTCCAGCTGCTTTTGTAAAGATTTTTCCTTTTCCTTCAGATGCTCTCGGTATCTCTTTTTTCTTTCTCGCTTCAGTTTCTCAAGTTCTGCTCTACGTGATTTCAGCTCTTCTGTCAGAGCATGAATCCTGCCTTCAATATCACTCTGGTCTGATGCTGTTTCTGAAAGAAAAACAACAAAGAAGTGACATTGTCACCACTTCAATCAACTCAAAATCTAAACTTTAAATTAGAAAAATGAGCTGTGAATATTTAGCCACATTTAATAAAGTTTATAAAAAATGTTTTGACAGTTATGTGTGCATTTAAGAACAATAAAAAAATATATTAATAACTTTCGAAACACAGAGTTCTAGTTGTAAGCCAATTAAGAGATGCACAGAGTTGCTAACACACCAGCCAAGACACTAAGGAAGAAATATAATCACAAGGACTGACATCTCACAAGCAGGGAGTTATCCCTCTAGTGTAACTATGTGCTTTACTAAAATGGCATAACTAACCAAAGCATATAACATTGGTTAAGTGTCACTGCATCATATCCTTATAAAAGGTTAAATATGAGACTGTAGATGAAAAATAACTAATGCAACAGAGTTGCAAATGCACTCAAACAGGAAATTACATACTATAATATCATTATATCTCATGTGATTCTATCATAAAGTTCACATACCATTACGTGACCACAAGGTTCTTCAGGAAGACACTTTAACGTCTGTAAATTCTGTTTTACACGTTCTGTAAAGTGGATACAGTCTGTGGTGGTGCATTAACTTATTCAATTAAAATATAAATCAGTTAAAAGTCCGAAAAATGTTACTCACAGAAGTGCGTGTTCAGTCCGACGTCAGTAGTTATTGAGCGTTTTTTTGTCCAAAGTTGTATCTTGCTTCAATATAAAGTTGTATCACCCTAACAACTGGCCATATTGAAGCAAGATACAACTTTGGACAAAAAACGCTCAATAACTACTGACGTCGGACTGAACACGCACTTCTGTGAGTAACATTTTTCGGACTTTTAACCGATTTATATTTTAATTGAATAAGTTAATGCACCACCACAGACTGTATCCACTTTACAGAGCGTGTAAAACAGAACTTACAGACGTCAAAGTGTCTTCCTGAAAAATACTATAATATATTCATCAAATTCCTATCCCTATGTAGTTTGACTGACTGAGTAAAAGAACTTTGTCTATGCACACATTTTGATGTCTCTTTGAGTTTTAATCATGTGCTTTGTTTTTTGTATAACATGTTTCATTATCACAAAATGTTGTTAGCAAGGTGGAGACTAATATGCTTCAGTGGCTTGGCCACGTTAAAAGAATGTGTGATGAGATGCTTACTAAGAAAATCTTGTTAGCCCAAGTGGCAGGAAGGAAAGGAAGGCCAAGGAAGACATGGGTGGATCAGATTCAGGAGTGTCTGCATGAGAAAAAGATTATGAGTATGAAGTATAGAAGATCTTGTGTATGGCGTGCAATGGATGTCAGTGAAGTCCGAGTTGTATGTCAAGATCGCTGTAAATGGAGAAGTGTGATACAGCAACAGCAAGTAAAAATTATCTGGTAGTTTGTATTTCTTTTTGGAGCTAACCTCTGAATCTCAGAGAACAGCTTAGTGATATATATACTACTACGTTCAAAAAGTTCCAGAACTTTTTGAAAATTTGCCAGATGTAAGGGAATTACGCCATTCCCCGCTGAGCAAGCGAAGAGCATCACGTGACCAACCAGCCAGAACCGGTTTGATCCAGGTCCAACACGTACAGCGTATGTGCGTAGTTCGTGATTACAGGCATTTGAGGCTCTCTGTTGCGAGGACAACAATGTCGAATTTTGAACAGCGTTCAAGTGTAAAATTTTGTGTTCTGCTTGGAAAATCTTTCGCTGACTTTTCAAATGATTAAGTCAGTGTATGGTGAGAGTGCAATGAGTCGAACTAGAGTTTATGAGTGGCATCGACGATTCAAAATTGGGTGACGGAGAATCAAGGATGATGAGAGGTCAGGACAACCTTCAACATCCACAATAGATGAAAAAATCGCCAATGTCAAAGAAATTGTGAAAAATGACAGTAGAAAAACTGTTGCAGCGATTGCAGAAGTTCCCGACATCTCAGTTGGAAGTTGCCATGCCATTTTAACAGAGAAACTGGGCATGCATCACATGTGCGAACGAATTGTTCCCAAAAATTTACACAAGAAAAAATGGATGAGCACATGCAAGTTTGCGGGGATAACATCGATGCAGTGTATTCAGATCCCGATCTCTTGAATCAATCGATCACTGACGATGAGACTTGGTGCTTTCTGTACGGCCCCCAATCCAACCAACAATCAAAAGTGTGGAAATCACCGTCGACACCACGACCAAAAAAGTTCAAGGCTGACCGCTCCAAATGAAAGGTCTTGGTAACAGCTTTCTTCGATTGCAAGGGGGTCATACACAAGGAATTTCTTCAACGTGGTCGTACAGTCACTAAAGAAAAGCACGTCAATGCCCTGAAACGTCTCTGAGAATCAGTGAGACGCAAGCGACCCGGTCTTTGGAAGACCAACTCATGGGTGCTCCATCACGATAATGCGTCAGCTCACAGATCCTTCGTGGTGTCCGATTACTGTCCAAATATCACAATTCCGTTCTTCTACAACCAGCTTATTCCCCTGATCTCGCCCTGTGTGACTTCTTCCTTTTTCCACGGATGAAGAATTTGCTTAAGGGGCGACACTTCTCAAGTTCTGAAGAAGTGCAACGAGCTGCTATGGAGGCACTGGAGGATGTGGCAAAAGAAGGCTTGCAATCTGCATTTAAATCTTTGTATGAGCACTGGTAAAAATGCGCATAGTTGCACAGGGTAACTACTTCAAGGAAAACCACATAAACAGGTATTATCTGCACTCATTCTTTTCTAATATAAAAAGTTCCAGAACTTTTTGAACGTAGTAATATATAGGAGTAAATATATATCATCATCATCATCATCATCATTGTCAACCATTATCAATCCACTGCTGGACGAAGGTCTCCCCAAGTTTCCTCCACAACGGTCTGTCTTGTGCCAGTCTCCTCCATGCCACCCCTGCATACTTTCGAATTTCATCCACCCATCTCCCATGTGGTCTTCTTCTGGGTCTTTTCCTGTCCCTTGGAATCCAATCTAAAATTTCGGCTGTCCATCGATGATCTGTCCTTCTGGCAGTATGTCCAGCCCATTGCCATTTCAGGGATTTAACTCTGATCATGATGTCTTCCACTCTTGTCATTTTTCGGATCCACGAGTTCCTCTTCTTATCTCTCCTGGTTACACCAAGTATGCACCTCTCCATGCTTCTTTGATTTGTCTGCAGCCTTTGTATGTCTCTTTTAGTTAAGGTCCACGTCTCTGCACCATACGTAAGCACTGGAAGGATGCATTGATCAAACACTTTTCTTTTAAGACATAATGGCATATTGCTCTTGAAAATTATGCTGTTTCTTCCAAAAGCTCTCCAGGCAAGTTTTGTACGCCGATTAATTTCTTCATCAATGTGACCCTCACTTGATATCTGCTGTCCAAGATAAACATACGTGTCTGTTATCTCCAGCTTTTCTCCATCAATCGATAAATCTTCATTTCTTGTAAAAGCATTGAACATCACTTTTGTCTTCTGAAAGTTCATTTTTAATCCCACTTCTTTACTCTTGTCAGCAAGTTCCTGGATCATACTCTGCAGCTCTGATGGGGTAGTTGCAAAAATGACTACGTCATCAGCAAAATGAAGGTGGGTTAGATAATCTCCATTAATCTTTATCCCCTTGTTTTCCCAGCTCAGCGACTGAAAAACACCCTCCAATGTGGCATTAAAGAGCTTCGGAGATATGGTGTCACCTTGTCTCACTCCCTTTCCAATTTTTACGTGTGTTGTATTTTAAAACAGCCGAATCTTTGCACTTGCATTTTCATAGATGTTATTAATAATATTAATGTATGCATCTTCAATACCGCAGGTTTTCAGAGCCATTGTAACTGCTGATGGTTTCACCGAATCAAAGGCTTTTTCATAATCGATAAAAGCCATGCACAATGGAAGTTCATATTCCCTCACTCTTTCAATTAGTTCTCTCAGTACGTGGATATGATCTATTGTGCTGTAGCCACTCCTGAATCCAGCTTGTTCTCTCGGTTGAGCCATGTCCAATGTTACCTTCAAGCGGTGTGAAAGAACTTTAGTGAAGATTTTATAAACCACTGATAGGAGGCTGATAGGTCTGTAGTTCCTGAGATCCTCAATGTCACCTTTTTTATGTAGCAAGATCATTGTAGCGTTGTTCCAATCCTCAGGAATCTTCTTTTTTTAAGGCATCGAGTGAAAATTTGGGCAAGTACTGTTTCGATTTATCCACTTGCTTCTTGTATGATGTCTACAGTAATTCCATCTTCTCCTGGAGCTTTTCCCCGCTTCATGTTCTTGATTGCATGTGCAACTTCTGCTGGAAGGACTGGAGGAACTCTGGTACTGGTATCTTTCATGATATCTGGAGCGCATGTATCATCCCTTTCATATAATTTGGAGTAGAATTCTTTCACTCTTGTCAAAATGTTGCCTCTATTTCTTGTTACAGAACCATCTTCTTTTCTCAGTGCCATAATCTGTTTTCTTCCCTTACTGAGATGTCCCTTTGCTATCTTTAGGCTTTGGTTGTTTTCAATTGCTTTCCTCACTAGTTCACAGTTGAATTTTCTTACGTCTTCAGTGATACTTTTTCTTACTGTCTTGCATAGCTCTATATATTCCACTTTGGAAGTCACATCTTCTTTAGTTGTCCTCATCTCTCTTCTTTTTTGCATCAACATTTTCGTTTTTCCTGATAATTTGTTTACATGCAACTTGTTCTTAGACCCAGCTAATTTTGTTGCTGTTTCCATAAGAGCTTTGGTTACTTTTCTGTTAACTTCAGAGATGTCCACTTCTTCCGATGTTAGGCCTTCTAAAGCAGAGAACCTGTTCTTCAGTTTCAACTTGAAGGTATTATGGTGTTTTTTAAGGTTGGTTATGTCAATAGATTTTGTTTGTCTTATGAGCTTGCCACGTTCAAGTTTAGTGTTGAGGTGCATCTTACATCTCACCAATCTATGGTCACTACCTGTGTTGAACTTGTTTAGCACACTGCAGTCTTCTATGACGAATTTTTTGTTACACATAATAAAATCAATTTCACTTGTCGTACCATTTGGATGTCTCCATGTCCATTTCCTGTGTGGCTTTTTCTTGAAGAAGGAGTTCAAGATGAAAAACCCTTCTGCCTCTGCAAACTCAACGAGAGTATTTCCACGCTGGTTTCTGTTGCCGTGACCGAATTTACCTACTGAAGTTTCATTCTGTTGCCGTTGCCCTATTTTTGCATTGAAATCTCCCATAATTATTTTCAAGTGCTGCTTACCTTTATTATTTAGATGACAAATTTCCTCATAAAATTCTTCAATTTCTTCTTCAGGATGACTTGTGGTGGGTGCATAAGTTTGAATAATCTGAGCCTGGTATCTTTTCGAGAGTTGGATAACAAGTCGTGCAGCTCTGTCAGAGGAACTTTCAACTTCTACAACTTTATCCTTCAGTTTCTTGTTTATTATAAATCCAACACCACTAGTTCTGCCATTATCTGTCCCACGATAGTAGAAGAGATGTCCACTTTTCAGTTCAATGAGATCAGATCTTCTCCTTTTCTCCTTACCTCACTTAGCCTGACGATGTCCCACTTGATCCTTTGTAGTTCCTCTTCCAATTCAAGAAGCCTTGAATCAGAAGATAGGGAGCGTCCATTATACGTAGCCAAGGTCAGCATCAGATGGCAGCCTAGTCCGGTCCTCCGGGGATTCTTAGCACCCTCTGCCTTCATGTCGCACTGGCCGCTGCCTTGGCCAGGTACATTCCAGCTGCCGGAGACTGAGGGCCAAGATTTAAGTTGTGGAATCATTTTGGAGGGGTTTGGCCATAACTCACCACGCTGGCCAAGCGGGTTGGTGAGTGTGGGATAGAATTTCCTCTAATCCCGATGGTATAGTTATACCGCTATTGGCGGTCGTCAGAGCCCCTTTAGTGGGAACAGGATGCACCACGAGAAGGCGGGGTTGACATTTGTCAAGGAGAGGCTGTGATGTTACGCATCACCTGACCTTACATCCCTATACATATATATATATATATATATATATAAATTGATTTAATGGAAACAGCAACAAAATTGAACAACAAAATGCTCTAATGGAAACAGCAACAAAATTAGCTGGGTCTAAGAACAAGTTGCATGTGAACAAATTATCAGGAAAAACCAAAATGTTGATGCAAAAAAGAAGAGAGATGAGGACAACTAAAGAAGATGTGACTTCCAAAGTGGAATATATAGAGCTATGCAAGACAACACGAAAAAGTATCACTGAAGACGTAAGGAAATTCAACTGTGAGCTAGTGAGGAAAGCAATTGAAAACAACCAAAGCCTTAAGATAGCAAAGGGACATCTCAGTAAGGGAAGAAAACAGATTATGGCTCTGAGAAAAGAAGATGGTTCTATAACAAGAAATAGAGGCGAAATTTTGACAAGAGTGAAAGATTTCTACTCCAAATTATATGAAAGGGATGATACATGTACTCCAGACATCATGAAAGGTACCAGAGTTCTTCCAGTCCTCCCAGCAGAAGTTGCTCATGCAATCAAGAACATGAAGCGGGGGAAAGCTCCAGGAGAAGATGGAATTACTATAGACATCATACAAGAAGCAAGTGGAGAAATTGAAACAGTACTCGCCCAAATTTTCACTCGATGCCTTAATGAAGGGAAGATTCCTGAGGATTGGAACAACGCTACAATGATCCTGCTACATAAAAAAGGTGACATTGAGGATCTCAGGAACTACAGACCTATCAGCCTCCTATCAGTGGTTTATAAAATCTTCACTAAAGTTCTTTCACACCGCTTGAAGGTAACACTGGACATGGCTCAACCGAGAGAACAAGCTGGATTCAGGAGTGGCTACAGCACAATAGATCATATCCACGTACTGAGAGAACTAATTGAAAGAGCGAGGGAATATGAACTTCCATTGTGCATGGCTTTTATCGATTATGAAAAAGCCTTTGATTCGGTGAAACCATCAGCAGTTACCACGGCTCTGAAATCCTGCGGTATTGAAGATGCATACATTAATATTATTAATAACATCTATGAAAATGCAAGTGCAAAGATTCGGCTGTTTGAAAATACAACACACATAAAAATTGGAAAGGGAGTGAGACAAGGTGACACCATATCTCCGAAGCTCTTTAATGCCACATTGGAAAATGTCTTTCAATCACTGAACTGGGAAAACAAAGGGATAAAGATTAATGGAGATTATCTAACCCACCTTCGTTTTGCTGATGACGTAGTCATTTTTGCAACTACCCCATCAGAGCTGCAGAGTATGATCCAGGAACTTGCTGACAAGAGTAAAGAAGTGGGATTAAAAATGAACTTTCAGAAGACAAAAGTGATGTTCAATGCTTTTACAAGAAATGAAGATTTATCGATTGATGGAGAAAAACTGGAGATAACAGATACATATGTTTATCTTGGACAGCAGATATCAAGTGAGGGTCACATTGATGAAGAAATTAATCGGCGTACAAAACTTGCCTGGAGAGCTTTTCGAAACTTGCCTGGAGAGCTTTTGGACCCCATCAGAGCTGCAGAGTATGATCCAGGAACTTGCTGACAAGAGTAAAGAAGTGGGATTAAAAATGAACTTTCAGAAGACAAAAGTGATGTTCAATGCTTTTACAAGAAATGAAGATTTATCGATTGATGGAGAAAAACTGGAGATAACAGATACATATGTTTATCTTGGACAGCAGATATCAAGTGAGGGTCACATTGATGAAGAAATTAATCGGCGTACAAAACTTGCCTGGAGAGCTTTTGGAAGAAACAGCATAATTTTCAAGAGCAATATGCCATTATGTCTTAAAAGAAAAGTGTTTGAACAATGCATCCTTCCAGTGCTTACGTATGGTGCAGAGACGTGGACCTTAACTAAAAGAGACATACAAAGGCTGCAGACAACTCAAAGAAGCATGGAGAGGTGCATGCTTGGTATAACCAGGAGAGATAAGAAGAGGAACTCGTGGATCCGAAAAATGACGAGAGTGGAAGACATCATGATCAGAGTTAAATCCCTGAAATGGCAATGGGCTGGACATACTGCCAGAAGGACAGACCATAGATGGACAGCCGAAATTTTAGATTGGATTCCAAGGGACAGGAAAAGACCCAGAAAAAGACCACATGGGAGATGGGTGGATGAAATTCGTAAATATGCGGGAGTGACATGGAGGAGACTGGCACAAGACAGACCGTTGTGGAGGAAACTTGGGGAGACCTTCGTCCAGCAGTGGATTGATAATGGTTGACAATGATGATGATGATGATATATATATATTTCATTATCATAACATCTTTTATTGTTTATGCATTACCACTTTGTGGCTCCCAGATGTCCCTCTTGCATAAAACTATATAGCATGCTAATATAAAGAAACACAATTAATAAAACAAGATTCTTCTGCACGAGAGACATTCTAAAGCCAGGACATGATAATGCATAAACAATAAAGGAAGTAATGTACATAGTACAGTCATAAAAACTACATATGAGACTGCCGAAGCAAAAAAAAAACAAGAAAAAAACAAAAAAACAACTGAATTTTTTAAATGGGTTAAAAATCAGAATGCAAGATGAAAAAGTGAGAATATAATGCAGCAAGGACAGATGAATTGTGTGCATGGTAATTTATTTATGTAAATATTAAGCTGGAGTACATCACTGTAATCACAATATAAAATTACTGAATTCAAAACAAAATAACATGATTTTAAAAGACATTGTTTCAAACAGCTTTTTTTCTTGTTTTGTTTTGTTGTACTTGTTTGAATACCAGCTCAAGTTTCCTCTAGCGAGAAAGCGTTGCTTTTTTTCAGCAAGTTCCACTGGTATATTTGTCTTTCAGTTGATAACTTTCCTTTTCCATTTCTTCATTGCCACTTTTCTTCCTGTTTTTTGTTAATGCCATCACATGACTATAATTTCATTCATCATGTTGAAAGAACTTTCAGTTCAAGAAACCATGAATGGCATACCTTTGAGAGGATGAATACTTTTGAACACCATGCAACAATTTTTACCAATTTTCTAACTTTGTCACTTCCATTTTTAGGAAGTGACAAAGTTAGAAACTATCGCCATCTCTCTCTCTCTCTCTCTCTCTCTCTCTCTCTCTCTCTCTCTCTCTCTCTCTACTCTCTCCGACACACACATCTCCCCCTCCCAAATTTCTCTTCAGTTTTTCATTGCCCTTGAGAATGATCCATATAATGACAAAAAAGGCAGAATTCCTCTAATCTGCAGAAGAAACTCATGCCCAAAGCTTACATGAAAACTTTTGCTCCATCTAACTTTCATTTTTGAAAATCGATGCCTATAGTTTCAAGCCGAAATACAAACATTTATACAATAAAATGGCATTTAACAACAATACTGGACAGAGACAACTAAGCAAGAAAAAAAAAAAACTATGATTACCGGAAAAATCTTCACTCTGCTTAACTTCCATTTTTGAAAGTTCCCCAGACAGAAAATGACACTCCCCACTAAAAATTTCTCTTTAGTTTTGCATCAATTTTGAGAACCCAAATGTGGCCATAAAGGAAAATTTAGCAAATTCACAGAAGAATCTCATGCATGAAAAACACATTTTCAAATGTAAAAAGTTCAAGGTGAAAATATTCCAAATACGTGGCGACAGTTAATAAATAAATACATCGCTCTTTCCACGTTCCAGAAACACACAGCAACCGAAAAATTGTTTTTCAGCCGCCGCTGTGGAATCGAACCAACAGAACTCTCGGTATCGCGCCGAGTGCGTTACCTTTACACCACGGGGGCCAACAATCCACGGTGCTATGTGTATTTTTAAGTCAGCTTCTGACATCATAAATCCATAAGATGGGCTCAGCTACTGAGACGTCTCCACCTGGTGGGCATTAATGGCACTAGCTATATATATTATAGCACTTAAATCCAAAGGGCGAGAACCAAGGTGAAAATATTCCAAATACGTGGCGACAGTTAATAAATAAATACATCGCTCTTTCCACGTTCCAGAAACACACAGCAACCGAAAAATTGTTTTTCAGCCGCCGCTGTGGAATCGAACCAACAGAACTCTCGGTATTGCGCCGAGTGCGTTTGAACTCTCGGTAACGCACTCGGCGCGATACTGAGAGTTCTGTTGGTTCGATTCCACAGCGGCGGCTGAAAAACAATTTTTCGGTTGCTGCGTGTTTCTGGAACGTGGAAAGAGCAATGTACTTATTTATTTATTATTATTATTATTATTATTTATTTTATTATTAGTAAAAAGTTCATATTTTTAATTTTATTTTTTACATTGTATACCTCAAAATTGTGACATCTTACATTCTAAAACGTACAAGAAAAATGCAAAAACAATGTGTGCTTCATAAGGCTTACCTGAGTGAGATATCGTGTATGAATCATCTGAGCCACTGGAATCATGGCGCCTATGGCTGTGAGGCATCAAAGGTGAACGAATGGTTATTCCCCTAGTCTTTCTGCCATTTGTACCACTGAGTGAACTACTGCTTTTGGGCTGCAGAACGGTATTAGAACTAATTTGTGTTTCACTGCTAGACTCAAATGACTCAGAATATGCATTTACACTTAAGACTGATAGGGTTTCTTTTGATGTTAGTGATCTGAAAAGGACAGAAGATTTTTAGGAATATCAAAACTTCAATTACAGAACTGATACAAGCCCTACAAGCACATAACAGAATTTAACACAGTGTTGATTTCAAATGTCAATGGTTTTATTTCTTAACTTAGAACTTTCCAAAAAACATCCTTTGATTGTGGCGACAAAAAATATATAGAAATCTTTAAAATACCGTGAGTACATCACAGAGTTAATTTAAACAAATAAGTGCAATACATTATATGGTAATAATCTGTGGTTTTTATACAGGTGTAAACAGAATCATACAGGATCTGCTGAGCTTTCACTCACCAATGGGCAGCTTTTTTAAGGCACTAGAATGATGTACAGACTAAAACGGAAAACACAATTAGAACAGAGTCAAAATCAAATCAAATAAACAATGATCACATGAGATTACATCAGTTTAATATCTTACAGTATAATATGATAAAGGTATTTTGTGTTTTAGCTCCAGAAATGCAGTCCATGCATATAGTAGATCTATCAAAACAATACCACATTTAAAATACCAACTGTCTCAGATGATTAAAAACATCTCCACTATGTACAATTGAGTCATTGGCAGTAAGTTTAATACAGTCAGGTCTCAAAGTACAAATAAAAGATGATAGTTAAAAAGGCAAGATCTTTCGAGCTCCCACTGGAGCTCATTCTCAATCCATAATGCTGTGTGCACCCTCAAATACACGCACTTATATACAAAAGTTTATGTCACGTTGTCCTGACAACATAATGCTGTGAAGTTATAACAGGCTACACCAGTCTCAGGGAACAACAAGCATTTCAAATTTTGAGATGTTAAACAAGGTAATTTGTAAAGATATAATTGCACACATTATACAATGCAGTGACAGTAATAATGAATATATAATTATCAATGTAGGTCTAATTTTAAGTCCATCACGTGTCACCAAAAGTGTTAGATCGACATGTGATGGACTTAAAATTAGACCTACATTGATAATTATATATTCATTATTACTGTCACTGCATTGTATAATGTGTGCAATTATATCTTTACAAATTACCTTGTTTAACATCTCAAAATTTGAAATGCTTGTTGTTCCCTGAGACTGGTGTAGCCTGTTATAACTTCACAGCATTATGTTGTCAGGACAACGTGACATAAACTTTGTATATAAGTGCGTGTATTTGAGGGTGCACACAGCATTATGGATTGAGAATGAGCTCCAGTGGGAGCTCGAAAGATCTTGCCTTTTTAACTTATCATCTTTTATTTGTACTTTGGGACCTGACTGTATTAAACTTACTGCCAATGACTCAATTGTACATAGTGGAGATGTTTTTAATCGTGTGAGACAATTGTTATTTTAAATGTGTATCATTTTAAAGCACGAAAAGAAGATATTTTTACCTATCAAGACAAAATCGTTGCACACCTCTCTGCGAGATAGAATCTCTGTGGTCTTCCTTAGTAAGGTTCCTTTTGTTGTGGTGTATGGGGCAATATCTTGGTGTCACTCCATAACATGGTTGCTTCGTTATTTAATACTTCCCTTGACAGCGCAGTTGTGAGTTAGTGGTATTTGACATCCTTTTTTGTGAGTTAGTGGTATTTGACATCCATGTCATGTGGAATGTCAACAGTATGATGATGTTATAATGCACAGGACAGAGAAGAAAGGCATGTCTTCTGACAAAAAGAGCAAACTACTCCAGTGACATAGTCCTGATGACGAACTAGGATTTAGTTCGAAAATTTGACAACCAACTTTCATGAAAAATAACCTCTATAAGACCCGTAAAAAAGTTATTCCACAATCACTATGAATAGAGGTGCCATAAATGCATTTACATCCTTTTTATGTTCTTCAAGCCCTGCAGCAAAAGACCTTCTTGTCATTCCTATGAAGACCTTTTTGGGCACATCAGGGTACATCATGGTAGCACACTCCAGCATGCTCAGAGGTAATCTGTTGGAGATTATGGTGTATGATTATATCAGAGATGCACCCCCATATCATAACTAAATTTCTTTAGAGTTTTTCTGAACCAGAACGAGAATCTTGGTACATACGGGATGGACCCGATAAATCTTGGCACAGGATTGTCAATGCGTTCATTACTTTTGCTAGCTATGTTTCTCGCTTTTTTATTATCCTGTGGACTCCATGTTGTTCACATCTACAGGAAACAGCTAGCTTAAGGAGACTTTTAATTTCAGTTCTTACAGTCTCACCATCTGAGAATACAGACAGGAAACAGCAAAGTTAAGGAGACTTTTAATTTGATTTTTTAGTCTCACCATCTGAGCATACAGAAAATGGCCAGGCAGCATGTGATCTGATGAAAGCCTTCTTGTAATTGCCATGGCAAAAATATCTTTTCAGCTTTAGTCAGTATGTTGTTCTAGTGCCTTGAAAAAGCCGCCTGTTGGCAAGTGAAAGCTTGGCCGATCCTGTATGATTCCATTTACATATGTATAGAAATTTTTGTTAGAAACTTCAAAGAAAACTAATACAATACACTACTGACTAAAATACATGTGCAAGCACATTTTAGTACCAATACAAAATAATATGACCTCCAGCTTGAAATGAAAATGATCATGAATTCAAGAATGAAAAATAATTCCATTCTGAAAAAATAAAATCTTCAGCTGAAAATCACTATGAGTCCCAGATATAAATTAAGAGAACAAGTTAGCAAGTGCTTAAAAGAGACATGATTTTTGTCAGGCCATCATCATGAAAACTGAATGGATGTGAGTAGAACAGAGAGTCAAAAGAAGAGCTATTGCTGTGAAAATGGGGTGGATGTGGATAAGCAGCTAGTTATAAATAATTATGACTGCTATCAAAAGAACTAGGTGATAGTGGACAGAACAAAAATCACAAGCAAACTTGATAATCATGCAGATGACACAGAAGTGAGGAAAACAAAGTTAGAGGCTGGTATAGATAGCTATCAATAAGGAAATGGAATGCACACATGTCATGTAGAATGTCAACAGTATGATGATGTTATAATGCACAGGACAGAGAAGAAAGGCATGTCTTCTGACAAAAAGAGCAAAATTTTTCTGCAAAGATATTAGTATCTGTTTCTTTTTTTTTTTCAGTCAAGAGTACAACAGTTCATTTGATGTTCCTTTGTTTTTAGCATATCTTTTGAAAAACAAACAGAACTATCATGTATTAGTACGTCAAAAAGTTTTAGAAGGTCTTGTGTACATCGCATGATGGATGTCAGTGAAGCTTAAGGTGTGTGCCAAGATTGCTGTAAATGGAGACGTTTGATACGGCAACAATAAGTAAATAATCAGTTCAGCATTTATCTGGTGGATTATCTTTTCTTTGTGGAGCTAACCTCTGAAACTCAGAGAACAGCTTAGTGAAATGTATGTACGTATGCATTTTGAAAAAAGTTATTATGTGCTCACAGTATAACTATGTACATCAATCAACCCATCCATCTATCTGCAAACACAGAATCTCTGCATCCATTAGCCCAATTTGAAAAAGTCTTTTTGCATTGAAAAGTTTGAGCTATGAAAATAAAGATCTATATCTTTTGGTCTTTTTTCCAATGCATAACTGCCTTGACATCAAGGGGTGTAAACACACATGCTACTGATCTCAAAACTTATTTTATTTTACAAACTTGACTGAAAAAAGTCTTCCTTTGGATACCTTTTATCATGAAGACCATTTAGCATACAAAGTTTTGACATCAAATATTGCCCCGATTTTCCATTAGGGGGCAGAAACATAGGTTGCCTTTTTATCAGTACCTTTGCTTCTGAAAGTGCAATTTGAAAAATTCTTTTTGATTCTGACAGCATTCATGGTGAAGAATATTTTGTATATAATTTCTAATTTTTCATAAAGAACAATTTAGCCACAATGGGACATATGGCATATTTCTATTTACAAGGGTACTAATCAATGTTTCTGAAAAGCTGCTTGAAAAAAATATTTTTCAGACAGATACTACTCACTATGGAAAACATATTTCTTGTTCAAAATAATGTGATGTTTTCCTGCCAGGAGGCATAAATGTATAACCCATTTTTTTCAATATCCCTTCTTCTGAAAGCCCAATTTGAAAAATTCTTTTATGTTGAAAGCCATTCACTACAGACAATATTTGGCAAATAATTTTTGCATTTGTCATAATGCAGTTCTTCACCTCAGTGTATTAAGTTTGCATTTCTGATTGCATCTGTATCTTTCCTTCTAATATTTCAAATATAAACTGGGTCAGCCAGAATAAAAAAGGTTTTATTTAACATAAATACTCGGACAATTGTTACAGTTCCACAACGTCATGCAATGCTTCCAACCCTGGGTTTGAAGTCGGTTGTTGTGGGAGCAATCACGACAAATCCAGTTAGATGCTGCAGCATTGGTTTGCAGCAAAACTAAACATTTATATCTAGGAGCTACACACATGCTCAACATTGTTCTGCATAAATTAATTAATCCATTTAAATTCACAGTAAGGAGTGATGACTATCAATGGAGCACCCAGTAAAACACATATGTGTGCTAATGCTAGATATAAACTCTGTTCCAAAGGTTACAAAATTAATTTCATAGAGTTACTAATTCAGGAAAGAAAAAACATTGGTAAAACAGAGAGAGAAATACATTAGAAAATTTTATCATGATCAGGTGTATTCAACTTCCAATAGATCATCAGCCTTGGAATATGTTTTGGTTCTAGCCAGCAATATCCCCAACACAAACAAAAACTTCATCACTCAGTTGGCAACAACAACAACAACAACTTGAAATCGATTTTGTAAGCCACTGCATAGCAGTTGCTAAAGAGGCAGAATTGTCTGGGTAGTTGACATGAAATCAATGAACAATGAAATGAAGTGTGCAAAAGACATCTCTTTGAGCTCTAGGTGGCTGTAGGACAGATGAAAAGCTTTGCTTGAAAAATGGCATCTTATTTCCTTGTCACAACAAGCTCAAGTGCTGAGAACTCTGGTTAAAGGTGGAGCATCAACTTGCCCACCATACGGTCAGCAGCTTATCAAATAAAAGGCTAGCACACATGTGTGTGAATAGGTAGAAGATTTGGAACCTTTACGTCTGGAATGAAAAGTGGTTGGTCAGAAGCAAACAGCAACAGATTCATGTACTACATAGCAGATCAACTGACTAGTGCTTTTCTATAGTTTTATGGATATTTTCTATAATGCTGTAAAGTCAGCTGAATATCTGTAATAGTTGGAAGCTCTTAATTTCTATGATGATATCTGAAGCACTGGGGATTTAAGACCTATATTATTTTCTGCATGAGAAAGGGCAGCTGATACCACGAGAAACCATCAGATTGCATTGACCAACATAAATCTAAAACTTATTCAGATTCTTAAGCTACATTGCTCTGCATTAATTACTTGGAGGTTCATTGTCCTAGGTGGTGTAATGGTTGCATAATATGAACAGAAATCAGGGAATGCAGGTCTGATTCCTGCTCCAGGAAATGCAATTTTAAAATTTGCTGAATTGATAGCAACATGGCAAACAGTGAAATAAGAAATTTCTGTGCTAAGAATAGCATTAATATTTGCCTGCCATGCACTGGAAATGCCAAGAATCATTTCTTCTACAGGACTAATTTCTTAAAAATTCCTGTAATTCCAGCAAGAATTCCAAGGCTTACTTTTCCTATAAAAAATATCTGAAACAACGTGAAAGCATTTTTCAAATATAAAATAAGAAAGATTAAAATGGAGACTATCTTACCCAGCACTTGATTTAAAAGAATTTGCTTCTTCAATTATGTTACTCTGAGACTGACTATGAGTGATGTCCTCAGGAATATCCTCAGAACTTTCAACATGAACATTGTTAAATTCATCCCTCACAGAACTTTCACTGGAAAAATCACAATTTAAGTATTACAATATATATATACTTCCAGGGATAAACAGATTTTATAAAACTAAAACATACACGATTAATTAATTGGAAGTATCATGTTTACAATTAATTATTTTCTATCATATTATTTGCAAATTCTTTGGCAATAATTACCAATTAAGTGCACTATTTTGTGTGTAAGTCAGTAATGACTTCACAAACGGAAAGATATGTGGCATGTAAATAACACGGAATGAGTTTATATTGAATATGGGTGTGATATAAGAGTATTTATTTGGTATGCAAGTAAGTGTTTGTAGAATTGAGTACCGTTTTTAAAAAGGTCGACAACACTCGCACATAAGTGAGTATGCATTTAGTATGGATGACATATAACGCGCGCCAAACAACAGTCTGAATTTAACATGTGGCAGTGTCCTATGAATGAAAATAAGAATGGTCATGTCCTGAGAAATAATAACAACAACAACCTGCGAGCGGATGTGTAGAAAGCCTTGGCCCAAAAAGGCCAGCTAAATAACAAACGTTTCTTGAAAACGTGCATGAAATGTATTAAAGGAAAGAAGCCAAGGTAAGTTCGGTCTTTCTGTTTGTGAAGTAATTATTTTCTGTTTTCACATTTAAGGTGAATTATTAAATGCTTCTTCCACACAACAATTTCAAAATCAGATTGGTACTATGCGTAGGAACATGGCATTTGAGCTGGTCAGCCATTTTTATGCAAAATATTTTAATTTTAATTTTAGATCTTGCAAATTGCTGTTATCAATGGCTTTGTTCATGAGAATAAAATGCCAATGAGACATTTTCCTGATGAATTTTTCATTTTAACAATCAATCTGTTACTTGAAATCTGGCAATGCATTTTCAAATACTTACTGAAGTTGTATTTACTTCTGTGAGAGGTACTTATTCGTTTCTCTCATCAGGTGTTTTTATTATGTGGTATATTGGTTTTAATGTTGTGACAAAAACTGTCAAATTATTCTGTTCATCACATTTTTTTAAGCTTTTTTTAGAGGAGCCTTACACATTTATTAGTTCTTATTGCTTTTATGTTGTTATTTCGTTCATATAAAGAAGTTTATTTATCTTGAGTCTTGCTTCTTACTGTTCTTAATTTCCTATACACGTCATTAATTCGATGAATTACTTAAATTTTTTTCTGAGAAACGTACTTCTCTCACTTACAGTATATTACTAGTTCTATGAAAGACTAAAGAGATTAATAGGGAAAATATTTTATCTTATTCATACTGTGGATAATACACACATTTAAGAATTAAAAAACTTCTGTTGTAGTTAAATGACTTCACAATGTCTTCTTCACATTAAGGTCAACTGAAAATTTAGTCAGTATCTTCAAAAAGTTCTTCATAAGGTTCAGGTCCAGCTGTCATTAAAAGTCTTGAGGTTAAAAGAAGTCAATATTTTTGAGGTTAAATATTTTTCCTATTAACCTCTTTAGTCTTTCATAGAACTGGTAATATAAGTGAAAAAAGTACGTCCTTCAGAAAAAAATGCAAGTCATCCGTCGAATTAGTGACGTGTATGGGAAATTAAGAACACTAAGAAGCAAGACTCAAGGTAAATAAACTTCTTTATTTGAACCAAATAAGAACTAACAAATGTGTAAGGCTCCTCTAACGAAGGCTTAAAAAAACGTGATGAACAGAATAATTTGACAGTTTTTGTCACAACATTAAAACTTACTGAAGTGATTTTTTTCAGGGTTTAATGGCCACTATGAGGATTTCTTAGCATTATAAGCAGTCATCTATCTCTAATTTGGGAACACTGGTTCCAAGGAAGGGACATAACCAGCACCATCAGACAAGCACAGCAACGATGTCTCATTCAGGACTCAAGCCTGGGCCCATCTTGGACAAATGGTCAGAAACCAAAGCTCAAACCACTAGACTACCAGGGCAGCAAATTTTCTGAACTAAATGCCAGCTTTCTGACAGAGATATAGTTAATTATATCTATATCTCTGTCAGAAAACTGATGTTTAGTTATAATTTATAGATATAGTTAATATCCTTATACCTTTGAGAACAGGCTTTGAATAAGAACAAAAAACCAGAAATGTCAGAATTTATACAAGTGTAAAAAGTTACTGGTATTTCTGTTTGATAAAAATTATTTTACCTAACAGTTTCTTTTGTGTTTAAGTTTTCTTCTCAGTAAAGCCAGTGAGTTATTTTCAGTCAAAAAAGATCAATGTTAAATTTAACTAAACATTTCATATTTTTTATCATTAAAACATATTTAGTTTTGAACATTCTTTATAATGAATGGTTAAAGCTAAAAATACTATATATAGGGACATCCATTCACAGCATAAAATTTTTTGTTATAGTGGGATTTCACCATAAAAAAAAACAAAAACAAAGGTGGCTAGCAGAGGTTAGGCAAGGTGTTTGAGCATGCACATACCTTGACTTTTGTCCAGTTCCAATGGTTTCCTCTGAGACAGATCCATATTTTTTCTCTGGAAAAGGCAGTTGCTCTTCAATGCTATCTTCTGAAGCTACTGTATGATGTGTTGTATCTGATGGAACAGAACTTGTCTCAATTTGAGTGGAAGCAAATGCATGAGAATGTACCTCTGTTGAAATATCTTTTGAGACTGCAGTTTTGATGGAATGTGAACCATTGTCCCCATTTGAGCTATTCTCTGTCAAATAAACAGAACATTATTTTTCCTGCACACAATACTTCACACAGTTATTAGAAAACAGAGTATGCACAGTCAAGTAACAAATGTATTACATAAATATTAAGCTAAATCATTAACCAATATCCATCAACTATACTTAACAAATAATACCTACCCATTTCAATATGTATCAAACTACCCATTTCAATATGTATATTTCCAACTTAATGACATTAAGTAAATATTATCTGGTAGTTTGTATTTCTTTGAGGAGCTAACCTCTGAATCTCAGAGAACAGCTTAGTGGGTTGGGTTGGGTTGGTTCGTCGGTAGGTAGGTAGGTAGGTAGGTAGGTAGGTAGATAGGTATGTATGTAATGACATTGGAAATTCCCATCAGTTCCTCCTATTTTGGCCATAATATGCGATCTCAACGTTAAGATAACATATTTCGAACCCCAAAGTACTCCATTGAAGAAGACATAGCCTAATGTCGAAACATGTTTGGATTATGGTGGTGATGTTGGAGGAGGATTTTGTTTGTTGGTTCTTTTAGGATTCAGGTTTTAATTTGGTTTTATCCTTCATTGATTTTACATATCTTTCATTGAAAATTTTATTCCTTTTAACAAGAATTTGAATGCTGTTAACCTTATGTTACATTCCCGGCAGTCAATACGTTCCAAGCCTAAATGCTTTTATTGTACATAATTTCGTTTACTACAAGATATTTTTAAAAAGAAGACTTAAATAGTGAAGTCAGAACAACGATATGAACACTATTTGTAACCTACCCAAGAAATACTGAGCTTTAAAGGCCGTATGGGTAAGTCAGAACTTCTTATCAAATACAACAATAGCATATCCCTAAATGTGTCCTTGTCCAATAACCACTAAGTTTGTAATAAAAACGTGAGAAACAGCAATTTCCTGCTACACATTACATGTAGTAAATACAATAATCATTAAGATGGCCTGGAAACCTGTGATGGTTTCTCAGGGAAGGAAGAAGTCAGTCATTGTACCAATTACAAAAATACAGACATTAATATGATTACACATGAGCTTCTTGTAGCTTGAACATGAACTCTATGGGACAAAGAAATGAAAGAGTCCTATGAGGACACAATCTCTTTTAAGCTTTATGCTTAAAAGAGATTGAGTCTTAGATTTTTACTGCTGCCCCAATACAGTAGCTGTCGGCTTATTCTGAGAATGAGCATATAATTAAAATGCTTTTATATAATACATGAAAAAATTCCTATATGATTCTTTCATTTCTTTATCCCACAGCAACAAGGCACAATAACTTTAGTTTTCCACAAGACAGAGTAAAAGCATTTGTCTGAAAAGAAAGGGAACTACTAAAATTGCTTCAATTTAAAATTCTGAAGTAAATTCCACACAGTCCTACGACATAAAATGACTGATTTCAAATTGTCATGTTTTCAAAAGTTGAACTTAAAATTTCAGGTAGCCCTACTACCTACCACCACTGCATATATGGTTTTCCAAGTTTCTACCATACCATATTTTTTATAAAAATCTAAAAATCAAAATTTCTATCTGGAAATGAACATGATAAGGGTGCTGATATATTGATAAAAGCTTATAGTCTGCATTAAATACAGAGATCTAAAATTAAAAAAACAAGTATTAGAAAAGCATTAATTTATAAATGAATTATATAAACAAAATACATCCACATTTAACACTAATGGAATTTTAAATATAACATTGCCAATTCTAATATCATAAGAACATATTTTAACATGTAATTTAAACTTAACACTTGCCTTGCAGTGTGTTTAAGCTTGAAGATGAAATGGTATATTTTTTGCGTTTACTGTCATCAATTGAATCCAAAACTTTTTTCTCCAGTTCTTTAATGGCAGATTCTTCATTATCTAACTTCTTCTGCCACTGTAGAAGGCTTTCTACTTCTTTCCTCCTCTGAAGAAGCCGCTGTTCTTTTTTTGTCAAATACCTACAAGAAAGTATAAACTGGTTTAACATGTATGCCAAGTTTTGGAATCAGATTTCATTAGAATCTTAAATGTTACAATGAGACCTCCATTAATAGGCACCTTCCAAAAGTGGTAACTTCCACACAATGATAAGTTTAGGTTGGTGGAGAACAGCAGCAGTAGAGAAATAACGTTATGGGAAACCTCTAAACAGTGCATCCTTTTAAAAGCCCTCAACCTACATCTCAGTCAGTTCTGATGATCCTCACTTTGCATGCGAACTGAGGATTTTACATAATTTTTCCAGTTAGGGAATAAAACTATCTACTTCTGTGCAGCCCTTCAGTGGGAAGAGGAACTCAGGAACAAAAAATATGGTAAAAGAAATGCAACCTTGGATGTGTTAGGTTGGAGTATGAATGGAATACAATAGCATGTTTAGGCAAAAAGTAAGGTGCCAGAACTTAGTTGGAGGTCATCCAACTCTAGTGGGCAAAAGGGTATGATAGCAAGAAAGATTTTTGCATTTAAATGGATAAAATCATACGTGTTATTGATTTTACTGCATCAAGAATTCAGAAGCAAAAGCTCTTATTCCTACTTACTTACTTACTGTTTTAAATCTTGAAATTTTTTATTTCACTAGCTTAACATCATGCAGTCATTCTGATCTTTGCACCAATAGTGGGCACTGATTAGAGCTATGCACCATTTTGCATTAACTTCCTGGCTTTGCTTAACCCCACTAGTTTCTGCAAGATTAATTTTTCGGTGAACAGCAGAAATCTGTTCCTTCTCATGGGTGGCCCCAGTAAGCTTGATTTACACCCATGCAAATAGAAAATCTACAATCTCCTGGACAACTCAACATTCACAGCACATTTCTTCTGCCATTTAAATTTGTGACAAAAGTTTCACTTCCTTAAAAAAGGAGTGAAAAGTTTTTATTGCTGGTAGGAAAGATGAAAGCAGTAAAAATAAAGTGAAAAAGGATAGATACACTTACTGTTTATGGAAACTTAATGGTCATGGAAATCTCTGTTGGCACAGACAAGTCAACAACATCCACGAAGTTGTTATTATAATGTATTAGAATAGCCAAAGCCCATGTTCAGCCAATATGCATTACTGTGAATTACATATTATGCATAAGTAATTAGCTCAAAACACCCTACTTGTATCATTAATTTTTAGTCCAATTAATTCTTTAATGATCTCAAATTCAGTGTTTTTTTCTGGAACAAATACCTATAATTGAGCAGTGCCACATCTAACTTAAAATTTATACTAGCTCTTGTTATCATCAAGACCAAGCAAAGACTGACATCTGCTTTTTAAACATCAAAATGAGAGTTACACAATGCCTTTAATTCTTCTGGTGACTGCAATAGGGAAAAATACTGCTAATACATTTTTATCACTTTCTGGAGTTACTTTTTCTGTCATACTAAGCCATGCTTTTATTAATTCCCTAATTGTAAATGGTCTATCCTTCTTTGCATCCCCATAGCAGAAAGTTCCTGGTCAGTTTGCGACAGATATCGTTGTGCCACAAATTAATCTGCGGGTGGTCACTGTGCAAGATTACTACTAAATGTGAAAAACAATAAAAATTGTGCAGACATATTTTTCTAACTAAAAAAATGTCTAACCTAGTTACTACAGCAATTGCAAAGTTAATTAGAATCAAGAACATTCTGGTTCTCTGTATCTCGAATTTTACCAATATTTTCAAGCAGAAAAACAAAGATTTAGGGAATAAAATTATATTTAACAATGATAAAGTGCAAAGGCATCACTAGGAAAAATTTGTCATAAGAGGAGAAATCTTCGCTCCGTTCTACTTCCGTTTTCGGAACATTTTTCTCCATTTCCCATCTCAAGTGCAAACATTTATGTAATTAAATGATGATTAAACAATAATACGGAAGCACAGCAGGTGGAGGGTTATTAGAGGGAGAAATTTTTGCTCCATACAACTTTGGTTATCAGAAAATTTTACCCCATTTTCTATTATTAGAGGGAGAAATTTTTACTCCGTACAACTTTGGTTTTCAGAAATTTTTTCTCCATTTTCAATTTTAAATACATACATTTATCTACAAAAATGATATTTAATGACCACATAGGGCTGAGGGAATATCGCCAGAGAAAGAATTCAAGATTACTGGGTTCCGTCAAACTTTCGTTTTCGGAAATTGTTGGCCTTCATTTTTAAAATAAACCACAAATATTTATGCAATAAAATGATATTTAACAACAATATCAGATAATTCCCTTTTCAAGCATTGAGAGAACGTCGGGAGAAAAAAAAATTTACGATTACGGGAGAAATCCTCACTCCGCCTAACTTCCGTTTTCGGAAATTTTGAAAGGCGGAAAACTTGCATCTGTGATAGAGTCTCAAGGTGGTTCAATAGGGTTCTGGGGATATCGTTTTTGTCTGCAGAACGAAAATAAATCTGCAATGTGAGTCGGCCGTCTCCGCGATTCTGCTACGAGGGTGAGTAGAAAACGAATCTGCGATGTACGTTGGCCGTCGCCGCACTTCTGCTATGGAAATGAATACAAAATAAACCTGCAATGTACGTCGCCCATCGCCGCGATTCTTCTACGAGGACGAGTACAAAATAAATCTGCGATGTACAGCGCTGCGATTCTTCTACGAGGATGAGCACAAAATAAATCAGTAATATCCGTCGCCCGTCATCGCGATTCATCTACGGGGACGAGTACAAAAAAAAATAAAAAAATCTGCAATGTATGTTGGCCATCGCTGTGATTCTTCTATGGGGATGAGTACAAAATAAATCTACGATGTACGTCGGCCGTCACCGCGATTCTGCTACGGGGATGAGTACAAAGAATTCTGCGACATACGTCGTCCTTCGCGAGAAAAAAAAAAAAAATTACGATTACGGGAGAAATCCTCACTACACCTAACTTCCGTTTTCGAAAATTTTGGAAGGTAAAAAGCCTTGTATCTATGATAGGGAGTCTGCAAGATGATTTTAATACGGTTCTGGGATATCGTTTTTGTCTGCAGGACCAAAATAAATCTGCGCCATACGTGGCCCATCGCCGTGATTCTGCTACGGGACTTCGCATTATTTCTTTCACAACCTGAAAATCAGTTTATGTTGCACCTATATTATCATTAACATCAGAAATGAGTGGTAGGCAATGCACATAACTAACAAACAAATTAAGAAGAAGGTAGTGTAGAACACGCCTTCTTCTTAATTTGTTACGTATAAAAAGTTTAAGGCAAATATATTTCAGCCATTACTATGGCCTTCATCAGTGCGACTATGATTGGTTTACATTGTCATATTGGAAAGGTAAGTATTGTAATGGTAACTCCGGGTGACGTGATGCAATGAGGGATTTCCAGATGTAAGGAACGAAAATGGGGAGCTCAGAGTTGCAATTTTTGGAAAATAAAATTTCCAAACTTTCTCTAAACCTCAGAGCATAACTAATTTTGGAAGGGAGCCGACTTTTTAGAATCGGACCAAAGTGAAATAGCAGAAGTGTCAGCCATGGTAAGAAGAGACAAGGAAGATGAAGGTTTTCCAAATTTCACATCAGATTTTTGTTCCTGAAGTCTTGAAATAATTTTCCGGAATGAACTTCCTATGTATGCGGTTAATCCTCTTCTTACCATGGCTGACACTTCTGCTATTCCACTTTAGTCCGATACTAAAAAGTTGGCTCTCTTCCAAAATTGGTATACTCTGAGGTTTAGAGAAAGTTTGGAAATTTTATTTTCCAAAAATTGCTACTCTGAGCTCCCCATTTTCGTTCCTTACATCTGGAAATCCCTCATTGCATCCTGTCACCCGGAGTTACCATTTTTGACAAAACTTACCTTTCTAATCTGGCAACGTAAACCAATCGTAGTCGCACTGATGAAGGCCATAGTAATAGCTGAAATATATTTACCTTAAACTTTTTATACGAAACTTAGTGTGTTTTACACTACCTTCGTCTTAATTTAAATCATTAACATCAGCGAAGAATATATTTGGTGGTCAAAATCAATTCTCTGCAAATTTTTAGCCACCTTGATTTTGACCAGACCTTGGAACGGAATGCACGATATTTTATTTTGTGACATAAATGATAATGCACATTTAATGTTTGGCGTTTGAAATTCATGTGTTGTTATACAGATAAGGCACAAAAGCCTAATCTTTGTTTTGTATAAAAACATAATTTCAATGAAGACAAAACACTAAGTTCAAATTTCCCTTTGTTTTGCAGTTTTGAGAATGACATAAAACCAGCTGACAGCAGAAAAACAATAATGACCAGCAAATAAAAATCTAATAAACACTGGTATGCTCAAATAAATAAATAAATAAATAAATAAAATTGAGAGACTACCCCAGTACTGTTTGTAGACAATTTTTGTTATGCATCTTTCGCATACCAAGATCTTTGTGGGCATGAAATAAAATGAGTGATTCGAGAGTATACATTTATTTATGTACAACACATTACATTTATTCATGTCACTAATGACCAGACTGAGATACAGTCTGGTACATACTAAGTGGAATTAAATAATAACAACAAACAATAAGGTTTACTAATTCCTGACATAGAGCAACACTTAGGTAGGTGGATTAATAAATGTGTTTGTTGTAAAACCAATGAAAGGAGATATGCGAGTCATCAAAGTAAATATTTATTTAACCATGGTGGCAACAATTGTAAGTATTTCCACTGTTTAGTTTTTCAAAAACAATATTTATTCATATTAATATTATTATACATGATTCAGATTTAGATGAATGTAAGAAATGACCCTGACACCGATTAAATGTGATGTAGCTACAAAAGTCCATCTGCCCATGTACAAGCCTAAAATCTGACCTCAAGATAGAAAGAAAAGCTGAACTGCAAGTGTGTTAGTGAGGCGGATTGGCAACTTTTGGTCTAGGATATCTACAGGTTACACTCCATCATGTTACATCATTTTAAAGCTCTCATGAACAGCAGATACCCACTTCTTGGAGGAGTTGAGAGGAAGCCAAATTTTGCTACGACACACAAAGCATCAAAAATGCATTTTTGTAATGGCTTTTTATCACATTTAGCATCAGGTTCTCCTAATTTACACAGATTTGCAATGAGATATTGTTATGTTTAGGTAAAATGTGAAGAAATAATGCTCAGTGATAGTTCAGTGAAATATGTTGTTGAGTAACAATGGAATTAATTATTGTTGCATCACTTCATGGGACAGCATTCAAAAATCATTCAAAAATCAGATTTCAACAATGGTTTTGACTACTTCTGTTATAACAAATTTTTTTACTTGGGATTTACTTTATTACTCTGTCAGGAAAGATGCATGGCATCGAAAACTATGATTACATTACATACATGAATACATACATACATACATACATGGCATTAAACTGTTCCCTGAGATTCAGAGGTTAGCTCTACAAAGAAAGACCAACTGCCAAGTAAATGTTTAACTGATGAAACTAGAAATTACTTACTGTTGGTGTATCAAATTTCTGCATTTACAACGATCTGGGCACAAAGCTTCAGCTTCATTAACACTCATCACACGTCCCACACAAGACCTTTTGTACTTCATACAGATAATCTTTTTCTCAAGCAGACATTCCTGAATCTGGTCCTCTCATGATTTCCTTGGCCTTCCCCTTTTCTACCACTTGGGCCCAAAAAAAAAAAAAAAAAAAAAAAAAAATTCCCTTAGTCAGCACATCATTGCTCATTCTTTCAACATGGCCAAACCACCTGAGAATATTAGAGTCCACCTTACTAACAACATTTTGCCTCACATTACACATCTGCAACACATCTTCATTCCTCATATGATCAGAGCATGTCTTGTTGTAAACCCCCAGTAAGTAACACATCTCCCCAGCAAACAAATGACTCCTACGTCTTTTCTGCAGTACCCAGATTTCACTACCATACATCAGCATAAAAACAACTACACTTTCATACACAGCCATTCAGAACTTTCTGTGAAATCCTCCTAAAGCAGCTATGACTTTCAAAGAATTCACTCACCTACTAATTTTGCTATCTAATTTGCTTTCTCTGTCAAACATTCACTTGAAACTGACTAATAAGAGAAACCCCAAATATGTGTTTACTTTGAGCACACCGAAGAGATAACATAGCTACATACAATAACATTTCACATGAACAAAAGCAATAGCTATTTTGCAAATAGTTCCACCATCTACTTCCATGACTCAAATTGTCTTGTAGTAATGATATAAAAACCAGATAAGGTAAGCCTGATTGATTTGAGAGGAGCAGGGAAAATGGTGCATTTGGTCAAGACTAACATAGCAGGAGGATGTTCAATCTTAGTTCACTTCACCATGATATTAGTAAAGAAGCTGTTAAGTGGCACTGCATTTTAAAATAAGTGACAGTGCTAAAGAAGTAAATTTCCTTCAATTTAACTTTAGTTGTTGTAACATCAAATGAGGAACATTATACCTTAGCAAACAGGAAGAAATTATTTTAATGATCCCAATGTGAATGATAATGGTGGAAGAGTAATTGAACTCTGCATCAAATATGGGTTGAATGTATCTACAGCATTTTTCAACCACAAGTATATCCACACCTATATATGGGAGAATCTTACTCTGAGGGAAAAGAGTGTAATCAATCTTATGTTTATGATCAGCAACTAAGACACGTACTTGTTGACACCAGCTTGATGAGAAGTGCAGTTGTTGGCTCTGATCATTACCTGTCAGTGCAACAAGTGAAACTGAATATTGGCTGGAGAAAAAGGAACAGGAAGAAGCATGTGATGAAAAGAATGAAGGTTAAAAGGCACCCTCAAGAATATCAATGTTACTCTGAAATACACGGTTAATGACTGAATGGGTTGAAGTTGCGTGAGAGGGATGTTTAAAAGAAGCATATTTTGGCAGGTGACAAGTTACTTTCTGAGGACGAATGAAGCAGCACAGCTGGTTCGTCAAAGTAAGGTAAGAGATAGGAAGAATAAGGCTGAAAAGCATGAAATGTAGTGTTAATTGTAACTGACAAGTTAGCTGAAATCAGCCAGTTGTGCTGGAAGGATTGGATGGATGTTATCGTTGTTTCCTGTTATAAGGCGAACGGTGATCATACTGAATGTAATAACTACTGTGGTATCAGCCTGCTGAGTGTGGCAGGGAATATACACTGCTGTTAATAGAAATTGCTACACCAAGAAAGAAACAAGCAATCACAATGAAATTTATGGGAGTGATTAGTTATGGTACAAGCTGCAAACGATCACAATTACAGGCCAAAAAATTAGTAATAAGTAAATCCACCACGGGCAGTGATAACCGACCCCACATGCCATGGGATTGAATGAAACAGAGTTTGGATGGTTGTCTGTGGTATTGCATTCCATTCAGCTTCTACACGCATCCACAATTTGTTGGTTGTGAGAGGCGGCGAGGCCATGCAAGCCAGTCATTGCACGATGACGCCCCAGGCACTCTCTATAGGTGACAAATCTGACAAGCGAGCAGGCAAAGGAAGACAAGTGACTTGATGTGCGCAGAATACGTCTTGGACAGTACGAGCAACATGGGGCTGGGCATTGTCTTGTTGACAGACAGCTCCCAGAATCGTCTGAAGAAAGGGTAGAAATTCAGCTTCCAACACTTCCGTGATGTAACGTTGGCTGTTCAATGTGCCTGTGATGCGTAGTAAATGAGTGCGTGAATTAAACGCAATAGTGTCCCAGACCATAACGCTCGGCGTGGGACCGGTATGGCGCTGCACAATGCAGCCTTCAGAACGACGTTCACCATGGTATCTGCAAATAAGGATTCGCTCATCATGATGCATTAGATTGAATCTGGACTCATCCAAAAACACAATACGCTCCCATTCAGCACTCCAGTTTCGACGTTTGCGGCACCACTACAATCACTAGCACTTATGGCTCAAACTCAAGGGAAGACGCATCAATGGACGGTAAATAACAAGGCCTCTCTGCAGTAATCAGTGACGAACAGTACTTGCTGACATCGGATGATGTGTAACCATCCTCCTTGCTGCCCAAGTGTCGTGGATGGCATTATGTGCACTGCCACACTGTCGATGTCGCTGCCATACAGTGCAAGTGCCTGTCTTCCCGCTCGGTCATGCGATTTCGAGCTGCAGACCTTGCACGACAATGCGTCGAACCTTCTGCTGACCATTGACGCTATGTACGCATAACAGTAGTTGCATTATGCTTCATGTGTGCAGCAATATCACTGTAAGATAAACCACCTTCTCCGAGTCCAACGATTCTACCTCTTTCAAACACTGTCAAGTGATCGTATGGTTGTCTCGTCCTCCTATGCGGCATGTTTACATGTTAACAATTGCGTACAGCCGAGTTTAGCAATAGCAAGTTTTAAAACCTGCTCTCTGTACGCCCTGGTGTGACATTTCTGATTGCATTGCACACACCTCACATTTGCATGTGTGCTGAAATTCTAATCATTTTCATCTCCCATGGGGTTCTATCCACCCTGCAAATTTCGTACAAATCCAAGCATTTCTTCATGGTGTTGCAATTTATATTAACAGTAGAGTATTTGGAAAGGTCATTATCAATGAAGCATGAGGTCTTACATCAAAGAAGTTGTGGTACTGAGTGGTTTCATGCCTGGTATGGGACGCACTAACCACAATTTTTCATTATGTGTGATGATTGAAAAGTATTTGTCTGTTGGAAAGAAAGTTTTTCCTCCCTTTGTAGATTTGAGAAAACTTATAATGAGTGAAAAGGATGCTTCTACGGAAGGTCTTGAATAATTATGGTATAACTGGAAATCTTCTTGAAAGTGAGAAAGCTATGCATGCTGGAAGTAGAGCATACGTATGAATGAACCGTGCTTTATAGAAATGGTTTTCTGCTGGGGCAGGAGTCAAATGCAACATTATGTAATGTCACCATGGTTGTTCAACATATTTATGGATAATATATATCAAATACGTGGTTATAATGTAAATGGACAATGTCATCGCTCTGTCCACGTTATTTTATTCAATACGGATTCGTGTAGTCAGATGCTGACTGATAAACCACGCATGGCGCGGAGAATTGTCGACGCCTTAGCGTAAATGCGAACGCACTCGACTAGTTATCGAGAGTTCGAGGGTTCGATCCCAGCGGTGTCGTACCACAATTTTTCAGTCGCTATACGTTGTTTATAAATAACGTGGACAGAGCGATGACATTGTCCATTTATATTGATGGATGCTTGCATGCGTGATGACCAACAGACAATCTTGGTAATTTCTACAGGTGTAAGTTGCTGTATGCTGATGACACAGTCCTTTTGGTGAAGAGCAAAAGTGAGCTGCAGAGTAAAATAATGGAAAAACCAAAGTGTGAATTTTGAGTCTGGAACTGATATGCTATCATTGTTCCCTTATAAAAGGGAATATGTGATCAGACTGACTGCAAGAACTATTATGTATTAGCTTATCAAGTGTGACAGGGAAAGTGTAAGTCTTGATGTATGGTAGTGAAACCTGGTTATTGAAAAAGTACGAGATCTTACAACAGAGAAAGTGTAGGATGTTCAGAGTGGTTTTATGCCTGGTAAAGGCTGCACTAACAAAATTTTTGCATTATGCATGATGATTGAAAAGTATTTGGCTGTTGGTAAGAAAGTTTTTGCTGCCCACATAGATTTAGAAAAAGCTTACGACCGAGTAAATAGGACACTTTTGTGGAAGGTATTGAATAAATACGGTATTACTGGGAATTTACTTAATAGTGTAAAAGCCATGTATGCTGGCAGTAGAGCTTGTGTATGAGTGAATGGTGTTTTATAAAAATGGTTTTCTATTGGTGCAGGATTCAGGTAAGGTTGTGTAATATCACCATGGCTGGTTAATAGATTTTTGGATACATGCATGCGTGATGCCAAAATAGATAATACTGGTTTATGTCTTGGTGATATCCGTGTGTGCAGATTGCTGTATGATGATGACCCTGTCCTATTGGCAGAGAGCAAAAGTGAATTGCAGAGTATGTTGTTTCGGATGTACGAAGTATGCATGCAATTCAAACTGAGAATAAATAAGGGAAAAACCAAGGTTATGGTTTTTGAGAGAGGAACTGGTAGCGCTGAATGTAATGTAAGTGTAAATGGCACAGTTATTGACCAGGTAAATGAGTTTGTATATTTGGGAAGCTTGTTTGACAGAGAGAACACATTAGATGGTGAAATTAGTAGGTGAGTGAATTCTTCAGTGAAAGTCATGGCTGCTCTGAGAAGTTTTCACAGGAATGATGGGCTCTCAAGAGAGTCCTGCATGGCTGTGTATGAAAGTGTAATTGTTCCTACTCTGATGTATGGCAGTGAAACCTGGGTACTGCAGAAGAGACATAGAGAAGTCGTTTGTGTGCTGGAGAAATGCGTCACTTATGTGGGGTTTGTTGCAAAACATGGTCTGATTGTGTGAGGAATGAAGATGTGTTGCATTTGTGTGATGTAAAGCAAAATGTTGTTAGCAAGGTGGCGATTAATATGCTTCAGGGTTTGGCCATGTTGAAAGAATGAGTGATGAGATGCTTACTAAGAAAATCTTTTTAGCACAAATAGCAGGAAGGAAAGGCAGAGGAAGGCCAAGGAAGTCATGGGAGGATCAGATTCAGGAGTGTCTGCATGAGAAAAAGATTATGAGTATCAAGTATAGAAGATCTTGTGTACGGCGTGTAATGGATGTCAGTGAAGCCCGAGTTGTATGTCAAGATCGCTGTAAATGGAGAAGTTTGATACAGCAACAGTAAGTAAATATTATCTGGTAGTATGTATTTCTTTGTGGAGCTAAACTCTGAATCTCAAAGAACAGCTCAGTGATATGTATGTATGTACTAAATGGTAAAGAAAGAGATCAAGTGAATAATTTTGATTATCAATATTTAGGAAACATGTCTGACAAAAAGAAAACAGATCAGTTGGTGAAATTAGTAGGTGAGGGAATTCAGCTTTTTGAAAATTACTTCTATCTTAGGATTGCATAGGAGTGATGGGTTCTCTAAAAGGTCCTGAATAGCTATACATGAAAACGTAATTCTTCCAAGTCTTATGTATGGGAGTGAAACCTGGGTGCTGCAATTGATGGTTGTTTGCATGCTGAAAAGATGTGTTACTTATAATGGTGATGGTGGGGGTTGTGGCAAAACATATTCTAATCACGCGAGGAATAAAGATGTGATGCAGATGTGTAATACGAAGTAAAATGTTGTTAGTAGGGTGGAGACAAATATTCTAAGAAGGTTTGCCAAGTTGAAAGAAAGAGTGGTGAGATGCTTACAAAGAGAATGTATTCAGCCCAAGTGGCAGGAAAGAAAGGTAGAGGAAGACCGAGGAAATTAGACAACCAATTCAGGAGTGTCTGCATGCGAAAAAGATGATGAATATGAAGTACAAAATGTCTTGTGCAAGATGTGTGATGGATGTTAGTGAAGCTCAATTTGTGTGCCAAGAAAACTGTAAATAGAGGAGGTGTTTGATACATCAACAGTAAGTAAAATCTGGCATCATCAATTTTAAACTTTTACTTGGCAGATGAGCTTTCTTTGAGAAGCTCACTTCTGGATCTCAGGGAACAGCTTAGTGTTATATACACATGTAAACAAAGGGCCAATGTGAAGTTCCTGTAAGTTTTTTGCTGTGTGTTGGGTGAATACCCCAGAGGGCCACTTTTAGAGCTTCATCTTAAGAACAGGGAAAGTCAAGCCAAAAAACATTCACATGCTATATTAACTGATTTTTCCTTTCCATAACACAACAAGTCATTTCTTGTTAACATGATCACATTTCTGGTCATTAAATTAATTATTTTTTTTGGAATAGAAATGCCATTATTGACTGGTCACCGTATGTCAAACTCTACCAGAGAACTTGTTTCATCGTCATAAACTTTCTTCTGCATTATTATCAAAGCCAGGCCTAACATTCTATGCCTTGGCATACACTTGGTTATGAAACTGTTTTCCTTTCTGCTTTTCTTTTCCCTTTCTTCCTCACATATAAGCTTTGCCCTGTTCTACCTACCACTGATTAATATTACTCAATTTTTGGCTTTCTTGTTCTTCTTTACTAAGAATGTGCTTGAATTAGATAATTACTTTATCCTGAGGTTTGTCTGCATTTAATTTAAGATCAAACTTCTTTAGCCCTTTAATATAAATTCTTTTCTTTCTTTTGTTACTGTTCAGGAATTTGTTTTTGATGTAGATATGTTCATTGGGGTGAAAGTTGTTAGGTTTAGTAATGGTTTTAGGTTTAAAACTTTTCCCATTTATCTTTCTTTCCTTTTTCCTTCTGTGAAAATTAGTTTACATAATTTTTTCCTCACCAGATCAGTTTGAGTTCTTCTGATTCTTTTCAGACATTCATTTCAATCACTCTCACACACAAACATAAATACAGAGCAAAATGGCACAGCTGTAATGGAAATATGATTACCTCACAAAAAAGTCTAAGAGTAATATGGCTGAAACAAGAAAGTTGTTAATTTCACTTGCTTTATGGATACCTTTTGCTAGCTTCTAATCTTTTAAGCCCTTGTAGAATTGATTCAAGTGAGTGGCTTGGCTGATGAGATAAACGGGCAGAACTGCCAGCCTCAGATTTCAGGTGTCTTGTAGTTATTTGCTGAGAGGATTTTGAAGTTCTACTTAAAGATGGATGTGAGGCTTTCGATTGAGAAGTTACTTGGGTTTCAACCAGAGATTCTAATTATATAAATGAAAAATAAATAAATGTACAGGCATCCATTTACATTTTTTTTACCTACTTTGAAAAATCACAGATAACATAACAAAACAGCATTAAACTTTTCACTATAAAATAATAAAACACAGACCATATGCAATGTACAATGCACAAATATTTAGCAAAGATGTATAACTGATCAGTGAATGGTCTTGTTTAGCAAATCACCACCTCATCCTGAATACAAAGATTCAATTGAGAGCAAATGGATTCAGATTGTAGTGTAATCTGTCAATGCAAGAAATGACAGATTTGCTCACCTAAAATAATTATTTTCTCTCAGTTAAATTATAATAAACAATAAATTTTGACACAGAAAATATCTGGTTAAAACTACTGAATTCCATTTTCAATTAACACTCTTCACAATGTGTCTCTCTTGCAGTTTTGTCAATCAGTCATTAAAGTATTTTCTGAAATGAAGAAATCAGTAAAAATAAGAAAAAAATATTCTTCTTGATACTATTGTTCTCCACAAAAATCATTTGGTGCATGACTCCTGAGGAGGACTATACAACCTTGTTTGAACATCCTGTTCAGAATGAAATGGAAGAGTAGATGTTGATTTTTTTAATGAAGACACTACACTGTCTCCGTGAAAGACGATTGAACCATCACTCACATGCACACCGCATGCACGCGCGCGCACACACGTACGCACGCACGCACACACACACACACACACACACACACACACACACACACACACACACACAAGAAATAAAAAGAAAAGAAATGGAAATAGAGATGACATGCTTTAAGATAGACTGTACCTATTTTCACAGGAAAGGACAAAATTTGGCTGTTTATAACTACATGGTTTCAGCCTGTAATTTACCAGTGCCATAAAACCTACTACCAGGCTCCCCCCCCGTAAAAAAATCTCTGTCGTATTTTTATTTGATAAATTTTCTTCACCTTTAATTAAAAGTTTCCAAGATACTGATAATTTCATTCCATTGTTTTGTGACTTAACTATCCTGATTAAAATTGATTCTATTAAATGAATGGGGTAAAACACCATGAGTGGGGCTTTCATAATACACTTTTAGAATATAATATACAACAATAAAATATTAGATAAAGTAATTTATGATTGCAAGAATAAAAAGAAAAGGAATCAAGAACAAAGGAAAAATAATTACATTCCATTTGTCAGAAATACTATGAAGTTAATCTGTAATATTCTGAAGAAAGTAAAAAAAAAAAAAAAAAAAAAATGACAACAGAAGACCAACAGTGAAACCCTCAAATTTTTAAACAAGAGACAAAAAAAAAAAAAAAAAAAAAAAAAAAAAAGCGGCAGTATGAATTTATTTCAGTCTGAGAAGAAAAAAATTAAAGGCAAGCAGAATACATACATATAGGATGCACTAAAAATTAATTAAAACATAAACTGACACAGCACACAGATAATTAAAATGCAATAGAGGACAAAAAGCATTATTAATTTAATACAATATTCAAAATAATGGACCACCAGACTTTGAAAATATAAAAATACTTCCAACTTGAAATGAGACTAAACTGAGATTAATGGAAGCAGTGTATATCATGAAAACAAAAGAACATAATTTAACAACATTAACTTATTATATCCATTCCAGAAAACTAATACAAAAAGGATGAATAAAAATACCCAGACATATATTAGTTATGAAAACATACACTATGGGAGAGAAGGTGTCAAGTACAGAAAGAGTAGGAAACAAGCATACCAATCAAAGAGAGAAAGCACATGCACCATGGAAAGGTTTGCTCAATAAAATGTTGACAGTTGTTGAGGTAACACCTAAAACTCAAAAATGTGTACAACAATTTAGGGAAGCAAAAAAAAAAAAAAAAAAAGAAAACTCCTATGAAGAATACATTAACATATTACAGTAAAAAAAAAGGATGAAGGTAGTTAAACAAAAACAGAGGATATTTCCATTAGGAGCACTCTTGGCTGTTTTAATCAAAAAATATTTTGAACAATTTTAAGGGAATACATTCAGTATTTTTTAAAAGGCTACTTTTAGTGAGAAGAATCACTAGTGTTTGACCTTCAGACTAAGGGCAAAAAAGAGAGGTCAGCCAATGAAAAACAGCAAGTCTAAAAACATTAAGGAAAAAACAGGTCAGAATAAAACTTAGAAATACCCTTTTATAATGATAGAAGATATTTAGTAAAAGAAGTCTTATTAAATATAATAAGAAACAATAGCAAAGTGTAGATATAGATAGACCTTGTGCCTATATGTGAAGACATTTTGATCACAATTATAAAATTTAAACAGCTATGTGAAATTAAACACTATGCTTTCAGATGTTAATGATCTATCTCATAGAAAATAAAACATGACAATATTAATAAAAATTAAATCAGAAATAAAAAACACTATCTGGCCTTTTTTTTTTCTTTTTTTTTTTTCTGAGACAAGTTCAAGGTTAGACTGGTACACAATGCTAATTGGCAGTCAAGGCATAGATCATAGACAACACAGCTCTTGGTTTTATGATTTTAACACAACTTTTCCTAAACTCCAACTTTAATATAAAAGCTGAATCCAAAACAATAACTAAGATTGGTGAAATTCACCAAACTAAGTGCATGAATTTTGCAATCTAAGATGACTGCAGTTACTGTCACCAAAACTGAAATTCAACACATAAATCAAATTGAAATGAAGAAAAATTCTAAGATGGCAAAATGAGAAGTAAACAGTTTAGGTAATAATTACAATTTAGTCTCAAAAGTAAACAATCAATTGAATTTGTTGAATTCTGGATTTATCTGAATGAAGAGTGCCACTGAAGAAAAAATGGACAAAAATGAAGATCCATCCACTAAGTGTATACCAACCGGAATAAAAAGAACTCAATAAAATCAGAATTAATCAGTTCAATTTGAATCAATTGCTGTTAATCATTATTTAAAGAAAAGGAGCAATAAAAAATAAATAAATATGGTATTGAATTAATCAATCCTGAAACTGGCACTTACTAACTGTCTTAATTTAAGTAGATTAAGAGAGCAAGTATGTTGAAATACACAGACAAAGGTCCTTATACAAATCATTCACAAAGCAAATGAAGATTTCTTTTGGAAAATAATTGTTTTAAAGAAAGTCTCAAGGGACAAAAAATTCAGTGATCCTTGCTGTTTCATTCTGCAAAGCAAAGGTTTGTTTGCTTGTTTTCTCCTTATTTTTTTCATGTCACTTAAAGAAAAACAATACACTCATCAGCTTGAAAAGAGTATTCTACGAGGGTCATAACAAAAGTTATGCACACATTAATCGAAAAGGGAAATGGATAATGCAATCAGGAAAATGATTGTGTCATGTCAAGGTCAGACTCTCAAGACTCTCATCAACGCAGTGGTGTCAGAACGACACGCTATCATTTGATGTGTGGACGTGGGAGGTTTTGGAAATGGAAGCGTGCAGCTCCTCAGGCCAAGTCACAGCAATAGACCAGCGCTCGAATGTAAAAATAAAAACTCTGCAGGGAAAAACTTCAACACAGACCCACACTGCCTTGCAAGAAGTTTGTGGGGAAGGAACTCTTGATTGAAGCACAACTTCTTGCTGGGCATCACGCTTTTGGGAGGGCAGAAGCAGCATCGAAGCTGATCACTGCTCAGGCCGACCTCCAATGGTGACAGACAAAACATCTGTCACCAGTGTTGCAATGCTTCTCGAAGAGAATCTCTATTTGACAGCCGAGGAGATTGCCCATCAGGCAAATTTGTCCACCATGCCTGTCCAATGGATTTTGATTGACTCGCTGGGAAAAAGAAAAATAGTTGCGCACTGGGTGCCCCATCGACTCATCCCTAAGAAGAAGGCAGCCAGAGTGAGCATCACACAGGATCACCTACACAGGCTCGAAAAAAAGGGCGACACTTTCCTGAACAGAATTGTTGCAATCAATGAGACCTAGACACCTGATTTTAAGCCGAAACTGAACAGAGGTGTTTGCAAGGCAAGGCACGAAACCCTGAAATCATTGGCGTCTCCCAACGGTGCCAATGCATAAACTCGAGACATAAATGAACCCCCACCCCAGCACAACAAAAGTATTTCCGTTACTACTAGTTCCTCTAATTATTATACTTTATCAGCAAAGCTGTTACCGATACTTCGAAAGATAAAATGGTTTCACTTTGGGAATTACTTACTGCCTACCTATACCTTTTGCTCACAACAGTAAATTATTTTGGGGTTGAGCTTGCAGTATTAATATGTTGCTAAAAAAATAAATTCCTTCAGTGAAATTTAAGTAACTATGATTTAGACAACTACATGATATTGTCTTGGTATTAAAAATTTTGCATTTGTATAAAATAAACCAATTACACACATAACATACCTTTTTAAAAAGTTTTGCCTTTCTTTCCAATTGCAAAATTACCCATTTGGCAAATAAATAAAAAGAAAATCTGCAGTCAAGTTTTTATGTTACTAGAAGGGCAACTCCTCTTTTTCATAGGATACTGATCTTTTTTTAACATAAATTTTAGTCGTTAAGTTTCAGTCAGGTGGTATTGACCTAAAGTTCTATTTACTAATAAAATAACAGTATATTTAGAAAATTGGATGCTGATCTAGTTCCATTTATTAATAAAAAAAACCACATCAGTCTGGTGTGGTGTCAATCTCAAGTTATATTTGCTAATAAAATAACACTATTTCTTAAAAAATTGTGCAATCTTCATTTGATTTTTAGCGAAGACGCTATCAGGCTGACGCTTATGTTTACAACATCCTTCATTTGCAGTGTCTTGTTTGTGTACCGAAGAGGAGAAGAACCTTTACTATTACATGTAGCCGTTATAATTGCTTCAACAGATTTTGGAGGCAGAACTGTAGCACGTACTCCATTTATATATGCAGAAACATGACCCAGCTGTATCAGTTTTCCGACACCATACCCCAGCTTTCTCATTCTGGGTGTCTTTTTTCTAGCGAATCCCACCGGAATTTATTTTCGACTGAGGCCTCTAATGTCTTGAAATCGTCAGTTTTGGTTAAAAATTTCATCGTTGATGACGAACTTAACTTAAAATGAAATTGTGTAAACTTTCAAATTCCTAAAAACATTCATACATCACACACAAACACACACAAAAAAACCCCGTCACTTTTGCCTAAACAAAAAACCACAAATGTTTCATCAGGGAAACAAAGACACTTCCTCTCCGTTACTGACTTACTAATAAAATTAGGCAAGCTGTTCCCTTGCGTAGGTGCATACACGTGAGTGACATACTTTATTTGCTTTAAATCGCTCCCCCCCCCCGCCATCTCCAAGTTCCAATCCCACATCACTCATCAGAGCGAAAACCGGTTTTTTGCATCGAGGAGCAGAAGCACCGACGAAATGACTAAGAATTTGTGCGCATGCCCTTCCCACAGAACAATCGACAACCACAGCATGAACTGCCAGCTTCATGTTGAGATTTCAAGCGTCAAGCTCGAGTCAGCTGCATCGGTGAGGAAGGCAATATTATTATCCCATTAATTCATTGGTGAAAAGCAATTTTTTTAGTAAATACTTTTGCCATGAATCGTTTAAAATTTTTTTTTGCTTTGTCGCTTATTAGAACTCAAAATTTAACAGTCTTAAAAATGTTTTCAAAGCTAAACATCCGGAATTCCGGGTATGAAAGATCGCCCAAACTCGGAAATTCGGGTTAGACCCGGAACACAAACAGCCCTGACTGAAGTCACAATCAATGGAATGGAGGCATCCAAGTTCCCCACACCCCTCAAAGTATCACCGGCAACAATCCAAAGAGAAGCAAATGATGTTTTTTTGTGTACGATGCCCAGGGTGTTGTGGTCTCTGATCAAGTGCCAGTAGAGCAATGCACTATATTATCGTGACTTTTGGAGAACAAAGTTGAGTAGATCACGCTAGTTACGTTAAGATATTAGAACTTTTACAAAGAAAGTTCGTAAGTTGGAAGCTTTCAACCTCGTTTTAGGTCTTCATCATGTCAATTTCCTTATCGTCAAGTTGATTGGTGTGATGATGACCTAAGACACGGTTTAAAGCTCCTAACTTGCAAACTTTCTTTGTAAAAGTTCTAATCTCTTAACGTAACTAGCATGATCTACTTACCTTTGTTTGTTATTTCTTGCTACGTGTTTTGCCCATCATCGTCAAGACAAAGTTGAGACCAAAAATACGTCAAAATTGCCCCAACTTGTTAGAAGCGGGAATGATCTTGCTGCATGACAAGGCATCATGTCATGGTGCAGCGTCAGTATGGGGACTTTTGTCGAAATATGGCTGAGAAACTTTATCCCGCCCACAATACAGCCCTGAGCTCAGTCCACCCGACTTTGATCTTTTTCCAAAGAGAAAGAGAGAGAGATTCCTTTCTTGATCTTTTCTTATGCTGCTACCGCAAGGAACACAACAATATTTGAAACACACATACAGTATATGCTTTATTAATTAAAATGATTGTGGAGATATTTCAAACACTTCATCACAAAGGATAAAATAATTTTTGTTGAAACAAACCTGCTGATGATGCATTTGAAGAACTACGAACCATTTCAGGAACATCTGGAGCAGAATCCTCATCAAGCTAATTGAAAAGTGAATAAGGTTTGAGTATATACTAAAGGTATTCAAACACATGAATTATTATAGCTACACATTAATGTAACAATTAAGACATAAAAGAATGCTCATTTGATCACTATCAGTATGTAGAAGATGTGAAAGTGAATAACCAGAGTTAAAAAAAATATTTCCTAGAATTTCAAAGCAAAATAAAATTCAGGAAAAAAAAAGCTGAAAACTAAGATACATAATTGAAAAAAATAACAAAAATTGGCATGAATAAGGATTTTTGCAACTTAGAACTTGCAGTGATATAAATGTATGTGTAATGTCACCATGGCTGTTTAATATATTTATGGATGCATACATGCATGATACCAAGATGGACAATACTGGTTTATGTCTTGGTAATATCCATGTGTGCAGATTGCCATATGCTGATGATACAGTCCTGTTGGCAGAGAGCAGAAGTGAGTTGCAGAGTATGCTCTCCTGGATGTACAAAGTTTGCATGAAATTCAAACTGAGCAAAATTAAGGGAAAAACCAAAGTTATGGTTTTTGAGTGAGGAACTGTTAACACTCAATGCAATATAAGTCTAAATGGCACCATGATTGACCAGGTGAATGAGTTTTTGTATTCAGGAAGCATATTTGATAGAGAGAACAAATTGGATGGTGAAATTAGTAGGCAAGAGAATTCTTCATTGAAATCATAGCTGCTTTGGGAGGTTTTCACAGGAATGATGGGTTCTCATGAGAGCCTCCCACAAGGCTGTGTATGAAAGTGTAATTGTTCCTACTTTGATGTATGGCAGTAAAACATGGGTACTACAGAAGAAGCATAGGAGTCGTTTGTGTGCTGGAGAAATGCATTACTCATGGGGGAGGGGGTGTGTGGCAAGACAGGGTTCCCACTCAAAAGTAGAAAAAAAATTCCCTGACTTTTCCAGGTTTTCCAGGTGGTCCTGAGAGTTTTTCCAGAGCGGCAAATAAAATCACATTGCGACAAATGGTTGCATTTCCTTACATTCTTGCGTTCCTTACGAAAGCATACATTTGTTAATTCTTTAAATAACTGTCCTTTATACAATTACCTGCTTTTTTTTAATAACAATTAAATGCATGAGGCATATTATTTTTGGTACTGTTGGTTCAAATATTCTTTAAAACATGTAAACCATGTATTTACATGTTTTAAAGAATATTTGAACAAAGACTTAATTTAAATTCTACATATAATGAAATATTTCAATCGATTAGGTGAAATTATACAACTGATTTATCTGTATTTTAAGTGCACACAAGTATATAAATAACATTTTAAACGACTCATAACATTTAGAGTTCTAGTTAGGTTTAAAAATGCAAGCTGGGAGAATTGTGACTGAAGAGAATAAATTGCCCTTAAATGATACAATGCTGAAGCTTTAAATCCTTTAAGTGCTTATTTTACATAAATATTAAACAACACAGAAGTGTTTGCTGAAATTGAAGTCTAATGGGAATGATAAAATGGTGACTGTCTGACAGAGTCTCTTAACATTTTGTTAGAGCGGTTCTATCAAATCGATCTACCAATTTGTATTTTCTATTGGAATTTACTTAGAATCTTTAAAGACAAAGCAAAGTAAAACAGTTATTAAAAAATAAAAAAAGAAGAGAGAGAGAACAGAAATCGTGACAGCATTTCTGCGTCTGAGAAAAACGTGTGCCAGTACCATCCCAACAATTTCTAGCAATCAGGGAAAATACTGCTGACATTTAAAAATCAAAATTGTAATTATTTTAGCTAACGTTAGTTCTTGCACTTGGCAATGAGAACATCGAATCTATGCTATTTCAGAGGGGCCAACCTCTAGCAGAACGCATCAGTAATCAATAGGGGATTTTACAGTAATGTTTCAGTAATCGAACACAAACTTTCAGTAATGTAACACGCCATTTTTTTTTTCAAAGTTAAGGACAATATTATAGTATTACTGTGTAACCTGTAATACTTGTATGAGGTGCCTATCGGTAATCACCATACGAAGCCTCATCGCTAACGCGTGGAATAGGTATTTCATGAGAAATTAATGCGTGAAATGTGTAATAACTTTATATGTTTACACTATCCTCACAAAATATGAAATTAAATTATCAATATTGTACTTACCTCATGTCATTGCTGACATAAAAACTCCCTTGTTGCTTGTTTTGCAGTGGTATATTCTTTTTCAGAAAACTTTTTATAACACAGCTCACCTGAAGAAAATGCTTTACTTTTCTGTATAAGAAGGGCACTTAATGTTTTGGTGCTCATTGTTGGGCAGAAGTATGCAAGGTTTTTCCTTACTATACTAAATATTCTCTACGTAGAGGAATTGCTGTGAGGGATAGTCAATATTGCCAACATTAGTTTAGGCAATGCAGAATACTTGGGAAGGCCAGATGAATCCATCTTAGATATTACATTCCATGCCACATCTGCTCAAGGATATCCAGCTTCACCAATATCAGAGTCTGGGAACATAGCATCAAAGAAGCGACCAGCATGATCACAGATTGCTATAGGTAGGTTATGCTCCACAACGATTGCAGTAAACAGCAATTCAGCGTTTATCACGCTATTTTCATTCTTTTTTGCAAAAAAATTATCCAAAGGCTTTGATCGAGTCTTTAATTTTACACAATCCTGGTGTTTGTTTTAACTGGATATGCCTTCGGCAATCACCTCATCTCATCTCATCTCGTCCTACATGGGCTACTGATTACTCTCATATTAGGAGGCACGCAAGGAAACCTTTATTTCAGCATTTTCCATTTCCTTGCTCAAGATTTGGGAGAAAGATTTGGATGTTCCTGGAGAAACCTCTTTGCATATTTATTTGTTTCAGAAACGATTATTCCAAGGATGAAATTGGTAAAAAACAAGTAAAAATATGCAATAGGTGCCACATCAGTTGCAGGAGCATGTTTGGGCCCCTGCATTTCATGACAATCAAAAGGATGCTGAGGTTGTTCATCACTTCCCTCTATTACATCCTCCCATTCACTTTCAGAACTTTCATGATCTGAAGATTCACTATGAAGATCTTCACCTTCTGAAGAAGATATGGTGTGCGTGGCACTGTGGCTAGTTTTCTGGCTTGATGTTGCTTGGCCAATATCACTCTCAGATGATTCAAAATCATCACCATCACTTGGCAAACTTTCACTCTCACTACAAGCCATTTCAAATAACCTTAGAAAAAATTTCACACAGTAGGAAAAAGCAGGTCTGCTAGTCTGAGGAACAAGCTGTCAATAAAGTCATCCTCTGCTAACACGAGTTTGGAAAAAGAGGGGGATTCGTAATTCACGGAGTTTTGCGATTGTGTCTGTTTGTTTAGGAAATAGAAATGAATAATGTGAAGAGCTTCTAGTAATAAAACACCGCACTTCGTTCTCCTGCGCGGCGAAAGTCCTCAAGAAATATAAACATCCGTCATCGCGGGACCACGCGTTGCGACGAGTTGATCGTTATTGCACTTCAAACGGGGCTCGAAAAAGTGATTTCCGACAGTACGACGTCTTATAATACACCAACAATTCCAAGTGAACAGCCCTGCCTCAACTGCAGTAGGAAACGTTTTGGCCTGTCACACGGAGAAATTGCGTGGGGAACCCATAGCAAGCGCAAACTTTTTTACAATGACATGGCATATTACCTGTAATTTTCGTCGTATTATCCGCAGAACGCAAAATTCACATAAAAAAAAATCCTTCGTATAATTCGCAGATTGTGACTTAGGAAAAAAATCGACGTATAATCCGCACATCATAGATGTTGAATCAGAAGTGGAATTTCCGACAGAAAAGTCGGTCACATAAACACATCGCTCTTTCCACATTCCAGAAACACATAGCAACCGAAAAATTGTTTTCAGCCGCCGCCGGGGAATTGAGCCACGGATCTCTCGATATCTAACCGAGCGCGTCAGCTTTACACCACGGTGGCCAACAATCCAAGGTGCTATGTGTATTTTTAAGTCAGCTTCTGACATCATAAATCCGTAAGATGGGCTCAGCTACTGAGACGTCTCCATCTGGTGGGTATTAACAGCACTGGTTATATATATATTATAGCAGTTAATTCCAAAGGGGCGAGATCCGAGGTGAAAATCCTTCAAATACGTGGTGTCAGTAAATAAATAAATACGTCGCTCTTTCCACGTTCCAGAAACACATGAGTCCCAAGAAGTAAGAGAAAAAAAAAACTATTTTATTAAATGAAGAAATTCATTTTTAAAGGTTACTGTTTTATATTTTTATCTCTGAACAGATAAAGGGTGTGGCATCCACAGATCACGCCGATGTAGCTCCAGAGTATTGCATTACACTGCCAATGACGAAAGGCTGATACAGAACAAGTTGTAGAAATACCGTATGTACTCGCGTATAAGTCGAAAATTTTTGGAGGAATTCCTGCTTTCAGAGTTGAGAGATCGTCTTATACGTGGGCCAATAAAAAAACTTCCGTGAATTCTCCCGCGGAATTTACCAACGGATTTGTTTACGTTTTGGATCGCGACACAGAGGCTTTCCGTATGTTGCTGCACGATTGTGTTCTGACCTCAAAACTATCGCGCAGTGACATTATAATATCCTCAATTCTGTCCACCACTTGAAGTTTAAATTCGGCAGTGTAACTGAAACGTTTCCTTTTCAGAGACATCATGATTAGCAATGAAGGAAAACAGCAGCAGCGACGTTCGCCAAAACAACGAAAGCAAACTAGATATAAGGTCGCGCACATGAAATCCGAAAGGAGAAACGCATAGGTTCGTGCAGCAAGCGCTGTGCGTACTTCTTTGGCTTTTTGCCAAAAAACAGAGCCGGCACGACAGTCAGAGCTCTCCTCAACGATAACAAAATGACCCCCTGCCGTCCCTCCCCACAACTATCCCGATCTTTCATTACGACATTCCTCCCCCTCCTCCCCGCTCCATACAAACTCCTGAACTGAGGAAAATTCTCCCGAGGGAGTTCCTTTTCCAATTATTACACCTTTCCCTGCACAATCACGCTGCAGATTTTTTTAAATCGGAAGGTCTTATATATATATATATTTTTTTAAATCGGCGTGTTAACCGCATCGGTGTATAATCCGCAAAACCTATAATTTTAACTTTTTTAGCAGATAATCCGCGGATTATACGACGAAAATTACAGTACCATTCTTCCGATAATATCGCTGTTTGACGATATGATTCATGGACATTCCATTTCAAAACGATATGATTGATAAATGATATGATCATTGAGACACCGAAATCCGCAGTCTGATTCGGAAAATATGCGGATCAAAATCGAAGGCCGAGAAATCGGCAGCGTCGCACTAAAAGGGTTTAACAAAAAAGGATACAAAATTGAGATTCTCCAAAACACACTGAATTCCGTAATTCATCCAACCTGTCCGCCGTAATTCCGTAATCTGACAGTCGAAACCGTAATAATTACGGACAATTCGTAATAGTTCGCACCTCTGCTATTTGCTTCTAAATAACGCAGCATAGGATATTTAGACATTGTGCTGTTAAATTTCATAACCAATAAGCTGGCACACAGAGATCCTAATGCCATAACGGCAAAAAAAATTAAACCCAGGGATAAAGAAAAAATAATGGAAGCAACAAGTGGGGAAAACTAACAGTTAATACGGAATACCATTTTGCCTGAGAGGCTACAATTCAGATTAGTACTTCCAAAATCCGGAAGTCTTAAAATTGATTGGCTACGTTTGTGACGCAAACATTAGTACTGAACTTTTTCTCGCAGGTCACAGTTCATTTCCACGCTACGTGAAATAACTTGTACGGGAAACAATTAGAGGACGTTTTGTGTGCATGTGTGCTCATAAAATCCTCCTAACACTTTTTTGTCAACATAATTTATCATCCTGCGGCGAGTGGCGTGTTTATACTTAACAATATCTTTAGAAGGGCAATACATTTGTGCGATGTTGATCAGGCAAAGTGCGAGAAAGGTCTGGAGCCCACTCAGGTCATTTGCAGTAACTCCCCACAAATAACGTCATCCAAAACGGAGACAGAGGCTTTAGCGCCAGCACTGACAAACCTGAAACCAATAGAGCACGCACGGCAAAGATTTTCATCAGTAGTAACTAGGTATATATATATATTTTCCGGCAATGTGAGGGTAAAGATGTGAAATGAATAATTTATGCAAATCTTGTGAGGTGCAGCAACGCAAGAAGAAGAATTTACGATTACAAGAAAATTTCTACCCTGTCTAACTATTGTTCTCGCAATTTTTTTTTTTTCCTATGTATAAGCTGAAACCTTGGGAAAAATTACAAGAGAATGATGAATTTTATATTTATTATTCTAAATAACGGAGATATTTGCGTTTTTACGGAAAACGGTTCTACTATGCACAAAAATTCAAAAAATAATATCTTCTAATCTATTAGAAACAAAAAAATTGAAACTTTCAGGTTTTTTTTTATAAATTGGAGGCAGCTACCTGTAAAAAAAAAAAAAAAAAAAAAAAAAAAATCGCACGAATCGGAGATGTGTTGGTGGAAAATTATTTCAATATCTGACGATTTTGCGTGGAATGACCCAGATGTGAAAATCTATGGTTCCGGGCGTCGGACTACCCTATTTTTCGCAACCAGCCAGCTCTTGCAGTAATTGGAATATCGTCTTAAAATAGCTATAAATAAATTTCTTCATGCATTATGAAATAGAAATATGACAGAATAAAAAAAATCTCTTTCCGGCCGTAAAACCGGAAGACAACGAATCTAGAAAACGGCCTTGAAATCTGGGAAATATGGTAGGTATGCAATAGTACCAGCTTCATTGCATGGTATTTTTCATATATTTTTTGTCAAAATACTCGTAAGTACTATGAAAAAAATAAATCTTTCCCCCTCTTTGAAGAATCTTCCTATTTCATAATATTTTCCCTGTTCTAACATTTGAAGGTACATACTTTTCCAACTATACCAATTCTGCTACAGAATTACGAAAGCGAAGCTTTAGTTCGTAAGTGATACGAACCTTTTTCAAAATAAATTAGGTGCCCTCAATTTGCAACATTCATCCACACTGCTGTTGAAGGGGGAGGGGGAATTATTAGGATGACCAACATCCGGCAAAATAAAATGTTTTTGTACGGTTTGATAAAAGACATGTAGAACATGCAAAATGGGGAAAAAAAAAAAAAAAAAAGCTCAACTTTTAAAGTTTCCAATGAATTTCGGCGAAATTTAAAATGGAACGTTATTTTCATATATCTTGCCCACTGTAAAAATTTCAGTCGGTTATTTAAAAAATTGAGGAAATAGCTTCTTCATAATTTTTTTCCCAGTCTACACAGAGAACCGGGGCACCTACTCAGGAACAAATGACTGCCTCTCTTCGCGAACGCCAGCAGATAAGAGCCTGCGAAATGGGTGTGTGATTAATGGCTTTCTTTCACGCTTTGACGTGTATGTTTGTTCGGTTGTAGTTTAGATCATCTGGTGACGGGGTAACCGCAAAGAAACGCACTCCCCTGCACAGCTGCACTTTAATCGGTGGGTGGGTTACGGAGTTGCCTCGAAGGATAAAACAACTCCGAATTATTTTAAAACTTAGCAATACAGAAATATATTTTACAAAAGTCTGAAACAAAATATTTTTCTGGCAAAATAAAAAATTCCCTGCCTTTATAAGTTCCCTGATAAAAAATTCCCTGATTTTTACGGAAAAACACAATTTTCCCTGAGTTTTCCCTGATTTTTGGAACAATTTTCAAATTCCCTGAGAATTCCCGGTTTTTCAGGTTGCGTGGGAACCCTGCAAGACACGTTCTGATTGTGTGAGGAATGAAGATGTGTTGCAGTTGTGTAATGTGAAGCAAAATATTGTTAGCAAGGTGGAGACTAATATGCTTCGGTGATTTAGCCATGTTGAAAGAATGAGTGATGAGATGCTTACTAAGAAATTTTTTTCCCCAAGTGGCTGGAAATAAAGGCAGAGGAAGGCCAAGGAAGTCATGGAAGGATCAGATTCAGGAGTGTCTGCATGAGAAAAAGGTTATGGGTTATGAGTATGAAGTATAGAAGGTCTTGTGTACGTCGCGTGATGGATGTCAGTGAAGCCTGAGCTTTGTGTCAAGATCGCTGTAAAGGGAGAAGTTTGATATGGCAACAGCAAGTAAATAATCAGTAAACAAATTATCTGATAGTTGTATTTCTTTGTGGAGCTAACCTCTGAATCTCAGAGAACAGCTTAGTGATACATGTATGTATGTAGAATTTGCAGTGAAAGTACATTTTATGAAAATGACTCCAAAGAGTAGTCAATAAAGTCTAAAAAAAGGACAATAAAGTCTAAAAATGAATTTTCATCCAACTGCAAGGCTTAGATAAAAATTATTTGTTTTACTTTATTGTCCAATTCATGGTTTTATTATAAGATTTCCTTTTTGTTTTCCACTTGTGGACTTTACAAAACAGACTAATCACTAGTTAAAACTTATCAGGTATGGAACACCAATTCAGCACACTGATTTTTTAATCTATCTTGGCATAAAGTTGGAGTGCATTTTGATCATCAAATCCCTTCTAACTGATACTCGTAGACAAGAAACAACATAATTTCAAAGCTTGCAACACAACTTGGGGCAGTGATGGCAAGACTGGCTTGAAATAGTGTACAGTGTTGGAAAGTACTGTGTCTTGGTTTCATTAAGAAGCATGCATACAGGAAGGGTTGATACACAGTTGAACTGTACAGTGGACTTACAACTGAAACACTAAGAAGTATATCCTTACTGTGGCATCTTATCTTCGCCAAAACAGAATAACTGGGCATCAGGCAATCAAGATCTTTGGTGATACAGGTAAAAAAGCTAAGCTTCAATCTTTAATTGATTAATTCAGACCATGAGAATGCAACTGATATGTAAATATTCTTTCTTTAGACAGCCTACCTTGCATTTGGAACCAAATTTCAAGGCAGAGTGGACTAATTCATGGGTTTTCTCCCCGTCACTTTGCAGCCAAGACTTAATTTGTAACCTGACTTTCAGGACTCATGGCTTCGAACTATCACACAGAGCTTAGACGGTGCCAAACTGATTGTGCACTAAAGAAAGTCAATGTAGATACTTAATTGAAAAACTTTGCTGCTAATGTGCTGACCTAACCACACAGGTTGCAAGAGGGAGCAGGCCAGTGCAGTGATGTGTCACAAGTCAAGAAGGAAGCATCAGACACACTGTCAGTTCTCATTCTTTGTTTATGAGTTCGTCAACTTGTCATATGAGTAAAACAATTAACAATCCAACAAGATGTGAGAGACAATCAGTAATCAAATTTTTGAAGGCCAAAAACTTTCACCAGGTTGAAATTTATCAGCAAGTTTATGGAGAAAACGCAATGAGTGATGGGATGGTGAGAAGATGGTATAAACAGTTCAATGAAAGGAGGACAAACATGCAAGATGAAAATCAAAGTGGTAGACTGTAATTAGTTACTGCTGATCTAGTTAACCAGATGAATGAGTAAATTTGAGGAAACAGAAGATTCATCACATTCCTGAGATAACTACACATTTCTGGCAAAGGAGTCACAGAAAACTTGCAGTTTTGCAAATTCTGCTCAAGATGGGTACCCGAAATGCTTACAAAAAAAAACACAACACATCATGACAGAACTGAACTTTTTGTAACAGTATTACAATGAAAGTGGAGAGTTTGGGGACCACATTGTGACAGTGGATGAAACTTGGATTGCCCATATGACACAAGAGAGTAAGCAACAGTCAATCCAATGATGATATAGTGGATCTCCAGAGCCAAGGAAATGCAAGTAGATGCTTTTTGCAAGATAACATGTTCCGTATTTTGGGAGAAAAGAGGTGTTTTGCTCAGTGATTTCATATGCCTACAGAAAAAACAATAAATGCCAATGCTTACCATGAGGCTCTGTAGAAGTTATGGCAAGTGATTCAAAACAAAAGATGAGGCCTACTCAGTGCTGGAGTTGCCTTGATTTATGACAATGAATGACTGCATACTGCTGTTTGCACACCCACCCTACAGCCCACACTTTGCATTCCGTGACTTTCATATTTAACAATCCAACAAGATGTGAGAGACAATCAGGCAGAGCAGTTCAACCATGATGCTGATAATCCAACAAGATGTGAGAGACAATCCAGGCAGAGCAGTTCAACCATGATGCTGATGTGAAAACAGCCAAGCAGGATTGAGTCAACACATTGGAGGTAGACAACTTTGACAAGAGGATACAAAAACTTCTTGCCCAATATGGTAAATGCTTCAATGGGGAAAAAAAGGGGGTGATTATGATGAGAAGTAGCTTAAGGCATGTGCAAACTTGTGGCACTAAAAAAAATTATTAACACAAACATTCTTTCATTTGAACTCAACTGGAACTTATTTTCTGGATGTACCTCATATTTAATATACATCACAGCTTCTCAACATGCTTGCTGTCCTGTAGTTCAGGTGTGGAAAATTATATTACAATACTGCAATTATTAGCTCTTCCCTCTTTATATAATAAGACACCATGAGCAAGTCCTACACATTTACTAAAAGCAGAAAAAAAAAAGTATCTCTAAGCAACTAACATGTACAGCACTAAAGAAAAGAAAAGAAAAAAACAACAACTTACGATTTCATTATTATCCTCAGTTGCAAGTGAAGAAGTATTGGTGGATGAAGCATGTGACTGAGATTTGATAACTGACATAACTTCACTGTTTTTATCGTGGGAATTGTGAGGTGAGCCAAACATTCTTTCCTTTTCTGAAAAGAGTAAAAAGTGAAAAAACATGGAAACAGCAAGGATAAATACACAATAAGTGAATACAAATGGGATTCCAAAAGTTCATGCAAAGCTCAAGAAGAGAAGTTTACATTACATTGAAGTTGTGCATTTTTTTTTTTTTTACACTAGTTAGCATTGTGTCAAATTTAATAAAATTCCTGATACATGAAATACTTAAGGGTTTTGAGAGCCTGATATGAATACTGAGATGCAAATACCACAACAACCCACAATATAATAGAAATTAGGATTACCAATGTTTCGGTTTAGTTTTCTTCTGTGATAAATTTAAAAAAAGGCAAACTTGTTTTTATCTACATTCATACATATCACTAAGCTGTTCTCTGAGATTCAGAGGTTGGCTCCACAAAGAAATACAAACTACCAGATTAATTTTTAACTGATTATTTAGTTAGTGATGCCATATATGATGTTTGGAAATTCCAGTTTGATTCCATGGTGGACTATCCTTCAGAAATGTGGTAGATCCACCACACCCCACACTAGAGTCTAATTTCTTTCTTTGTGTCTTTTTAATCAGGTAAGTAAACCAGTGTGGGGGATTAGTGCACAGATAACGGTTCCAGTTGATCATTCAATCGATTCTGGAACAAAACTCAGTGAGTTCGGGTCTTTTTGCCAACGTCACACAAAACTAGCTGGTACCTCTCCATGATTCACAAGAGGCCCTTGTTGCAGTTCTGTGTGCCATTGTTGCCCATGGAGCACCATGAGGAGGCAAACTCATCTCTTACTAAGACTGCCCACTTATCCCCACCCCTGATGTTCATTTAGTATACTGTCCTAGTTCTTTTTCATAACAGAAACTGGCTATTTATTAAATACAATGGAGTCCCAATGAAAATTGATCTGTAAATGCAACTAGCAACTGTTGCCAATTTATCATTCAAAAAGCAGTCATAAAACAATTGTGGTTTCCATGATGCAAAATCCTTTTACTTATTTAGAGCTTATGCATTCTTTTGGGAATATCAGAATTTGGATCTGGGGTGAGGGGTGGGTTGAATCCATTCTGAAAGTTGCATTACTCAGTGTTTCTGCCTTACAATTTGAAAATGCCACCATCACCAGCCTGTATATTTGTGCCATCTTACATTTATTATATCAAAACGTTGGATAAGATTGAAGGAACAGCTCTGCCAATCAAGTAGAAAATCTGCTCACTGTATGCAATTCAAAATTATTGGGTAAGCAGTTCAAGAAACATAAAATAATGTGGGATAAGGTGATTTTCAGCTGTTTATATTTTTAAAATTTTCATGCTAGCTGATACAGTAGTATATAGTTCATTTACTTGTTCGTGTTCAGTTATCAGTTTGAAACTATGCCATTCTAGTGATATGTAAGTTACCACAGAAGTTTTGAGATACGTAAAAATGGTGACAGACCAGCAGGAAAAGAATATTGCATGGAATAGTTTTATCTATTATGTGTCATCAGAAGAAGGTAGGGGCACACTCACTCCTCTACTGCCAGCAGTGAGAGTAGCAACATTCCAAGGTGTGTGTCACTATGCTGGTGACCATGGAGCTGGAAAGATAGTATTTTCATGCAATGTTTCTGTGTGATTTTAAACTCAGTTAAATAGAATGCCAGTAACTAGAATACTTAGTAAAGGCTTTCAGGGACTTTGCTACTTCACACACATCAATTTTTTGTTGGTTTGCAGAATTCAAGAGAGGCAGGACATCAGCGAAACAAGAAGAGCGAAACAGACCATCAATGGCAGTGACTGAGGACAGCATTGTAATGGTGGGGACGATGAACAAAGAAAACTAGCAACTGTTCTGCAAGGATATTAAGGCTTCCATACAGATTGGTTTGCCAAGTGTATCAACCACCATCCACAATCACATCACCTTTGAGTGAAAAAAAAAAAAAAAAAAAAATCATCTCAATTTGACTGAAGCTCAAAAACATAAACACATGCAGTGATGCCGTAAATGCTTTAATGGTGGCTCTCATCAGTTTTCCAACATTGTTAAGGGAGACAAAACATGTGAATTTACCAAACTGACTTTGAACAAAACGTGAGTTGTTGATTTGGGACTTCCTGGTTGACAATCCACATGTCGAGGTGAAGAGAGACCAAGAAATATTGGTAAGAAAATGATTGCATCAATCTGGGGTATCAGTAGTCCCATGAAAACAGTTTCACTGAAAAATTAAAATGTACTGTGACTGCACAGAGGTACAGTACCACTTGCCTTCCAAACGTGTTCAAAAAAGTCAAAGAAAGGAGGTCAAGACCTGGCTTAGGGGAGCATCTTCTTGCACCACAATAATGCCTCCACTAACACTGCCAATCTGTTCATCAGCCTTCCTGGAGGACATGGAGGTCAAGGTGCTTAGCCATCCAGCCTATAGCCCAGACCTGGTACCATGTGACTTCTTTTTCTTCCCTACAGTGAAGGATTGACTTAGAAGACACTGATTTTCCAGCCCAGAAGTAGTTGTTGCACTACATGAGGAAAAAATAGTGCAGAAACTGTGTGGAATTAGTGCTTCCAGAAATTGTTGCAAGAGAATGAGCAGTTGCATAGAGTGTTGGGGGAGTATTTAGAAAAAGTGTAATGGCTGGAATAAATTTTTAATTACTCACTGATATGTGTGTGTGTGTGTGTGTGTCTCTCAAAACTATTCTAGTGAACATTGTACCAGGTTTTTGATGCAGTACTGAATTTGTGTGGTTATATTCCATTTGTTTCTAATTTTCCAGATGCTTGTTTATATGCATGATTTCAAATACACACACTGTCCATGCATAGGAATTTTAATAGGCATATTGGGAACACCCAGTTACAAATTAACAGTAAGTAAATGCCATAATGTATCATCCCAGAAATTCCCAGAATTAAAATATTAATGCACTAAAAAAAAAAAAAAAAAAAAAAAAAAAACTTTGAGTGCCAATTTTTGCAATATGAATGGACTCCATTGTTTGAAAATCCCTTTTAGCAACCAACAAGCGTAAATCTACTCTATAATCTTTATGCCATTTACCATTACGATCCAGTTTAACTGAAAGCCTTTCTAATACTTTTTTTTTTTTTGTAAGATGCACAACACAAATTTCAGTGTGAATGCAAAGCTTGTCTTCTCTATAAGAAATCTTTCTCTGAGTTTCAACAGAACAGCTGATTTTGAAAATAACATCAACAATGCTTGCATAAAACTAGCATAAATCTTTTAATTTTGTGTGGACATAACAAGAAAAAATCCCTGACATAGCACAAAAAGTTTAATTATTTTTATGGATGAAAATGTTGATATAACAGAAGAAACTGAGTTCCATCAGTCACAAGCTTTCTATGCATTTCAAAGCAACTTTGGCTATTACTGCAGAAAGATACAGACATCTTGAAACTCCCCATGTCTGACTGCAGATAGTGCCTCCAGATTCAAGGAATCATTTTAAGACAAATTTTAGGAACATTAGAAAAAAAAAAAACACTCACAACTTGTAAAAATTAACTATGCTACTGTTAAATGAACCTACAGAGTACATAAAAATGAGTTGAAATTCATATGAGATTTGGTTTAAGGAAATATTTTTTCATAACAGAAATACACTTTATTACTATTAAATTATTGCACATAAATACAAGATTTGCTTACTTCCACTGAGATCAAAACCCAGTAAGTTGGAGTCAGTGAGAAGCTTTTTCTTTTCCGATAAGAGAGCCTGATGCTTCTTGCTAACACTCCTATATGTTTCCTGCATGCAGTGCAGCTGTGCTCTTTCTTGGCGCAATCTCACAGCTAGTTCTTGCTGCCGTTTATTTATTGAACGGATTTTCTTGTCTGCTCCTTTCTGCTGCAACTTCCTGAGCAAATGAAACACAGAAAATTTAGTACATTGCAACCACCAAACAGAAGGAATAAATCATATTTACATGTACTTCACTTAATTTTTTGTAATATTTTGAAATAAAAATTTAAGGTCTACAGACATACATATCACTAAGCTGTTCTCTGAGATTCAGAGGTTAGCTCCAAAAAGAAACCCAAACTATCAGATATTTTTACTTACTGTTGTCGTATCAAACTTCTCTATTTACAGCAATCTTGACATACAACTCGGTCTTCACTGATATCCATTTCACGCCGTACACAAGATCTTTTATACTTCATACTCATAATCTTTCTCTCATGCAGACACTCCTGAATCTGATCCACCCATGTCTTCCTTGGCCTTTCTCTGCCTTTCCTTCCAGCCACTTGGGCTAAAAAGATTTTCTTAGTAAGCATCTCATCACTCATTCTTTTAATATGGCCAAACCACCAAAACATATTGGTCTCCACCTTGCTAACAACATTTTGCTTCACACCACACAACTGCAACACATCTTCATTTCTCACACAATCAGATCATGTCTTGTCACAAACAAGGTCTAAATGCCAGAAAAAAAAAAAATTGAATTTCAAAAGCACTAGCAAGGCTAGAAACAGTTTCTCTTCATAGCTTTCCTCCAAAAGTTTGGAAAATAATTTATCAAGTTTCGGTATCCACATATAATATGGATCTTCATGTACTTAAACAAAATTTTTAAAAGCTGACCGGTTATGAGAGTGTTGAAAAACTTGTGAAATAAACTTTAAGATCTTCATTCTCAGTTTCTTCACATTTCAAAACCCAATGATTATGAATCAAAACACACCTACTGCAAAAAGTATCAAACATTAAGAGATACAAACCAAAACAGTGGAGCTTTTTCAAAATTCACTACTTTCAGCACAAAATTTCTATGGACCAAGTGTAACAAATACAATGGGCAAAGTTGCATACAACCTTCAGAGAAAAGTACTCTTGTTTTAAGTGGCATTCCTTTACTGCACCCTTTCCTTTGAAACCACAGAATTTTTTATGGACTTGGTAAAAAGTTATTAAGCATTAACTGCTTGAAATAGTTTTTTGTCCACTGTATATGATGAACATCAAATTCAGTGGTAAAAAAATGCTGAAAAATAACTGATTTATTCAATTATTTAATCTACCCGAATTTTAGTTTTATGTGATTTATTCAAGAATTTTTTTTCCTTTTCTGAGTTTAATGACCACCATGAACCATTTAAAAGGCTATAAGCAGTTGCCCCTCCCTAAATCGAGACAACAGACGGCCTACATGTCCATGGCTGTAATAAAAATTTTCAATGCTAACTTTTAAAGTTTTTAGTCGATTCACTTGGAATTTTGGGAGTCAGCTTCTGTAATCCAATTATAGTGAAATTTCAGCCAGTTTTGGGAAGAATTCACGAAGATAGTTTTCTTAATTTTTATCATAAGTAGGGGAAGTCTCTTGACACAAAACAAAGCCTGGGAGGGGGTGGGGAGAAGCAAGTTTCCCGCATGCACATATAAACAAGGACCAGGTGATCAGCTGTCTGACCTTCAAGCTGCCCTTCCTAACAGGCACTTGAAGTAGTTTTTTTTTTAAAAGCCAAATTAGAATTTGTTTGGGGCATGTTTGACACATCGTGGCTGGCGATTTCTTTGAGAACAGAGGAGAGAAAGTTAAAAAAAAAAAAAAAAAAAAACTTTTTCTAAAAGGACATTTTAAATTTCAAGGCTTTTCAAGACAGCTTTTTTTAAAAAAAACCTGTTTTTCCAGGATATTCCAGGTCTTGAAAGCGTAATAATGATTTTCAAGGACTTTCCAGGTTTTCAAGCATGCGTGCGCACCCTAGACTAAAGACACACACACCACCAATGCCTCAAACACAGATCTATTTTGGATGAGTGGTTGGAAGCCAGAACCTCAGACCTCTCAGCCACCAGAGTGGCATGTGGAACTGTGATGTCATCATAGTGTTTTTACAGGCAGTGTGTTTATAGATGCCAAACTTTTCTAAGAATGGAGGCCACATTTCAAGGAAATACTAAGAGGATGATGAAAATGTTCTCCTATTTGGAAAATTACTTCATAAGATTTGCATAGCATAAGTCAGTAGACAATTTTGAAGCACTAAAAATACAATTCACAAATAAAAAAAAATACAATGCACAAATAAATTGTGGGAAATGTTCTTTTCTTAATTATGTGAAAGTATGCCAGAATGTTAACTTAGCAATCAGACATTGTTGAATTGTCTGTGTTTACTGCTCACCACATAACATTAATCACATTAGGAAACTTGAAAATTATATATAACCCTGGAGCAAGAATTGAACTTGCATCTCCCAATTTCTATTTGAGCATGCTATCTGTTACACCACCCAGGACAATGAAATCCCAAGTATCTGAAGTGTTAAGAATCTGAACTTTCTAAGATTTTTGACAGTCGAAGCAAATTCTGTTTCCTTGTAGTGTAAGTAAACAACCAGCCTCTCTGATAAATTTCCTTTAAAGAACGTTTTCACAATGCACATAATAGTAAGAGAGGAAAACTTATTCCCACACACACCAAAAATATTGATGAATAATGGCTGAAATCTGTGTCGAATATGATAAAAATATGAGTACTTAAGTAATAACTTAAGCACTCATATTTTTATCACTTATGTGCAGTTTTCTAATGTTGTTTATCATGTTATGTTACATTAATGCCTACCACACAATTAAAGATGTTTAATAAGTATAATAATGTTAAGCAAAACAATATCCTTTTGACGCAAGACTACGTCTAACTCAGCGAATATGGGGCAACTTACAGCCGGCCCCCTGTGACAAAAATAGGTCCCAATTGAAATCATTATAGCATTAAAAATACATGCCGCAACTAATTGTATTAGCATATTTGCAAACAGCATGGAGTGTGCAACACTCCCCTTGCTCCCTGTGTGCGGGGGAGATGATGCAATATTTCTGGGTATGCCGCCCCATTTGACTCAGTCTGTTTATCTTGGCAACTGTGAGTGCAACACGACTGTGCGTGGTATCGCTTTAAAGCTCTCAATGAGATCTATTAAAATATATGAAGAACATTTTGCAGTGGTTTGAACTGAGCAATTTAAAACTTTTTTATTTCAAATTGTACCATTGAACACTTTTGACAATATCGTGGTATATCTGGACAACCGTGAATGCAAAACGACTGTGTTTTGTATCGTTCTAAAGCTCTCGACAAGATCTATTCAAATATATAAAGAACATATCACGGTGGTTTACACTAAAATTTAAAAAAAATGTCTTTGTGTGAACAGGTTAACACTTACAACAATGTGGTGGAATTCACAGAATGAACGCAAGCAAAAGTGGAGAAAATGAAAATGAGTGGCAAGAGCAAGTGATGAGGAATGGAAGAAGTCCAAGTAGACTGCAGCCCAACAAACTAGAGAGTATTGAGAACGCCTAAAAGCAGCAACCGCCATCAAAAATCCATCACACCGATCAAACTCATACCCTGCCCATCTCGAACTCTGCATTGTGTTCACAATGTATCCAGAATTATTTGTAAAAATTAAAAAATTATGTAAGCTACTTTTCATATCATAGACCTGTGTTGGCTATAAAAAATTAAGTAACACTTTGAAATCATACTCAACTAGCTCATTTCAACTTTCCGATCTGCAAGTCGTAGTCCTATATTCCAAACTGATGGCTCAATCAGAACTGAACCTACCTGCATTTTTTTCTCAGTTGGGGAATGTGGTCATTAAAAGTACCATCCAGCTAAAACTCATGCCACTCAGCTGTAAAAAAAAAATCTAGGGAGAACACTAGATAAATTTTTATTTCAATGCATTATGAGAATATGAGAAGAATATTTCTTCCACAAAATTTACCTGAGAGTCTGGTGATTTACTTATGCTAAAAAAAAAGCAGAATTTGCTTTGATTGGCAAAAATCTGAGAATGTTCTGATTCTTAACACTCAGATACTTGGAACTTCATTGTCCTGGGTGGTGTGAAGGATACCATGCTTGAACGAAAATCGGGAGATGAGAGTTCGATTCCCACTCTAGGGTGATGTGATTTACAAATCTGATTAATGTTACGTGATGAACAGTAAATACGGGCAATTCAGATGTCTGATTGCTGTGTTAATAGTTATGACAATTCACAAAAGCTGCTGCCATATCAAATTTTCCACAAGCTTTTCTTTAATGGAAATATCTTTCTAGCTTATAGTTCAATGAAAATTGAAAAATAGAGTTATGACAACACATTTTAAGTTTGAAAACATGTATACACTAAGTAAAAATTTGTCATGTTTATGAATACTTTGTATTTCTGTAATGCATTCTTACCACCCACTCCCCTTTTTTTGGCAATTATTTTTTAAAAGTATAATTGAACTTTTACAGCAACACTTGAGTGTATCTAATAGAACAATAAAGACCTGATTGTGTGGATTTATACTTTGAAGTTGCCACCTAAAAGCAATGCAGATTGGTCCATAATGTCTGTAGCACAATTTTTTTTTTTTTTTTTTAAATAGAAGTTCTGGCCAACAGATATTTCACAGAAGATTTGTTTCATGTATATTGAAAACTGACTTTGTAGTATGAGATAATGCAATCAGTTACATGCTTTTGTTTTTAGATAATTGAAATCATGTTGCAATTTCAATTATTTCTAGTCAAAAATAAAAGGCTTTGCTTTTCTCTGTGATTTAGATTGCCTGATAAGTTTTCATGCAGGGTATTACTGGCAAAATGATGTAGTATTAGAATTCATATCCACTGCTCATTCACAACTCATTCACAAATGTAGATGAAAGTGAAAGGTGTTCATGGATGTGGAACTCAAGTTGTGCGTGTACACTGCTTCTGGCTCTCTGTTATCCAGCTACATCACAATAAAATTCATGAAATGGACGGGTTTCATTAAATAAAAGAATAGCTCAAGTAAGACAGATTCATATGTAAATGTATAAGCACAAAATGCATGTAAGCAAAAAATTCAAGTTAAGTGTGCTAAATATTTTACAAAATGTGAACATAAATGCAAAAGCTTTAGTCTTTATCATAACAGAGCAGGAAAATTAATAGAATTTACACAGAAGAGTTTTTCTTTGTTCAAGTTAGTTGCTAGAAGAGATTAAAAATTAATGGAACACCGGAGTTGCACTCAAATAACACTTGTAGTTGTATAAAATGCCTATCAGATTCAAGAGAGCATACTGCCACTCCATAAAAAAGAAAAGGAACAATGCAATTTCCACTGTTTTAGTCTGGGTTTACAAAAATATTGAAAGCATGTGAACAAAGAGTGAGGCTAACATTTCCCAAAATAAGACAATGCACATGCAATTTTTTCAGCTGCTTTCACAAACTTAACTCTGAAAGGTACTTCTGTTGTACCAGAATCAAATAAAGGAACACTTTAAAATGTACATAGGGGTGCTGATAAGTCTTTGGTTTTTCCCATTTCACATACTCTTAGATTGATAATACTTTTGCTATATCAAAATTGATTTTTATGTATGTGTCTGGCCAAATATCATAATTGTAGCCTGATAATTAAATTTTTTTCCTGGTCTGAAGTGACAATGATGCAAAGCAGCACAGATTTCACTGCAAAAGAGTGCCGAGCAGAGATGAAATATCTTTTCCTAAAAGAAAACTTGGCCAAACAAACTTATGATGAAATGTCAGTTACATTAGGAGATAAGTTCCCTTTCTACTCTATAGTCAAGAAATGATTTGCTAGGTTTAGAACAGGACATTTGAGCACCAAAGACGAAGAACATTCTGGGAGACCAACTCAAGTGACAATTCCAGAAAACGCAGATACAATTCATTCCATGATCATGGATGATCGAAGAATAAAAAGATAGCAGAGACAATGGTGATATCCTGAAAACGAGTAGGCTACTCGTATCTTATTCACGAGATTTCAGACACAAGAAAACTCTCAACCAAATGGGTTCCCAAATGTCTCAATGCTGATAAGAAGCGTGATTGAGTGATTGCTTCACAAGCAATTTTGGACCGATTTCAGCAGGATCCTGAGGGATTTTTGAACTGTCTTGCAACTATGGATGAAAGGTGGATCTATATATAATATATGACCCAGAGACCAAAGAACAATCCAAAGAACAGAGATACAGTGGATCCCCGCATCCAAAGCAGTTCAAGACACAGAAGTAATCAAGCAAGGTGTTGGCATCTGTCTTCTGGGATAAAGATGGAATTTTTCTTGTAGATTATCTGGAAAAGATTGCAACCATCACAGCAAAGTACTACATTGCATTTCTGGACAAACTGATGCAGTAACTGGTTTCCAAACATCAACGCAAGCTTTCAAAAGGGATCTAGTTTCTTCAAGACAATGCCTCTCCTCACAAAGCGGCCATTACGAAGCAGAAATTGGCTGTTTTTCACTTTAAAATTCTGAAACACCTGGCCTACTCACCTGATTTGGCCCCACCGGACTACTACCTCTTTCCTATCCAGAAAAAACACCTCAAGGGAATGTTTTTTCTTCAAACATTGAGGTGGCCACAAAGCAGCTGTGGATGAGTGATTTGCAGCACAACCAAATTTTAGGCTTTAGTTCGAAAATTTGACAACCAACTTTCATTAAAAATAACCTCTAAAAGACCCGTAAAAAAAGTTATTCCACAATCACTATGAATAGAGGTGCCATAAATGCATTTACAACTAGGATTAAAACCACATACGGGCTGGATATATGGCGAAACATCAGAAAGATAGAAAGGAGTAAGTGCAAAAGCGACAAATGTAAGTCACAGCTGTATTTTCTTAAGAAATGTAAAAGAGCTAATTTTGTTCCACCTTCTTTGAGACTCACGAAAAACATCGCGGAAAATCTGTCAAGAAATTTTATTAGAAAAATAGAACTAAAAACGGTGAATGGCGCGATTCGTAATAAATTCAAAACTATTGAGCAATGCGAACGAATAGAAGCTCGTATTTGGACCTCTTCATTAGGTGAAATTCCGGAAGCAGAAAAGAAAAATATTGATAATTGGTTAGCTAAAGCAGTGAGAGATAAAAACAAAAAGTTTAAGGAAAAATTGAAAATTAAAGAAAATAAATGGTTAAGTCCAAAGTTAATGTCTACAGCACCTGGCCCACAGTTAATACCATCCACCACTAACAAACATGTCATGGATCTGACGGAAGAAGGAGTAGATGAAAACCTGATTAATGTCCTCAATAAGGGATATAATTACAACCTTTCCTCCGCAACACTTGATAAAAAACGTATACTGATTGATTTAGAAAGCATCTGTAGTAAGGTAGAAAGAGAAGATGAAAATACAGCAGTTACTTTAAGGAAAGAATTCTCAGACTGCGTCTCAAAATTTGTAAAAAAGCCAGTAAAAGTTGATTACAATTTTAATAGAAGTGCCATTACTGACCTTAAAAAATTCAAAGCCAATGATAAAGTAGTAGCACTGAGAGCAGATAAGAGCAAAGTTTTGGTATTGGTAGAAAAAGAGAAGTATTACAATAAAATGGAAGCTGAATTGAGCAAGCCTTATTATGAAGAACTCAATGGTAATCCTATAGCTCAAACTGTAAAAAATCTTAAGAAATTAATCAGCTCTTTAAGAAATAAAAAACAGCTTAATGAGCTCTTCAAAAACTTCTCCAAAATTCAGTCAAGAATTCCACAGATCTATGGTACGATAAAAGTTCACAAAGAAGGCCATCCAATAAGACCTATAATAGACACTAGAAATTCGCCACTCTCCAACATTAATTATTATTTGCTTGGTCACCTCAGAGATATTTTCCCTTCTCCTCCCTACCTACTAAAAATTCCATGCAGCTAAAAAGAAAACTGGACAACTTGCCAGAATTAATTCATCCAGTAATGGCAAGCCTGGATATAGTCTCTATGTATACCAACATTAACCTGGACCTCCTACTGGAATTCATTGCAGATGACCTTGCGGAAAAAATAGTATTCCATAATCACAATAGAGAAATACTACTTGGCATATATGAACTGCTCCTATTTTCCTTCAAGAATAATTTCTTCCAGTTTAGAAAGAAATATTACAGGCAAACTTCAGGACTTGCAATGGGTTCTCCACTAGCACCTCTGCTAGCAAATTATTATATAAGTAAACTAGAGGCAAAAATCCTTATACAACCCTCCTTGTTTGCTCTCTATGTAAGGTACATGGATGATGTCCTAATTATAGTAGATACTGTGGACCAATCTCTACCCTCTCAGATTCTGGAAGAATTTAACTTACTAGAGAATACCTTGAAGTACACCCTGGAACAGGAAAAAGACCATAGCATCAATTACCTGGATTTAACCTTGACCTCAAGAGAAGGGAAAATATTCACTCAGCTTTTTAGAAAACCCACCAACACAGGGAAGATGTTAGACTTCTGCTCATTCCACCCTGATTATATTAAATCGAATACAGCGAGACAATTTTTGGAAAAAATTGAAATCCTGGTCTCTTCAGCTTCTCAAAAGATCTTCACAAAGAAGAATTAAAGGAAATGTTGGCAGAAAACAATTACCCCTCCCCATATGTTGAGAAAATATTTAAACAAGTGCCAAAAAAGAAGCAGGAAAAAACCAACTTCAAATTCACCAGCAAAATTACGTACCACAAGGGACTTTTCGAGAAACTGAAAAGGATCGGAGCAAAATATAATATCAGGCTAGCTCCAGATCTTAATAACAAAATAAAGAAATTCCTGCCAGCTTTAAAGCAGAAAGAATTGGACATCCAATTGCAAGAAGGAGTAATTTACTGCATCGACTGTAACTGCGGACTCAGCTATATAGGAGAAACAGGGAGAAGTATTAAGGTCCGAATGAAAGAACACCAAGCAGCTATTAGGAACATTGGGAACAAAACAGGGCTAGACAGACATGTACAAGCAAGTGGACACTCCATAAATTGGGACTCAGTGAAAATAATCGCCCACCAGTCAAACTTAGTAAAGAGAAAACTAGAAGAAGGGATCGAAATAGCAAGAAGAAGAAGTACCACAATTAACGATAATTGCGGATGGTCTCTTCCAATTGAGTGGCAGCAACTACTCCAGTGACATAGTCCTGATGACGAACTAGGCTTTAGTTCGAAAATTTGACAACCAACTTTCATTAAAAATAACCTCTAAAAGACCCGTAAAAAAAAGTTATTCCACAAATTTTTTTTTTTTTTTGACGAGTTAAAAAAGCTAGAACAATGAAGTCATAAGTGTAAGAAGCTTAGGGCAGAATATGTAGAGTAAATTCATTTTTTCAATCCTGTAGCTTGTTGTTTTCTTTACAAAGCCAAGGACTTATCAGCACCCTTTGTGCTGTCTTCTTTCCACTTCTATCAACATAGTAGCATTTCAACACAAATAAAATCAGAGATATTTCTTAATAACTGCAATTATAAATTAACCCCTTTTAATCTTCTTTTCCCACTTACTAAGCTCAGTGCTAGTACCTAACCAGAGAATTTGTTTATTAATATTAATGATTTATAAATCATAAAATATTTACAGGAGTCAATAAGTCATTTGCCATACTAAAATACAAAAAAGTTAAAGATGCGGTTACAATTTTAGAACTGATATCAGTCTTAGAGGCACATACATGCAGTGCCATGAACCACAGTTATGCAAAAGAAGATTTTTTAATATCTGCACATTTTAAAATATACACAGGAAACTACTTCATATCTTACTCACATACCTTTTAGTTTTTCTATATATCACAAAAAGAAATGGTCAAACATAATATTTCAAAAACCATGTCTACCATCAGAATTTTTTACACATAGGAAAACTTCCTTTCTTTTATTCCAAGGGTATGTTACATGTAGTCATTGTATTTTGGTCAGGCAGGCAGAGTATTTCAAAAACGATGATGATTTAATCTCTGATTAAAGCATTAAAATAGCATGGCAAATTAATGATTTTTTGTGCTGTTGCAAGATGATTAATCTGTTTAATATTATCAGTAAAGAAAGGAAGAGAGAGAAAAGGATATGTACCTTTTTAGTATTTCCAGCCATGTCATTTCAGCTCTAGCCTTTTCAACAAGAGCCTTTTCCTGAAACTGCAAAACAGACAATTGATGTTTAGCTCGCAGTTCCTCCTCCCTGCTCATTCTGCGCACCATGTCCAAAGTGAACTGAGCAAACGAATCTTCTGACAGCATTGACTGAAACTCTAGGCTTTGATGGCTGGACTGTGTTACAGAAGAATTACTGCTGCTAATCGTAGCTGAGGACAGTAAATCCTAGGCAACCCAAGATAAAACTTAATCACAATAAAAACTGTGATGTTTTGCAATATGTTTAAAAAATTCAGACATAACTGCATAAAAATCACATGCAATGTTACAGACAACTAAATTAAAGTTCCACAAAACAAGTTAATCAACTAGCAAGGAACAGACTTAGGAATCAGATTGCTAAAACATGCCTTTTACAGTCATTTGCAAAAGTTTAAGACCACCTGTTGGAATTACGAGATTTCTGCCAATTGTGTCAGCTACTGTCTGTATTACTCAACTTCCTGTCGGTGTTGCATTATCTTACAGCAGCAGCTGTTGCTGGAGTTGGGGGAAGCCTGCAAGTATTAGTTTGCTTCTGGTTTTCATGCTGACAGGTTTTGCATGTATTTTCTATATAGCAAAAAATGGACAAAAAAGCGTCATTAAGTGTTACCCAGAGGGCACAAATAGTGACTTTACAGGGTGTCTACTGATTTCCAATGAACCGAATTCATGACTTTTCCATGACATCTTCAGTTAAATTCATGACCTCGACAATGTGTGGCACAATGACAACCATTCTACACTCACAATGTAGTAGTACCCTTGGCTTGAGATCCCAGGTTATTTTTTATTTTTACAAACACTGAAATTAATTCCATGTGACAATAGTTTAGGCAAAACTGTCGTGTCTATAATATCATTGCTGCTAAAATGGCTATACAGTGTGTGTGTGTGTGTGGTGGGGGTGCTTTTTTATGAACCCCTACCTGAAAGCCAGTTGAGATGAAAGCTGAATGTAATTCTTATGTCATTAAAATTGCTTAACATGAATAATGTAATTATGTATGACTTGCACTATGCCATACACCAAATTCTATGTGTTTAAAGAAATAAAAACATTCAACTCTCCTCTAGGATGGGGTATGGCTATTTTCAGAAATATTTATCATTACTTCGATTAATACACAAATTCTTTTAACATGGTAATGCTGTAAAAACTTACAAGTTTTTATCAAGGCAATATAAAAACTAAGAATGTACAAAATTTATGGGGACTGAAATTTCACAGTGAAAGACTCAGTGTTTAAGTACCTTAGCTATACTTGTTATCTCAGAATCTAGAACTTCAGCTTCTTCTTTTGCCTTTTCTATAAGCTTTCTTTTCTTATCTTTGAGTTTTTTTAGTTCTTGGACTGCTCTCCGTTTACGATTGGCCACTTCATCTTCGTCAGATTTCTTCTTTAAGGCTTCTACTCTTTTTGATGATGCATTTTTGACAGCTAATATAATTGATTTTGTGATGTCCACATTCAGTTCTTCCTCACTAGTAGCTAAACCACCTAACGATTGTATTGCACTGTAAACACTTCTTTCTGCAACAACTGCATTTCTTCTAAGTTTTCAATTAAAAGTTCTTTGTTAACAGAAAAGCATCTTTCAACTGCAGCATTGCCATGAAACATGCATAGCAGCTTCTGAAAGAACTTGATAAAGTCATGGTTCATACTTTGTAGTAAATTCATCAGGAAGTGATCAAAAAGTTTGTCCTCCTTAGGATTGAACTGTTTCAGTTTTTTTTAGAAGATTCACAAAATTGCAAATATTCCCTCTTCACAACATCAGCTTTTGATGAAGCCATATGTTTTTTTATATATATGTCATGGGGTATCGACTACATGCCAGTTTATAAGAGTGCCGGTTGGTGTTTTCTTCTAGGTGCGCAAACCAGTCTTCATTCAGGTGCTGATGAAAAAAAGAAAAAAAAAAAAAAAAAAAAAAAAAAACATGACCACCCACTGAATTTTATTACTTTTTCATTACTTCATGATCACCTGCTCAATTTCATTACTTTTTCATGACCAGTAGACACCCTGCTTTATATCTTGAAGAATATTCTGAACGTGACATAAGCTGAAAGATGAATGTGAGCAACACTGCTATTCATAATACCATCATAAAACATCACATGAAGCGAATAGTTATGCATTCTCCGAGCAGTTCATGCACGGAAATCAAGGCCTTTCTACATTCAAAAGGGTCTGATATTAGTATCAGCACTGTTTCCCAACGTCTTAGCAAAGATTTTGGATTAAAGTCTTACAAACCTGCACATAAACCCAAAATCCAGTAGTGCACTGAGAAATTTCCCAAGGGGGGTGGACAGTGGCACACAGAATTTCCCCAAGGTGGGGTGACCCCCAAAAATTTACCAGGAAAAATAGTCAGGCGCTATAACAATTAAGAAGGAGGCTGACTTTTGTACATTTATTCTTATCCAATTACTAGTAATGTTGCAGTACAAAAAAGTTAAATGATTAGAAAAAGCAGTAGATGAAATTCTTTTCATGGTTATTTTCTAAATTTATTTAACAGAACTACTCCCTTATAATTATTGTATGTTATAATTACACGGTACATGATTAAGAAGTATATGCATGTCGTGTATAGTGACTTTTTGTTTCAAACCTTGATGCAATAATTTTCCGCGCTCTGTCAGCCGGGGGGGGGGGGGGGGGATCGGATCGGCCATCACCGTGGGTGCACCCTTTAGTCCAAACCTAGACTAACCTCTGTCATAAAAAAAGAACAGACTCCAGTTTGTGAAGCATCATCAATCGTGAACTGCTGAAAATTCGAACCAAGTTCTTTTTTCCAATGAATCAACTGTGCGTTGATTTGAATCACGTGAAGCACATGTTCAACGACTAAAAGGTAAAAGGTTTGATGAAAAATGTGCCATTAGTACCGTGAAAAATCTGCCTAGTCAGATGATATGGGGTGCTATGTAAGCATCTGGTACTGCTTCATCATCCTTTTTGCCAACAGGCACTACCATGACGGGTCCTCTTTATGTGGAAATGTTATGTGAGAAGCTGTTAACTTATATGCAAGTAGACAGATGCACAATCTTTATGTATGATGGTGCTCCATGCCATCAAAGACAGTAAAGGACTACCAGCAGAGGAAAAAATAACTGTGCTTGACTGGTCCAGTAATAGTCCTGACCTTAATCCCATCGAAAATTTGTGGGCCATTTTAAAAGACAAGGTAGCAGAAAAACAACCATCAAATTCCCAAGCTTTGATTGGTGTGATAAAGTATGTGTGGTGCAAAGACATTTCAAGTGACTACTGCAAATCCCGCATTGAGAGTGTGCCACATTGTATTCTGTTCATTAAAAAAAACAAAGGTGGCCACACAAAGTACTGATTTTGGTCTTTTTGTGTTCTAAAGAATGTAAGTATTCATCTGTGGTGTCATTTTTCCAAATGTCTCTGATTAGTAATTAGTTGTTTCTTCGAAAATCTTAATTTTCGGTAAATTGAAAAGGTGGTCTTAAACTTTTGCAAATGGCCGTATAATATTTTGAGAGCTATAAGGGCCTGTTAAATTAATACCGAAGCAGCTTACCACCAAGATGCACACTGCAATGCAAAATTAGATAAATGTTCATGAGATCTGCTGCACACTTTTTATTTCTTTTGAGGCAGCAGCAGATCAGCAAAATGAAAAAATAATATGCTTGCATGGTTTATAACACTTATTCAAAATAGAATTCCAGGAAGTTGGAATTATTTTCCAAAACATAAATAAAATCCTAATACTCATATTCAAAATATAGTTAAACCATATGTCTATTCAGCCTGTGACCTACAACAATCCAAACTGGCTTGAGCAAAGTTAATGCAAAATGCTCAATGTGGAAAATGTAGTTTACTGAACCTAATAAGAAATTTAGAAGCACAGATTAAAGCTAAAGTACCACAACTGTCACTGAAAATAAAACTGACTTAAAAAACTTACATATCAAATACACTGTTACCGAAAATGTAAGTTTGATTTCTACAAAACTTTTATGTATACTATGCTATACTGATTTGGGGGAGGGGGGAGGATTACTTCTACTTTGACTATAATTCAATTATTGAGCCAAATTATTGAATAAAAAATATAAAACTTAAAAACATATAGATAAAAAAAAATCTATGCTCAGTGCTCAGACCATAAATGTGCCATTACTCTTGAAAGGTTTTCATATATCACAATCAATATATAAACTAAATACTGTTTATATTCAAATATGTTGAAATAATGATTACACTGGAAATTTAATCACAAGAAAAGGAGAATTATGAACCAAGCATTTTTGTTTTACAAAAGCAAAATTCAAAATCGTTACTTCATTTGTTTTTTTTTAGAAATAACATTTCTGTGACCCATACAGTTGTTTTCATAGCTGAGTGTGGAACAACATTATCACTTAAAGTTTCATTTATCTGAAAATGCATGGTTTTCTTCTTACTATATCAACAGACATAAATTGCAAGCATTCTACCTTGTGTTCACAAAAAAAAAAAAAATTAAAGTTCAAAATCAGAGTTTCAACTCTATCACTGCCTTCCATAAAGTTGTGTTTACTGCCATAGTGTTTTTGAACATAATTCCACTTAAAAAAAAAAATCATTTTTAACCATATGTTTTAAGCAAAATTAAGCACAAAAATCATCACTGCATTGTTCACTGCCATGAAAACAAAAACACGGTCATGGAAAAGACTCAGATTCCATCATGAGCAGGTTAAATACAGCTTTAGAAATTTAATTTCTCTTTAGAAAAGCAGAAGTGGACAAAAATGCTGGCTCTATTGATTGATTTTAAAGAAGATAATGTCAGAAATTGAAAAACAAATTTTATTAGAATTACTGAAGATTTTAAAAATTATGAACATAATCAGAAAAATATAAAAAATAAGAATACATTCAAGATGAAAATTGAGGGCAGAAAGAGAGAACACAGCTTGATTACATAAAAAAAAAAAAAAAAAAAAAAAATGGTCACCTTGGTGGCACAGTGATCTAAGCACTGGCTTTTGATCATTTGTCCAAGATGGGCTTGGGTTTGAATTTCGGTGAGGCATGGATGTTGTTTTTGTCTTATGGCACTGTCTCTCTCCCTTCCCCAGAAACAGTAGCCTCAAATTAGGGATAGGCAACTGCTTATAGTCCACTGAGTTGCTCATAGTGGTTGTTAAAGGACGAATTCCTTTTCTTAGCCATTCTATCCACCAGTTGTGCCACATTTTCAAATCCTATGGCTATTCGATTGGTATCAAATCCAATCCTACCATTACGAAACTTATCCAAAAGGAAAGGCATAAAGTTGAAGACCTCAATGTTCCTGGTGTGTACACAATTTCTACGTACACTTCAGCCGATACCATAGTTTACACTGGCAGCACATTTTGTAGCATTGCTAAATGTTTGGCTGAGCACAAAGAAGTTTGTTACCCAAGGTAGACCTTATTCTTCCCTGGCTTTACTGACTTTTCCAGATACTTCAGCTGTGCCACTCTGGAAAAATACTTAGAAAATTGCTTCTTTCATGAATAACAGGGCTTTATGTTTTCATGAGAGCATTGAAATATTCACCTCTTCAAACTGCACTACTGATAGTCCTTATTTTATCCCCTTCATTTGAAAATCCTTCCTATTCTTTGGCAAATACTGAGAAAATTGCTTTTTTCATGAATAAAAGGGGCTTTATGTTTCATGAGAGCATTGAAATATTCACCTCTTCAAATTTTACTACTAATAGTCCTTATTTTATCCTGTTCATTTGAAAATCTCTAATATCGTTTGGCAACAACCGTAATAAAGGACTTGGAAACCCAACTCAGGTAACCAGTCTCACTCCGACTATTTACAGGTGATCAAGACCTAAGATGGGTCATAAGTACTTCTGTGTTTCTTACATTTTTTTTACATAACTGGCATGGAGGCTAATTTTTAACCTATGCACATCATACTTTCAATTCAGTGGAGAGCAGTTCTTCACACATGATATATCTCTACACAAGAAGGGCTATATTCATTCTTCTTCTCTCTATTCTTCATCTGCTAAATTTAAGTAGCACACTATTTTCTTTCTTGAAGATACACACTTTGTATGATGTTAATCCTGTGTTTCCTCATGTAAGATAAGAGAATTGGCTATGAAGTCATTTGTTATTTATCTGAAGTGATAACATTACAAACTATAAATAGTCATAACACCTTTGTATTTCTCAAATATCTTACTATTACTCTCTTTAACTAAATATTTTCTATGCTGCACACACATTCACATACAAATTAATAATAAATACTTACATCATCAGACAAACTTGCTGGAGAGGGTGATGACACATTTCCAGATCGCTTGCGTTTCTTGTCCGATTGAGGTTCTTTCACATTAACTATAAGGAATGCATGTGTGTGTGAAGTAAAAACAATAGAAGAACAGGTCTTTTACACTGAACTATGAGATAAAAACATCAAGGGGCATTACATAGAAATATAACTGTAGTCCATTTGAATGCTTGTACAAAAATTATTGAACAAATTGGCATTGAAATTATGCACAAGGATTTAATTAACAACAACAACAACAACAACAAAATTCTGTATATTGAATTACAGTACAATTAGACAGTTGAAGTTTACCCTTGAGCATTACAGGCTATCCAATCTACACAATGAACTAACAACAGCTTAGGACCTAGAAATTTAAAACTCTGTGATTTGCTTATCATGCACACTGCTTTTAATTTCCTTAATCTTGGTGCAACATTTGTTTGACTCCACAATGAAAGACTGCTTACTCTCACTAGAACTGACTTGTAAACTACTCCAGCTTGTCTCTCTTTAAACTCAAAATCACCTGGGCAAAACCGACTTCCAGAGGTTCAAATAATTTTAAATTAGCATTTACAGAAACGAAGCTCACAGTATTTTACATGCAAGATACATTGTTCACCAAAGTTTTACAGAACTTCGTATTTTGTGAACCCGAAATACAGTAATTTCAAATGTAGGTAAATTAAATAAGCACATAAGTTATTTACATTGGTAAGTTTATTTTTTTTATTAATTCATACTTTGCAACTTCAAGTATTAGGAGTACAAAACTAAGTCCAGATATCAAAACTGGACATGGTTTTCACTGGAAGGGCTTTGCCGGAAAATAGCACATACAGACTATACTTCGTCATATAGCATTAAGAAACACACACAACATGGTGTGGGAATATAATTATTTTTAACAATACAATGTGTGTGTGTAAATTTATTTATTTTACTTTTTAGGGTTCCCAAACTGTAGTTACAGTCATCTCAGCTGCTTACACTCAGCTGTCTCAAACTTGTTTGAACAGATTTTCTTAGGTAGGACAGGAGTTCTGTCTGCAAAGAAAAATGTACAATGCCATTTTTGTGTTGACATTTTTTCTTTCTCACCCACAGAAAAAAAAAGTATATATATATATATTACTTCATACTTTTATGGAAATTTTGTACTTTCAACTGCTACAAAATTGCAACAAATGTTTCTACAATTAAAACATAAATTTAGATTTTTATAGAGAATACCAGTATAGAAAAACATTTGAATGTAATTTTGTGGAATAACTTTTTTATGGGTCTTTTAGAGGTTATTTTTCATGAAAGTTGGTTGTCAAATTTTCGAACTAAAGCCTAGTTCGTCATCAGGACTATGTCACTGGAGTAGTTGCTGCCACTCAATTGGAAGAGTCCATCCGCAATTATCGTTAATTGTGGTACTTCTTCTTCTTGCTATTTCGATCCCTTCTTCTAGTTTCCTCTTTACTAAGTTTGACTGGTGGGCGATTATTTTCACTGAGTCCCAATTTATGGAGTGTCCACTTGCTTGTACATGTCTGTCTAGCCCTGTTTTGTTCCCAATGTTCCTAATAGCTGCTTGGTGTTCTTTCATTCGGACCTTAATACTTCTCCCTGTTTCTCCTATATAGCTGAGTCCGCAGTTACAGTCGATGCAGTAAATTACTCCTTCCTGCAATTGGATGTCCAATTCTTTCTGCTTTAAAGCTGGCAGGAATTTCTTTATTTTGTTATTAAGATCTGGAGCTAGCCCGATATTATATTTTGCTCCGATCCTTTTCAGTTTCTCGAAAATTTTGTAATTTTGTATCAAATTTTGTTCTGAGTTTTTCCTGTTTTCTTTTCTCGCTCTTAAAGTTCCTTCTGCATGACCAGTATTACACAAACTTCCAACTGAAAATTGTGATATCAATTGGTCTGCCTCAGTGGCGTAACTAGCACGTGTGTGCCCCCCCCGCAAGATTTACTTCATTACCCTTAAGCACAGCAATTTCCCCAGGATTTCGAACACAAGGGAGGATGCAATTTTTGCGGTGCGTGTGTGTGGTGGTTGGGGAGGGGTTAGAAAGTCAGGGAGAGTGTCTGCAAAAGTTAAGGTGGTACCTAGAACTCTGTAGTTTTAACTTTTTAAGTAATAGATTTGACAATACACATGGTTACTTTGTCCAAAACTAAAATAAATCACTTGAAGAAATCATCCTCTTATACATGGCAGATCTGCGATGCTATGAAAAAATGTCGACGCCTGTCGCTGCTTTCCCACATCCTCTACAGGGAATCACACTATGGCCTCACGCTTTTCCTCAGCAGCGCAGAGAGAGAGGGCAATTGGAAAGCAATCATATTATTTGTAACCCATTGCAGAGCAATCATATTACAACCTGAAGTCCAAGAGTCAATCACTTTCAATCTGTAGGTTTCAACATGTTTATTGAGAAACTAGGATGGAAGAAACAGAGGGCCTGTATTTACAGTGCCAACAGAAACATAATTGATGACATATGTACAATGGCGATGAAAATTTACAGATGCATATGTGCTATATACAATGACAATAAAAACAAAGGAAAAGTGACAACATGGAAAAGTTGAGCAACAAAGTGAGCAGGAACAATGATGTATGAGTAATGCTCAAGAGATACACAATGAAAGAATCAAAATGAACAATTCTAGTAATGAGTACAGAGATGAATGTGTGGTTAAAATGTTATGTACATTGCAGTACTGACATGAAAGGTTAAAAAGAAAATATGTAGTGCAACAAATTAAAAATAATATGTACAAATGCATTCAAAGGCATTAAAAAGAAAATATGTAGTGCAACAAATTAAAAATAATATGTCCAAAGTATTCAAAGGCATTAACAAAATACTTCGATGGGGAAAACGCTCTTCTCAGAGAGCGGGTGTGATGATCAATGTACGTCACAAAGACATGGATGAAAGTACCTGGATAATTTCAGTAACCGTTCTGTAGAGGTACAGAAAGTTTGTTTAGACAGTCAGTAGAGTAAGATTTAGAAGAACAGTTAGTTCTCAAAGAAGGAGTTGTAGATGAACTATGGGATCAGTAAACCAGGTTCGATACGGAGACCAAACCTGGAAAAAGCGACGTTTCTGAGAGTCAGTTAAGGCAGACACATATGCAAGGCACAGTTGCAACAGAAGGCTGTTGCAGAAGATACTACACATTGCATCCCCTGACTGGAAGTTGGTGGGTGTTACTGGAACAGATCGAAGCTGTTGATGATAAAGGTATGTGACGTGACGGGCCAGGATGAACACACAAGCACTTGCTGTAGGTAGCGGAGTAGGAGGTTGATACAAGCTATACAGGGTACTGTAAGCTCTAAATGAAAGGTTGAGTGTGCACAGATGTTGCACCACAGAGAATGCAAGATGATGGAGAGGTAGAAGCATCGGACAGAAGAGATAAACATGGGGTACATCTGTGGGCATGTGACAGAAGACACAGGTTGGAGAAGTGATGAGGGTCATTTGATAGAGCGTGGCTGGTACTGGCAGGCGACGATGTAGAAACAACCAATGGATATTTCTCTCCATCGGTGTAGATAGCACGGATGAAACTGTCGACCACACGCACAGTAAAGCTGTGGGTGGAACATCTGAAATTGGAAGTGGTACAGATGATGACGGAGCACGAAGGAAACGATAAAGGGAAGAGACAGAGAAACTGCAAAGCAGGAGAGTAGAGCCTTGAAAAGTGAGAAAAAAGGGGAGGGAAGCGGAAGGAACGAGTGACAGGCCAGTAGTGGAAGCAAGGTCGGGGTAAAGTGTGACAATAGCTGTGCGGATATCAGAGTAGAGTGAAAGAGAAGCAGGAGTGCAAGGAAGCATAGGAGAGATGTGAGAGAAAGGTTTCCACAGGAGATCAGTGGTAAGAAGGTCCCAAACAGTCAGGCATTCAGTGTTTTAAAAGAACTAGGCATTTATTTAGGCAAAGCTAAATACATGTTAAAACGAAATATGAATCTTTGGGTTAATTAATGTGTGTGTTCAGAAATTTTTTCATAAAACTATAACTGACAGCTGCAGTATGCCCCTTTGTTACCTGCCCCCTCCCCCAGCTGTGGGGGTGGTTGTTATGCCACTGGTCTGCCTTTGTTACAGGAGTTTTCCCAAGGTTCATTCAACTGTTTACACATTTATCTGCTATGACATTGTGTGCTGGATGATACTAATGTTCATGATCTCCTTTAAAAATCATTTCGTGACTGGATATTACATAGAAGAGTTTGTGTCTCTTCGCAACATGCACGATATTTTAAAACTTTCAGAAACTTATTGATCTTGTCATCAATATTTGACTTTCATCTCTGTTTTTATTAAATCTAATACACTGTTTCCTCAAACCAGTTTTTTACGTCAGGTTTAATTTGTTATTCAGTTATTTGTTCAACTTTTCAAATATTATACTGAAATCTTTAAAAATATACGTGAAAAAGTAGAAGTTCCAAAAGAACTTGCTCTGGGAAGATTTTACATTGATTTCCCCCCCCTTAGGCCTAAGCTATTGTTGAGAATTTTGTTTAACTTACAAACCTTCAAAATAAAAAACAAAACAAAACAAAACAAAACAAAAGAAACAACACAAACAGTCCTAGCACATAAAACATCATCATCATCATCATTGTCAACCATTATCAATCCACTGCTGGACGAAGGTCTCCCCAAGTTTCCTCCACAACGGTCTGTCTTGTGCCAGTCTCCTCCATGTCACTCCCGCATATTTATGAATTTCATCCACCCATCTCCCATGTGGTCTTTTTCTGGGTCTTTTCCTGTCCCTTGGAATCCAATCTAAAATTTCGGCTGTCCATCTATGGTCTGTCCTTCTGGCAGTATGTCCAGCCCATTGCCATTTCAGGGATTTAACTCTGATCATGATGTCTTCCACTCTCGTCATTTTTCGGATCCACGAGTTCCTCTTCTTATCTCTCCTGGTTATACCAAGCATGCACCTCTCCATGCTTCTTTGAGTTGTCTGCAGCCTTTGTATGTCTCTTTTAGTTAAGGTCCACGTCTCTGCACCATACGTAAGCACTGGAAGGATGCATTGATCAAACACTTTTCTTTTAAGACATAATGGCATATTGCTCTTGAAAATTATGCTGTTTCTTCCAAAAGCTCTCCAGGCAAGTTTTGTACGCCGATTAATTTCTTCATCAATGTGACCCTCACTTGATATCTGCTGTCCAAGATAAACATACGTATCTGTTATCTCCAGTTTTTCTCCATCAATCGATAAATCTTCATTTCTTGTAAAAGCATTGAACATCACTTTTGTCTTCTGAAAGTTCATTTTTAATCCCACTTCTTTACTCTTGTCAGCAAGTTCCTGGATCATACTCTGCAGCTCTGATGGGGTAGTTGCAAAAATGACTACGTCATCAGCAAAACGAAGGTGGGTTAGATAATCTCCATTAATCTTTATCCCTTTGTTTTCCCAGTTCAGTGATTGAAAGACATTTTCCAATGTGGCATTAAAGAGCTTCGGAGATATGGTGTCACCTTGTCTCACTCCCTTTCCAATTTTTATGTGTGTTGTATTTTCAAACAGCCGAATCTTTGCACTTGCATTTTCATAGATGTTATTAATAATATTAATGTATGCATCTTCAATACCGCAGGATTTCAGAGCCGTGGTAACTGCTGATGGTTTCACCGAATCAAAGGCTTTTTCATAATCGATAAAAGCCATGCACAATGGAAGTTCATATTCCCTCGCTCTTTCAATTAGTTCTCTCAGTACGTGGATATGATCTATTGTGCTGTAGCCACTCCTGAATCCAGCTTGTTCTCTCGGTTGAGCCATGTCCAGTGTTACCTTCAAGCGGTGTGAAAGAACTTTAGTGAAGATTTTATAAACCACTGATAGGAGGCTGATAGGTCTGTAGTTCATGAGATCCTCAATGTCACCTTTTTTATGTAGCAGGATCATTGTAGCATTGTTCCAATCCTCAGGAATCTTCCCTTCATTAAGGCATCGAGTGAAAATTTGGGCGAGTACTGTTTCAATTTCTCCACTTGCTTCTTGTATGATGTCTATAGTAATTCCATCTTCTCCAGGAGCTTTCCCCCGCTTCATGTTCTTGATTGCATGAGCAACTTCTGCTGGGAGGACTGGAAGAACTCTGGTACTTTTCATGATGTCTGGAGTACATGTATCATCCCTTTCATATAATTTGGAGTAGAAATCTTTCACTCTTGTCAAAATTTCGCCTCTATTTCTTGTTATAGAACCATCTTCTTTTCTCAGAGCCATAATCTGTTTTCTTCCCTTACTGAGATGTCCCTTTGCTATCTTTAGGCTTTGGTTGTTTTCAATTGCTTTCCTCACTAGCTCACAGTTGAATTTCCTTACGTCTTCAGTGATACTTTTTCGTGCTGTCTTGCATAGCTCTATATATTCCACTTTGGAAGTCACATCTTCTTTAGTTGTCCTCATCTCTCTTCTTTTTTGCATCAACATTTTGGTTTTTCCTGATAATTTGTTTACATGCAACTTGTTCTTAGACCCAGCTAATTTTGTTGCTGTTTCCATAAGAGCTTTGGTTACTTTTCTGTTAACTTCCGAAATATCCACTTCTTCCGATGTTAGGCCTTCTAAAGCAGAGAATCTGTTCTTCAGTTCCAACTTGAAAGTATTATGGTGTTTTTTAAGGTTGGTTATGTCAATACATTTTGTTTGTCTTATGAGCTTGCCACGTTCCAGTTTAGTGTTGAGGTGCATCTTACATCTCACCAATCTATGGTCACTACCTGTGTTGAACTTGTTTAGCACACTGCAGTCTTCGATGACGAATTTTTTGTTACACATAATAAAATCAATTTCACTTGTCGTCCCAATTGGATGTCTCCATGTCCATTTCCTGTGTGGCTTTTTCTTGAAAAAGGAATTCAAGATAGAAAAATCCTTCTGCCTCTGCAAACTCAACGAGAGTATTTCCACGCTGGTTTCTGTTGCCGTGACCGAATTTACCTACTGAAGTTTCATTCTGTTGCCGGTGCCCTATTTTTGCATTGAAATCTCCCATAATTATCTTCAAGTGCTGCTTACCTTTATTATTTAGATGACGAATTTCCTCATAAAATTCTTCAATTTCTTCTTCAGGATGACTTGTGGTGGGTGCATAAGTTTGAATAATCTGAGCCTGGTATCTTCTCGATAGTTGGATAACGAGTCGTGCAGCTCTGTCAGAGGAACTTTCAACTTCTACCACTTTATCCTTCAGTTTCTTGTTTATTATAAATCCAACACCACTAGTTCTGCCAGTATCTGTCCCACGATAGTAGAAGAGATGTCCACTTTTCAGTTCAATGAGATCTTCTCCTTTTCTCCTTACCTCACTTAGCCCGACGATGTCCCACTTGATCCTTTGTAGTTCCTCTTCCAATTCAAGAAGCCTTGAATCAGAAGATAGGGAGCGTCCGTTGTAGGTAGCCAAGGTCAGCATCAAATGGCAGCCTAGTCCGGTCCTCCGGGGATTCTTAGCACCCTCTGCCTTCATGTCGCACTGGCCGCTGCCTTGGCCAGGTACATTCCAGCTGCCGGAGACTGAGGGCCAAGATTTAAGTTGTAGAGTCATTTTGGAGGTGTTTGGCCATAACTCACCACGCTGGCCAAGCGGGTTGGTGAGTGTGGGATAGCATTTCCTCTGATCCCGATGGTATAGTTATACCGCTATTTGCGGTCGTCAGAGCCCCTTTAGTGGGAACAGGATGCACCACGAGAAGGCGGGGTTGACATTTGTCAAGGAGAGGCTGTGATGTTACGCATCCCCTGACCTTACATCCCACATAAAACATATACCGAGTCAAATGAAATTTGGAAAATACTCCTGTAATAGTGGTAAACTGTTTGATTTTCAATTTTAGTATGTTAATTAAAAAAAAAAAAAGCCATTTTACTTGGTCTTGAAATTGATTCAAACTTGAAATTTTTGAGTGAATCAAAGCACTTACAAAAGTGCACAGTTATTAACATAAAAATGTATAAAAGTCATAAGCTACTTTTCTTTTTGTTTGTCTTTGCATATGTATGTACCTAGCTAGGGTGAGAACACACACAAATGTACATTTAGTAGAGGATTTGGTGTCTTTTCCTGCAGAACCTTTGAAATAGAAAAAAATAATGCAATAGCAGTTGAAATAGGAAAAAATAATGCAATAGCCTTTTTGGACGTACAAGTTATCAAATCCACAGATAAGTTACTATACAGGGTTTATCGGAAAAGTTCATTTGTTCCTGTTCTAATCCCATACAATTCGGCACATCCTTATCCTCAAAAATGCAATAGTCTAAAAACCTTAATTAAAAGAGCATATACGCACTCTGAAAATAGTCAGTTCATCAATGAAGAAATCAAATTCATAAAAAAAATTGCAGGTAGCTTTGGTTATCCTAACCATTTAATAAAAAAATGGAACACAGAAGTAATAAAGAAAATAAAAAATAATGTTGTAGTAAATAAAAAAGAAGTCAAATATTTAAATGGTTTTCCTTACATTAAAGGCAATACCAATGAAATTAATAATATTTGTAGAAAGCATAACATTCAAATTGGAGGAAAAGTAAATACCATAAAAAATATGGTAATAAAAAATAATGAAAAAATAAAAATGTTAGGAAAAGCAGGTATTTACTCAATTCCTATTACTGAAAATCCTCCAATGGCAGTACCAAAAATAAGCTTAAACACAGATTAAAACAACACGTAAAAAATTGGCAGAAAAAAGAAGAAAAAACGGCACTTATTCAATACTGTCTGGCTAACCAAAAATATCCTAAATTCGAAAATATAAAAATCGTTAAAAGCTGTAAATCCGAAAAACACCTCAGAATAGCAGAGTCGGTAATGATTGAAAAAAATAGGGCAAAAGTTTGCAACCATAATGACCCTAATATTTTGAGAAACAGCTGGAGAAATTTAATTAAAATTGAGCAAAAAAAATGAAAAAGTTCGAAAAATGAGATCAGTGACCAACAAGAGATGGCGCCACAACGCCCAAGAAGAAGCGATAGCCGATAACAGAAGCAGCCCGCGAGAACCACCGAAATGCCCAGCTGACACGGTCCGTGCTAGTCGGAGCAAAACGTCCCCTAGATGACGGTAATGGATTATTACCGAAAGTACTCGGGTTATGAAAAATTATTGAAGTAAATGAGGAGGCAGCAAAGGAAAAAAACTCATTTAGTGACGAGGCCAGATAAATACCAACAGGAAAAAAAAAAAAAAAAAAATGAAGTGGACCCGCAACTAAATGAAAAACCCCCATGCCGCATCCACATAACGGAAATAAGAATTGAAAGCCAAGTCCCACGTGCGGTAAGTGTTAATCGAACTTTACCAACAAAAAGGGAAGTTCAAAAATGCAAATGCATTAATGCACGTTAAAAAAATAACCTCCAATATTGGAAGTAAATTGAAACTTTGTTAAATGAGTGAGTTTCAGAACTACAAACCGAGCATTCAGTTGTGTCATAGATAAAAAAAAAAAAAAAAAAACAACTGTGCATTATTTTAAAACTTAGCAATGCACAAATGTAATCTATAAAAATATGAAAGATTAGAAAGAAGTGTTTTGGAATAAAAAAAATCCCGTATCTTACAATTTTTTTAATGCAACTTTTCCTTACTCTTTCTCTGATTTTTGGAACAATTTTCAAATTCCCTGAGGATTCCATTTTGCATGGGAACCATGGGTGCCGACTATAGGGGGGCAAGGTGAATCTTTCCCCTCCAATAATTTTACTGAGACCCACCCAATATTTTTCATCCTGTTTAACTAAATAATCGCTTTGGACTTAATAAGGTGGACCAAGTTCCACATTATGAGGCCAAAGTGATTTGTTTTCAAAAAAATTAATAAATATAAAAATAAATAAAATGTTTTTTTCTTCTCATATTTAGCATTGCTCATTTGGTGAGAAACCGGATTGTCGCCCCGTAATTTGTTTGACATGTTCTTGTGATGTGGTAAATGTTTAAAACAATTATCAAAAATAAAATAAATAAAAATACAAGAACCTACAATCTCTAGTGCTTTATTTACCTATTTACTTTTTGTGCTTCTTGTTCCTTGCTTGAATAAATTCGTTAATTTCTCATATTTTTTATATATGTTTGAAAATAAAATCTTTGTGGATATTTTTATAAAATCACAGTCTGAATTTTATTTTTGAAAATATTATTCATCGAAATAATATCTCTCTTTCCTTGTTCATTTGCTGATGAGTAATTACAATTGCATTTTAAAATATACATCGAATCTTGTAGTTTATCTTTTTGCCCATTTTTAAAAAAAATTCTTCTTAAAATGGAAGAGACGTGCCCCTTCCATGACTGATCTCATCATACCTGCCACCCCCCCAAATAATTTTGTGAAGTCAGCGCCCCTGATGGAAACCCTGTACTATCTAATAAATGCCTTTGTTCTAAAATAGTAAAAGTAGTTCCTATGAAAATTTGCTTTTTTATATCAACATAATTTTTTGAGTGAAACATTATGCTTATACAAATAATGAATTATGGGAAAAAATGTTTAAACCAATAAGCTGGATAAACTAATCCAATAACAGGTACACCAATGAATAAATCAAACAAAGTTGTTAAAACTTTCTGTTTATTGTGTAAAAATGAAAATAACACTACCCAGCTTTTGTCATTTTACAGGACTGATTATGAAGTAAAACAAAAAACCCCACAAAACTCCAAGCTCAGCATCATCATTATATACAAGTACATAAATAAAATGCACAGACTTGCCAACCTTAAGAAGAGAAAAATCCTGCAATTTTCTATATCCTGCAAGCATACTTTCGTATGTTTGAAATATCAATGGACATAATTTGAAGCACTGATGTTACGTTAAGGCATATAAAAAATGTAAAAATATTTCTGTTAAAAAATATTAAAATTTTTTTGTTCAGTTATGCATCGATCTTGAGGATAACCCAAATTATGACGGAAAAGGAGAAATTCCTTGAAGCTGTCGCACTCGCATGCCTAAAGCTTACAGCAAAATTTTTTTGCCGTCGAATTTCCGATTTTGGAAATTTTTCCTCAATTTTTAAACTGAAATACAAATATTTATGGAATAAAATTATACATAACAACAATACTGGACAGAGGCAACACCACAGGTAAAAGAAATTACAATTACGGAAAAAATCTTTATTTCGTTTACTTCCGTTTCTGAAAGACTAAGTACTGCCCCGATGCGTATTTTTACGAATTGGTAAAATTATTCGATGCGTAGAATCGAATAATTTAAAAAAAAAACCTGACGCATATTTTTACGCATCGAAGAAAAATTCCTGATGCATATTTTTACTCGTTAGTAAAATTTCGATGCGTACTAAATGCGTAATTACGCATTTTGGCGAACTCTGGTTGGCACATCACTTGAGCACTCCCTTGGAGAGAGAGAGAGAGAGAGAGAGCTACCCGCACAATGTCACGAGGCCAGTGAGTCAAAGATGACATCATAGCGCTTTTAAGGTCCTGTTGAAAATCTAAGTGGATGGTTGCAGGGGGTTGAAATATTTCGATTGAGCAATTGAAATATTAAAAAATCTGTAAAAAAAGACCTCTATCCGTAAATCAGTAAAATTAAGCAGAAATCCGTAAAAGTTTGCAAGTCCATTTTTGAAGATTTCCCCATTTTGGCAACGACGCACGATGTTTTTGTCCCGTCACATGCATATTTTTTTGCAATGTTACTATCTGGGAACATTTTCTTAAAAAGCACACTTGCATGGTCAGCACAGCTTAAAGGCAAGTTATGTTACACAAGGAATGAAGAAAACAAGCACTCAGCACGGATAATGGCATCGGAACATCGGAAGAGGAACTATCTCGAGCAAAATTTAATGTTTTGTTATTTTCTACGCACTTAGAATTATCCACGGGTTTTTGCATACGAATGTGATTAACGGTATCTCCTTTGCCCTTATGGACAATGGAAAAATCTCATCTACAAATAGAGCAAAAGGCAAATTGTTGGCCCTTCCTTGATTTGATTATACACGGATAATCAGCCATATAACACTTCTTAAAAACAGACTGATATTTTCTACCAGCCATCGCGTGATTAAACACGTGATCGAAAAGTTTTCAGAAATTCCTGTGAAGAGAGACAAAGTACATCAAACAAACCAAAACGCGCTTCCGATATCGTCGATAGACGAGAAATCTGCATCAGTACGTAGGTCAACGTCAAGCCTGTTCCTGCTCCGTGCCTGCAGCACCAGAGATCATTAGCGGACAGAAGAGTAAACATCACTGCCAACTGCTGACTCAGAGAGGAAAGGTAGCTTCTCCACTAATGAACCGATTGATGCCTTGGAGAACTTCAAACTTTTCCCCTCATTACTTTTTAATTTACGCTACGATAATCTTCAGAGAACTTCGAACTTTTCTCCTTGTTACTTTTTAATTTACGCTACGGAAATCATGATGGAATCCGGCAATATTAATTTATAATCCGGAATTCTGGGAAATGTAATTAAATCTGGCATTGCCAGCCTAAACCCGGAGGGTCGGTAGGCCTGAATGCATATTATTTATATGTTACACACATGTTAACTAGCTACAGAACAAATAGGCACTAGTGCCGGTGCATTTTAACTTTGCATCTCTTCCTGTACCAAATTTTTTTTCAGGGTGTTAGAAATCCTTCAGAAATTGCATTTTTGAAGTCAAATTTTACACTTCAGATTACCTGGGCAGTCTATGGAGATCAATTCAGTTCTGGAAGCGTATGGTGATTTCCATTCAGTTCTAAATGTAGCTCATTTGATTCACTGAATCTAATATATCCAAATCACTTAACACAGGTGTAACTTCCAAAATGATAAAAAAAAAAAAAAACCCTTCCTCTCAGCACGCTGTTTATCTTGAGAACTTGTCTGATACCAACACAAACTGTTATCAAACAAGCTCTTAAGATGTCACAAATCGTTTATATTCACCATCAGCAGCATGCAAATGAAGTTACGAATTTCATGAGACAACTCTTAATGGTTGCCTTATGTTAAAAAAAATGAAGTGTTTTCAAAAATCAAACACTGTAATACCCAAAGCAAACAGAACTCAAGAGGAACTTTTAGTTATTATTTTGTTGCATTTTCAGAAATGAAATGATTGAGAAATCTCAAATCAGGGTTCATACTCATTTTTAAGAATTAAAATTTAGCACTTTTTAAGGATTTTTTAAGCACTATTCAAAAATTTTTAAGGACTCTCGGGATTTTACGTATATATATATACACACACACACACACTGAATAGACAATTTATTATGCTAGTACATACACACATAATGATGTGCAAGTCCACCTTTTACTTTCACAACAGCAGTAAACCACCAGTTCCATGTCACAACAACATTGTGGCATGGAATCTACAATTGTTGGAACTGTTCTGGTGGTATTTTGGCCAATGATTTCAGAACAGCAGACAGTAAAGTGATGAAAGTTGCCAGCGGTGGGTTTCAGGCTCTAATGCATTGCTCAGCCAGAATCAGGTTAAATGCTAACAGGCTCCATTCCTTTTAATACTACATATACCATCAGATTTACCCAAAGCTGCATAAAAACTCAACTACAGACCCCCTTGTTATAAAATAAAATCCTACTGTCATTTAACTTCTTCATAAAGACAGATATCCTCTTGCTTCTCCAGAAGTTTATGTGCCATTCCAATATTGTCTGAACATGGGAACATGCTTTACTTATAAACAGCTCTTATCAAAAAATTCAACAAAAGAATTAGACACAAAATTGATCAGACACAACACATACAAAGAAAATTAAAAGTAGTTCTGATAATCCGTAACTAATAAAACGGTTGATGATCAAACAAAACCAAAACCACTCATGATCACCAGAGCCTCCGCTAAGAACAATGACATCACCACAGAAGCGTTTTTTATGTCGTAATAACACCCCAGATCGTGAGAAATTTCCCATCATCCCACACTGTGCACTCCTGCAATGTGACACGACATACATGCGAGAAACAATGAAGAAGCACTCTATTTATAAATTGGAGGAAGTTTACTTGGCCATGAAAATCGCAAATCACATGTTCCGAGTTCTGAAAGTGAAATTAAGGACTTTTTAAGAACTTGGTGAAATATTTAGTATTTTTACATACATTATAAATTTCTGTTATTTTTTAAGAGCCCTTAAAAATATTAAAAAATATATTTAGCACTTTTTTTTACCCGTGCGAACCCTGTCAAATTCTTCTAAAACTTAAAAAGCTGGATTTAACGGTACCACAGAATGTGAAAAAAAAAAATAAAATAAAAAAAAAGAAAAAAAAAATCCTGGAATTTCTTGCTACACCCAGATTACAAACAGGTTTGGTTTTAACAACAATAAATGGAAAGTTTTAACAATTCTGTTTAAAAAAATTTTATGTCTCTTAAGGTGGCTCCACCTAAAATCTCTGCCTTATGTTTCCAATGGTAAAACTTCTTTACATATTTTCTTCGCAATTAATGTATTCCCAAGGATGAAAATTTGCACTTTGATAAAACCAACTTTAAGTTATAGCATGGGATACTAAATACTTGCTAAAATATAACCATAATTATATTAAAAATCAATCATTTTTCTTTGAGCATACCTGCCAACTAAACTTAATGAATATGCAGAAGATTGCTTTGAAAAATTCAGAAGATTGTATAAAAATTTAGAAGATTCTTTTTTACATCAATTTGTCACACGATAAGGTAATTTTGAACTCATACTGCTTAAACAAAAAGAGAATACAGGACACTTACCTTTATTTTTTTGTGTGTTTTTATTGAAGGAAACTTTTATTTATAGTAATTTAACATTTAGCTAAACTTTTTACAGTGCTAATTTGACTTCTTATTTCAGATGAAAGTTTCTTAACAATTGCAGTAGTCTTTATCCTACTACAACCGTATTTTTTCGCAATTTCCGATTTTGGAAACATCTTATGAAATAAAGGTCCAGCATGATCTGCTGCACTAATGGGCAAATTATGCTCTATTAAAAAGTAGTAAATAGGCATTTGGCACGAGTCACTTCTATTTCCTTATCTTCATTACTACTTGTCAAAAGTGAGCTTATTTTTGCGGTATTTTCACCTCCGGCCCATTACTGATGATGCTTTAACAATTTTAAATGCTTTGTTGTGTCACTTTTTTCGCCATGACACATTACTAAGTCCATCGAACAAATAGTGCAAAACGCATGTTTAGAACCAAGACTTGATTTCTCGATACACAGAAACTCGGCGCCATACATTTCATGATAAGACTGCACATATTGCTTTTGTTTTTTACTCATTTCACCAATTAGAAGGAAACTGCTTAAATATTTTCAGCTGCAGTACATGTCATGGGTAGATGGTAAATCAGAAAACTGAGAAGAAATCAAAAGCTTACTAACGTAACGTTGAAGTCTTGACCATTATGCATCATTAGACAGACACATGAATTATTTGTGGTTGAGGTTACATGCAACTGCTGCCGGTTGTTGCCACGCTGATAGAAGGAAAGGAGCTGAAAAGAGGAACGAGCAAATGCGGATGCCATATGCCACGTGACCATATCATTTGCTATAAAAGACATCATAGCTTCTACAGGTGCGAAATGTATAAAGTGAGCAATATACAAGATTAAGACTAGTAAGTTATCGCTGCACTTTGCAACTTTTTTTTTATTGAAAAGTAACAAAAATTTATAAAACAGGTTATTTTTCGCAAAAAACACAGAAATTTTTTGAATGGAAGAAGAAAGGGAGTTTGGTCAGAAGATCGAAAGTATGTATAAAAAATCAGAAGACTTCTGCCAAAATCGGAAGAGTTGGCAGGTATGTTTGACTAATGTTCAGACTGTTAAAATAGATGGCACAACCTGTACATTGCTGATGTCAGTAGATAAACAAATGTTGAATTGCTTAGTTATGGTTATGTTTTAGCAAGTATTAAGCATCCCATGCTATAACTTAAAGTTAGTTTTATCGATGTGCAAATTTTCATCCTTGGGAATACATTAATTGTGAAGAAAATAAGTAAAGAAATTTTACCATCAGAAACATAAGGCAGAGATTTTAGGTGGAACCACCTTAATGAGAAATTCTGCTATCAGAAACAGCATTACTTACCAAGATTAGATAACTGTTCAGCAACATTACTTTCAGAAGAGATATGTTTGCCAGCATTTGATTGATTAGATATACTTTCAATTATGCTGCCAATGGGAGAAGTATGTTCAATCACACTTGGCTTTGAAGATATTGGCTCAACGGAATTGGACCTGGCAGGCAGCTGTTCTTCCACACTTGATCTGGAAGACACCTTTTGACTTCTGCCTGAACTAACTATATTTGACTTGGAGGACACATGTTCTGTTTCACTAGATTTATTAGAAATCTCATCTGCCAAGTTTGACTTATTTGACATCTGTTCAGCTATGCTAGACTGGGGAGATCTAGAACCATCAGAATTGGAATTTCCCATGGGAGCATTTGCTTCCTCTGGGATAGAGTCCTCATGACCAGAATGATTTACAGGACTACTAGTTCCCTTACTGAGAGTCTTTGACTGTTCAGATGAAGCAGGAGATGCACCACTTGTTTTGGGGGATGTTTCAAAATCGCTGCTGTAATGATATGATTCATTTTTTGATGATGGAGACAGATCTGTATCAGCAAGGTCCACAAACTGTTTCTGTAAGATGAAAACTGTGAGGATTTTTGCCAACATAGAGTGGTGTTACATGTACATACATACAAACAATACAAAGAAAAAAGACAATACTTTCACATTTGCAGTGGTTGTTCCAACAATAAAAAGATAAAACTTAAACAAAGGTACAGTATTTACACAGAAAATTTTACATTTTCAGCTTCTGATTGCATGTAAGAGTCATCATCATCATCATTGTCAACCATTATCAATCCACTGCTGGACGAAGGTCTCCCCAAGTTTCCTCCACAACAGTCTGTCTTGTGCCAGTCTCCTCCATGTCACCCCTGCATACTTTCGAATTTCATCCACCCATCTCCCACGTGGTCTTCTTCTGGGTCTTTTCCTGTCCCTTGGAATCCAATTTAAAATTTCGGCTGTCCATCGATGATCTGTCCTTCTGGCAGTATGTCCAGCCCATTGCCATTTCAGGGATTTAACTCTGATCATGATGTCTTCCACTCTTGTCATTTGTCGGATCCACGAGTTCCTCTTCTTATCTCTCCTGGTTACACCAAGTATGCACCTCTCCATGCTCTTTGAGTTGTCTGCAGCCTTTGTATGTCTCTTTTAGTTAAGGTCCACGTCTCTGCACCATACGTAAGCACTGGAAGGATGCATTGATCAAACACTTTTTTTTTAAGACATAATGGCATATTGCTCTTGAAAATTATGCTGTTTCTTCCAAAAGCTCTCCAGGCAAGTTTTGTACGCCGATTAATTTCTTCATCAATGTGACCCTCACTTGATATCTGCTGTCCAAGATAAACGTACGTGTCTGTTATCTCCAGCTTTTCTCCATCAATCGATAAATCTTCATTTCTTGTAAAAGCATTGAACATCACTTTTGTCTTCTGAAAGTTCATTTTTAATCCCACTTCTTTACTCTTGTCAGCAAGTTCCTGGATCATACTCTGCAGCTCTGATGGGGTAGTTGCAAAAATGACTACGTCATCAGCAAAACGAAGGTGGGTTAGATAATCTCCATTAATCTTTATCCCCTTGTTTTCCCAGCTCAGCGACTGAAAAACACCCTCCAATGTGGCATTAAAGAGCTTCGGAGATATGGTGTCACCTTGTCTCACTCCCTTTCCAATTTTTACGTGTGTTGTATTTTCAAACAGCCGAATCTTTGCACTTGCATTTTCATAGATGTTATTAATAATATTAATGTATGCATCTTCAATACCGCAGGTTTTCAGAGCCATTGTAACTGCTGATGGTTTCACCGAATCAAAGGCTTTTTCATAATCGATAAAAGCCATGCACAATGGAAGTTCATATTCCCTCGCTCTTTCAATTAGTTCTCTCAGTACGTGGATATGATCTATTGTGCTGTAGCCACTCCTGAATCCAGCTTGTTCTCTCGGTTGAGCCATGTCCAGTGTTACCTTCAAGCGGTGTGAAAGAACTTTAGTGAAGATTTTATAAACTACTGATAGGAGGCTGATAGGTCTGTAGTTTCCGAGATCCTCAATGTCACCTTTTTTATGTAGCAGGATCATTGTAGCGGTGTTCCAATCCTCAGGAATCTTTCCTTCATTAAGAGTACATACACGTTTCTTTGCATTTTACCTTTTTCCTATTTTCAAAATTGCTTAAACACTTTTTAAAATTTTAAACAATTTCTTAAAATAAAATACCACTGCATTTAATCTGTGGTTACATGTTGTTTGAAACTTTCATATTACAATGTTCCAACTATAAAACTTTTTGTGTGATGTACTGTGCAATCAAAAAAGAGTTCTTACTGTACGATTTTTCAAAATTTGAAAATGTTCTTAAAAAACTGTTGAACTTCAGAAAATAAATATAAAAACTGCAAAAACCGCAATTATGCATTTATGAATTGTTTGTTTAAAAAGAGAGAGGTGGACCCAGTCTCCACAGCACTTGCTGAAGGCAAACTAACTGTACTGCTGGTAGTGATTTGTGAGACATGAGAAAACATTTTGATAAATGAACAAGTTACAAACAGAGAACATAAAACAATGACCAAAGTTAAAACAGTAAGGAACTGTACTGAAAATGGTACCAACTCTAATGAAAGCATACCAACTCCCAAAAATTCCAATACATCGAAATCTGGACTTATGCATTGTAATAACAGGGACTGATCCTGATTTTTACAGATGACACCCAATTTTGTGAATTTTTGTGCTTGAAGTAATTTTTCCAAAAATATTAAAAAACTCTTAAAGTACACAACAGTCCAAAGTGGCATGGATTCATAGATAGCATAATTGTTATCAGATCAGGACTTGCAAAATTTCATTACCCAGATGCAAGAATCATCAAAATGATTGGTCTGGGCATGTAAATAAGAAATCCAGATGCCTGGCCTGGTATGTAAAAAAAAAAAAAAAAAAAAAAAACTTTTTACATCAACTGCACTTTCACAGCAAAATAAAACTGCACTTTCACAGCAAAATAAACATCTGAATGAAAAAAAAAAAAAAAAAAAACATGTTAGGACAAACATATTTTTGTTAGAATGAAATTTTACTGAAGATATTTTGTGAAGATACTATTAGAGTTCAAAATATTTTTGTGAAGATACTATTAGAGTTCAAAATATTTTTGTGAAAATACCATTACAGTACAGTTCAGAATAATTTTGTGAAGATACCATTACAGTTCAAAATATTTTTTGTGAAAATACTGTTGGAGCTAAAAATATTTTTGTGAATCTACCATCAAATAGTATCAATTGCCACCTAGATCAACCCTGAATAATCCTATGCATTTCGGCACTAGGACAAAGAGTTCCCAACTGCAACATAGTGCAGTCTACAATGCCTCTATATGGCATTCCCCAAAACTTACCAAGCCCATGGTCTGTCAACTCCACATCATACGTGCTGGGTTTTGTCATTTATTGAAATCCATTTAAAGCTGCAGTAAAATATATCACAAAGAAATTTTTATTTGAAGGCAAATCCACCCCCACCAACTGCTTAGCTATGGTCAGCTATTATTATAAAGAACTTTGGGAGCCTTTTAATATCCTGTTTGTTGAGATGAAATAGTGATTCCTGACAATGGTAGCAGAGTATATTGTATGCCTTTCATCAGAAATAAATGAGGCAATGACACAATAAGGAGGAGCTTTAAAAAAAAGAAAAACAAAAAAACATTTATATTTAATACACTGTGACTCACATCTATTGGGTTGTCGGAAAAGTCATGACGTATTTTAGCCATGTTTTGCAAAGGTCATTTATTGATAGAAAGAACAAAGATCAATCAATGGTATAATGCCCGTTTTGTTTGATAACCTTTTGACATATTTCAGTGAGTTGCAGAATGCCTCGTTCATAGAAGGACCTGTCTTTCGTGCCGAAAAACTGTGCAAGGTGCTGATTTACAGCCTCATCTGAATTGAACGTTATACCACGCAAGGACTGTTGAAGAGAGCGAAACAAGTGGAAGTCTGATGGCGAAAGGTCAGGCAAGTATGCTGGGTGTGGCAACACATCCCACCCAAGCTCCGATAATTTTTGGCGGGTGATCAAACTTGTGTGTGATCTCGCATTGTCGAGATGGAACACAACACCTTTACGACGAACGAGCTCTGGACGTTTCTGGATGATGGGTTCGTTCAAACTGTCCAATTGCCGACAGTACACATTCGAATTGATTGTTTGATTCTGTGGTAGGAGCTCGAAAAACACGACACCTTTAAAATCCCGCCACACTGAGACCAGAACGTTCCGCTGATGAATGTCTGCTTTGGATGTCGTTTGAGGTGAAGCAGCACGTCGGGACCAAGACCGTTTGTGCAGCACATAGTTGTACACAATCCACTTTTTGTCACCAGTTATCAGTCGCTTAAAAACAGGATCGTTTTCCTAACGTTTAATGAGCATATCGCAGATGTTTATAGGCGCCGTCAATTGAGTTTCTTAGAGTTCATGAGCAACCCACACATCGAGCTTGCTTACGTGTCCCAGCTTCTTCAGGGGGTCGTGAACACTTGAATGACGGATGTGCAATGTGTCTGCAATCTCTTGTGTCTTGTAACGTGGGTTTGACTCGATCAATGTCTTGATTTGGTCGTCATCAACCTCAGTTGGCCTCCCAGACCGAGAAGCATCGTTGAGGTCAAAATCATCAGCACAGAATTTTGGGAACCACCGCTGGCACTGACATTCTTGTAGAGCATTATCACTGTACACTTTACGCAACTTTTCACAAGCTTGACACGCGTTCTTCCCTTTACGGAAGTAAAACAGTAAAATATGGCGAAAATGCACTGTTTGGTCTTCCATCTTCAACTTGATGTCAAATCTCAGCAAATCAACCAAATCGCTCCCTATTCCTTTTAGACTGCAGCTAGAACTGGCACCTGTCGAATGCCATAGCGATAACAGAGCTGTGCATGCCTCTAGTACTCCCAAAGCTGCCATCGGGTGCCAAAATACGTCATACTTGACTTCAATTGCCAATACTACGTTAATGTCCTTTTACAAACTCCCGATAGCTGAACTTATATAACGTGTGAAACAGTATTTACGGACATTTAATGTCAACCGAATTTGAATATCGTAGCCACGTAAAAAGTATGTTCATCGCAACTTAGCGAAAATTGAACAACGATATACGTCATGACTTTTCCGACAACCCAATAATAACATCAAAGATAAAAGTGGTGCACACTTGAGGAAAGCAATGCACTAAAATGAGGTTCATCACCACTACTTTATTGTACTTGTATAACCCTTCCTCCTAAGTGGCAAAATACGTTCACACACTGTTCACAGAAGAGGAAGGGGTTGTGAAAGCTGATGAATGTTTCACAGTGGGGCATTTATTATTAATCACACAACACTAAGCTACCTAATCAGAATGTGGGAGGCGAATGTCAGTTAGCTTGAGGTTCACAAGCAGTCAAAAAATTATCTGGTAGTTTGCATTTCTTTGTGGAGCTAATCTCTGAATCTCAGAGAACATCAGGGTTCCCACTCAAAAGATATAAAAATATTCCCCGACTTTTCCAGGTTCTCCATGTGGTTTTTAAAGTTTTCCAGAGTGGCATGTTGCAAAGAATTGTTACATTTCATTCCATTCCATTCATTTTTCTCACCAAAGCACACACTTGTAAATTCTTTACGTAATTTGTCTTTATAAAATTACCTGCTTTGCATTAATAACAACTAACTATGCACATTATTTTCATAACCAAAGTTCTGTGAACTTTTGTGAATACTACCCACACAGAATTTTTAAATACATTCCCATAGAAACAGGTCATATGTAAGAAAAAATCTGTCAGTTGAATAGTTTCAATTTTTCTATAACACAATGCAGCTAAGCTTAATGATGGAATGGCTCTGTTCAAAGAAATATGTTCCAAGAGAACCAACAGACAAAGTACTTTGATCCATCATTTGGTTGGTTCTCTTGTGAAATGTTTCTTCAAGCAGGAGCCATGGTGCCTAATTGTTCCATGTTATAAGAACTGCCTGCATAAATTGAACAAAAGCTTAATAACTGGCAATTTAAAAAATTCAATTTTGCATCTTTTTTTAGAGAATAAAGGAAATACTTAATACACTGGTATGCAAAAATTAAGGATGAAGAGGAGAAATTAGCATAACAGCAGGACGAGCAGGTAGAATGGACTGAAAGACCACTCAGGAGATAGACTAGGGTCCAGTATGGTAAGGCATGTGCATATATGCAGCATAACGGGGGGTCGGGGGTCGGAAGGGTCGGGGGTCGGAAGGGTATAAAGCACTCAGCAATTCAGTGAAAGCTATTGCCCGGTGTACATCGGTTTGAACGACGTCCAGTTGCTGCCACCGTGTGATATGGCCAACAGGCAATCCAGTAGACGACATCTGGATGACTTTACCCGAGGTCGCGTCATTGGGAAGTTGGAAGAAGGTCTTAGTGTGACTAGTGGGGTCGAGGAGTTCGGGGTCACTCAAAACATCGTTTCACGAGATTGGAGAGCATTTCAAACGACAGGAACAGCTGTCTGAGAGTTTAGCAGTGGTCGTTTAAGAGCAACTACGGCGGCAGACGACCGGTATCTTATCCTACAGGCGAGAAGAGACAGACGGCAGACAGCGGGAGAAATCACAAGGCACATGCAACAGACAACTGGATGCCCGTTATCGCATTTCATTGTGGCCAGGAGGCTGCACAAAGGTGGTCTATTTGCATGACGACCAGTACGGTGTGTGCCATTAATGCCTACTCATCGGAGACGGAGGTTTCTGTGGTGTCAGGAACACAAGAACTGGACACATCAGCAATGGGGTCGAGTTCTCTTTATGGATGAGAGCCGATTTAGTCCGACGAGCGATTCTGGACGTATACACATCTGGAGAGAGCAGGGAACATGCAATCACACCTCCAACATCATCGAAAGGGACCGGTTTGGAGGTGGCGGAGTTCTCGTTTGGGGCGGTATCATGCTTGGTAGCCGTACTGACCTCCACATCTTCCAAGGAGCTTCAGTCACTGGTGTCCACTATTGTACCAAGGTTCTCCTGCCTCACATGCATTTGTTCAGAGGTGCTGTGGGTCCTGAGTTCCTCTTCATGGACGACAATGCTACACCTCATCGTACAGTGGCTGTTGCAGAGCCGTTGGAGAGTGAAGACATTCATCGCATGGATTGGCCCGCAAGGTCCCCGGACCTAAATCCAATCGAACACGTGTGGGACCTTCTAGGGAGACGCTTGGCAGCACTTCATCAGCCGCCAACAACGACTACCGCAGCTGCGATTGGCACTACAAGAGGAATGGGCCGCGATGCCTCAACAGCTCCTTGACAACCTCGTCCTCAGAAGGGACAGACATTGTAAATCCTGCAACGCAGTCAGGAGTGATCATATCCTCTACTAAAGACTGGATTTTTCTTGGCAGCCGCCTGTCACATGGACGTTTCTGTCTTCTGCCCAGTTGCGCTTGATGCTACCTTTTCAATAAAGTGCCTTTGTATCATTTGGATTCCTTGTTTGGACAGTTTTGCTCACTTGTCCCATATTCTTACATCTTGGGGATCTTATGGTATGATTTGAGTCGATGCGGAGCACTTCTGCACGACGTTACATTCGAAAAACCATCTCGTCCTTAATTTTTGCACACCAGCGTATAACTGAAAGTAAGATCCACCAAATTCTAGGCAGGCAGTAATTGAAAGCAAATGTTTGAAATCTTGAAAAAATAACTTTTTTTTGGCAAAATAAAGTATTCATTGATTTTTACAAAAAAAAAAAAAAAAAAGGCCATTTTCCCTGACTTTTTTTACAAAAAATCGAACAAATTTCCCTGAGTTTTCCCTGATTTTTGGAATCATTTTCAAATTCCCTGAGAATTCCAGGTTTTCCCTGTTTTCCAGGTTGAGTGGGAACCCTGAACATCTTAGTGATATGTTTGTACATCACACTGACAGCATGGTTTATGTGTTTAAAGAGAGAGGGAGATCTATCTAATTTCATGTATGAGAAAATGTGTGATAGCGGAAGTGAGTAAAACTTTGTGGTTTTCCCTGTTGTGGGCTCACTGACTGCACTATGAGCTAGATCAAAAGAAATCTACATTTTACTCTCTCTGGAGCAAGATACAAATTAACTGTTGGAGATACTATAATATTACAACACATCATGCAGGTGTTTCAGAAATTCAGAAGTGCCAGAGTTTCCTTTTTTTTTTTTTTTTGGAGGGGGCACTCTAGTGAAAGAAAAAGTACATCTGTGACTAATTTTTCACTACCAAGTGTTTACTCAACTCCACTGATTTCTGCCAGAAGAATTGTTTGGGGTGGAATAAAAATCTTTACTTTTTCACAGGCTGTGTTCCTCTACCCTAATTTCGCAGTACGCTTCATTTATGTCCATGTAAGTAGAAAATCTCAAGCAATTCTCACAATATGTTTTTTGAAGACAGTAGAAAACACATTTCTTCTGCAGTGTAGATTTTTGGAGGTTTTCGCATTTCTTTAAAAAATAAGTGAGAAAACAAAGTTTTTTATCATCACCACAAAAGGCTAAAGCTGTTGTAGAAAGTGAAAAAGGAACAAGTGCTAGCCACTTAGTGGAAATTCATGATTATGGAAGCATCTAAGTAAATGATTTATTAAAGAAAAAGAATGAAATTAAGAACCAATGATTTTGGTACAAAACTCTTGAGAGCAGAACTAAACAATGGCAAATTGGAAATGAAAGCAGTCATGAAATGCTTTTAGAATGGTTTGTTGATTGTCGGTCAAAAAATGTTGTATCAGGGGCATCATTTAAAGCAAATGTTTTAAGTATCACACAAAAGATGCGCATCACCAGTTTCATGACTTTCACAGATGGATCAAGAAGTTCAGAATTCCATATGGAAGTCTTTTCCACATAGTATGAGGGAAATTCTCTGATGCAGCATTGAAGGTAGCAGAAGCATGAAAAAGCACTCGATGATATTGCTTCTGAATATGGGGACATTTTTAGTAGCAATGAAATTGATGCATTCATTTTCGAGTCATGCCTGGAAATACATTCTCATCTTTAAAGGCTAATACCAGTAAAGGAGGCCCAAGGAAGAGTAAGAAAGAGTACCAATGCTTTTGTACCCAAACATTAACTACATACGGTGTACAATGTAAACAACAGCAAATTGTAATGCAATATGCATTTAATGGTTTCAACTGATTTTTATTTAGCATTTTGAAATATACTACAGCAGTTTTTTGTGTATGTAAGTTTTATATCCCCATTTTTCTTTCACATGAACGAAAGTTACAAAACATATTAACTTAGGCCTAATCTCTGAGCAATGGGCACTTTTATGTGGCCCCAGCGTTGAACATTATTTGGAGGTTTCACTGTAACTATATTTTCAAAGTTAATTCCTAACTGTTAATTATAAACTTGTTTGTTTATTCCATTCATTTTAAGCTGAATAGAAAAAAATAAGGATGCTAAGGATATGATCTACCTTGTGTAAGTCGAATACAATGGAAGCAAAAGACAGTGAGATTCAAAATCAAGATAAATACAAATAACTTTCAACATGACATAAGAATGATTACCTTATTCAGCAAAGAATTTCGTGATTCCAGAACTGCAATGACAGCAGAAGTTGCAGCAGCAGTCGCTGCTTCAGTAGCCACTCTAGTGACAACATGAGTAGAGAACATCTGATCAGATGACATCGCTACTGGGTGACTTACCTATAAAAAAATATCACAGAACAATAAATACAAGCAAATACTTTTCATGAGGAAATATTAAGTATGTGGAGAGTAGAAATTCATTCTCATTCTCTCTCTCTCTCTCTCTCTCTCTCTCTCTCACACACACATAATATAATAATAATTTTATTTATTTATGCTGTTACATAACAATATGAAGTTACAATAAATTATGCATACAAAGGCTATTAATTGCACAGCAAAGGGAACAGGGGAAAAGGCCTCTTAGGAGTCCTGACAAGCCCTTCGTTCCCTCAAATTGTAAAACAAGCGAGTTTGGCCTTAGTAGATGAATTCAATTCAGAAAAATAAATGTAGAAATGACTTTGGGCTTTTAGTAATTAATTAGTATTGGTGTTTAGATTTAATTAAGGTAAGTATCTTTTATTTTTTAACTCAGTGTTTCTTAAGTGTTTTTTTAAAGAGATTTTGGTCATTGATATTTGTTAAGTGTACAGGTAATGAATTCCAATAATCTGGTCTAGAGTAATTCAAACTTTGTTTTAATAGCTGGGTTTTAGGCTATATTGGGCAAAGCAGTAATCTATTTCTGTTTGGTAGTTATGTCTGTTGCAGTTAATTTCAATTAAGTCTACATGTAGATTAATCTTGAGTCTTTGAAACATAATTTTACCTAGGTTGTAATGGAAAAGTTGATCTATTGTTATGATTTGGAAATCCTTAGGATGAACTGGAGGGTGTAAATATGGATGTATGTGTGTTGTCATAGCAGCTGAAGAGCAAAACTGAAGACTAAGGAAAAACTTTAGAATTTAAAACGAAAGTTATGTACTTCGTTTTGAAAGTAGGTTTTTTAATCTAATGTATTTATTTTGTAATACCTGTAATTTATTTAAGTTTGTTTTAGTTGTTTGACCCCAGGATAAAAAGCAATAGTTAATGTGAGTTTGAATTAATGAGTAATACAGGAGAACTAGCGTTTTAACTGAGAGAGTTGTTAATAGTTTACTAATGAGTCCAATATTTCTTGATAATTTATGCGAAAGTATTTCTGTGTGTTTATTCCAAAGTAAGTCAGGGGTAAAAATCACTCCCAAGTAATTAACGTGTGGTACCATATCAATTATTTGATTTTCCAATAATAAATTTACGATGTGGCCCAGTTCAGATCTCTGTCTAGTGAAGACCATAGCCTTAATTTTAGAAATGTTAATTATCAGTTCATTAGTAGTTAGCCAATTTGAGTAAAGATGTAAATAAAGTGTTAGCTTTAGTAATAATGTCATTTATATTATGTCCACTGAAAAGTAGTGTTGTATCATCAGCATATAGTATGAGATCATTGTCTGGTGTTATGTTGAATATATCATTAATATATAAATTGAATAACAAAGGTCCCAAAATCAATCCCTGAGGGACTCCATATTGTGATTGCTCTAAAAAAGAATGGAATTGATTAATTTGTGTATATTGTTGTCTATTTGTTAAATAGCTTTTGAGTAAATTATAAGGCGTTCCTCTTATTCCCAAAGTATATAATTTATGAAAAAGGACTTCATGATTTATTGTGTCAAATGCTTTTGTTAGATCTAAAAAAATAGCTAGTGTTATATTATTAAGTGCCAAATTTTTTTAATAGTGTTTTGTAAATGAAGGACTGCAATTTCAGTAGATTTATGGGGTTGGAAGCCAAATCGATTTTTATTTATAATATTATATTTAAGTGTAAATGTTATTAATCTTGTGTACATTAGTTTTTATAAAATTTCAGCAAATATGGACAGGTTTGCAATGGGGTGATAATTATTAGCATCATTTTTTGAGCCTGATTTATATTTGGGAGTAACCCTTGTTATATTTAGTGCATCCGGAAAAATTCCTGTGCGGAATACTAAGTTAAAGACTATTAATAATGGGGTTATTATTAATTCAGCAACATGTTTGATTGCAATAGGGTGAATATCATCATGGCCAGGACTGGTATTAAGTTTAATTTGCTGTAAAATATGCAACAGCTCAGAGTATGTAATTTCTGTAAGGAAGAATAATTCATTTCCCTTCGATATCATAGATATTGAAGGGAAATGAATGTCCCTGAAGAAATAATTCTTCACAAATAATAGAGGGCAATACAAATGTCATCATCAGCACAAAGGTGCCATATTTCACTATTACCCACATGTAGCCATCTTTTCAGAAAACTTGAACATTGCATCAACCTGGAGTGGGTATCAAACCTGCGTTTCCTCATTTTACTTCAATTTCCACTTCACAGCATTGAAATTCTCAAATTTTCTGAACAAATGGCTGCATGGGAAACAATGACATTTACACACAAATAAAATTCCCTGTTCTTTCCTGCTTGAAAAGTTCCATTTCTAATTCTATCACTGACACACAATAGCCCATGCACAGCACAGCATAAAAATCATTCACACCATTAACTGTTTCCAGTATGCATTTCAGCAAGCAAATTATGGTCATTTAAAATGTTAGTTTTTGGGCTTCAGCTGATGAATTAGAATTAAAACTTTTACCAGCTAAAAGATGGTGAAAGCTTTCGTGTAATTAAAAAAATTCTGTGCATTCGGTGACTTTTTTTCACTGATGACACAAGCTCCTTTGATGTGATCACATGTAGAGAAAAGCATTATTTCTCTACATCTCATTTTTCACAAGTGCTATTATTTTTACACTTTACCTCAGTTTGTTCTTAAGTCTAAAAGAAAAACTCAATGGACAGATTATTTACAAGAGAATCTTTGCAACTGTTCTCAACATGTTAGCAAAACATTTCCCATCTGTTTTTCAAGTCAGTCTAAAAGAGTAATGTACCTAATTTGTACAGCGATTGAAAGTGCTTCTTGACCCCATCCATAGACAGCTGCCCATATGTAGAGGAACATTTTCATCATTCATTGCTATCAAAAGTATTACTTTATTTTGAAATAGACAGCAAGGTACACAAGTATCATACAGACAATAATGTGTTAAAAAGTGCACACTAACTCAATGAAAAACAGGATCACCAGATGATCTAAACAGAGGGTGAGCATTTGAAATGGAAATTGACCATTGATGTGGCCCTCTCTGACATGGATGCACAATTAGCACCAACGATTCCCGCCTTTAATCAATTGGTCCAATGGAACAGACAGCAAGAAGTGCCACTCCTGGGTGAGAGCAGTTCATAGTTCCTGGAAGGTGGTGGGAGGTGGCTGGTGGGCAACTATGGCTTTTCCAAGGGAACCAAAGAGATGCTCTTTTAGATAAAGGTAAGGGGTAGCTGCAGGCCAAGCTATCTGCTGAATACCTTGATCTAGCAGGTAATTATCCACCAGTCATGCTCTATGATGGTGGACTTTGTCATCCAGGCAGACTGTGCCTGCATAAGGTCTGACATGGGGATGGACTTAATCTCAATACCTTACTGTTATCACTGTGCCATCTGAGAAGGCATAGTGGTCAGTACAACCACCCGATAAAAAGCCAGACCATACAGTCACACTACCACCACCAAAAGTCCTGTGCTTGATGATGTTTCTGGGCTGGTATTAGGTTCTATGTTGCTGTCTCTATACTAATACTTGTCTATTATCTAATTATGGGGAAAATCTTGATTCATCTGTGAACAGGACACTGCTTCACTGTTTTCTGGCCACGTGGACATGATCACTACACTATTGTAAATGGGTGCACCTGTGCCTGAGTGCAATAGCACACAAACAGTTAAGTCTTCATACATAGGAGCCACATACACGCAGCCTTCGTCTAATGGTAGTCGTTGATGTGAAAGACGATAAAAAGTGAACTCCGTTTATTAGGCGTATAAAATAAAGGGATCAAGAGATGCTAGCTTTCACTACCTCCGGGTAGCTAAGTCAGGCATTTAGTAGCTAAAGATCGCAGAAGCAACTGGAAAAATATATTTCTAAGAATATAAGTAAATTCAAAATAAGCAAGACACTTGCACGATGTCACGAGTTGTTTGATCCCAGGGCCGGGTGGTCACGTGTAACTTCAAGAAGCCGGTGCCATATGAAAGAAAGGCTCGTGGTTACATCCTTGTTACACACATTCCGTGGTGTGATGAAATAAGGTCTGATCCTAGCTATGGCTGAAATAAGATCTGAACCTAGAGCTGATGTTGTTGTTTGCCAACAACATCTTGCCAAAAACCTAAGTAGCAGTCCTTGGCAGGGGTTGAAATCCTGCCAAGAACCACTACTTAATTTGTTTGCTGACTGTGGCACTGTTTTGAAACCGTGTCTGCAATGGTGAGATTATGGAACGGCTTACACTGAAAAATTGTGCTACCTCCATGATGGATTATACAGCTTCTGGTCTATCGCTGTGCATCATTCAGACATTTTCTTTCAGACATGATGAAGAAAATGGCTATTTTGGATTTATACTGCAACATTCTCAGTTGCACCAATAGTTACAGATAAAAAAACATTCCCTTTATCTGGCTGCCTCATTTGCATATTCTGCACTGCACAAATTGCTAAAAGACACTTGTTTTGATATTTGCATGCTCTACTACAACACTGCCGAAAGTTTTGTGAGCAAATATCTACTAATGCACTTGCTATCATTGGATTTGTATTCTGTGTTTAACTTTTTGAGGGGAGTGTATATATACATATTAAATATAGAAGTGCATATATATACAAAACTGTAAGTCTCTGAAGTGCTTCCAGTTCTTCAGACAGAAGTTGCCTATGCACTTAAGAACGTGAAACAAAGAAGAGCTTCACAAGATGGAATTACTGTGGACATAGTACGGGACGCCAGTGAAGAAATAGAGAAACCACATTTGTCCAAGTTTCATTAAATGCCTCAACAAAAGGAATATTTCTGATGACTGGAACACTGCTACTTTATAAAAAAGAAGACCCTATGGATCCCAGCAACTACATACCCATCAGCCTCCTATCAGTTTTTAACAAAATCTTCACTAAGGTACTGTCACATTGCTTGAAGGAAATACTGGACATGAAGCAACCAAGAGAACAAAGCCGGACTCAGGAGAGGGTAGAGCATTATAGATCTAATCCATTTATAGAAAGAACTAATTGAAACAGTGAATGAATAGGAATGCCCACTATGTATGGCTTTTAGTGGTTATGAAAAGGACTTTTAGTGATTAAGAAGGATCCCATGAGACCATCAGGAACTACAATGTCTTTGAAATCCTGAGGTATAGAAGATGAATACATGAATATCACTAATGGCATCTATGAAAATGCAAGTGCAAAGCTTTGACGGCTTAAGGAAAAGCATGCATGTATAAAAGTTGGACAGGGCATAAGACAAGGTGACACCATACCTCACAAGCTCTTCAATGCTACATTGCATCAACCATTGAACTGGGAAGATAAGGGGATAATGATTAATGGAGATAATTTAACTTCAATTTGCTGATGGCAGAGTCATTTTTGCAAGCACCTCCTCAGAGTTATAGTTTACAATTCACGAACTTGCTGACAAAAGTAACAAAGTGGGATTAAAAATGAATTCATAGGAAACTAAAACTGATGTACAATGCTTTTACAAAAACTGAAGACTTAGAATTTAAGCAATTTTAGAACTAAATGGCACCTACATTTACTTTGGACAACCAATACCAAATCAAAGGAGAAATTATTAAAGTACAATTTTGAAAAACAATTTATCATCATGTCTTGAAGGAAAAGTGTTTAATCAATGTATTTTTTTATTTCTTAGTTATGGATCACACACATGGACCTTAACTGAAAATGACAAACAGAGGCTATGGACAAGATAAGAAATTAATAAATTAGGAAAATGACAAGATGGGATACATCATGATCAAAGTAAAGACCCTCCAGTGGCAATGGGCTGGACATATTGCCAGAACTCACTGCTGTTGGAAAAATGAAATACTAAACTCGATACGAAGAGATGACATCATGATCAAAGTAAAGACCCTCAAGTGGCAATGGGCTGGACATATTGCTAAAAGAACTGACCGCCATCGGACAAATGAAATACTAAACTAGATACGAAGAGATGACATCCTGATCAATAAGATCCTCAAGTGGCAATGGGCTGGAAATATTGCTGGAAGAACTGATCACCACTGGACAACTGAAATACTAAACTGGATACCACAAGGCAGGTAAAGACCCAGAAGGGGACCACATGGGAGATAAGTGAATGATATGGGTAACATGGGAGAAACCAGGGAGACCTTTATCAAGCAGTGGATTGAGAATGGTTGATGAAGATATAAAAATGTACATATGTGTGAGTGCATAGGTAGGGGTGAAGGGTGTGCATGCACAGAATAATTTGTCACTGAAAGAAACACAAAGTAATTTACCTGCAACACTTGTGACACGGCAACACTATCTTTGGGAACATCTGCTGAAACACCAGAATGAATTCTATTAATTTCTGCCAGATGGACAAGTGAATCTTGCAAACTCTCTAAATGAGTCAAATTGCTTCTTAAGTGCAGATCTAAAACTGATGGAGATCTATTCTGTCCATTCTAATGACAAAAATGTAGTATGTTAACAGAAATGAAGTAACCTAGTTGAATCAAATAAAATTATAACTCTACAATATGCAAATTAACCATAAATGCACAACTCCTAAAAAGTAAAAATAGTATAACTATACTAGGAATCCGAATTTCTTGGCGTAGAGTAGAAATCAAAGTTCACAAGCTTTCGTTCACCAACCCGATGGCTTTTTCAAGGAAGATAGACAGTTAACTGCAAACTGGATAATAGAACACTTCAACAATTTAAATTTGAAAATTTTTTGACTTGAGTAGACAATAAATGAATAGGCGCAAATGTGACCATTCATTCGAAGAAATGAGGTCACTACACCAAGAAATTAGGATTCCTAGTATAGTTATACTATTTTAAGTATTGTTGGTGTATTATAGTTCCTTATTATTAATTCCTTAAAAGTAAATTGAGTTAAAGTGATTCAGTATTTAAAATACACAACTACCATCTAAATAGATAGATATGGGTTAGGTATCACATGCTAGAAGGCATTCACTGGCTTGTGAATTGAACATAAAACCATTAATGATTTCAGTATATTCCATCATCACTTCACACATGCATATATAGGCATGAGTAAGATATAAGGCATTTAACATTTCATTACTTGAATAACTTCTGCTCTGTTATTAGAACTTCTAAAAATTTCTTTAATGTCAACTCTCTACAATGTTACTCCTCTCAAGTCTTCCTTAAGAAAGCAAATAGCATGTCCACTGCATGTCAAATCCACAGGATGACAGGTTTTGGTGTTGTATCATTATAGATGATGAAAAGTGGATATTCCTACATTATCCTACCATAGGAAACTAGTAGCTTGAGGCCATGCCAGGAAGCACAGCCAGTGGTGCAAAGAGGTTAGTTTAAAGTCATGCTGTGAATTTAGTACAATTGTGAGGATCCTGTGCACTTGGAATTCATGCCAGATGGTCAGGCTGTGGATGGGAACCTCAATGTCAAACAGCTGTGCCTGGTCCAGGGTGCTCTTCTCCAATGCTAACCAGAGCTAATTAATAGGAAGTGGGTGTTCCTGTAAAGTGGGTAATGTCCAAAGTCACACCTTCAGAGTGGTCTGCCAAAAACTACAGGAATTGGAAGGGGTTGAGATCCTGCACCATCCTCCATACAGTTTGGACCTTGCGCCATGTGACTACGACTTGTTTTGCTCCGTGGCCCATTTCTTACAAGGATGGCATTTCGCTTCATTGATGGCTGTTTCATCTGGCATCAGAGTTTCTGTCCTGAAAACCTGCCACAAGAAGTACAGCCGAGGGATTGTGGCTCTTGTGGAACATTGGCGAATGACTATAGAAAACAATGACCTGTACTTTGCAGAATGAGGTGAGTATGCATGGTTTTCCCGCATCGTTAAATTTTTTTAGCTGCAAATGGGACACATGGGACATACAACAGAAATTAAATTTAATTTTACTTTAAATAAAGTTGAACTAGTGGCTTGGATAGCATTCAAAGATGTTTGCAGCCTATTTTGAGAAGTAATAAAGACAACTGTAATTAATTCAACAGTAATATAACTAGGAATAAAGACAACTACTGGGGAACTGTGAAAAACCTCATTTGGCCATATAAGCAATGAGATGCAACATGCTGCTAAAAGTTTACTTCCTACACGCACATTTGGATATCCTCCCACAAAATCTTAGAGCAGTCAGTGATGAGCCTCGGGAGCACACTGTCACCAAGCCACTGCTATTATGGGAAAATGTTATAAAGGGAAATGGAGTTCTAACATGGTAGCAGACCACTACTGGAGTATTGACAGGGATGTGCCTGAGGCTATTTGCATGCAGAAGTTAATAGCTCAAAAGTTTTAACCTGCTGTAAATAAATTTATATTGTGATTAGTATAATAATGTATACATACAAAAATTAAAAATAATGGTTTTAAATGACTAATTTCTTTTTAACTGAAGGCAACAAAACAATTTCAGAGGTATATCTAAACCCAGCATTGAAAAGTGGCTGAGAAAAACATGTCATGCACACAGAAACAGAAAGAAAAAAAAAAAGAAAAAAAGAATACATGTCAGTGTTACTACCACCATATAAACTTTCTACATACATATAATTAAGCTGCTCTATGAGAATCAGAGGTTAGCTCCTCAAAGACAGACAATCTGCCAGATAAATGCTTAACTGATGAGACTATAATTTCCTTATTGTTGCCATAACAAACATCTCCATTTACAGCGATCTCAGCACACAGGTCAAGCTTCATTGACATCTGTCATACATTCCACAGAAGACCTTTTGCACTTCATACTCATAATTATTTTCTTATTTTCTTATGCAGACATTCCAGAATCTGGGCCTTCTTCTTCCCTGCCATTTGGGCTGAAAAAATTCTCTTGGTAACCATCTCATCTCTCAATCTTTCAACATGGCCAAACCACCAAAGAATATTAGTCTCCACCTTTGACCTTACTAACAATATTTTGCCTCACATTACACAACTGCAACACATCTTCATACCTCATGTGATCACAGAGAGTCTTGTTACAGCCCCCTGTAAGTAACGCATCTCACCAGCACACAAACAACTCCTATGTCTCTTTTGAAGTACTCAGGTTTCACTACTATAAATCAGAGTAGGTCATTCATACACAGCCATTCGGTACTTTCTTAAGAACCCATCATTCCTGTAAAATCCTCCTAAAGCAGCTGACTTTCAATAAAGAATTCACTCACCTACCAATTATGCCTTCTAATTTGTTCTCTCTGCCAAACATGCTTCCCAAATATACAAACTAATTTACCTGGTCAATCACTGTGCCATTTAGAATTATCTTACATTCGGTACTAACAGTTCCTTGCTCAAAAACCATAACTTTGGTTTTTCTTTTATTTATATTCAATTTGAATTTCATGCAAACTTCATACATCCAGGGCAATATACTCTGCAACTCACTTTTGCTCTCTGCCAACAGGACTGTGCCATCAGCACACAGCAATCTGCACACATTGATATTACCAAGACATTAATCAGTATTGTCCATCTTGGCATCATGCATGCATGCATCCATAAATATATTAAATAGCCATGGTGACATTATACACCTTGTCTGACGACTGCACCAATAGAAAACCATTTTGATACAACACCATTCACTCATATATATACTCTACTGCCAGCACAGATAGCTATCACACTATTAAGTAGATTCCCAGTAATACCATATTTATTCAGTACCTTCTATAGAAGTATCCTATTTACTCTGTCATAAGCTTTTTCTAAATCTAACAAGGCTGCAAAAACTTTCTTACTAACAGACAGACACTTTCGATCATCATATGTTATGTAAAAATTTGGTTAGTGCAGCCCTTACCAGGCATAAAACCAATCTTTACATCCCACACTTTCTCTGAAGTAAGATCTCACACCTTATCAATAATGACCTTTCCAAACACTTTCCCTGGTACACTCAGCAAGCTGATACCATGATAGTTTACAGTTTTTGCATTCAGTCTGATCACCTTTTCCCTTATACAGTGTAACTAGTCTAATTCGAACATTTTTAATTCAAATTCTTGGTTAATTCGAATTTTTCATTTGGTCCCTTGAATTTTCTATATAAACAATGTTAAAAAAACAACAACCTTTAATTCAAACTTTTTTTTTTTGCTTAATTTGAAGAAAACCCCATTTCTGTACTCTCGTATTTTCAGCAATTATCTTTTAAAATGGGTACATACTGTTCTGGATGAAGCAACAAGTTAAACCTGAAACCACAGCCAACTGCTTCAGAAAAGCAGGCTTCTAGCACCCCAATGATGAGTCTCAACTACATCAAGGTAATGGTGGCGAGGAGATCATACCCACTGTGGAGTACTGGGAAGACGTAGGCCGTGATGTACCATATGAGGCTTTTGTGAGAGTTGAAGACAATTTAGCTGCTTGTGGTGAGCTCACAGATGATGAGATTTTGGCTGATGTTATGAATAAGAAGACCTACTGCGTATCTTAAGATGAAGAACTGGAACGGCCAGAAGTTCCTGAAGAGCGCCTCCCAAATTCAGTAGAGGCCTTGGTTCACCTCCAACAGTTAAGGAAGTTTGTTGAGGGACAGCAGAATGTAAGTGATTCTCTATTTCATACACTCAATACTCTTGAGGAATTTACACTTACCCATAACATAAATTCTAAGAAGCAGGGCAAAATTTCACATTTTTTCTACAAAAAATATGTAAATTTATCATACTGTACTTTTTTTTGTATGTTATGAATAAATATGTTGTTTTTTACAGTACTTGAATGTGCCCAAATTCAAACTTGCCTAATTCGAATTATTTTTGTGGTCCCTTCAGCTTCGAATTATCCAAGTTACACTGTGTAAGGGAACAATGACAGCATCCCTCCAATCCTGAAGGACCATTCCTAACTATCAGCGCAACTAGCGAATTTCAGTTATCCAGTCAATTATAGAGTCATCATCATATTTTAACATCTTAGCAGTTATGCCTTCTACACACAAAGCCCTATCATTCTGAAGAGATTTCAGAGCTTTACAGACCTCTTCTCTTGATGTCTGCCTATGCTTCCATCTCTCACTGTGACATCATCTGCTCCTGCCTCAGAATCATCTTTGCTTTCATAATCTAATAACTCACAGAAGTATTCACCCCACCTTTCAATTAACTCACTGGGCTACCTTATCACTTCTCTGATCTTATTCTTCACAGAATTTAGAATTTTATTCCCCCTATTTTTCCTATGTATTATGTACTTCCAGAAAGTTTTTCTATCTTCCCAAAAAGCCAATTAATATGTTCCCACCTTTTCCTTCCTATTTTTTGTCTTACTACTGCAAACAAGCTTAGCTGCCTCACTCTTCTTACAGCGATATTCATCCTCAGAAACTCTACCTAGCAACATCCACAAATATGCTTCCTTCTTTCTCTTTACTTCTTTAGTGAACTTTCTAGAAGTCAAATATAATAATATACAACATTTCTTCAGAAAAGAAAAAGATTGAGAGTGAAGAGGGCTCTCCAAGATGATTTTCACAAATTTCAGTGCATTTTCACACCCTTTAGAAAACAGCAAAAGATAGATCCTTATCATTCCTCCCCACCAGGGTTCAAAATTAACGGGGGCCATGAGCGAAATGCGACTGCATTTTTGCATTTGGCGACCAGGGATTAACGTCAGGGCCAAATTGCGACTACATGTATTTTCTACTGCATTTTATTATGATTTTTTAAAAATCTGAATGACTACTTTTGTTCGCAATTCTTAGTGGTTTGCAGGAATTGTTCTTTCCCCCGCTCAGTTTCTTAATTCATCTTCAAGATGCACTTAACATGTAAAACTGTGTATCAATCGCGCTCGCTCGCGTTGCTGACTTCCCCTTCCGCCTGCACTATCGTCACAAGCTAGTTAAAGAAGCAACCTTGAACAATGAGCAGAATCCTCCCACAGTGATCATTGGACCTTTGCGAGCAGAGCGGAGCCACGGCTTGCGGGAAATTCCGTAATTGCAACTGAAGAATTGTATGATTATTTGTTCATCGCTTTTCACATCAATTGTACTTTGAATCGATTCATTGTAAATCTAGCGTCAATATAACTTCTTGGTTTATGGCACATCATTTTTGAGCTTGTTGCACTAACCAGAGTTTGCCAAAATGCGTAATTACGTGTCTAGTCCGCATCAAAAAGTGTGTTTACACATCAAAATTTTACCAATGCGTAAAAATATGCATCAGTAAATTTTCTCGACACGTAAAAATACGCATCGAGAAACGCGTAAAATACACTCCGAAGAGTTTTACCAACATGTAAAGATACGCATCGGGACGGTATTTTGTCTTTCAAAAACGGAAGTAAATGAAATAATGATTTTTTCCGTAATCGTAATTTCGCTTTCTTGCGATGTTGCCTCTGCCCAGTATTGTTGTTATATATCATTTTATTCCATAAATATTTGAATTTCAGTTTGAAACTGGAGGAAAAAATTCCGAAAACGGAAATTCGACGGTGCAAAAATTCCGAAAACGGAAATTCAACGGCGCAAAAATTCCGAAAACGGAAATTCGACGGCGCAAAAATTCCGAAAACGGAAATTCGACGGCGCAAAAATTCCCTTGTAATCTTCAGGTATGAGAGTGGCTTCTAGAATTTCTCCTTTTCCGTCTTAATTTGCGTTATTCTCGAGATCAATGCATAACTGAACAGAAATTTTGGGGCAATTGGTACTGGTGAAGGATGCTTTCCACCTGAAACTTTCGAAAACGGAAATTTTGTCTTTCAAAACTTTCGAAAACGGAAGTTACACGCATTGAAGATTTTTCGTGTAATCGTAATTTTATTTTTAACGCTATGTTTCCTCTGCCTAGAATTGTTGTTAAATATCATTTTATTTCATAAATATTTGTATTTCACCTTGAAAATGGAGTGGGAAATGTTCAAAAACGGAAATCAGACGTAGCAAAGATTTCTCCCTTTAACTGTAATTTTTCCCCCCCCAATGATGTTCCAAACATGTATCCTGTGTTCTTAAATACCCCCCCCCCCAAAGGTTTGCATTTCATTTTGATAGGGGGGAGGTCCAAAAACGAAAATGAAGCTGAAAAGTTTGTAAGAATTGATGCATGGTGTTCAAAAGTATTAATATCCTCAAAGTTGCACTTTATCTTATCAAAAATAGTGAAAGCTATAATGCATTCATGGTCTTCACAGACTGAAAGTTTTTCAGCATGATGGATAAAATTGTCATCCAAGGGCATAAAAGAAAAAAAAAGTGACAATAAAGAAATTAGATCAACAAAATGAAAATTTAAGCACTGGATGCTGCTTAGCTGCAGAGTCAACAAAAAACAAATGTGGCTGTGGTACTTGCTGAGAATGCTGGGCAAAATTGCCATCCAGAATTTTAGTTACTCTTCAACTGTGTATATATATATATTAAAAAAAAAAATGGCTCCTAAAAAATTGTGAATGGTTCCTAAATATTCAGCTGCATGGGCCATTTAGCACATGGCAAAGTTTTTTAGTTTCGTACCCTGCTCCCCACCCAATGCAATTACTTTTCAATCTTCTCATTAAGGCAGTTTACTCAACCTACAAACTAAATTTTCTTGCTTCAAATCAGAATAATCACAAGCTTACCATGTCTCTATAAATATGACTTTCAAGAAAATCTTCAAAAAGGAAGATACTGATAAGCTACATTTGTTGCAGATGAGTTTGTTTGGTTTCTGCAAGTAAAACCATTACTCAAATGTACAAGTACTTCTACAATTTCTCAACTGTACTAATTCTCAGGTACATACACATCAAACGTTGTTTTTTTTTTAAATTTGGATTAAATTTTTGTATTCTTTAATTGATGTAAAGGACAAATAAACTTTTTAGCACACATTACATCAAAGATGAAAGACATTTTAAAATGTAAGTGTATCCTGTTATATATGTAATGACTTTAAAAATAGTTCATACAGTACAAAAATGATAAAAACTATCAAAATATCAGTTGCTTTTTCTACATTTATTTTAAAAAATGCACCAAACATAATTACAGGCATTATGTGTGTTGATGTAAGGATCTTTGGGGCAGAATGGCTTGAAGAAAAATCCAGACTTTTTGGTGAGAAGGACACTGAATTTAGCTCCTGTATTCCATCATTTCTAAATTAAAAATATAAAATACTTCTGTTACAATTACAACAGATAAAGACATCAACATGTTACACTGCTTAATATAACTGTATACATTGAAACCAAACAATATTCAAAGAACTGAAACTTCATTTTTCTATTTTGGCATTATGAGCAAACATTTCTTACATTTTTGTAATCAAAATTAATAGCAACATTTCTTGCCTGACAAATAGCTAAACAAAATAAGATGATATCGAATTTTCAGCTGTAATGATAATGCCTTTTGAATACATTCTGATGTGAATTAAATTTACCAAGTTATTCAAAGTCAAATGCAACCGGTTAGAAAAAATCACGCCCTCAAACAGATTTTTACAATTGATAAAACGTTCAGAAATAGAAACAGCTACTTACTTCCTCCAGCGGCTAAAATGAATGTTACGAAAATCAACACACTAGCAGGAGAATTTTACATAATAGGAAAGTTGAAAATAGGTGAAAAATATTTTTCATGGAAAAACCTATGCTACGGGGGAAAAAAAAGCCTTTTCAAGTATATTTCTCGGAAGCAGAGATAGCGAAAAAAAGGCGTTGACTTTTACACCTCCTAGCAAGAAATCAGTGCATTATTTAAAGTTAGGATAATACTCCACATCTCTGTTGTAGCAAATGGCATAGAGTAAACAACAAAATTTCACAATAGGGTTTTTAGAAGTGCAGATACAGCTGCAAACAGAAGTATACAAACACCACCTAGTGACAGAACTGTGAACCATAAAACTCCTCAAATACAAACTTAAAGTGTTCCACAAGGTAAATGGCATCCGGTGTTGAAAGAATCTTTTAAATCGCACATTTAGAGGCAGAGATATTATTATTATTATTATTATTATTTTTTTTTTGATTGGAGGTTTAACGACCACCGTGAGCAACTCAAAGGGCTATAAGCAGTCGCCCGTCCCTAATTTAGGGCCACTGGTTCCAGGGAAGGGAGAGAGCCAGTGACGTAAGACAAACACAACATCCATGCCTCACCGGGATTCGAACCCGGACCCCTTACGGACGAATGATCAGAGGCCAGCGCCTTAGACCACTGCGCCACCAGGGCGGCTCAGAGATATTAAGAAAGACAGATTATACATTGGTGCCCACTAGCAGCAAAATTGTACATTATTTTGGAAAGAAAATACAGGCAAAGAGTTTTCAGAGTTAGTTGTATCTGAACGAAAAATAATTTTTTATTTTGGGTTCTCCGCAGATATTGCTGTAAACGGAAACCTGAACTTGCGCCTTCTAGTGACAAACTTATGTGTCAAGAAAAATTTGAAATTATACTATGAGAATTTATACTTTGCAGTGGAAATGCTCTCCAACAAGGAAATAATTTTACAAATCAGACTCTTACAGGCAGAGATATCAACAAAAGTAAGATATACATCTATGCCCCTTGGCGGACAAACTATTCATTATTTTAAGAAGAAAGTACTTTGAAAAGATTTTCTGAGGTGATCAATATTGGTTTATGAAATAATTTTTTCAGTCGAGTTTTCAGAAACTTAGATTTTGCTGCAAATACATAGGAAGCAGACATAAACACTTACGCTCCGTGGTGGCCAAACCCTTTTTTTTTTTATTAAAAATTAAAAATTATAATCAAACATTTCCTATCAGGAGCTGTATCCGATGCAGAAAGAATTTTTCAAGTCACAGTTTTAAAAGCAGAGATATTGGGGAAAACACAATGTACCTTTACTACCTCTAGCAGAAAATCTATGCATTACTTGAAAAAGAAACTGTACTTAAAAATAGTCTTCATTATAAATGGAATCAAAAGGAAGAAATAATTTTTTCAATTGGATATAGAAGCAAATATATGAAATAAAATATATTTTGAATCTGATATCATCTGTATTTACACCCTCTAGTGGTGTGGTTGTGCATCCGAAAAAAACTGGGATGCACAGATCATAATTCTTACACTTCAAGCTTCCCAATGCAAAAATAATTTTTTAAATCGGACTAAGAGTTGCAGAGCTATGGTGTCCACAGATGGACGGACGGATAGACAAACCAATAATATAAGTACAATCATTTTTTACAAAAGATGTGCTAAAAAGTAGCAGAGGTTTTTGTGATGACATCTGCTGCAAGTTACAACTCCTAGAAAATAGTTTATATGTGATGATTAGATGATCAGTAAAGGGGTAAATCACTTATTATGAGGTTTTCACACAGAGCACCAAAGTAGCAGTCTGTAGATGTATGTGTGTACACTGTGTACAGATAGTTTCCAAATTATTAGTGGACTTTGCAGATAGTTTCTTTTTTTTGTAGATTTAAAAAATAAAAATGTTATTCACAGCAATTAAAATACTTAGTCAAGGCTTTACTGAGATTAATATACTTAATTCTATTTTAACTTGAAGAACTTTCACTTATTTTTCATGTTTTCCAAGTTCTTTTGTTTTTACAGACATTTCTGGCCTTTAGATTTTATCAAGGCCTATTCTCAATGTATAAGAACTGCATCAAAAGTTTCATTTATGCAGAAATATTGGCAGGTTCCTCTTGCAGTTGCCAGTTATTAAATTAAAATCTTTTCCTTAGGTACTTTGTAAGTTTATCTTTGAATTAAGTTGTTGAAAATGCTATTTATAATTTTTGAAGGTTCATTAATGGAACTGTTTTTCTGGATGCAAAATCTTTCTTTAATTAGTCACTTGTTTTTGTGAGGTTCATAGTCCAATATTTTAATATTTTGCCATAAAGGACATTTCACACACACTTCTGCAAATTCAATTGTAATGTACTTATTTTGTTCTCATTGGAATCTTCAGTATTCTAATAATAATTTATAATTTATTGCTTTATTAAGTTTTTAAAATTATGTTACTGTATTGTTACTGTGGTTTACACTTCATTGGTTTGCAGCAAGTTTTCTGTTTCAATGGTTGAGTATGCAGATACATTTTATTTTTATACAACTCTGTGTGTATTTAGGAAGCATGTTTGACAGAGAGAACAAATTGGATGGTGAAATTAGTAGGCGAGTGAATTCTTCATTGAAAGTCATAGCTGCTCTGGGAGGTTTTCACAGGAATGATGGGCTCTCTAGAGAGTCCCGCATGGCTGTGTATGAAAGTGTAATTGTTCCTACTCTGATGTATGGCAGTGAAACCTGGGAACCGCAGAAGAAACATAGGAGTCGTTTGTGTGCTGGAGAAATGCGTTACTGACGGAGGGTTTGTAACAAGACATGGTCTGATTGTGTGAGGAATGAAGATGTGTTGCAGTTGTGTGACGTGAAGCAAAATGTAGTTAGCAAGGTGGAGACCAATATGCTTCAGTGGTTTGGCCATGTTGAAAGAATGGGTGATGAGATGCTTACTAAGAAAATCTTTTTCGCTCAAGTGACAGGAAGGAAAGGCAGAGGAAGGCCAAGGAAGACATGGGTGGATCAGATTCAGGAGTGTCTGCATGAGAAAAAGATTATGAGTATAAAGTATAAAAGATCTTGTGTATGGGGTGGAATGAATATCAGTGAAGCCCGGATTGTATGTCAAGATCGCTGTAAATGGAGAAGTTTGATACGACAACAGTAAGTAAAAATGTCTGGTAGTTTGTATTTCTTTTTGGAGCTAACCTCTGAATCTCAGAGAACAGCTTAGTGATATGTATGTATGCTGTAGAGCACCAGTCTGTCATTAGAAAAGTCGTCAACAAAGCAAGTGTTGTCAATCAGGTGTGGAAAAGAATAACTTCTCCAATCTTACACAACACCCCATTCCACTTTCTGGCCAGGGTTCTATGTTTTTACAGAGATCTGCAATTAGCACCACAAGTTTAAGCACTAAAAACTGTTCTTCCATTTTTTAGCAGTCATATTCTGGTAATTTTTCTTTTATTGCAACTGTTAAGCTTTTCTGTCCCATGTCATTATTTTATAAAACTTCAGAAAATATATTTGTGATTTTTTTTTTTTTTACTTACAATTTCATTGCTTATGCAAACTCAGTTACAACAGAAAGAGAGGCCAGCAATAAAATGTCCATTTTTCTTAAAACAAAAAAGGAATAGCTTGATGTGCACAATCTACAGACCACACAATCCATTAGAACACTTAAAAAAAATGCCCAACAGATACACTGTATAAGAATGAAACTGGCAGCTTTTCTTCATATTTAATGTTTAAAAATATAGCAATCTGAGAAATTATTACTGCACACAATTTAATGCTGACCTTTACTTGAAAAACTGTCTTAAGCTTATAAAAGTTTACTTACTAAAGAAAATATAAAATCATAGGTCATGCTGTCAAGTGCCGATTTTGCCAGCAGTGAAAAAATAAATTGGTGATAATATTAAGCAAAAACAAAGACAACTGATTTACGGTTGTAATGAGTACATCATTTGGACAACTGACTCAAGACAATCTAACAGCTAGCCACTCTCAGAATGAGAGTCATTCTTCCTATGAAGAAATGTAAAAACAACAATAACAGTTCTGTGGAACTTAAGTTAAATTTTTACATGCATGACAGTTGCTGAAGGCATTTGTACATCTAAACTTCACTTTATTTATTATAAAATGTACTTACCTTTCAGGTATATCCATTCTGGATTCATTTTCACTAGGTGTTTCATTAGCTCTGACCTCCTGATCATCATGGGCAGTTCTGTCGGCAACATTGTGAGATCTTGATGCAGAATTTTCTTCAACAATGCTTTCGTTGTCACTCAACATACCTTCAGACAAAATTGAAGAAACAATTTCAGGACTGGTTTTCACTGTTTCATCATTTTTTGACACACCATGCAAGGGACCTTCAGATAAAATTGACGACACCACCCCAGGACTGGTTTTTGCAATTTCATCCTCTTTCAATGTATGCGAAATGCTCTCATTTTCCTTAAGGGAACTAACAGAGCCAGTAAAGTCAATTTCTTTAATATTACGAAGTGCATATGGCACATCATCTTCATTCAAGGGACCTTCAGATAAAACTGATGACACAACCTCTGGACTGGTTTTTGCAGCTTCATCTCCTTCTGACGTATGCAACATACTCCCACTTGCATTAGAAGAATTGACAGAGCCAGTAAGGTCAATTTCCTTAACACTAGAAAATGCATCATCTTTATTGCTGTCTTTTGTCAAACTTTTGATGTTGCTATCATCCATATTCATAGTATTGCTTTCACTTTTTATGGATACATCATCAACAGAAATTGCTTGCTCTGATATCTGCTCTTCTACACTTTGGTCACCATCTGTACTATCAGCAGCACTGATAATTTCAGATATCACAGAGGATGATTTGCCTTGAGATGAGTGTTCAAATTCTTCAGATGATGAAGAGGAATGATAGACTTCACTCTTTTTAGGAACACTTTCTTTAATTTCAGATGACATTAAAGAGCTTTCACTAGCTACAGATGTTTCAACATCATTAGAATCTGCTTTACTTAAATGCATAGATGCCAGTCCCGCATGTTCAGCACTTGAATGTACTAAATGTTCTGATGTGCTAATAACACCTTTACCAGAACGAGACAATAGTTGTTTAGAAGTTTCAGTGTGTGATACAGACTTTTCAGAATTTTTATCTAGCTCAAGGCACTTTGAATGAGGATTATCCTTTTCAAAACCAGAGTGAAAGGAATTCACTTCTTTAGTGATAGATCTCTGACTCTTTGACTGAGAGATCTCTTCCTCGGAACCAGTGACATCAGGAGTATGAGATGATGATTTACTTTCAGACTTGTCATTTCCACTACTCAGAAGAAGACTATCAGCATTCATATCACTCTGCCTGTTAACATGCTGGGAAGTCTCTTCAACACCAAATGAGCTTGAGATTGCTGGAAAAGATATGAAATAAACAGAAAGTGCAAAGACAATGAGTTTGAAGAAATGTAATGCAAAAAACTGAAAACAGAACAAGTAAAAAATACAATTTTATACATTTTTTCTCTATTCTACACTGCTGGCCACCCAAAATGCAACACCAAGAAGGACACGAGATAGCAAAGCCAGATTTACTGGACACATAACAACAGATACAAAGATGAAACGATTGAGCTTAAGATAAGGTCGAAAGCTCCCAACTTACAAACTTTCTTGTAAAAGTTTTTTTCATGTAACGTAACTAGCGTGATCAAGTTACCTTTATTTGTTATTATTTTTACGTGTTTTGCCCATCGTCGTCATCTAATTATAGCAGATGGAAAGTGATTAGTTAGCTCAGAAAATACTAAGAAACAACTAGATTTAAGTTCCTGATATTACAAAGCAATCTGATTTCATGGCAAATTTTTATATAAAAGTACATTAGAAAATTTCAGTAAATCAGCTATTTACTTCACCAGTGGCTAAAAAGTATGTCACGAAAATTAACAAATGACGCAAAAAATGTTTCCAATAGCAGAAGAAAGGTATTAGAGACAAAAAGATTTTCAAATTGAACAGTTTAAAAAAGAGATATAGAAGGAAACATGATATAACTACGCCTTTTAGTGAAAGAATTTTGCATAATGGAAAAGTTGAAAACAGGCGAAAAGCATTCTTCATAGCAAAAGCTATGCAAAGGAAAAATAACTTTTCAAATAGGTCTCCCGGAAGCAGAGATAATAAGAAAAACGTTTTGACCTTTACAACCCCTAGGGGGAAAGTTGTACATTATTTGAAGAGGATTTTCTTATTGTAGCAAAAATCTTATTCCCTCCCCATCGGTATTGTAGCAAATGGCATACAGTAAAAAAGAAATTTCTCAATAGGGTTTTCAGAAGTGGACATACAAATGCAAACTGAAGTACAAATGCACCACCTAGCGGCAGAATTGTGAATGACAAACCTCCTCAAATACAAACCTAAAGTGCACCATAAGGTAAATGATATCTGGTGTTAAAGTAATTTTTTAAATCAGACATTTAACGGTGTCTTTGAATGAGTGTTAGGGTTCATATTTCGTGATAGATGGCGCAAAAAATAACTCCTTGGTTGTGGCTTTTGCGTCTTGAGGGACTGCCCCAGAAGTTGGCGTCAGCGAATCACTGCAGACCTTGCCATATTCAGAATGGAAGCAGTCTCTTGTTGGCTCCACAATGAAAAAAAAAATGCACTGTTACGTTTCAACCACTGCCATTATTTAGGGGTGGAGCTCAGTAAGTAGGCGGAGTTCCTATAGATCAAATTTAGGGGTTCTCTGCTAATGTACACATTTTCTCTTCAAAAAATGAACATACAGTAGGATTTAAAATGATTTGTGGAAGACAAGATTCCAATCTTACTTTGGCCCCATTCAATTATTTAGATCTATTTGGCCTAGATAATTTAAAAAATCAGACAGAAATGAGATATTTCATTTCTTCCAGACAGAAACACAGCTAAGCTAACTTATCGCGCCATCTAGCGCCAAATTGGAATACTTTCAAGTCAGATAAATTAAATTAAAAAAAAAATTTGAACACATTTTTTCGGAATAATAACTGTGGAATATGTTAGCTATGGATCGTTTTTATTTGTGCTCAAAATTTCAAATACTACAAAGCAATAGTCTTCAAGAAAATGTGTACACAAGAATTTGCATCGGAGATATAGGATAGAATTTCTCTTACGCTCATTCAAAGACAGCCTTTTACAGATATTGAGAAAAATAGATTAAATATTTGCATCCACTAGCGACAAAATTTTGCATTATTTTAGGAAGGAAGTACACATATGGAGTTTTCATTGCTAGTAGTATCTGATCGAAAGAGAATATTTTTGAATCAGGTTCTTAGTCCCGCAGATATTGCTGTAAACGGAAACGTGAATTTACTCCCTCTGGTGGCACATTTGTGTGTTAAGAAAAATTTTTAAATTATATGAGAAACATTTCGCACTGAAAATGTTCTCGAACAAAAAAATAATTTTTCAAATTGGACTCCTAGAAACATAGATATGGACACAAGATATACGTGTATGCCTCCAGTGGGAAAATTATGCACTATTTTAAGCAGGAGGTATTCTCAAAATGTTTTCTGAGGTGAGCGGTATCGGTTCACAGAAAAAAAAAAAAAAAAAAAAATTCAATCGAATTTCCAGCTCAGATTTTGTTGCAAATGCATCAGGAGCAAAAATAAACACTTATGTTTCCTGGTGGGCCAAACCATTCTTTACCAAAAATTAGAATTTATATACAAAACATTTTCACCCAAGAGCTTGTATTTGACACAGGAAGAATTTTTCAAATCAGACTTTTAGAAGTGGAGATATTGGGAAAATCGTGATTAACCTTTACGCTCCTAGTGGAGAATTTATGCATTATTTGAAAAAGGGACTGTAACTAAAATAGTCTTCAATATAAATGTCCTCGAAAAGAAAAATAATTTTTTCAATTGGATATTTAGAAGCAAATATATGAAATAAAATGCAATTTAAATTCGATACGATCTCCATTTGCGCCCTCTAGCGGCAAAGTTGTGCACTGGGCAAAAAAAAAAAAAAAAACCAACAAAAAAAAAAAAAAAAAAAAACAGAACGCATGGATCATCATTCTCACATTTTAAGCTTCCCAATACATTTTTTTACAAATTAAACTAATAATTGCAGAGATATGGTCTCCCCGGCCGAACAGACAAAGTGATAGCATAAGCACGATGCAAAATATGTTAATAACACAGCTTCAGCTCTCCTAACAGACAAGAAAACCAACAGCCCCCCCCCCCCAGCCGCATTTTGCAAGGGGTGGGGAATTTGTCAGACATAGGTTATGTCAGTAGAAAAATCCTCAACTACAAAACATCGCACAGGGACAAAGAGGCAGGAATGGATAAAATTCCAGGACATGTAACATAATTTTAGGACATTTCCAGGACAAAATGGAATTCCAGGACTTTTCCAGGAATTTCCGGACGCATACGAACCATGTCCAGTAATCTTGGCAGAAAATAAGGATGATGTAGCTTATATGTTTCATAAACTGATCTCTGAAATATGACTGCTGGGGGCTTAAAATTAATGAAAATAAAATTGAACCTTTGTCCTATGATCCCAGAGACTTCATAGAAATAACCGATAATATTATATCGAGAACAGTTGAGGAATTTAAATACCTCGGATCTATAACAAATCAGGATGGTACATGTCATCATGACATTGACTGGAGAATTGCGGATGGCAGGAAAGCTATTCCTGCTTTGAATCCTGTTCTTTGGGGCAGCAATGTCTTTCCTAGAGTAAAAAGACTCATTTTTTCTGCAATTGTACAGAGCATCATTTTATATGGTGCGGAGACATGGACACCGAGTAAAAGATATCAACAAAAATTATTAGTTACAGAGATGGACTTTTGGAGGCGTTCTGCAAAAAAATCCAGATGTGAAAAAGTGCGTAATACAAAAATTTGAGATATTATGAGTGTTAAAGTAGACATTCTTCAAACTATTGAGATGTGGAGATTGCAATGGTTCGGCCATGTAAAGAGAATTTCATCAGAGAGACTTCCTAAAATTCTGATGGAGTGGGAGGCTCCAGGAAAGAGGGAAAGAGGAAGACATAGGAGAAAGTGGATGGAGGAAATTAAATCAAGCTTAAAAAATAATGGACTGGACGAAGTGATGGCCTTGGTTAGAGAGAAGTGGAGGATGACTCTGGCTGAACTATATGGTCTAGAAAATCTGCTTAGTAGTGGAAATTCCTGATTATGATGATATATATAAGGTGCATAAATGAAATATATTTTACTTTCTAGAAAATTTTTGCAAGTTAGCCTGGACACTATGATGTAACAATGCCTTCCAGTGTTCTAAAAATACAAACAAAAAAACAATGTCTTCCAGTGTTCTAAAAAAAAAAAAAAAAAAAAAAAAAAAACCAATGCCTTTCAGTGTTCTCTGAAAAAATTTACATTGTGCTATTTATTTAAACAAAATTTGTTTCTTACATTCTCCTGTCAGAAACATGTTTCTCACATTATGTAAATAAAACATATTAAAATAATTACTTACTCAGTGGCTTTCGTATATAAGTGTTGATGAAATTAAATGGATCAGGCATAGGCTTTGGTTTAGGAACAATCGTTATGGCAGGATCTTTCACTGCAGATACACGAGCACCTGGACTGGAATATGGCTTGACAGTCCTTTTTAATGGTAACTGGTCACTGTCATTTTTAGTATTTTCCAAGTAACCCTATAAATATAAAGATCACAGCATGTAAAAAAAGAAATGCAGCTCATCAAACATAGAGTTGAATGACATGCCTTTTTCATACAAGGCATGCATCATACAAGGTTAATAGACAGTAAGGTTTGCTCATTCTGCCTCCCTCCCAGCGGAAGTACCGGTCTCTTACGTAGTGACGCCAGTATACCAGATGATGCAGTCATCAGGACGGGTAGACTGTTGATACAACTGAAGCACTTGCGGGAGAAATGTCAACAACTTTTTACTCAAATATGCTTTGAATCTGAAAGCTTGCAACCAAGATGTAACGCAAATGCACATCTGTAACATTCGCAGGAAAAACGGACATCCATGTGAATATTTTATCTAGAGGTTTTAAACCGAGATTTTAAAGAAACTTATTATGCATTTCTTTCATTTTTTTTTCAAATCTGTTTAATCTAAATATCTAAATAGGATATTGACATGACACTAAGGAAAGGTGCAGGGACAGTGATCACACCTCTTAATTTATTTATAAGCAACTGTAATTTGTCTTTAAATAAATACAAAAGAAGGAAAAAAAAAACTTATAAGATTATGTTACTAGAACCTCATGAAGAAATCCTTTTATGCAAAACAAATAAAAACTTGGGGAGTAGCATTCCACGAACTTGCTTAATTAAAAAGTTGGAAATTAATTTCACTAAATGCTCTGTTATTATTTGTAATTAATCACTGAATAGAAAAGTTAAAATCATGGACCTTTGCAATTTTTTTGTTTCTTTAGTCATATTTTAATCGCTAAATTTTGAGAACTTTAAGAATCGGGACATTATTTAACGTAAATAAATTCTTTCGTCACTCACCTTAGTCATGTTCCTTAGGTAACTGTTTTAACCAGTTTTCTCTTTTTGGGTTGCCAAGATATTTTTTTTGCTGAGTGTTAATATGGCACATACGGATCAGAATTCGGGTTTCATTAACAGTTTGATGGCAGGATGCACATTTGGAGGGAACAGAAAATGGGTTGTCTGAGAATGGTTGCCTTGAATTCATTGAATCAAAAAATCTGTCAACAAGAATAAAATTTGCTGCTTCATCATCCTCGGGAAATAAATATTTGATGGTATTTCCAACACGCTCCAAAAGCAACTGTACAGCATAGCGTACAATTTGCCTATTTGCTCCTTTGACACATATATGTGTTTCACTCATATTATACGCTATTCTTAATTCCTTACTGTAATTCTCTAATAGCTTTTCAAACAGGGAGCAATTTATCACTGTATTTCTTATTTTTATGCCACTGTCCAAAATATGGTTTCACAATAACTTTACCATATGCAGGAATGCCAGCAAATACATTTATATATCTATTTTTGTCAAGGATTTTTAAAGCACAGACTCTCAGGCAATATAACCAATTCTTTCCATAATTTCTGGTTTAAAGCTCCCAGATCTGAAGTAAGAGCAAATACAGGAAACATGATATTTCTTTACGGCACAAATTACTTTCATTAATACTTCTCTGAGACTGGAACTACTAATGTCAAAATCGTAAAATACTGGTTGTTTCCATTGATTAATAAGTCCTCTTGCCATGCATACCAGTACGTACCTACACAGTCTCATAACTTCATCTGTTTCAATATTATAGCACATTTTGCTGGAAACTTTCATTTCATCTATAGAAAGTACACATGCTCTTTCGGCTTCAGTCATTTGCATTCCTTGGCTCTGCATCAGTTTTAAAGTTGTGGCTTGAATTCCAAGTGAACATTTAATTGTAGCTACCCATTGGCTCAATGTTGACAAAGCAGGAAGTGGAATATTAACTTTATTTCTCAAGTAGTGATATGCTCTCCTGGAAACAGTTCTTAATGTTATGGCAGCTGCAATATCAGTAGAATCCCAAACAATCCTTTTTAGCCTAACAAAACCCTTATCTGTCCTGGAGTAAACATTGTAGGAAGCAAATTTTTTATGCACATTTCTTTGTCTTTTCTCATCATTCTGTAACCTTCGCAACTCTAATAATTCTTTCTGCATTTGATTCTGTTTTCCTCTGAGAACTTTCACATGTAAAGTTAGACTATGGTTTTAAGAGCTCAAAGATAATATTTGTTTCTTCAGCTTTTCATTTTCCTTTATCAAAATATCATTTTCCTTCAATAGAATTTCATTTTTTGTTTTCAGGTCTTTCATACATTCAATTTCAGTATTTTCACCATTGGCACTCCACATATCTTTCAAAATTTCCTCTTTAATATCGGAGTTTATCAAATCACGAACAAGATCAGTTCTTTTCTTTCTCTTTGAATTAGAATTTGCATAAAAGTTTTCCGTGAGGTTTAAACTTGGTACAGTAATGTCCTTTAGCATTTTGCGGATAGGCAAACCTAGAAGTTCATTCTTTAAATCACGTTCATACTCTTCCTCAGGAAAATGTTCCAAACAACTAGCTGAATTCATTTCGTTGAAACTGTCAGCTCATTTGCATCTCAATTTCCATGTTTTACGCAAAACTTCATTTTCAGAAACCTATGGTAATGAATGCCATTCCCTCGGGTTTTTGAATAATAATTTGGACACATTGCTATCGCACATGCATGTTCAGTGTTTAACGTATAACCAAGAAAAAGAAAATTTGTTTGCTACAAATACGGAGCTTCAAATTCTCGGAAATGAGACACAAATGTTTAATAGCTTTTAGATCCTAAGAACGGGAGCAAGCATCCTTTGGCGGCAGGATGTGGAGCAGTCCTGGATTGTGACAACATGAAGGTGACCCCTGAGCTGAGACAGTGACCAGCGGAAGTATCGGATAAGCATAACCTTGGAGTCTACTAACCTTGTGCATCATACACATGCTACCTTCCTAATCTTACATATATTACCAACAAACCAAGAAAGAATTCCACTACTAGACCCACGGATATGAAATGTAACAATCAGTTCATTTTGCTACATGACTATGCAATTCTATAACTGCTATGATCACCAAACAAGGAACAACAACACAGATCAGATGGACTTTCCAAAAAGTCTTATTGTTTTGAGTTGGATGACAAAGCTGTGGGAAAAAGACAGTCTCCCAGATGCAGTCTACACAGCAATGAACACAGAAAAATTATCAACAGCATCAAAGCTAGAAAAAGGTGATTAAATGCAACTACTGCACAGTGGCAGTAGACATCGATTAGCCCTTCTCATCACACAGAGTAGTCACTACAGTTCAGCAGCTGTTGGGCATCAGAACTTAACATTCCAATGCACCAATATCAACAACCATGTGCCGAGAATTGAACTGCATGTATCTCTTGAAATTAAACAATTAAATTTCACAGATATATAAATATGCTATGCCAAAATGTCAGTGTAATAACAAAAGATCTTCACCCTTTTTTTGCATTAAAATTACTATAAAAACAGCAACATCTTTAAAGCAATTTGCATCTTATCCTGGGTTTTCTTGCAGCACTGTAGAGCATAATATTTTTAGTGTTATTGAATGATTTATTTAAGTACTGTTTCTGTTGTCCCTGAAAGGAAAAGACCAATGACACATAAATATACAATTGATAACAACAGAAACAAGAAAGACAACACCAAAATTTTTGGTTGTACTGAGCATGTCTTTTGAACCCATTCTGATGCAAATTAAATGTATCAAAGCTATTTAAAGTCAATGGAACCAGTTCGGAAAGCAATCAACTAGTTTCTACGTTGACAAAACATACAGAAATAAAAATAGCTACTTGTTTTATTAGCAGCTAAAAAGCATGTTACAAAAATTAACAAATGGTGATAAAAAAGTCACTTATAACACAAGGTAGGTGTCAGAGACAAAGAGATTTTCCAATTGAACGTTTAAAAGAAGAAATAGAAGGAAACATAATATAAGTCTATGTCTGCTAGCAGAAGAATTTTGCATAATGGAAAATTTGAAAATAGGTGAAAAATGTTCTTCATGGAAAATGCTAAGCTGAGGAAAAAGAACACTTCAAATATGTCTCCCGAAAGCAGAGATAACGATAAAAAGGTTTCCACCTTTACACCTCTTGAGGGAGATCTTTGCATTATTTAAAGAGGATAAGGCTTCACATCTCTATTATAACGAATGGCATACAGTAAAAATGAAATTTCTCAATGGTATTTTTAGAAGTGGTGATACAGCTGCAAAGTGAAGTACACGAACACCAGCTACTGACAGAACTGTGAACTACGAAGTTCCTCATACACAAACCTAAAGTGTTCTACAAGGTAAATGGCATCCAGAGTTGAAATAATTTTTTAAATTGCATATGTAAAGGCAGTGAAATTTAGAAAAACAGATTAAGCATTTGTGCCCCCTAGCGGCGAAATTGTGCATTATTCTGGGAAGAAAATATGCACACAGAGTTTGTACAGTTAGAAGTATCTGACCGAAAAAAAAGTTTATCAATCGCGTTTTTAGTTCCACAGATACTGCTGTAAATGGAAACGTGACCTTATGCCCACTGGTGGCAGACTTTGAAATTGAAATCACGTGAAAAGCATTTCGCAGCAGAAACGCTCTCCAACAAAGAAAGTATTTTTGAATTGGACTCTTAGAAGCAGAGATATCAACAAAAATAACATATGTACTATGCTCCCTGGTGGAAAAACCATGCATTATTTTAAGAAGCAAGTATTCTTAAAAGGTTTTTCGATGCGAGTGGTATCGGTCCATGAAGAATTTTTTCAGTTGTGTTTCAGAAGCTCACATTTTGCTGAAAATACACCAGAAGCAGAAATTAACGCTTAGCCCCCTGGTGGCCAAACCATTATTTACCAAATATTAGAAATTACAGTAGAGTTACATTATTGTGACCTCCTCTTTTGACGTCAACAGCGCATAGCCAATGAAAGAAGGCATGTGTCGTGAGTTGGATTGGAGGGTATATAAGGTGTGTTGTAGGCATTCTGAAAACATATCACTTGTTGCAGTCATGGATAAAAGAAGTGATTTATCAGATTTACAAAAGGGATTATTATCGGCTTCTAGGCCAAGGGTTGCAGAATTTCTGAAACAGCACAGTTTGTGAACTGTTTGAGTGCTGCTGTGGTTAAAGTGTATCATGATTGGAGAAATGGCACCATCGTGAATAAGCGATGTGGAAACTGCGGAGCACCACATACCATTGATGTGAGAGGTGAACAACAGCTGAAAAGGTGAGTGAGGACCGATCGATACCCTACAGTGGATGAACCACTGGCTGAATGAACCAGGGGGCTACTGAAAATGTGTCTAAAATGACATTTCAGTGAATTCTGCTGTGTGGGGGCTCCGATGCGTATGGACGGTCACTGCACCTATGCTAATGAAGGTGCTCACATTTGCATGGCAGTATTGGAATTAGACCACCGCTGATTGGCAAAGGATTGCCTTTTCCGATGAGTCATGTTTTCTGCTTCATTGAACGGATGGGCATTGGTGCATAAGGAGAGAAACATTGGAGAACAAACATTCTTCAACCATTGTTGGAAGAACACACGCAGGTGGGGGCAGCGTTACGGTCTGGGGAATGTTTTTGTGGCATTCCCTGGGTCCACTCATACCTGTGGAAGGCACTATGGATCAAATTCATTACGAATCCATTCTTGCAGACCACATACACCCATACATGCTGATTGTCTGTCTTCCCTGGGATGGATGGGATCTTCCAGCATGACAATGCAACATGTCACACAGCTAGAAATGTCCGAGAGTGGTAGGAAGAGCATGATGAAAACTTCAAAGTACTTCCCTGGCCCCCTAATTCCCCAGACTTAAACCCAATTGAGCATCTGGGACCACCTTAATCTTGTTGTTAGCTCTATCGATTCTCCACCATGCACCCTTCAGCAGCTGTCAGATACACTGCAGTCAGCATGGCTCCACATACCTGTTAACACTTTCCAGCACCTTACTGAGTCACTCCCAGCTCGTCTAGCTGCTGTCCAAGCTGCACACTGTGGTTACTCTAGATATTAGCTGGTGGTCACAATAATGTGCCTCGACCGTGCATATGCAAAACATTTCCCATCAAGAGCTGTATCTGATGCAAGAATTTTTTCAACTTGGAGTTTTAGAAGCAGAGATATATGAGAAAATGCAATTTACCTTAACGTCCCTAGATAGATGGAAAATCTATGAATTACTTGAAAATTTTGAAATTATATGAAAAACATTTTGCACCGAGAATGCTATACAACAAAGAAGAAATTTTTCAAATATGACTCTTAGAAGCCCAGATATTGACAACAATAAGATATGCATCTATGCCCTCTAGCGGAGAAACTATGCATTATTTTAAGAAAACATTCCAAAAAGGTTTATCAATGTGAGTGGTATCAGTCTATGCAGGATTTTTTTCAATTGAGATTTTAGAAGCTGAGATCTTGCTGCAAATACGTCAGAAGCAGAAATTAGGGTTTACGCCCTTGGTGGCCAAACCATACATACATACATACATATCACTAAGCTGTTCTCTGAGATTCAGAGGTTAGCTCCAAAAAGAAATACAAACTACCAGATATTTTTACTTACTGTTGTCGTATCAAACTTCTCCATTTACAGCGATCTTGACATACAACTCGTGCTTCACTAATATCCATTACACGCCGTACACAAGATCTTTTATACTTCATACTCATAATCTTTTTCTCATGCAGACACTCCTGAATATGATCCACCCATGACTTCCTTGGCCTTCCTCTGCCTTTCCTTCCTGCCACTTGGGCTGAAAAGATTTTCTTAGTAAGCATTTCATCACTCATTCTTTCAACATGGCCAAACCACCGAAGCATATTGGTCTCCACCTTGCTAACAACATTTTGCTCCACATCACCCAACTGCAATACATCTTCACAACATTTTGCTCCACATCACACAACTGCAATACATCTTCACAACATTTTGCTCCACATCACACAACTGCAATACATCTTCATTCCTCACACAATCAGACCATGTCTTGCTACAAACCCTCCGTCAGTAACGCATTTCTCCAGCACACAAACGACTCCTATGTTTCTTCTGCAGTACTCAGGTTTCACTACCATACATCAGAGTAGGAACAATAATTACACTTTCAAACACAGCCACGCGGGACTCTCTAGAGAACCCATCATTCCCGTGAAAACCTCCCAGAGCAGCTATGACTTTCAAAGAAGAATTCACTCACCTACTGATTTCACCATCCAACTTGTTCTCTCTGTCAAACATACTTCTTAAATACACAAACTCACTCACCTGGTCAATCACAGTGCCATTTATACTTACATTACATTCAGTGCTACCAGTTCCTCTCGCAAACACCATAACTTTGGTTTTTCCCTTATTTATACTCAGTTTGAATTTCATGCAAACTTCGTGCATCCGAGTCAACATACTCTGCAACTCACTTTTGCTCTCTGCCAACAGGACAGTGTCAGCAGCATACAGCAATCTGCACACACGGATGTCACCAAGATATAAACCACTATTATCTATTTTGGCATCACGCATGCATGCATCCATAAATATATTAAACAGCCGTGGTGACATTACACAACCTTGTCTAACTCCTGCACCAATGGAAAACCATTTTGATAAAATACCATTCACTCGTACACAAGCTCTACTACCAGCATACATGGCTTTTACACTATTAAGTAGATTCCCAGTAACACCATATTCATTCAATACCTTCCACAAAAGTGTCCTATTCACTTGGTCGTAAGCTTTCTCTAAATCTATGAAGGCAGTAAAAACTTTCTTCCCAACAGCCAGGTACTTTTCAGTCATCGTGCGTAATGCAAAAATCTGGTTAGTGCAGCCTTTACCAGGCATAAAACCACTCTGAATATCCCACACTTTCATTCTCTATCAAATATTAGAAACTATATGCAAAAGATTTCCCATCAGGAGCTGTATCCGCTGCAAAAAGAATGTTTGCAATCAGAGTTTTAGAAGTAGAGATATCAGGGAAAACACAATTTACCTTTACATCCCCTAGCGGAAAGTCTATGAATTACTTGAAAATTTTAAAATTATACGAAAAACATGTCACACTGGAAATTCTATCCAACAAAGAAGGAATTTTTCAAATCGGACCATTAAAAGCAGAGATAGTGACAAAAATAAGATATATATCTGCACGCCCCTGGCAGAGAAACCATGCATTATTTTAAGAAGAAAATATTCTGAAAAGGTCTATTAACGTGAGTCGTAATGGTTCAAGATAGATTTTTTTACAATCAAGGTTTTTGAAGCTCAGATTTTGTTGCATACATGAGAAGCAGAAATTAACACTTACTTTCCCTGGTGGCCAAACCATTTTTACCAAAAATTAGAATATATATACAAAAGATTTTCCATCAGGAGCTGTATCCGCTGCAGAAAGAATTTTTCAAATCAGAGTTTCAGAAGCAGAGATATCATAAAAACACAGTTTACTTTTACGCCCCTAGCGGAAAATCTATGCATAAACCAAAAAAGTTGGCTGTACCTAAAATAGTCTTCGTCATAAATGGAATCAAAAGGTAAAATAATTTTTTCAATCAGATGCTTAGAAGCAAATATACTGAATAAAATATATTTTGAATTTGATATCATCTGCATTTATGCCCTCTGGTGGCGAAATTGTGCATCGTACGAAAACCAGAATGCAAGGATCATCATTTTCACATTTAAAGCTTCCCAATGCAAAAATAATTTTTCAAATCGGATTCAGAGTTGCGGAGATATGGTGTCCACAGACGGATGGATGTACAAACCAGTAACATAAGCAGGATTTTTTTTTACAAAAGGCGTGCTAAAAATACCCTCAATACAGCACATGAAAGCACACAGCAATCTTGGAAATTACTTTAAAGGAGTTGCTGTTTTAATAATAAGTTCAATTAAAATTTTTGTAAACTATATGCAGTTCTGGAGCAATAAAAGGACATAGAGTTTCACATCCCCACATAATTTACTACAGTGAATCTGTTGCTGTAAAAAATAGAGAGACTGTAAACAAGATGACTAGAAATGCATAATGCAGTCCCATTAATACCATGTTATATGCCATAAACTATGGTAGCATCTCCATAAAGATATGAATCCCATAGGTTCATCTTCTACTGTTCAAAGGTTGGTAGTATTGCACTTATCTTGGGTGTTCTACATTAAATGAACAAGATCTCCTAAAGTTTTAGCATGGAAATAATTTATAAGAGTATGTGCATCTCCCAAACAGCCAATTGCTTTTGATGATGCATCATTTTCACCCAAATAAAGTTTGCACACCCTAGAATGACAATGCTGTCACTCAAATAGAAGTCATTGCTCTTTCCACGTTTATAAGTGAGTCACGGAAAAATTCTCATCGGCCGCCACCGGGAAATGATGATAATTTTTTCTGCGACACTTATAAACGTGGAAAGAGCGATAACTTCTATTTGATGTTCCTGGTCCACGTGAACTGTGTATTTATCATGCTGTCACTCATCAGTTAGAATTATGTATAATATTTTTGAACAACATAAGACAAATTTCCTCAACCTTTCCTGGCTTACCCAATCATCAGACCTCAATGCCATTGAAAATTAGAATGAGATAGCCCCACTCATCTTACTCAGTAACTATATGAACTGGAGGACATCTTGGTGGACATGGATACCAATTCAATCCCAACAATTTTTGAATATACACTCATGGGTCATAATATTATAATCATCAACATAATAGCATATTTGGCTGCCTTTCATGATGATAACTGCTAGCACCTAGAGTGGTATTGACTCCACTGGACTTGGGAAGGTGTTCTCATGTATTCTGCACCAGCTGGACAGAATGATGTCCTGAAGTTCGGCGAAAGAACAAGGCACTGGAGTGGACAGGTGAATGCTGCATTCATTCTGACTTATGATTCAAATTTGGGAGCTAGTGGGCAAGGGAGTACACAAAATGCTTGGACACAAATATGGAACTATTTCTGCATGATGCAGGCCTTGTGACATAGGATGCTGCCTTTCAAAAAGAATTCAGTGTCATTGAGATACATGGTCACTATGCAGGGCAACACTTGGTCCAAAACAATGCCTATGCAGGATCTGGCAGTGAGGGTGAGTTCAACACAAATAAGCGGAGCAAGTGATGTCAATGAGACCAATCTTCGTACAATGATACTATGCAAGTGGTCTGTTTTAATCTAGCTGTGCAGTCTGGTTGCAGTTGTTCACTAGTGAGGAATCAAATACTGACCAGTCCATCAGCATGCTGGAGCTGGAAGCTAGACTCCTTAGACCAGGTAACTCTTCTTTAGTTGGCTAATATCCAATCATGGTGCACTCATGCCCACTGTAGGTGGAGCAATCAATGATGGATGGTCAGCAAGAAAACATGAACAGACTGCCATCACCTTAGGTCCATCTGCTGGACTGTGCACTTCCAAACACTTCTCTTTGTATCCTGGTTAGTCTGTCATTAATTCAGAAATCGTGCGCAACATGCTGTCCGTGATAACTTGTGCCAACTGTTGTTCCTGTTGTCTTTCTACCAAATTATGGTTGTTCTATAAAAACTTGCAAGTGATACAAATTGTTATGCATGTTACAATTTGAAGTTGAACACATGCACTCTTGCATGATAATGTGGTCAATAATTTATTGTCTTGAGTAGTTCTCATTTGCAGATGAACTGTTGCCACACTGACTTTGAGAAGATGCTATGTATAATAATAAAAAATGAATTCTGCATTAGCGTTAAGAAGTCATTATGCTTATCTACAGCCACTAACTGGAATGAAGACATATCACACAACTGCACACAAGACTGATTGAGGGAAAAAAAAAAAAAAAAGAGCTGAATTTCTTAACTAGGCAAAAGATCAAAATGCACAGCGAAGAATTGTTAATATAATGCAGCAAGAGCAAAATGAACTTATTCACTATAATTTATTTATATAAACATTATACTAGAGCAAATCACTGCATTCACAATACAAAAATTGTGATTTGGTTCTAGTTCCAGTTGAAGAAATTTTCATTTAATCTTCCTTCCCTCTGAGTTTTTTTGCATTTATTCAGATGTTTCTAGCCTCTTAATTTTAGTCAAGGCCTGTTCTCAATGTATAGAAAAATTAACAAAAGTTTTGTTTACTTCTGAAGAACAGAACTAGAGTCAAATGAATATATCTGGGTAAAGCCTTGAGTAAGTGATTTAATAAATGTTAAAAATACTGAATTTGAAACAAAATAAAATGGTTTTAAAAGACATTGCTTCAGAGTTTTTTCTTATTTTGTTGAACTTGCATAAGCTGCCTAGAGTTCTTGTGAACAAGCCTTGCTTCCTTATCACCAAGTTCCACAGCCATATTTACTTTTAATTGACTCTGCAGCTGCACAGCATCCATCGCTTTTTTTTTTTTTTTTTTTTTTTTTGATGATATCTTTCTATCATCGTTTCTTCATTGCCACTTTTATTTTAGATAATGCTGTCAGATTTTTCAAAGTCTGAATCAAATAACCTATTTTATGGAAGAACTGCAGGCACTGTGCTTTAAGTTTATAGTTCACAGTTTTTACAGTTCAATAGGTTTTAATGTTCATTCTGACTTTATAACTATAATTCCATCCATTTTGCTGAAAAAACTCTTAGCCTGAAGACATGAATGATTGATATCAAAGCTTTCACCATTTCAGATAAAAAATGATACAACTTCGAGAGGATGAATACTTTTGAACACCATACATCAATTTTCCACAAATTTTCCAATTTCATCACTTCTGTTTTTGGAAGTTTCCCCCTCCCATATCAAGTGGACATGCAAGCATTTATGGGGGAAAATAACACAGACATTTTTGGTTCATCCAACTTCTATTTTTGAAGATTTTCCCTCCATTTTCAAGCTGAAATCCAAATACTTATGGAATAAAATTATATTTAACAACAATACAGGGCAAGAGGAACTTCACTAAAAACAGACAACACTCATCAGTGGAGGAGGATCAGCAGTTCTCACACCTGCTGATCCTCCTCCACTGATGAGTGATATCCCACGTGTTCAATTGGGTTACAGCCAGGGGAGTATGGGGACCAAGGCAATGTGGTGAATTCATTGTTGTGTGTTCCTCCAGACACTCAGTAGTTATACAAGCCCGATGACATCGTGCATTGTCCTGTTGAAAAATGGTCTGGGTAAACTTCCTGCAGATACAGATAGAGATGGTCAGCTAACAGGTCACTGTAGCATTCACTGTTTAGTGTTTGTGGGATGACAACCAACAGAGTTAGGGATTGCCAGGAAAAGCTCCTCAGACCAGAACACCACTTTCATGAAATTGTTGAACCCCAACTGTGCAACCAGGGAATAGGGCTTCATGCTGTTTAAGTCATATGCGAACCCGTACACCAGCATGGTGAGGCAGGAAACAGGACTCATCACTCTGTATGATCTTCCATCTATCGAGGGTCCATTGCCGATATTCCTTGGCACACGTGCGCTGTTGTATGCAATGACTGGGCGTCATCATGGGTACTCACATTGGTCTCTGAACCCCAGGTGAAGCAAGGTACGGCACATGGTGGATGTTGTAGAAATAGGTCAAACTGCACCACTGTTGTACTGGTGGGTGAGCTGAGTGACTGTTGCAGATCACTGCTGAGATACCAGTCATGACACCTGACACTCACCTCTAGGACTAACCACACGTGGCTGACCAATGCAAGCCCTTCTGCTGGATGTCTGTGCATGGTTAATCCAGTCCTGGTACACCCTTGATACAGTAGTACGGGAGCAGCCAACAAGTGTGGCTGACCAATGTGAGCCCTTCTGCTGGATGTCTGTTCATGGTTAATCCAGTCCTGGTACACCCTTGATACAGTAGTACGGGAGCAGCCAACAAGTGTGGCTGACCAATGTGAGCCCTTTTGCTGGATGTCTGTGCATGGTTAATCCAGTCCTGGTACACCCTTGATACAGTAGTACGGGAGCAGCCAACAAGTGTGGCTGACCAATGTGAGCCCTTTTGCTGGATGTCTGTGCATGGTTAATCCAGTCCTGGTACAGCCTTGATACAGTAGTACAGAAGCAGATAACAAGGGCTGCTGACCAATGCAAGCCCTTCTGCTGGATGTCTGTGCATGGTTAATCCAGTCCTGGTACAGCCTTGATACAGTAGTACAGAAGCAGATAACAAGGGCGGCTGACCAATGCGAGCCCTTCTGCTGGATGTCTGTGCATGGTTAATCCAGTCCTGGTACAGCATTGATACAGTAGTATGGAAGCAGATAACAAGTGCGGAAGTTTCCAGATATTGGCACCTGCTCTCTAGACCCCAACTATTTGGCTATGGTCAAATTGGCTTAAATCCACGTTTCCAGATTACTGGCAAACATTTACTGATTACATGCAGAGGATAGCTGTGCACAGTTTCATAGCAGCCGTACGTGACATTGCTATCACATCGTTATCACCTTCGTTATCACCCTGAATATGTAAAATGGGGGTTGTTCCTAATACAAAGCAAACCTAATGTATAATCTTGTGCATAAAACAGATTGCAACACTCATGACTTGAAGTTTGTCAAATATTTTAATAACATCAGTACTTACAGAACACTGAGGGTTTTTTTTTATAATATGCACATAATTAAAAACAAATAAAGGAAAGAAAAACTTACATTGTGTTCATCAAAAACATCGTCTTCTGAATCTAAAGGGCCTTCACTCAAATTCTCATCAGAGTCCTTTAAAAAATGACATGCATCTCAGTTAAATAAATAAATGTATACATGCTAATGTCCAATAAAATTGAGAGAGAGAGAGAGAGAGAACTTAAATTAAGCTAAACATTTTGTAAGTGGTTTTTGTGTATGGACAAGCAACACTCTGAGCTGAAAGCAAATGAAAGAAGTCTCAAATTGACTAGATACTTTCCTGGATATTTTGCACTAAAACTATATTTAGGATAAATTTTATTGTTGTTAGTGCAGAGCTGTTGTATAGGAATTATTTCTGGCAGTCACTTTATATTTTTTCTCATCACAAATTGAAAATACAGCAGGTACTCCTTAATACAGACATTTGACGTGGATAAGGAACATCAAACAGAGGTCATCGCTCCTTCCACGTTTAAAAGTGAGTCATGGAAAAATTTCTCATTGGCAGCCACCGGGAATTGAACCCAGGGTCTTCCAGTTACGTGCCGGATATGCTTCCACTGCACCACAGTGGCCTCAAATTCCTCCAGACTTGCACACACTAACTGCCAAGCCAATTTGGTAGGTTGCTTCTTGGAGCCCCACACAATGCTGGAGATTCATCAAAGCTGGGGATTGCCCTCTAATTATTTGTTCAGTTGCTGCTTACCGTCTTTGGTGAATCCCCAGCATTGTGCAGGGCTACAAGAAGCAACCTGCCAAATTGGCTTGGCAGTTAGTGTGTGCAAGTCTGGAGGAATTTGAGACTGCTGTGGTGCAGTGGAAGCATATCCAGCACGTAACTGGAAGACCCTGGGTTCAATTCCCGGTGGCGGACGATGAGAATTTTTCCATGACTCACTTATAAATGTGGAAGAAGTGATGACCTCTGTTTGAGGTAGGCATGATACATGTAAACTAATAGAGTTTTCTTTCTACACTGTTAGTATACCGCCACATGAGCACAGCTTGTGGCCTGGAGCATATTCAGTTGATATTCAATTTCTTGCCATGTTTTGTCTAACACCTCTTTGGAGACTATTGCAATAGCATCTGTTATCTTTCTTTGCAGAGTTTCAATATCAGACATTGGTGTTCAATAGACTTTATCCTTTACATAACCTCATGGGAAAAATTATAGGGCTGTCATGTTGGGTGACCATGGCAGCCATGATGTTGGACTGTCCCTCCCAATTCATCTGTTGGGAAATGTGGTACTGTTGCAATAGCATCTGTTATCTTTCTTTGCAGAGTTTCAATATCAGACACTGGTGTTCAATAGACTTTATACTTGACATAACCTCACAGGAAAAAGTAGGGGCTGTCATGTTGGGTGACCATGGCAACCATGATGTTGGACTGACCTGACCCTCCCAATTCATCTGTTGGGAAATGTGGTACTGAGGAATTTTCAAACAATTAATCCTCAATGTGATGGGGCACCTTCCTGCTGGAAAATTACCCATGATTGACATTTATCTAACTCAGGTGCAACAAAAAGCTCCATCATGTCCAGGTACAGATATGCTGTTATTGTGCATTCACAAAACAAGAAAGGTTCGATGACTCTGTTGTGCATGAGACCACACCAAACATTCACTTTGGGGCTGTCTCGCGGTTTTCAGAGACAACATGGGGAATTTTCCAACCCCCATGTACATACATTGTGTCCATTTACTTCACCAGAGGTGTTATAAGTAGCCTCATTCCAAAAATCAGATGCAGCAGGTAGTTGTTGTCATCAGTACAATGTAAAATCTCAGTTGCAGAAGCAGACCGACGTGGGCAGTCTTCCACCTGCAAGGCTTGAACAATCTGCACTTTGTGCACATACAATTGAAGCAGTGTAGCGCAGGTGATTCCAAGTTTAGGCAAAGCTAGGCGGGTGGATTTTGAGGGACTGTGTACAAAAGCTGTCCACACTGCACAGCAGTTTCTTCACTAGCACCTGGTTGGCCCATTTGTTTTTGGACATCAGCATTTCCTGTCTCCTTAAACTTTGCGTACCAAGCTGTTATGCTCTTATGATTAGGCGGTGGACACCCATACTCTCTTCTGAAACTATGCTGAACAATTATCCGTGATTTGGTATCATGTTATAATAGAACACATTGCACCTTTTCCTGCAAACATGCCATTTGACTTCTTGTGCTGGCAGCACCATGTAGTTAATACTCAGCATGCATCTACAACAACAACAAAAACTCTATTAGTTTACATGCATTATGCCATAAACAGCTTGCTTTTAACATTCTTCTTCTTCTTAGCCTTCTTAGTTCATTGTTAATGTTTGCAGGTGGGTCCTGTAAACAATGAACGACATGCAGTGAGAATGTATAACTGCTGAGGATGACCTGACTCTATATGAGTGGAAATGCATTCAGTAATTACATGCAGACTGTTCAGAGAACATCATGTACCTTTTTTTTAATTCTATGATTTCTGGATTTTAATTGAGCACCATTTTGCATTGTATTTCAATTTGTATCACTTTTTTAATATACGTACTCTTTAACCAGGAACAAGTCAGGGCCAATCGCATTTTAACTCAAATGCATTTAAATCTTTCCCCCTTCAACAATTTTCAACATATCACACATATTATTAAGCTGTTCTCTGAGATTTAAAGGTTAGCTCCTCAAAGAAAGTCCATCTGCAATTTTTAACCACTCATTCAAAAACAGTTTTTATCCTAAATTTCACTTTCTTTTAAACTATGGAAGCCATCTGTTTAAGAATTACCTTTAAAGGAAGTGCCTTTGGATTACTTTGACACCGTCACTGTTAGATCACCTATCAACTATAACAGAGGAATTACAACCAATGGTCTTCCGATATGAACCTTTTGAAACTGTATTTTTAGATACAATCTAAGATATATCATTAGTGCAGGATGTCTGTTCTCAAATAGTTACATACATGCATACATACATATCACTAAGCTGTTCTCTAAGATTCAGAGGTTAGTTCTACAAAGAAATACAAACTACCAGATAAATTTTTAACTGATTATTTACTTACTGTATCAAACTTCTCCATTTACAATGATCTTGACACACAACTCGAGCTTCACTGACATCCATCACTTGACATACACAAGACCTTCTATACTTCATACTCATAATCCTCTTCTCATGCAGATACTTTTGAATATCATCCTCCCATGTCTTCCTTGGCCTTCCTCTGCCTTTCCTTCCTGCCACTTGGGCTAAAAAGATTTTTTTGTAAGCATTTCGTCACTCATTCTTTCAACATGGCCAAACCACCAAAGCATATTAGTCTCCACATTGCTAACAACATTTTGCTTCACATTACACAACTGCAACACATCTTCATTCCTCACACAATAAGAATGTGTCTTGCCACAAACCCCCGTAAGTGACACTTTTCTCCAGCACACAAACAACTCCTATGCTTTTTCTGTAATACCCAGGTTTCACTGCCACACATCAGAGTAGGAAAAATTACACTCTCATACACAGCCATGCAGGACTCTCTTGAGACCTCATCATTCCTGTGAAAACCTCCCAAAGCAGCTACAGCTTTTAATGAAGAATTCACTCAGCTACTAATTCACTATCCAATTTGTTCTCTCTGTCAAACATACTTCCTAAATACAGAAACTCATTCACCTGGTCAATCACTGTGTCATTTAGACTTATATTACATTCAGTACTACCAGTTCTTCTCTCAAAAACCATAACTTTAGTTTTTCCCTTATTTATCCTCAGTTTGAATTTCATGCAAACTTCGTACACCCAGGACAACATACTCTGCAACTCACTTTTGCCCTCTGCCAACAGAATAGTTATTTAGCATATAATAATTAAAAAACATGATGTACACACTGTTTACATGTGCAAGCTGAAAACATTTTGCTAAAAACTCAATTTAATCTATCTTCCATGCATGCATTTATTTTTTGTCACAATTAATGCACACTACATTGAAACCTTTTGCGTTGAATCTACTATGGTTTTACTTTTGTTTGTGTCTTCAGAACACATAAACACTGACTATAGTTTTCAGTGCCTCTATAATCCCATAAAATCAAAACACAGTGAATTACAAGCTGCCTGTTCTTGAAAGTTTCATAAAGTATTAAAACATTTTTTAGAAAGACAAATTATTACATGCCATGAACTGGAAGAGTGAAAAAAATAATTTAAAATAAATGATGAATGCAAGGCAGAGAAGTGACAATGAAACTAGCACACTTACCAAATTTGAATCAAATAAAACAGGAACTAAATTTGCAGGCTCTGAATCACTGCCAATTTCAAGAAATCTACCAGAAGACTGGTTCATGAAAGAGTGGCTGTCCTCCTCCAGAAGTCTGGAATATAATTCCTGCATATTGCCAATACCTGTCAAAAACACAAACAAGGAGAATATAGCTTTTACAAACCAAATTAAATCAACTACAAAATTATCCACATAACTTAATAAGAACAGCATCATATGTAAATGATATTTTACTAATGACTGTGAGTCAAAAATAAGAAAAGATATCTTTTTTCCATGAAAGTAATATGAAACAGAAGAAGAACAAGTTTTATACAATGCTCCTGAGAATCCATCTGCTGGATTTAATTTATATTCAGATTGAAACAACAACAGACATACTGTGTTCTGTAAAACGATTATATCAGTTGGACTCAGATTATATTCAAATCAAACTTTTATCTTTCAAAATGTAACACAAATCTCCTGCATTAAGATGGCACAATACATCATACAAAAGGGTGAACACCACCCATTATAAGACACTTGCATTTGTATTATTCATAATTTGAGTAATTTAAAAATAATTAAAATCATAAACAAAATTTAATTTCTTAAAGTCTATACACTTGGTGTCCACCATTGATCACTGTCTTTTATTTTTCCTTTGTATTTGATGGAAACTAAGTTCATGTTGAGTTTTTTAAATTTTTTCTGTTGTTTATTTATATATTGTCCTGCCGAACCACGCATAAGTCTGAAGAAGACACACGTTGGTGTTGAAAGCTTACACTTCAATAATATTTGTACATCAATAAATGGATATTTTATGGCAATTTTTTTTTTTTATTGAAGTTTTAACGACCACCGTGAGCAACTCAGTGGGCTATAAGCAGTCGCCCGTCCCTAATTTAGGGCCACTGGTTCCAGGGAAGGGAGAGAACCAGTGCCGTAAGACAAACACAACATCCATGCCTCACCGGGATTCGAACCCGGACCCCTTTCGGACAAATGATCAGTAGCCATCGCTTAGACCACTGCGCCACCGGGGCGGCGGCAATTTCTTACAGTAAGTTTAGAGATGTCTGATTGCTGTGTTAGTTACCAAGAAACTAGTATGTTACATTCTGTTTCTCTATGTTTTTTTTTCTATAGTACGAACAGATAATGTTGTGTTGGTCTATGCTATAGTTATTCTTTATAGGTAGAAAGCTATTTATATGCAGCCATTTATTATTTTCAGGATTATTACATTTCTTATTTATTATTTTCAGGAATATTTAATTTTCTTATTTCAGATCAATTGCTTTGTCAGCTGATTTGAAAGGTTTGTTTTGTGTCTTTCTTACCTTCTTGTCAAAGATGTAATTGGTAACCCATTACATCTTTGACAAGGAGGTAAGAAAGAGAACCTATAGTCATCATTCCTATTGTCATTAATTGTAAAATAAAATATTACATTGGGTGCTGATTAAATTTAGTGTATTGTAGAAGCAAAAACATAATCCAATTTTGAAAAAACCCAGTGGTTTTTTTCAAACTGGGCCCGCCTTGGCAAACCCTGGATTTGACCAGTGACTTTTTAGTTCCATGTTTTTCTAGTTATCCTCTCTTTCTTTGCTCTTTTGGTGTATATTCCATGCCAATTTTGGGAAGTCTATTATCAGCCATTCTTCTGACATGACCATATCAAATCAACTGTCTTTTTGTACATCATTTGATGCAGTTTTTTGTACATTCATTATTTCTTTAATCCTTTTATTTGATACTTTCTACATGATCTTATCAAAGCATCCATTTCTATTGTTGTTTGTTCTCTGTACTCTTCCTCTGAGAGTCTCCATGCCTCAGCTCGATAAAGTAAATTCCTCTTGACAACAGTGTTATAAATATAATTCCTCTGTCTCCTGGATATTTTTTTCTTTTTGCGTGCACACACATACACAAAGTCTTTTTTCCTTTTCCTTTTTAATTTTTTTTACAACAGACAGGGTATTAAATCATTTACTCAAGGCTTTACCCAGATATATTTATTTGGTTCTAGTTCCAGTTGAAGAAATTTTCATTTATTCTTTCTTCCATCTGAGTTGCTTTGGTTTTTTATAGACGTTTCTGGCCTCTTGATTTTAGTCAAGGCCTGTTCTCAATGTATAGAAGGATTAACAAAAGTTTTGTTTACTCCTGAAGAATTTAAATGTTAATCCTTCTATATATTGAGAACATGCCTTGACTAAAATCAAGAGGCCAGAAATGTCTGTAAAAATCCAAAGGAATTCAGAGGGAAGGAAGATTAAATGAAAATTTCTTCAACTGGAATTAGAACCAAACAGACAGGGTGCAGGCCTGTCATCTTAATCCATAGCCTGGAAAACTAGTGGGTTTCTCTTTGTTTGGCACCTGCATTTTGACCTGCCCAGCTTGAAAGGCCCTACAGGTACATATGAACTTACATGTTCAAGAAAATTTATATGCATTATTAAATCACATTTTCAGGATGACATTCTGTTTACTGTTTGTTTGTACTAATTAATAGTAACATGAAAAAATAATATCATCTGGAATATCTTTGGTTTGATTGTAATAATGATAACATAGGTGCAATAACAATCTTTATTTTAAAAGATGACATTCATAAAATTTAGCAATATCTTGTGACAGCTGCTAAGGTCTTGCAGATTGTACAAACAGTTTTTCCTCGTGTTTCTGGTATTTGCGGTGATGGAAAGTTGCAAAATCATTTTTGGAGCAGCAAAATGTAATTTTGGAGCAGGTAAAATGCATTTCTGGAGCAGGTGAAATACATTTTTGGAGCAGGTAAAATACATTTTTGGAGCAGGTAAAATACATTTTGGAAGCAGCAAAATGTGTTTTTGGAGCAGGTGAAATACATTTTTGGAGCAGGTAAAATACATTTTTGGAGCAGGTGAAATACGTATTTGGAGCACCAAAATGCATTTTTGGAGCAGATAAAAGACATTTTTGTGTAAGAAAACATTTTTTCAGAGCAGGTAAAACATTAGTAGACAGAACAAACTCTTATTGCACTCATGTCTCTTTTATTTATACCACATTCAATGTTTATCTCAGCATTGTTTAACATTTTATGAGAGGAATCCAACTGCTGCGAAAGTTCAGCTTCTTCCCGTTTCAAATCACCTTGTGAACATTCAATTTCTTCTTCTCTTTTTCGCTTATTTTGCTGCATTTTTCCAGCATTAATCTGCTCTTGATATTTTTTCCAGGATTTTTTATAAGCTGTCAGAAGTTTTTTGTTACATTAATTTTACTCACATCTCCATTAGTCTCTTGACATAATCTTTTTGCTTCTTGCTCTCCGCATGACGCCTACAATCATCACGCCACCGTGCGCTAGGCTAAAATTACAGCCACATGGCTTACAAAACGTGATTCTGCAAAACTTTCGATACTTCATAAAAAGGCCATTCTTTACTATATATATCGCAATACACTTGACAATAAGTTTTATCTGACTTCGCTCTTTTTGTTGTCGTAGCTGTTTCACTGCTACGTTTCATTTTGTTTTAATCTAAATCAACCCTTTCCATTCGAATAACTTTTTATCTATACTCACCCAGCACTCTTATTATTATTATTTTTTTTTACCTGCAGTAGAGGCCACAACTTATCAGTGGAAGCTCAGCTTTGGCTGGCCAGCCCGACATACGAGCTATATAGAAGCATCATCGGCGTGGCGAGTGACACCGAACCTATTCGGCGAAAAAGAAATATCTCGTGAGCGCCGAAATGCGAGCTATAGGGGCGTGGCGAGTGACATCCGACCTATTTGACGAAAAAGAAATGTCTCGAGCGCCGATATGCAAGCCATAGAGGTGTCATCGGCGAGTTCATAATGTCGGGTGTCACCCGACGATCAAGTGGAAAGGGTTAAAACGTTTGCACCAAAATTTTCACAAGCACAACACCACATGTAACCAATGTAAAGCTCGCAAAGTGCGCCGAGCTCAGCTTCCTCTCGGCTTTTCTGCACGACACTCTCAAATGGCTGTACGGGGAATCGGAATCACGTGACAAAGCTCCGTCTCCGTTGGCGGGGGAAATCACAATATCGAAGGAGTATAGGGCCTATATGTAAAGTGCGTTTTTTCGACCAAAATACGGTAAAAATTAGAAAATCGCATGCAGGGATCTTGCGTGGGCTTTTCCATAGTTTTTTGGGTGACTTCAGTAAAATCGTAAGATGGAATGAAAATCCGTACAAGCTACTGATAATCCATGAAAGTTGTCATCCCTGAATACCTATGAATCCTTTAGAAACAGAACCATTGTATCCTGAGAAGGGAGAGCCATTTTCAGTCGTCTTCCGCATCAACGAAGTAGCTAATGACTGATCTTATGCTGTATTTACGTAATCGCACACCTCACCTGGAACAAAATAACTGCGCCATCCGGAAGAGCAGAAAACGACATATAAGCAATCTCAATTGCACAACACTCCGAAAGACTACCAAACCATCTGTAAACAATCTTCATCAGAATTTCATAACGTGCAGCATCGTTTCTCCTACATATCACGTGATTACAACGAAACTCCTCCTCCATAAGCTCCACCTACATCGCAAAACCTATTCGTCACTTATGCTAAAAAAAAAACAACGAACTAGAAGGTAGGTGAAAAACGTTCCAAAATGTTGGGATTAGTGGTACATGTTGATTAAGTGTTGTTATACGATGTAGACCTTAGAAAAGCGTCATTCGATTTACCGTTTAAAACGGCATTTTTTTGCTGTGGATTGCCGTTTTGGCGCAGTTGGGCGCAAATATTAAATTTTTTCGGAATTTGTAGAAGTTTGGCATAAGATAATGAAATTGGCACAGTTTGGCGCAATCTTTCCATCACTGTATTTGGTAATTTGTAACATGCTGGCAATGAAAAATGCTTACAAAAGAAAGAAACATTTTGTTCTTCATAAATTTAGCAATATCTTGTGACAGCTGCTAAGGAAACATTTTTGTTTTCATATTGCTGTTTCTTGTAAAACATCACAACTATCACTAGTCGTCACTAGGTGACCACATATGTGATGTCAGTGGCTCCACAGTGGGGCTTTCAGATAGAGACAGTAATGGCCTTACTCACCAAATTCAGTTCCTTGGAACTTCTATCTGTTCCCTAAAATTAAAATTAAACTGAAAGGGTGTGAAGATTTGATACCATAAATGGGATTCAGGCATAATCAAAGGTGGTGCTGAACATGCTATCAAAAGATGACTTTGGCAAGGTGTTGCTAGCATGGGAAGGCTGCTGGAATCAGTATATACATTCCAATGGAAACTATTTTGAAGATGGTGGCAGACAATGAGGTATGATGCAAGTTATTATTATTTTTTTTAATTAATTGTGTGAACTTTTGGGGAACACCTCATATTTCATAATTAATTTGTGTAATTACAATGTACAGTATTATACTGATTAAAAAAAGAAGATAATTCTGCAACACACACACACATACACACACACAGAAAATTTCATTATTTTCAAGTGGGATGAAACTTCACTGACAATGATGGTGTAAATACCATGTACCTGTACTCTTCTGACAAAAGAGTTTGAATATTAATTTGGGAGTTAAACAATAAATGCCAGAAGTCCTCTGCTTACCATGTACAGAAGAAGTTGTGTGGCATGTTACACCAGAAGAGAAATTTATTTTAAAACCAGAATTGATAGTCTTGCCAGTCAATGGTTAAAATGTGTTGAATCTTGTGATGAGTACTTTGATTGAATACATAAAATTCAGTACTTCAATGGTTTATTCAAAAATACACAATTAATTATGCAGCAACCCACTATGAGGGTCAAAGACCAAAACATGATTTTTATGCTGTTAGAGTGCATTGAAATTTCAGCGATAGTCACAGAGGAGTTTTATGTAAAACCCTTTGATTGGCTCAGACTGAACAGTACCTGTACAAGGGATGTGAGATGACTATGTCCTTCAACATTCAACCACTGCATAACATAATGGAAAGCTGACAGCATTAAACAAATACCATCCTAAACATGAAAAAGCTTTGTCAGCAACTATAAATTTCTAACTGTGAATTTTAGATATTTACAAGAGATACAGGAAGAGTATTACAACAAATACTCAGACATTTTAGGACAAAGAAATTAATATAATTTAAATAGTATAACTATACTAGTGATCCCCAACTTCAAATGAAGCAGGTGTTTATGCCATTTCTCTACTATATCCGGACAGATCGGCGAAACACTACATTGGAATGACTAAATGTTCATTTAGAATTAGAGCTAATGAACATAAAACGGACATAAAGAATGGCAAAGTAACCACGGCCCTATCCAGAGAAATCATGTTCAAGTTCGCTGCTCCTGTGTGGGATGACGTAAAGAAATTAGCTTCCTACTCCACCCCAAAATCTACTGCCATTTTCGAAACTTTGGAGATCATAACCAACAATGAGTCATGTAATGATAGTGTCTCATTGGAGTTGCCACGAGTTTGGAAGCAGTTCTTCAAATAGTGATTGCCTCTTGGTTTTCCTTCTATGATTCCATGTGCTAAACGAGCATAACACCTCGTGTCTTTGAATACCTGATTACGTTCACAACTATTCGTTATTGTCATGTCACCATGTTCAAATTGTTGAACCATTCTATTATCCAGTTTGCAGTTAGCTGTCTACCTTCCTTGAGAAAGCCATCTGGTTAATGTGCGAAAGCTTGGAAACTTTTATTTCTATTCTACGCCAAGAAATTTTGGATCACTAGTATAGTTATACTATTTAAGTACAATTGGTGTACTGTTCTTTGTTATTAATTAATGTAATTTAATTTTTAATCCCTGCACAAGAGATTTCATGAATTGCGCTTTTGTTGGTTTTCATTTTCATGTGAGAAAAGACAACAGAACTTAGCATAAATGCACAAAAGCATAAATGACATTTATAAAACATTTATAACTTACCTGGTATTCTTTCCCTAAAAGAGTTGTAATTTTCAGGATCTTCAGAAGGCCTATTATTTGCAGCAAAACTATCTTTAGGAGGTGCAGTGAAATCATTCAAAGGTCCATCTCCAGCACTGCTGTCATCCTCAACCATGAAACCACCAGACTGGCTTGTGTACACAGATCTTGACTGCACCCATGATTTGGTTCTCAGCAAGTTTTCTAGCTGTTTACACCCTCTGTCAACCTGATGCTGAATCAATAATGCCATGTTTTTCAGTTCCTCAGCCTTCCTGGAATTAACTGTGTGAAACAGGATAAACAAAAGATGTGAATTTGTTTTTTCATACAGACAGTAAGCAATGTAACCAAAGTGCATTCATTAAGAAATGCAGTGAAGGATCTCAAAAACCTAGTAGTTTAAATGAAGCAGAACATCTGGACGATGTATTAGAAATGTGCTTACATGATTCACAAACAATACATTGGAGTGCTTGCTGATGTATTAAAAAAAAAAAAAAAAAAAAAAAAGACAAGGTGCCACATTAATAAACTTCAGATATGCAATTATGGTTCTACATAAGCAGCAATATTTGAGAGAAACACTATGAGGTGCACTGCAGTTATAAAGTCTCCATATTTATTTCTCATACAACTGTCAGTAGATATCACTAAAGCAACTTCTAAAATGTTATTAAGATATCTGTTCAAGATAAGACTATGAACATTAATAATACATGGCCTAAATATTAATATAAATTGCTATTAGTAGCAAGTAATAACAGGAACTCAAACTGTTTCACATGTTATAATTTTTTATATTATTGGGTCAACCCTTAACAGTCGTAGGCCTAAAATCATCAACATTCATGATAAAAGTCTAATGAAATAGCAACTTAAACCTACAAAACCAAGCGAAGACAGAAATTTAAAACTTACATTGCCTCTCGGGGCGCTCCATGGGCAACAATAGCACACAGAACAACAACAAGGGCCTCTGTGAATCTTGGAGAGGTACCAGCTAGTTCTGTGCAACATTGTTGTCAAAAAGACCTCAACTCATTGGGTTGCGTTCCAGAATCCTTAGGTTCAATGACCAACTGGAACCGTCAGCTGTGGCTAATCCCCCACACTGATGTATTTTCCTGATTACAAAGGGTTTCTCAAGGAAGTCCCAAATGGCTGTGTATGAAAGTGTAATTGTTCCTACTCTGTTGTACAGCAGTGAAACCTGGGTACTGCAGAGAAGACATAGGAGTCATTTGTGTGCTGGGGAGATGAGTTACTTATGGGGGGTTTGTGGTAAGACACGTTCTGATCATGTGAGGAATGAAGAGGTGTTGCAGATGTGTAATGTGAGGCAAAATGTTGTTAGTAAGGTGGAGACTAATACGCTTTGGTGGTTTGGCCATGTTGAAAGAATCAGTGATGAGGTGCTGACTAAGAGAATTTTTTCAGCCCAAGTGGCAGGAAAGAAAGGTAGAGGAAGGCCAAGGAAATCATGGGAGGACCAGATTCAGGAATGTCTGCTTGAGAAAAAGATAATGAGTATGAAGTATAAAAGGTCTTGTGTGCAGCGTGTGATGGATGTTAATGATACTCGAGCAGTGTGTAGAGATCGTTGCAAATGGAGACATTTGATATACCAACAGTAAGTAAATTCTAGTTCTACCAATTACATGTGTACTTGGCACATGGCCTTTCTTTGAGGAGCTAACCTCTGAATCTCAGAGAACAGCTTAATGATATGTATGTACGTATGTACATTATATCAAGTGTAGGCTGCCGCAGAAAGTTCAGCTGGGCAAACAACGTCTTTAAGTTGACTTGGTGATTCATAATCTGCAAAATCTCAAGGGCAAAATAGGTCTGCAATAACTTCAATCTATATGTGAAATACATATTAATGGAATGACAATTATAAAACATGGAAGACCTGAATTCCATAGTAGACTAAAAGACCATACTTATTTATTTACCCACAACAGACATTTCAGTCAGTAAAATACATGCTAAACTCAGAAATAAAATGTAATGTAATGTCCAATGCTAAAAATCAAAATGATCCTCAAATGAATGCAACAACTACATACATACATATCACTAAGCTGTTCTCTGAGATTCAGAGGTTAGCTCCAAAAAGAAATACAAACTACCAGATATTTTTACTTACTGTTGTCGTACCAAACTTCTCCATTTACAGCAGTCTTGACATACAACTCAGGCTTCATTGATATCCATTACACGCTGTACACAAGATCTTTTATACTTCATACTCATAATCTTTTTCTCATGCAGACACTCCTGAATCTGATCCACCCATGTCTTTCTTGGCCTTCCTCTGCTTTTCCTTCCTGCCACTTGGGCTAAAAAGATTTTCTTGGTAAGCATCTCATCACTCATTCTTTCAACATGGCCAAACCACCGAAGCATATTGGTCTCCATCTTGCTAACAACATTTTGCTTCACATTACACAGCTGCAACACATCTTCATTCCTCACACAATCAGACCATGTCTTGCCACAGACCCCACATAAGTAACACATTTCTCCAGCACACAAACAAATCCTATGTTTCTTCTGCAGTGCTCAGGTTTCACTGCCATACATCAGAGTAGGAACAATTCCAGTTTCCTACACAGTCATGCGGGACTCTCTAGAGAACCCATCATTCCTGTGAAAACCTCCCAGAGCAGCTATAACTTTCAATGAAGAATTCACTCGCCTACTAATTTCACCATCCAATCTGTTCTCTCTGTCAAACATGCTTCCTAAACACACAAACTCATTCAACTGGTCAATCATTGCACCATTTAAACTTATATTACATTCAGTACTACCAGTTCCTCTCTCAAAAACCATAACTTTGGTTTTTCCCTTATTTATACTCAGTTTGAATTTCACGCAAACTTCATGCATCCGAGACAACATACTCTGCAAATCACTTTTGCTCTCTGCCAACAGGACACTGTCATCAGCATACAGCAATCTGCACACACGTATATCACCAAGACATAAACCAGTATTATCTATTTTGGCATCATGCATGCATGCATCCATAAATACATTAAACAGCCATGGTGACATTACACAACCTTGCCTAACTCCTGCACCATTAGAAAACCATTTTGATAAAACACCATTCACTTGTACACAAGCTCTACTACCAGCATACTGGCTTTCACACTATTAAGTAGATTCCCAGTAACACTATATTCATTTAATACCTTCCACAAAAGTGTCCTATTCACTCGGTCGTAAGCTTTCTCTAAATTTATGAAGGCAGCAAAAACTTTCTTACCAACAGCCAGATACTTTTCAATCATCATGCGTAATGCAAAAATCTGGTTAGTGCAGCCTTTACCAAGCATAAAACCACTCTGAACATCCCACACTTTCTGTGATGTAAGACCCCGTACTTTTTCAGTAACAACCTTACCAAACACTTTCCCTGGCACACTTAGTAGGCTAATACCACAATAGTTCTTGCATTCAGTCTGATCACCTTTTTCCTTATACAAGGGAACAATAATAGCATCCTTCCAATCCCGAGGGACCATTCCTAACTCCCAGCACAACTGGCAAATTTCAGTTATGCCATCAACTCCCAGAGCCTTACCATTCTGAAGAGATTTTAGAGCTTTACACACTTCTTCTCCTGAGATCCCTCCCATGCTTCAATCCCTCATTGTGACATCATCTGCACCTTTCTCAGAATCATCTTTGCTTTCCTCATCTAATAACTCACAGAAATATTCACCCCATCTTTCACTTAACTCATTGGGCTCCCATATGATTTCCCCGACCTCATTCTTCACACAACTTACAACTTTGTTTCCCCTATTTTTCCTGAGTCTCATGTACTTTCAGAAAGACTTCCTATCTTTCCAAAAAGCCAGTTCATGCCTTTCCACCTTCTCCTTCCTATCTTTTGCCTTACTCTGGCAAACCAGCTTAGCAGCTTCACGCTTCTTTGAGCGATATTCATCCACAGAGACTCTACCTTGCAACTTCCCCAAACAGACTTCCTTCTTACTCTTTACTGCCTCTTCAATCTCACTATTCCACCAAGCATCACCTCTGTTGTTATCCACTATTGTGGTGCCACATACCTCTTTAGCAGCAGTGACAACACAGTTCCTAAAACATTCCCACTTCTTTTCTACATCCCTCTCAACAGACTTTAGCTCCTTCAGTTGTTCTCTGAGTAAGTCAGAATAATGCTGATGATCTTCAAGGAGCCTATCAACCTTTATTCTTTCTTTCTTGGGTCTCTTCCTATTCCTTTTCCTCCAACCAACATTAAGTTTCACTCATGACACTACCAAGTAATGGACAGAACCAATATCCGCACCTCTCATCACACGGCTGTCAACAACTAAGTGTTTCAGACGCTGATCATAGACAACAAAATCTATCACACTCTTTTGACCAAGAGTACAATTTTTCCAAGTATATGTGTGGATATACTTGTGGTTGAAAAATGTATTAGATACACACAAACCATTTTCAATGCAGAGTTCAGTTAATCGTTCACCATTATCATTCACACAAGGATCATTAAACTTACCCAGAACATTGTCAGAAATTGCATTCTGCACACCTACTCTAGCATTGAAATCCTCTGCTATTATAACTTTCTCTTTAGCACCAAACTGGCTCAAAACAGCTTTTAGCTCATTCCAGAAACCTTCCTTTTTATCAGAAGGTTCCGAGTCACAAGGAGCATACACTACAACAATTACAATTCTCTGAAGTTTCACTTTCAAACGAATCCAGAGAATTCTCTCACTTATGCAGCTATAGTGAACCAAGTTGTTCTTCATCTTTTCACTTAAAATCACACCTGTCCTCTCACATTACAGGACCAGCCTGTCCTCTCACATTATAGAACCAGCCTGTCCTCTCACATTATAGGACCAGCCTGTCCTTTCACATTATAGGACAAGCCTGTTTTCTCACATTATCCAATACTCCAGACCACACACTTACCGTGCCATTCACTTCTACCCCAATTTCCTTCTTTTTGGTTTCACTTACACACAGCACATCCAGTCTATACTTATTCATCTCCTAAATCACCTCACTCATCTTGCCATTTATACCTCTAGTATTCCATACACTAATCTTACATTCACTCAGCCGAGATCTCTTTCTCATACGCCGTTTAGAAAGTCCAGGTCGATTCTGTGGTGGACCGTCCTTCTCAAGTGTGGTAGGTCCACCATATCCCACACTTGAGTCATTCTTAATATTTCTTTCTGTCTTTTTAATCAGGTAAGTACATCAGTGTTGGGGATTAGCCCACAGCTAAGGGTTCCAGTTGGTCATTCAACCTAAAGATTCTGGAACAAAACCCAGTGAGTTGGGGTCTTTTTGCCAATGTTACACAACAACTAAAACTCTAAAAATGACAACAGGAATTAAAAGATATTTAAATTGAAGTAGGCTGACCACGACAATACATTTACTGACCAGTTTTGACTGTCCTTTGCAGTCAATTTCAAAGGTCTGATGTTTTAGTGCAACTGCACTTGATCTCTGAGGATTGATTAGCTTCCACACCTCGGTTTTGTTTGTTGGAAACTGTGCACACACATGGCAGGGTGTGCACGTAGTCATGATCTCCACATGCTATCTATCGGTCATTCGGGGTATTCTTTTAGTTCTGCATTTGCATTATTCCTACAGGGTATTTTTTCTTCTTTTTCAATAAGACAGAAAAGAAAAAAACAATAACATAAAAAAATAAAATGTATGAAACAGTATGAGTTCCTGCTATTACTTGTTACTAATACCAAATTATATCAACTTCTAAAATGTTTACCAGTTTTGTCTTTGCAAAAAGGCTGCAACATAACATGGTGCCCTACATGAATTGCAGCGCTTCAAACACTATACTGTGTTCGAGAAAATGAGAACAGTGTCCTTCACTCAGCAATAACAATTATCTGGTATTTGCATCTCATTAACAAAAAATCCATGGACATTTTTTGAGAAGCATCCACATAGTTCTTACTCTTTCTATTCCACACAAAACAAGCAATTTTCAAGGACTTTTAAACGGCATCAAAGAATTTTTTAGGACCTAAAAGGGCTTTACCAATTGCAGGGGTTGCGCTGTCGATTGCATTCTTTGCAATTTGCAAAAAAAAAAAAAAAAAAGAAGAAGAAGAAGAAGAAAAAAAAAGAATCGTTTGGGATGGAAAAAAAAAAGCTTTGGCGGAAATATTGGCGCAATTACCTTTTTGTACTACCTTAGCACTTTAGCAAAATAAAATTGAATTTGGAAAAAACTTTAAAGAAGCCACAGCAGCCACTGAATTGCATACACAACAATGACATGAGCACATTTTACACATGATTTAACTATACAAATTTACGTACACTGATGGCATTTACAATACTTTTCTATATAACTTAATTTTCCATTGTAATACTGAAAATTAGAATTTATGCAATTTAAACAACAATTCTGCTGGTCAAATCACTTTTCCTAACTGCAGTTAAAGTTATGAGTCCAAGATTGGAATTTTGTACATACTCATCTCATGGTTTAAATTGCAAAACCAGGCAAAATTACTCGTTTAAAAGACTTTGATTTTGCACTTAATTTTCTCATGGTATAACTGAATAATTGTTACTTTCACATTACAAAAAGAAGAAGAACAAAAGTTATATATTAGTACCATGAGATGGTTATAAGGCCTGCTGGGTGTAATCTTCTGGATGTGTTTCATTTAATTCTTGACTTTTATTCAGCAAATTACTTATCTCACACTGTCTTGCACTCTGTCTTCCCAGAGGGCTTTTAGCTAACGTCACCATCAGTGTAGCCTAACAGTAGCAGAAGTTCTAGGCACTACATCATAACTTCTGGATTTCATGCAGCCAGTTAGGAAAAGTATTTTTTAAGTACATTACACAATTTTTGGCAAAAAGGAAAATAAGGCCTTCCAAGCACCCTAAAAAAATATGCACTTTTTAAGGACTTTAAAGGATTTATAAACACAGTGGGAATTCTGATCTCAAGGGAGTCCTAAAATTCTAATGGGTGTAAACAATGTGCACAACAGGGCACATACATAAATAAAGGACAAGAATCTTACAAGAATGCAGTACATGAACCAATACCCATAACCAGTTTTTCTCAGGGCAACATTTGTTCAGTTGGGAGAATGCTTCTTTTGGTGATGGGGAATTGCCAGTGAATGAAATTACACAGGGTGTAGAAATTTCCATTGGTTTCATGCACACCAATTTTCATGAAGACCTCAGTACGACCATGGTTTTAGACAGGTGGGTTTCAAGGCTGTTATTCCAGGAACAAGAATAAACAGCATTAGACTTGACTTGTGTAATGCAGTGATCACTCTAGACACTGAGGATGTTCTTTCTTCTCAATTGCAACGATCAACAAGACTTCCACTTTTCAATCTACAAATCAACTACCAGCAGCCCAATGCAAACATGTGTCAACTACACCAAAAAAGTTTGTACAACTATAAACACAAAGAAACAAGAGTTGTTGTTTCCTGCAAAAATTTCAGAACAATCTCACACAACGTGTTCCTAAGGGGGCTGAGTCAATACAGTGACAGAAACATAGCCAAAAATGTGTGCATGAAGATGACACTTTCAAGTGAAACATGCAAAGGGAAGTTGACTCTTAGCTTTTATATAGTTTGCTTTGTGCACTCTGCCATGTTTTCACTTTTTTAAACTGTTTGCAGTTACAGGTTTCATCATTAGTTCAAAGATTAAAAATTCTGTAAGTACCTCAAAGTTCAAGATCCAGAAAGTCTAAGTTCCCATCTGGCTTCCAATTAAAATTGGAATACCCAACAGCTGGAAATGTTCTTTATCAAAACCACCACATTGCAAAATTCCACCCTGATTCCTTCTGGCAATGCCAGAGACAAAGATGAAAATATGTACACACATCTCGTGTTTTATTTATTCTTATATTTGTATCTACTGTACACTATAAGCAACTTTAAGCAAAACTATTTCTATGTTTCATAGTAATTATATTACATCTCTTCATCTAAGAAAACATATACGCAGACCATCTAACAAATTTTTCATTTTCTCATAAATCATTGCTAAAAAACTGACAAATGATTGTTTTAGAAATCTGTGCTTTTGAGATCAGAGTATAAAAATTAGTAGAATGACAAATCCAAAGAAAAGTTCACTCACTTGCTTGTACTTTTGATGTTGCAAAACATAATTCATGATGCATACAATGAAACTCACGGGAAAACAAATTCTATACTTCAGATTCCCTAAGGTCCAACAATGCCGACAAAGATGACCTCAATATCACATTCAATTTTTAACCAATTGGCAGGGATACAGATGCCACCAATCTTCAAATATTTGATGGCTAAATATTTTGCTAAAACTGAATTCATATGCAAGATAATACAACATACAATGATTTAAAAGACTAGATAGATAGATAGATAGATAGATAGATAGATAGATAGATAGATAGATAGATAGATAGATAGATAGAGAGAGATAGATAGAGATAGAGATAGAGAGAGATAGAGATAGATAGAGAGAGAGATAGATAGAGATAGAGATAAAGAGAGATAGAGATAGATAGAGAGAGAGAGAGAGATGCAGCAGTTCAGGAACTCAGATATATTGAAGAGAATGCATACTGAAAAAGACTCCTCTCAATACAAATGGACATCAAATTAAATTCCCTGCTTCCTTCTGTTCCACTTCTAAAACTTTTCTCTTATCTATCTAAACAGTCACTGTGACAATGTTTACAATCAATAAATCAGTCTTCCAGCTATTAACGAACACACACAAAGTACTGCCTGTTTCCTTCTGTACATGAATCAGTGCTCATCTACTTCCTATCATTTATTCCCCTTCCTCTGTTGCTGAAGAATGGCATCCACCTTGCACTACACAGATCTGCCTCCTAACCTCCTGTACATCATCAGCATGAACAATATGAACATTTAATTAAACCAGGGTTATGAACTAACATTACCATTTTTACGCCACCTGTTTATCTGGAATACAGGTAAGTAATTTAAACTTTTATTACATTTTACTGGACAAGTTTTTATTACATGAGTGCGCAAGCACACACGCGCTATCGGTGATCATTCCCTAGAAATTTCTATCCACATGTAAATTACATTGCGTAAATATAGTATATTTTATCACATTGAGTTATGACAATTTTAAGTACTGGCTGAAATAAAAATGCATCACACTTTGAATGGCTATCAGTCGGCTTCAGCAGCAGATCTTCCTACCAGAAACAATTCATTTCTTGATAAACAATACAGACTTTGGCCAAAAGCAATGCTGTATTTGTTTATTAAAGTTTTTCACAATTAAAAATGTTTACACATTACATAATACTACATATATTTCTCAGAAAATTTTGTTGTACTTGTGCATCACACACTTCAAAACAAGGTAACCAATAAATTTGCCCATTTTTAATTCTTTGAAATGGATTTTTGTTCCACACAATTGTCATACATGCTTTCATTCATTTATGTATGAAGCAAGTTTTACTCAGTGCCACATGTTAGGATGAAGTACTGATATAAGCTCAAATCAGATAAAAGTTAACTTAATTTTTTTTTTTATTTACAGACTTGACAAATGAAGACTTTTTCCAGTAAATAAAATCTGAATCAACAACTCTTTGTGGCACACTAAAACAAAATGGCTGAAATTTAGAAATAAGAAAATTAAAGAATTAAATTTATATTTACCATTATCAAAATAATTAACCTGTGATCCACTGTCACCATGACTTCTGGCAAATTCTGCAGTCCTGAAATCAGCAGAAATAATAGGGTCAGGAATAGGTGAACTTGGCAAATAAGCATCTTTTTGCTCAGGTTTCTTATCAGAAGCATCAATAACAGACTGAATGACTTTTGGCTCTGTTGAGGGTGGCTCTGACTGGATGATTTTTGGCTCTGTTGAGGTTGGCTCTGACTGGATGATTTTTGGCTCTGTTGAGGGTGGCTCTGACTGGATGATTTTTGGCTCTGTTGAGGGTCGCTCTGACTGTATGATTTTTGGCTGTTTTGAAATGGGAATTTCTTGCTCAGTAGGTTTTCCTTTTTCTTCACAGGGTTCCTGGGTTTGGGCATTTACAATGGGTTGTTCATGGTATGTTAAATTGGAAGATTTCTTTGGTGAAAACTGTGGTTTTTGTTGCAGCTGAAAGTTCCTTATAATATATTTTGGTAAACAGGATTCTTCCACCCTCTGCACAACTTTGGTGTTATCTGGTCGTGCCTGAAAATAATTAACAAGGAAAAAAACAAGATTATTATTAATCACACCATAGTAGTTGATTATATTGCTTTATCTGTTGAGTGAAATTGGGGGAGGAGAAAACATTGGCCTACATCATAATCTTACAAGTACACACAAACCAACAATCCACTATTCAGGAACATTACTGGAACAAGCCTCTTAAATAAATTCATTCTATGCCATACCTGCCAACATTTCATAAAGTTCATCAGGAGCACAGGATGGTCTTCGTGTGGCAGCCCACGTCCTCAAAATTCCACCACTTACAGACATAAGACCTATTTTGCGTCAGCAAAAAGTTCCCTATATAGTATACAGGCATGTGATTGTCTAAGCATCCAATTAACTGAAAACATCAAAAGCTGTTCCGAGATACACATAAAAAATGAAACAACAAGAACAAAAAAACGAATGTGACAAATGCAAAAATAAAAAATTAGCACTAATTTTATTATTATATATATATAAATGCACACAGCTCAGTAACATAACTTCGGAACAAGAGCAGCCCATACGAAGCAGCCATTCTCTAACTGCAACCTTGCTTGTTAATGTTATTTGCTACTTGCTAAGTGCTTAAGCAAGTAAACAAGTAAAATTATGCAAAAATAGCAACACTGAACTGTCAAAGTGTTTTACTTTCTTGTCTAAATTTTTAAGTGCGAATTTCTTTGCTAACATTAAGATTTAATAAAAGGATATATCATTTCCTATTTTTCCCCATTTATTAAATCAACTTTTAAATTAATTGACAATATTTAGTACCGACAAATGTACTTACTCTTTCAAGAAGGTGGATGGGTTGGGGGGGGGGGGGGGGTTCTGCATGTGTTGTGCCTAGGGCACGATTCTGTGTAAATCGGGCACTGATCATAGCCTGGCACCGTGTATTTTTTCCACTTAGCTTTCAAACAAACAAAACAAATTCCTCATCAGAAAGAAAAAAAAAAAAAGAAAAAAAAAGGAAAAAAGAAAGAGCTGCATCACAAACTTTGTTCAGAGGTTTCGGGCCGATGTAATACGCCCGGCGAAAGAAGCAGGGCGCCGGACTGACGTAATCCCGGCCCGGCGCTGTGCATTCTTTCCAGTTTGCTTTCAAACAACAAATTCCTTCTCGGAAAAACAAAAAATAAAAAAAGAAAGAGCTGCGTCATGAACTTTGTTCAGAGGTTTCGGAGTCGATGTAATACGCCCGGCAAAAGAAGCATGGCGCCGGACCGACATAATACCGGTCCTGCACTGTGCATTCTTTCCACTTAGCTTTCAAACAAGCAAAACAAATTCCTCCTGGGAAAAAAAAAAAAAAGAAAAAAAAAAGAAAGAGCTGCTTCACGAACTTAGTTCAGAGGCTTCGGCCCGATGAAATCACGCACAGCGCTGGGCTGACATAATCCCGGCCCGGTGCTGCGCATTCTTTCCACCTAGCTTTCAAACAAGCAAAACAAATTCTTCCTCCTCGGAAAAAAGAAAAGAAAAAGAAACAATGTCACAAACTTTGTTCAGAGGCTTTTACATTGATTAATTACAAAACCAGTAAAACATTCTTAATAACAACGAAAATCTGAATTTCCACAATTTTTCATTAGTCATCCGTAATTCGGGAGGATTACGGAATTATTCTAAAAACCAATAAAACATTCTTAATATCAACGAAAATCTGAATTTCCGTAATTTTTTGTTAGTCACCTTTAATTCTGTAAATCCGAGGGGAAATCCACAATGACTGGCATCTCTGGACGTGAATGACACTTTCGCCCGCCAGTGAGAGAGAAGGTTCGTAATGTAAATGTCCAATCACATGTGAACAGAACTTTTCTTTCTTGTTGATCTCTTGGCAGTTGCGTACGATGGCTCAGGGCTCCGCCCAGTCTCTCAACTAAACAGCGGAGTGTTCTCCTAAGCAAACCGAGACGTCTGAAGTGAGGTCACCCGAAGCTATCTCGTTGGCTAAGCTGCAGCAGCGTCAACCCGGAGCTGCCGGTCAGCCACGCCGAAAGAGTATGTACGCCTTAAAACTGAAATATCGCCATCTACCCAACGAATATTTCTCTCTCTTGCCCCGATGTTTTCCCCAAAATATCAACAACCGCAAACTTTTGTCAAAAGCCTGAGATCGCCAATTACAAGTTTAGCGGATTTCTGTTTTTTCTGAAAAGTGAATTCACGGAATTCTGCTAATTAGCGGAAGAATCACATGCCCGAGTATAGTGCCATATCGGTCTCGCGAAGCCGATATGGTGCTATACTATCGGTCTTACCAAATTTAAAATGTGACATTCTCAGCACAGCTACTACAACAAACAACCATTGAAAACACCTTAAATTAGTTTCTTTTTAATATATAAAATGTATATTTTTCCTTATTTTCTTAGTAGTATACATTAATCACATCTGACAATATGTGGTTGCAAATAAATATAAGTTAAGTGTTTGGACAAAAAATATGATACATTTAGAAATAAACTTACTTTACTTAAAGATAAATATGCTGATTGTTTTGCTTTGCATAAGTCAGCATCAGATAGATCTGCATTAAAGCAAGCCTGATCAGCATGAGCTTTGCATTTTTCAATTATTAAAGATTCCAAAGTTGAAACATAAACTGGATCGAAAATCAGTTTGATTCTTCTTAACCATGCTAAACACTCATTCATATGTGGCATTGCTGTGAGATATAACGACAATTGTGGCCATTAATTTTGGTAAAACAGTGCATTTAAATGATCCATTATGATCATTAATGCATGTTATTAAATTCCAAGCTACGTCAACTCTGTCGGCCAGACCTGACCAGAAATCTGTGTGGGGAATTTCTGGCGGCCGACCTAAATGTGGGTGACAATCCTATGCACTTTATTGGACAACGCGATTGAGGTCACCCTTGATAGTTTCTCTGCCCCTCCATTAAGTACAGGGGTGATCTCCACCCCTCCCTCTGTGTTCGTGGACGTAACAGCCACAGTCGTACAAAGATAGTAAAAAAATACTACTGTATTAGAGGCCATATTTTTTTACTATATCTTTGACTACCTTTTCTCGAATTTTTTATCTGCACTTTTAGTGCAGCGTATTTCTGGCCACAGTCACTATTTCAGGAAAAATGGGTAGTGAAATAAAAATTTAGTTTTTTCTGGAGAAAACTCCAAACTAGGCGGAGTGGCTACATACATCCGGGATAATCCAGATATTCTGGAGCAGTTGGCAAGTGTGCAATATAATACAAGGTGGTCCAAAAGTTGCCCTATTTTTAAGAAATTATTTACAAACAACAACAAAATACCACCACTTACAGACATAAGATTTGCTACTCTTGAAAGGTAAATACCTAAAGTTTCTTATGATACAAACTAATACGTTTCTATTTATGCCCACTCAGTTGCACAGAGGATGTCCATAATGTATTCAATTTCTTATCCATATCAACAGCAGCAATGGCACTCACAATTTGTTCCTTTAAATCACTCAACTTTGTTCTGTATACTTGGCCTTTGAGAAATCCCATTAAAAATAATGCAGTGGCGTTATATCAGGTGAAAGGGATGACCCCAGAATCTGGCCATCTTAGTCCATCTAGTCCTGACAACACAGTACCCAAGCAGTTGCAAACACTGATTTCCAGTGGGAAGGAGCTCCATCTTATTGAAAAATGTTATCTGGGTTGAAGGTCTTCAACTTGTGGCACAGCAAAACTTTGCAGCATATCCAAGTAGCACATGCATTGATAGATTTTTCCACAAAGAAATAAGGACCAACAATGTGGCTGTGCATAAGCCCACACCAAGCATTAAATTTGAGGTTATCATAAATATGAATGAGTTTGTGAGCCATTTGGGTTTTCTGAACCACATATGCACACATTATGTCTATTAACTGCTCCTGATACCTGAAACATCAAATCATCACTAAAAAGCACAAATTCAAGGAAGTCTTCCTCATTTTCTATGAGATCCATTCAGTTACAGACAAATTAAAAATGGCAATGCTTATTATACATAAATGTCAACTATTCAGTTTTTGCATTATTTACTGTTTCTCAGGTTGTTGTTGAAGTGCTTTCGGGAAACATCTTTGTTTGACGAAGGGTTATAATTATATAACATGCCCTAAAGTGAATATGAAGTCTATAGAAAACCAACGTTTATTCCAGCAGTTATTCCGATTGATTCAAGCCATCCATGGAAATATAAGAGATCAGCATTACAATTCTATATTAGAACAGCTTTAACCCACTCAAGTAATAAAACTAAGGAAATTAGAGAAATTAACTGGATAACCGAAACAGCTAAAAAGTTTGGACAAAGGAAAAAGATAATTGAAGAAATACTTGAAAATACGAAAAAATCTGTTAACAACAACAACATTAAACCTAAGACAGAAATGAAATTTGCAAGTAAATTCCCTTACATTCCTCCACTAAAGAATATTTTACAGAAGGAATGCGCGAAAGAAAAAATGATACTGGCGGAGACAGTTATCGATAACGAAACCATATTGACAACAGGAAGCAAAAAAAGATCAATACTCGATAAAGCAGGAGTATACTGTATACCAACAAAAAAACTCTACAGAAACAAAGGGAATTGAAGAAAAGAATAAAATATGCATAGGAAGTACTAAAAGAAGATTTAGGACCAGACTGGGAGAACATATATCTAACTGGAACAAAAAAGAGAACAAAACATCTTTAATTCAACATTGCATTGAAAATGAGGCAGTCTCAGATTGGCCGGAAGCAAAATGAATAACATCACATAAAACAAAGGCTCAAATTTTAACATTGGAAGCGATGATGATAGAAAAAACTAGAGAGACAAATTGTAATTATAACGACTCAATGGATCTTTCATATGCTTGGAAATACCTCATAGAAAACGAAAAAACCAGATTAAAAATAAAAAGCACAGAAACAAGATAAATTGTAAGTCTATCGACATACAGAAGATGGCGACACTGGAGGAATTAGAATCGGGAACAAATTCAGACGCTCCAATCAGAAACACCCACGACGTGAGATGCGCAGTCAAACCAAAATCCGAATGCGCGGAGGTTCTACCGACGTGGAACTTTTGACTCTGCCAGTGGATTTGAGATAGATGGCCAAAGAACAACATGAATGATGAGAAATACATCATTTTTGCCCACTGAAGAAGACTACGAAATGGTAGTTGAAACTAGTATGAGTATTTGGTGCTACGGGAAACGAGGATCAAACTTTCGTCAATACAGGATATTTCTTACCAGATCGACTCCCCTTCAACATAAGGTTCAGAATGTTTAGTTGTTTTAATGTTCTTAAATATCATCTTTTAAATGACGACTCAAAAAGAGCGATACTCATTTACTGCTTTTACCTTACCATTTGGAAACAAAAAATAGAATAATAACAAGATTAAACATCAAGCCTGAACTTAACCCTTCAATACGAAGATTTGACTGAATCAACGTTCGTGTGAAAAAAAGAGATGTCTACCATTTGAAACATGATGAACAGGATTTCATTGCAATAGGACTACAAAGGACCCTTCAATATCCCGGAATGCTCCATGGCCAAATGTGAGTAACATTCATAACCTCTTATTATCGATTTATTTCTATATTTTATAAACTTTAGGGCATGTTATATAATTATAACCCTTCGTCAAACAAAGACGTTTTCCGAAAGCACTCCAACAACGTGAGAAACAGTAAATAATGCAACAACTGAATAGCTGACATTTATGTATAATATGAAATTATAACCATGTAAAAAATTCAACACCTTGAGATGTTTGAAGAATTGATAGAATGGCAATGCTTTTTGCTCTCCTCCAAATGTTTAACAATCTGGATTTGTACGCAAAAGTCTTTAATGCAAAATTTGCATCATTGTTGTGCATGGCAATCCTAATTGTGCAGCAACATGTGAGGTTGACTTCCTAGGACTGAAAAAATGCTTTTCATACTTGTTCCACATTGTCTTCCAAAACACTGGGATGTCTGCATCATGGCTTGTCCAACACACTCCCAGTTTTTTGAAATTTATCATCCTAGTGCTTAATTCTTTTAGCCTCAAGAGGATTCCTGAAAAGTTTCTTTGCACTTGAATTACTGATTTCTTTTCAAAAAACCATGCAATGCAAATTAATTTTTCTTGCACATTTACCATTGTAACTTGCAGCTATGAACAAGAACAACAACTAATATTACCGACATGCAATGCTAAACAACAAAACTTCAATTATTTACCTTTTAAATGTTGCCAATATTACCTCTGAAAGTAGTGTGTAGTTATTATTTTTTTTTTCTAAAAATAGAGCAAAACTTTTGGATCATTCTGCATTTTTACCATTTGTTTCAGCCCATCTCAAAATTTTCTGATGCTAACATACTGTTCCCTTAATCACTACTGAATTTCACAACCACAAACCACTTTGCTCCAATCCTGCATAGGTAATGTTTGATCTTCTGTATGGTATACACACCCAGCAATCTCAATATGATCTCATTAACTTTTTCTTCCTTAAAAATATTCAACTCAATACTAATGAATGCATTACTAATTCTGGATCAATCTGTTTTTTTTTTTTTTAGTATTTCTGTTACCACTCCCATATCAGCAGCTTCTAAACTCCTTTAATTTCCTTACTAGTTCTTACTACTGTAAAGAAAGGATATGTCTAAATGTAGCATTGAATACAACCAAACAATTTGGCTTTTAAGCCAACTTCTTTGTTACAGCTGATAAGAGTAGAATATTACAGCAAAGCAAACTGAATTTGCTTGTACCACTTACTGGTCATCCATGTAACACTTTTCAGAAAACTTGAAAATTTCAATCGTCCTGCAGCGAGAATCGAACCCCGCATTTCCCGATTACAGGTTGACTATGCTAACCTACATCCTCCGGATGGGAATTGGACCTACATCTGTCCAGATGGGAATTGGGTCAAAACACTATGAGGAAGCATGAATGCTTCGAATAGTGAAAATCTGAGGACTTTCAGATTCCTATGTCTCAGTTGCTTGGAACTTCACTGTCCTGGGTGGTATAATGGTTAGCATACTCGACTGGTAATCAGGAGATGCGGGGTTCGATTCCCACTCCAGGACGACTGAAATTTTCTGAGAAATGTTACATGGATCACCAGTAAAAGTTACAAGCAAATTCAGTTTGCTTTGCTCGAATATTCTCTGAATTTTCCATGTATTATGAAGAATACTTCTTCCTTCATTGATTTAGCTGATAAGAGACTTTGTGTCTTATTGATTATTCTCTTGCCATTCACTAACAAAATTTCCAGTTTCACTAATAACAACACCTAAATAATAAAATCCAATACTTATTTTAGCTCCATTCCCTCTACAACACAACTAATTAATTTAGGGTTCCATTCAGGAAAACTTTTTCAGATTTCCCAATATTCATGTTCATCCCATATTTTCCCATACATCCTGCTGAGATTCTGATGTAATTTGTTTACAACCTCATAAATTAGCACTACATTGGTGACATCCATGTGTGCAGATTACTGTATGATGATGACACTGTTCCTGTTGGCAGAGAGCAAAAGTGAGTTGCAGAGTACGTTGTCTCGGATGTACAAAGTCTGCATGAAATTCAAACTGAGTATAAATAAGGGAAAAACCAAAGTTATGTTTTTTGAGAGAGGAACTGGTACTACGGAATGTAATATGAGTCTAAATGGCACAGTGATTGATCAGGTGAATGAGTTTATGTATTTAGGAAGCAAGTTTGACAGAGAGAATAAATTGGATGGTGAAATTAGTAGGCGAATGAATTCTTCATAGGAAGTCATTGCTGCTTTGGGAGGTTTTCACAGGAATGATGGGTTATCAAGAGTCCTGCATGGCTGTCTATGAAAGTGTAATTGTTCCTGCTCTGATGTATGGCAGTGAAACCTGGGTACTACAGAAGAAACATAGGAGTCGTTTGTGTGCTGGAGAAATGCGTTACTTGGGGGGTGGGGGGGGGGGTGGCAAGACACGTTCTGATTGTGTGAGGAATGAAGATGTGTTGCAGTTGTGTAATGTGAAGCAAAAAGTCGTTAGCAAGGTGGAGACTAATATGCTTTGGTGGTTTGGCCATGTTGAAAGAATGAGCGATGAGATGCTGACTAAGAAAATCTTTTTAGCCCAAGTGGCAGGAAGGAAAGGCAGAGGAAGGCCAAGGAAGTAAGGAAGTCATGGGAGGATCAGATTCAGGATTATCTGCCTGAGAAAAAGATTATGAGATTGAAATATAGAAGATCTTGTGTACGACATGTGATGGATGTGAGTGAAGCCCGAGTTGTATGTCAAGATCGCTGTAAATAGAGAAGTTTAATACAGCAACAGTAGGTAAAATTTATCTGGTAGTTTATACACTATCTACCACCAAGTAATTGGACACCTGTGATAGCAAAGAAAAACAAAGTTTATTCACCTTCAACAGTTGGTGGAGCCTCCACGAGCAGCGATTACAGCTGCGACCCTCCGGGGCATACTCTCAACCAGGCGTTGTACGACGGCTAGCGGTATTTTCTTCCACTCGGCTTGGAGAAGACAGGTCAATTCCTTCACCAATTTCGGACGGTGGGGGCACCCCTTAAGTCGACGCTCCAACTCGTCCTAGAGGTGCTCGATAGGGTTAAGGTCCGAGCTCTGAGCAGGCCAGTCCATTCGATTAACCCCATTGTCACCATACCAAGCCATGGTGGACCTTGCAACATGACAGGTGGCAGTGTCATCCTGAAAGTAACATGGGCCCACCCCGTAAAACTGCCACAACATAGAAAGCGCATGGTCATCCAAAATGGTGCAGTAGGTCTCAGCGTTGAGTCTACCAGGAATTGCGACCAAGGGTCCCGTGCTATACCAGGAGAAACACCCCCATAGCATAATTCTACCACCACCGAACTTCACAGTTGACACAATACATTCCGGCAGGAGGCGTTCTCTAGGCAGACGCCAACCCCAGACCTTGCCATCCGAACGGTAGAGGGTGAACCTTGATTCGTCGCTCCAGAGAACCTGTTTCCACTGTTCAAAGGTCCAGTGTCGACGTTCTTTGCTCCACGTTAGCCGAGCAGCGCTGTTGGACTTGGTGATCAAAGGCTTGTGGGCGGCAGCACGTCCATGATAACCGAGCAGATGGGCTTCCTTACGGATGGTATTCATCGAAAGAACACTCCCTGATGCCTGTTGAAACTCCTCGCGGATGTGGCCCATCGATTTGGTGCGGTTCTTCCGAATTTTTCTGGCCAGCACCTGTCGGTCTCTTAACTCCCAGTTTTGTGGGTCTGCCGGGTCGGGGCACATTCCGAAAGTCACCTCTCATCTTCCACATGCCAATCACGTAGGCCACTGTCGATTTTGGGTACTTTAACTCGCTGGATATGTCACGTATGGATCGGCCATTTCTGTGACACCCGACGATTACACCTTTCTCGAAATCAGAGAGCTCCGAACTGCGTGGCATCTTGCATGCGACTGGTTGTGTTGTTGTTTCCCACACGATATTTAACGGCGGTGGCCGTGGCGTGTATCCGGACCGCAGATATCATCGATTGCAGGGGTGTCCAATTACTTGTTGGTAGATAGTGTATTTCTTTGTGGAGCTAACCTCTGAATATCAGAGAACAGCTTAGTGATATGTATGTATGTTAACAGCATGAAGCATACTTCTGATTCTACAACCACCTACTTTAGCATCCAGTTCTAACTTATTTCCTTTAACTTATTAACTCACATAAATGAAAAACAAAAGTGGGATTCTGTATTACACTACACACTGAAATAGCAAGTTACTGAGAGCACCCAACAGCAATCAAATAGGTGCCACTCTCACTTTATGCAAGCATGATGTTGCGATGGCTTTATAAACAGCAAACTGCAAAGCATTCAGACCTGTATAAAAGTGTAAATAGTGGCAATATGGAAAAAAACTCCTCATGTTTTAAGTGACTTTAAAAGAGGCATAGTTGGTGCTAGGCATGCAGGTGCAAATATCTCAGAGATGGCAATCTTTCTTGGCTGTGCAAGCATCTGCATCAAGGGTGTACAATGAGCAGTGCACAAGCAACAAAACAAATACTCAGTGGTTTCCCCAGTGTTCAAATTACCCAGTGGTCTGCTGGCAATTGGCCAGTAAAACTTCCATCGAACCACTGAACTATTGATTTTACTAGCCCAAATGGCCAGTAATTTTTTTTCTTTTTTCTAATTTGTCACATGTTAAAAAATGAATTTCTATTTCTTTTACCTTGTTGGACAGTTTTCCTTTTAGGCTGCAAACTAGTGATAGGTTCATGAAATGCTAATGGATAACAGATATTTATTTTATCCCTCATCATTTGTAAAGAGTGGAAGAAACAATAAACACAGAAAGGCAGTTTCTCAGTCCTTGTCTTGCAATGGCAACAGCCATTTTCTTACCTCTGTCTCCACCATCTTTAATGAGCAGAAGTAAGCAAAATAAACGTCCTGCTCTTCCTTGGATTCGCCCACCCTAGTGAACGCAGCAGATACTGACACCAGACACAAGCCAGTTTTTGTTCCTGCCCCAAGAAAACACACTAGTGGAGGAGGTTAACTGGATGCATGAGGGTAATTTTTGCAAAAGAACAATTCACATGAAACAGTGTGTTCACTGGGGAACTAAAACTAACTTCATGGGAAAATAAAGGGGATGAGCAATAAGACTAAAAAAAAAGGAAACTAAATAAACCCTAAAAAATAAAACATAAAAAGAAGGCCGCTATTAATGTGAATTTTTGTACCCTTGGAGTATCCTTATTCCCTTCTTACTTAAAAACAGATTGGGAATGCACATATACTCTGCTATATCCCCAAACCATTGGAATCTTATTCTGGAAACATTCTCTGTCCTGTGAGTTGCACTTTCAAATGAGATGTTTTAAAAACAAATATTGGAGATGATTCCACTGAAGTAATACATTATTTTCTGCACATATTGTAGATGTCTAAGTTTTTATTATTATTTTTTTTTTTTTACGGACAAGTGGGCATTTTGGTGGACCAGTGGCTTGCAAATTCTAATGGTCCGCTGGGCCACTAAAAGATTTATTTCTAATTCTAACACTGTTTACATGCAAGCAGAAATGTCTGGTCGACATTCAAGTGCTGCAGTGGCTGGAGGGGATTTTGTGAGATAACAGATGAGCTCCATTTCATTAAGTAACCACTTAGTACAACAACAGTATTGATAGGAAAATTTCAGTATACATGACGAGCAGCTGCACATTGGTGCAAATGGGCTATAACAGCAGACTTCAAGTGCCAATTGTCTTTGTAAAAACCCAACAAATTTGTCTGCAGTAGGCATGGAAGTTTCAAAGCTGCACCCTTGATCACAGGAAAAGATCTTCTGGTTCAATGAATCATGTATACATTTAATACACATCAATGGATGGACCAGAATACAGCATCAACAGCATGAATTGCTGGATCTCAGCTGCCTAGTCTTAACTATACAAGCTTAGAAAAGGCATTACTGAGGGAATGAGGTTAAACTAATTTTAAAGCTTGATAAGGATAAAGACTCTACCACACGTAAGAACAGAAAATGCAACTTTGGATTCATGGTGAAACACAAAAGTTTTGGTATAGCCCAGAAAGGAAAGTCTCGGTAGCGCCCACATATATTTCATGATGTCATACATCTAGAATTCTACATGAATACAAGTCTAAAATAGCAGTTTGTGAATGCCATCAAAATAGGAAGGCTACCAGTTCATATGATACACAGAGGCAATAACTCTAAAACAGCTGTGGTGATCAAAATACAAATGTTGCAGTACAAGTATACTTGTGAACACAACTCAAAAACATTTTTAAAACTTATTACAGAATATACAGTCATATCAGAACAACATGACCACCTACCTTATAATGGGAATAACCACCCTTGGCCTGAATGACAGCAGCAAGATGGTGTGGCATGGATGCAATGAGGCTCTGGAAGGTTGCTTGAGGCACACATGCCCGTTCGGACTGCAATAGAGCACGAAGGTCCTGGAGATGACATGGTTGTGGGTTGGCACGTTGAACCTGTCAATCGAAATAGTCCCACAAGTGCTCTATGGGATTGAAGTCGGGCAATTTTGCCAGCCAAGGCAGAACAGAGACATTGCTGTCGTGTTCCTGGAACTAGTCACATGGTGCATTGTCCTGTTGGTAGACACCATCATCACTAGGGTAAACGTCCAATATGAAGGGATGCATGTGGTCAGCGAGGATGGACAGGTAGCCATTGGCATTCAGGAACCCATCCAGCGGTATCAGCGGTCCCAGGTCATACCAGGAAAACATCCCCCGGACATGCATACTGCCACTGCCGGCCTGTACTTGACCACCAAGTGTGTTCGGGTGTTGGTTCTCGTGTGTCTGATGCTGTATTCGCTACCACGCATCACTTCTGTAGAGCAGAAACCTCGATTCATTGGAGAAGGTAACCTTTTCCCACTCTTCCACTGTCCAATGCAAACTGCAGGCGTCATTGCCGATGGACCTGGGCTAACATGGGCATCTTGACAAATTATCAAATCCGGAGACGCATGTGTAACAGGGTTCCCTCTACTGTTCTCAGGAACACGTAGCTGGCTGCCCCAGCATTCATTTGTGTGGTCAATTGCTACACTGTTGTGCATCAATTGCCCTTTACCAGTCGACGTTCTTCTCTGGTGTTGATGGCCTTTGGGGATCCACAATTATGACGTCGGGAGGTACTCGGTGTGCTAGCGGTCCATTCTTGGTACATCCTTACTACAGCACCTTGTGAACAGACAAAGTCGTCTGTCTCTGAGATGCTTCCACCTTTGGTGCGATAAACGATGATCATTCCTTTTTGAATGTTTGTCAAATCACTACCTCTGCCCATTCTGCTCACGCTATGCATTATGACTCATCTGTTCTGGCCAGCCGCTTATATCTCTGTGTGGCCGACCTCGTCATGTACACTCTGTGATGCACATGGGTGGGTACACTGTGATTCCAGGGGTGGTCATATCATTCTGATATGTGCGTGTAGCTGTTGCATAATATTGTACATATGAATGCTGTAGCAATACCAGACATTGAGAACATACATGAAATATTCAGTAAAGGCCATTTTCAATGCTAAATGCTAAGACATCTGAGCCTATAATGTGACTTTGTGGCAGGTCACTATAGAAAATTTTCTGCAATTACGCTTTTCTTTAGGATGGTATTCTGCACATTTTAAAGAACTACTCAGTAAAAAGTAAACACAGGACAAGCAAAGTTAAGAATTCTGTCTGACAAATATCCTACCACAAAGTACACACATACATTAGAAAAAGAAATATAATATTCTTGTTTTTAATATTTCTCTTAAATAATCATTAATCATACATTGCAGGTTCAGCATTACTTGGAACTCACTTTTGGATATGGAGCAACTTTTGGCTTTACAACAGTTTTAGCAGCTACTTTTTGGTGATCATAAAGTTTCTGGAGTCTCTCATTCTTTGCTTTCTGTGTTTCACTAAATTTCTCTATTTCTTCTTGAACTTTTTTCTTCTTTCAGTTTTCTGTTTCCGAATGTACTCTCTCACTTTCTCTTGGTCATAATGCCGAATTTTTGGTGAAGGACCCTTTTGCTCTAAAAGAAATAAAGGGCTTATTAAGAACATCTGTTGACCTTATTTTCTGTACCCACAACTTCACAGAAGAAATGAAAACTGAAAGGAATACTCATTTGTAAAACATCTGCTGAAGAGGACAAAATAAGAGGAGATAATAAACTGAGACACAGATGTAATGGACACATACAACACTTTTACTAATGAATTTAGACATATTCTTATGTTCAGCTGAAATTCATGATTTTTTGTTAATACATAAATAGCAGTCCACAAGATTTCCTCTATCATTGAAGAAAATTCTCTCAAGAGTGATAAGACCTGTGTCACTTTCTGCCAAATAAAATAAAATAAAGAAAAGGTACTTTTCTTGTTTAAACTTATATCTTGAACAATAAACAGTTCTGCTGCACTTAACACTTCACAGAAAACATTGATCAAAAGAAAAATATCACTCTCACTCTCTCTTACAAACCTACACACATTTGGAATTCTGCAGTATTGAATAGAATATATGGAAGAATACACATGCCTAAGAAAACTAATTACCACAAAGAAACAGTGAATTATGGAAGAAATTGACGGAAGAATAAAAATGGGGTAGACAATTTTGGGAAGTTAAAGAAGATTCTATGTAGTAAAATAAAGCCGGAAAACAGAGCAAAACTTTTCAATCAATGTATAACACCCATTACAACATATGATGCTGAAACCTGGTCTATCAAGAAAAGGATCTTAGACAAATTGCAAAAAACATAATGTAAAATGGAAAGATTCCTAATAAATATAAGACTTCTGAATTAAGTAAAGAATACAGATATAAGATCCAGAACTAAATTTTTAGACATAGGTGAAAAGATACTCAATTTAAAATGGAAATGTGTTGGCCAAGTAGCACAAATGGAAAATAAAAGATGGACTAAAATTGTAATAGAATGGAGACCATATAAAGGAAAGAGAAGAGCAAGAAGACCAGAGGGAAGATGGATGGATGATATAAACAAAACTGCAGGAAAGCTGTGGAATAGACGAGCCCAAGACAAAAGCATTTGGATAGAGATGAGGGAAACCTATAGCCTCAATTGGCTATAAAAAGGGCTGGAAGAAGAACATATTGGTCCTCCACTAGTGTGAATAACATCCTGTACACTGCAAGGCATTGACTCCACCAGATGCTGGAGGGTTTCTGGAGGTAATGCCATTCATGCCAATTGTAGCATTGTCCACAACAGTTGAGACGTCAGTCCGGGATCCATGGATCTGATGTTCCGCTCCACAGGGTTTAAATCCGGGGGCCTTGGGGGCCACTGGATGGTTCCAAACTCAGATGAGTGTTCTTCGAGCCATACCCGGGTGTTTTCGGCTGGGTGGGGTGGCTTATTGTCTTTCTGGTGCAGACCATCGTCCACCAGATGCCGTAGAGTTTCTAGAGGTAATGCCAGTCATGTCTGTTGCAGAATTGTCCACAACTCCGCCCGAGACGTCGGTCCAGGATTCATGGATTTGATGTTCCACTCGTCAGCATCCCAGAAAGCTTCCACAGAGTATAAATCCGGGGACCTTGGGGGCCACTGGATGATTCCAAGCTCAGATTGGTATTCCTTGAGCCATGACCGGGTGGTTTCGGCCAGGTGGGGTGGCTCATTGTCTTTCTGGCACAGACCATCATCCACCAGATGCCGTAGAGTTTCTGGAGGTAATGCCAGCCATGTCTGTTGCAGAATTGTCCACAACACCGCAACAGACATCTGTCCAGGATTCATGGATTTGATGTTCCGCTCCACAGCTCCCAGAAAGCTTCCACAGAGTTTAAATCCGGGGACCTTGGGGGCCACTGGATGATTCCAAGCTCAGATTAGTATTCCTTTAGCCATGCCCTGGTGGTTTCGGCCCGGTGGGGTGGCTCATTGTCTTTCTGGCACAGACCATCGTCCACCAGATGCCGTAGAGTTTCTGGAGGTAATGCCATCTATGTCTGTTGCAGAATTGTCCACAACTTGGCACGAGACGTCGGTCCAGGATTCATGGATTTGATGTTCCGCTCCACAGCATCCCAGAAAGCTTTGACAGAGTTTAAATAGCCGCCCCGGTGGCGCAGTGGTCTAAGCGATGGCCTCTGATCATTCGTCCAAAAGGGGTCCGGGTTCGAATCCCGGTGAGGCATGGATGTTGTGTTTGTCTTACGGCACTGGTTCTCTCCCTTCCCTGGAACCAGTGACCCAAAATTAGGGACGGGCGACTGCTTATAGCCCATTGAGTTGCTCACAGTGGTCGTTAAACCTCCAATCAAAAAAAAAAAAAAAAAAAAAAGAGTTTAAATGTTTAAATCCAGGTACTTTGGGGGCCACTGGATGATTCCAAGCTCAGATTGGTATTCCTTGAACCATGACCAGGTGGTTTCGGCCGGGTGGGGTGGCTCATTGTCTTTCTGGCACAGACCATCGTCCACCAGATGTCGTAGAGTTTCTGGAGGTAATGCCATCCATGTCTGTTGCATAATTGTCCACAACTCCGCCCGAGACGTCGGTCCAGGATTCATGGATTTGATGTTCCGTTCCACAGCATCCCAGAAAGCTACCACAGAGTTTAAATCCGGGGACCTTGGGGGCCACTGGATGGTTCCAAACTCAGATGAGTGTTCCTCGAGCCATGCCCAGGTGATTGCAGCCCTGTGGGGTGGTGCATTGTCCTTCTGAAACAGCCTATTGGACAAAGGATGCGAAAAGAACATGAAAGTGTGTAGGTGATCCCCCAACACATGCTGTTAGAATGCAGCAGTTAAGAACCTCTCCAGACACACTAAGGAACATAATGTGTCTCATGAGAAGGCTGCTCTCCAAACCATCAAAGAGCCACCACCACCTTGAACAGAGAAGACCTGGCACAACGGAGCACAGCCTCATGCTGTCGATGCCACACCTGGACTCTCCCATCAGTTTGGTACAGCAGAAAAAGGGATTCATCTGACCACATGACGGGCAGCACTCTGCAGAGTCCAGTTTTGATGTTCCTGGAACCAGGCGCGGAATAATGTCCGATAACAAGTAGTCATCAGTGGGACACGAGTATGGTGCCGGCTCCCACAGCCCAGGGTATGCAGCTGACGCTGCTTGGACCTCTGACATTTAACCTGGATGTGACTTGTGCCAGAGTTACCAAGAGGCTGGTCTGTACTAACCTGGATAGTCTACATTGACCCTGGTCATCATTGGTGCGTGGTTGGCCACTACTTACTCTCTGAGTGATGGTACGTTCATTGATGGTATACTCATGGTACACCCTTGATATGGTTGCCCTCCAGAATCCTAGGGTTCTTACCACTTGGGCGATAGAATGACCCATCTGTCTTGCGCCGACAATACGTCGATGATAAAAGTTGCTCACATCAGCATGTTTACCCATATTCATTGATTGCGATACACTGTTGTGGAGCTCTGCTGTCCTCATTTTATCACCTGCATTCGGTTTGGGTCTTTTCCACTCTGCACAGTGTATGCCCATGTCAACTGCACATCACCCCTATCTCTGATGTTTTATCTACTGAGTGTACACTAATGATATTGATGACATAAAAGAAAATAAGTGAAAAAATTTGGGTTTGACTGTTCAAGGACACATCACATCACAGCCTCTCCTTGACAAATGTCAACCCCGCCTTCTCGTGGTGCATCCTGTTCCCACTAAAGGGGCTCTGACGACCACCAATAGCGGTATAACTATACCATCGGGATTAGAGGAAATGCTATCCCACACTCACCAACCCGCTTGGCCAGCGTGGTGAGTTATGGCCAAACCCCTCCAAAATGATTCCACAACTTAAATCTTGGCCCTCAGTCTCCGGCAGCTGTAATGTACCTGGCCAAGGCAGCGGCCAGTGGGACATGAAGGCAGCGGGTGCTAAGAATCACCGGAGGAAGGGACTAGGCTGCCATCTGATGCTGACCTTGGCTACGTATAATGGACGTTCCCTATCTTCTGATACAAGGCTCCTTGAATTGGAAGAAGAACTACAAAGGATTAAGTGGGACATCGTCGGGCTAAGTGAGGCAAGGAGAAAAGGAGAAGATCTCACTGAACTGAAAAGCGGACATTTCTTCTACTATCGTGGGACAGATACTGGCAGAACTAGTGGTGTTGGATTTATAATAAACAAGAAACTGAAGGATAAAGTTGTAGAAGTTGAAAGTTCCTCTGACAGAGCTGCACAACTCGTTATCCAACTCTCGAAAAGATACCAGGCTCAGATTATTCAAACTTATGCACCCACCACAAGTCATCCTGAAGAAGAAATTGAAGAATTTTATGAGGAAATTCGTCATCAAAATAATAAAGGTAAGCAGCACTTGAAGATAATTATGGGAGATTTCAATGCAAAAATAGGGCAACTGCAACAGAATGAAACTTCAGTAGGTAAATTCGGTCACGGCAACAGAAACCAGCGTGGAAATACTCTCGTTGAGTTTGCAGAGGCAGAAGGGTTTTTCATCTTGAACTGCTTTTTCAAGAAACACAGGAAATGGACATGGAGACATCCAAATGGGACGACAAGTGAAATTGATTTTATTATGTGTAACAAAAAATTCGTCATAGAAGACTGCAGTGTGCTAAACAAGTTCAACACAGGTAGTGACCATAGACTGGTGAGATGTAAGATGCACCTCAACACTAAACTTGAATGTGGCAAGCTCATAAGACAAACAAAATCTATTGACATAACCAACCTAAAAAAACCCCATAATACCCTCAAGTTGGAACTGAAGAACAGATTCTCTGTTTTAGAAGGCCTAACATCGGAAGAAGTGGATATTTCTGAAGTTAACAGAAAAGTAACCAAAGCTCTTATGGAAACAGCGACAAAATTAGCTGGATCTAAGAACAAGTTGCATGTGAACAAATTATCAGGAAAAACCAAAATGTTGATGCTAAAAAAAAAAAAAAGAGAGATGAAGACAACTAAAGAAGATGTGACTTCCAAAGTGGAATATATAGAGCTATGCAAGACAGTACGAAACAGTATCACTGAAGACGTAAGGAAATTCAACTGTGAACTAGTGAGGAAAGCAATTGAAAACAAAGCCTAAAGATAGCAAAGGGACATCTCAGTAAGGGAAGAAAACAGATTATGGCACTGAGAAAAGAAGATGGTTCTGTAACAAGAAATAGAGGCGAAATTTTGACAAGAGTAAAAGATTTCTACTGCAAATTATATGAAAGGGATGATACATGTACTCCAGACATCATGGAAGGTACCAGTACCTGAGTTCTTCCAGTCCTCCCAGCAGAAGTTGCACATGCAATCAAGAACATGAAGCGGGGGAAAGCTCCAGGAGAAGATGGAATTACTGTAGACATCATACAAGAAGCAAGTGGAGAAATCGAAACAGTACTCGCCCAAATTTTCACTCGATGCCTTAATGAAGGGAAGATTCATGAGGATTGGAACAACGCTACAATGATCTTGCTACATAAAAAAGGTGACATTGAGGATCTCAGGAACTACAGACTTATCAGCCTCCTATCAGTGGTTTATAAAATCTTCACTAAAGTTCTTTCACACCGCTTGAAGGTAACACTGGACATGGCTCAACCGAGAGAACAAGCTGGATTCAGGAGTGGCTACAGCACAGTAGATCATATCCACGTACTGAGAGAACTAATTGAAAGAGCGAGAGAATATGAACTTCCATTGTGCATGGCTTTTATCAATTATGAAAAAGCCTTTGATTCGATGAAACCATCAGCAGTTACAATGGCTCTGAAATCCTGCGGTATTGAAGATGCATACATTAATATTATTAATAACATCTATGAAAATGCAAGTGCAAAGATTCGGCTGTTTGAAAATACAACACACATAAAAATTGGAAAGGGACTGAGACAAGGTGACACCATATCTCCGAAGCTCTTTAATGCCACATTGGAGGGTGTCTTTCAGTTGCTGAGCTGGGAAAACAAGGGGATAAAGATTAATGGAGATTACCTAACCCACCTTCATTTTGCTGATGACGTAGTCATTTTTGCAACTACCCCATCAGAGCTGCAGAGTTTGATCCAGGAACTTGTTGACAAGAATAAAGAAGTGGGATTAAAAATGAACTTTCAGAAGACAAAAGTGATGTTCAATGCTTTTACAAGAAATGAAGATTTATCGATTGATGGAGAAAAGCTGGAGATAACAGGCACGTGCGTTTATCTTGGACAGCAGATATCAAGTGAGGGTCACATTGATGAAGAAATTAATCGGCGTACAAAACTTGCCTGGAGAGCTTTTGGAAGAAACAGCATAATTTTCAAGAGCAATATGCTATTATGTCTTAAAAGGAAAGTGTTTGATCAATGCATCCTTCCAGTGCTTACGTATGGTGAAGAGACGTGGACCTTAACTAAAAGAGACATACAAAGGCTACAGACAACTCAAAGTAGCATGGAGAGGTGCATGCTTGGTGTAACCAGGAGAGATAAGAAGAGGAACTTGTGGATCTGAAAAATGACAAGAGTGGAAGACATCATGATCAGAGTTAAATCCCTGAAATGGCAATGGGCTGGACATACTGCCAGAAGGACAGATCATCGATGGACAGCCGAAAATTTAGATTGGATTCCAAGGGACAGGAAAAGACCCAGAAGAAGACCACATGGGAGATGGGTGGATGAAATTCGAAAGTATGCAGGGGTGACATGGAGGAGACTGGCACAAGACAGACCGTTGTGGAGGAAACTTGGGGAGACCTTCGTCCAGCAGTGGATTGATAATGGTTGACAATGATGATGATGATATATATATAATCCAATCTAAAATTTCGGCTGTCCATCTATGGTCTGTCCTTCTGGCAGTATGTCCAGCCCATTGCCATTTCAGGGATTTAACTCTGATCATGATGTGTCTTCCACTCGTCATTTTTCGGATCCACGAGTTCCTCTTCTTATCTCTCCTGGTTATACCAAGCATGCACCTCTCCATGCTTCTTTGAGTTGTCTGCAGCCTTTGTATGTCTCTTTTAGTTAAGGTCCACGTCTCTGCACCATACGTAAGCACTGGAAGGATGCATTGATCAAACACTTTTCTTTTAAGACATAATGGCATATTGCTCTTGAAAATTATGCTGTTTCTTCCAAAAGCTCTCCAGGCAAGTTTTGTACGCCGATTAATTTCTTCATCAATGTGACCCTCACTTGATATCTGCTGTCCAAGATAAACATACGTATCTGTTATCTCCAGTTTTTCTCCATCAATCGATAAGTCTTCATTTCTTGTAAAAGCATTGAACATCACTTTTGTCTTCTGAAAGTTCATTTTTAATCCCACTTCTTTACTCTTGTCAGCAAGTTCCTGGATCATACTCTGCAGCTCTGATGGGGTAGTTGCAAAAATGACTACGTCATCAGCAAAACGAAGGTGGGTTAGATAATCTCCATTAATCTTTATCCCTTTGTTTTCCCAGTTCAGTGATTGAAAGACATTTTCCAATGTGGCATTAAAGAGCTTCGGAGATATGGTGTCACCTTGTCTCACTCCCTTTCCAATTTTTATGTGTGTTGTATTTTCAAACAGCCGAATCTTTGCACTTGCATTTTCATAGATGTTATTAATAATATTAATGTATGCATCTTCAATACCGCAGGATTTCAGAGCCGTGGTAACTGCTGATGGTTTCACCGAATCAAAGGCTTTTCATAATCGATAAAAGCCATGCACAATGGAAGTTCATATTCCCTCGCTCTTTCAATTAGTTCTCTCAGTACGTGGATATGATCTATTGTGCTGTAGCCACTCCTGAATCCAGCTTGTTCTCTCGGTTGAGCAATGTCCAGTGTTACCTTCAAACGGTGTGAAAGAACTTTAGTGAAGATTTTATAAACCACTGATAGGAGGCTGATAGGTCTGTAGTTCCTGAGATCCTCAATGTCACCTTTTTTATGTAGCAGGATCATTGTAGCGGTGTTCCAATCCTCAGGAATCTTCCCTTCATTAAGGCATCGAGTGAAAATTTGGGCGAGTACTGTTTCAATTTCTCCACTTGCTTCTTGTATGATGTCTATAGTAATTCCATCTTCTCCTGGAGCTTTCCCCCGCTTCATGTTCTTGATTGCATGAGCAACTTCTGCTGGGAGGACTGGAAGAACTCTGGTACCTTTCATGATGTCTGGAGTACATGTATCATCCCTTTCATATAATTTGGAGTAGAAATCTTTCATTCTTGTCAAAATTTCGCCTCTATTTCTTGTTATAGAACCATCTTCTTTTCTCAGAGCCATAATCTGTTTTCTTCCCTTACTGAGATGTCCCTTTGCTATCTTTAGGCTTTGGTTGTTTTCAATTGCTTTCCTCACTAGCTCACAGTTGAATTTCTTACGTCTTCAGTGATACTTTTTCGTGCTGTCTTGCATAGCTCTATATATTCCACTTTGGAAGTCACATCTTCTTTAGTTGTCCTCATCTCTCTTCTTTTTGCATCAACATTTTGGTTTTTCCTGATAATTTGTTTACATGCAACTTGTTCTTAGACCCAGCTAATTTTGTTGCTGTTTCCATAAGAGCTTTGGTTACTTTTCTGTTAACTTCCGAAATATCCACTTCTTCCGATGTTAGGCCTTCTAAAGCAGTGAATCTGTTCTTCAGTTCCAACTTGAAAGTATTATGGTGTTTTTAAGGTTGGTTATGTCAATACATTTTGTTTGTCTTATGAGCTTGCCACGTTCCAGTTTAGTGTTGAGGTGCATCTTACATCTCACCAATCTATGGTCACTACCTGTGTTGAACTTGTTCAGCACACTGCAGTCTTCGATGACGAATTTTTTGTTACACATAATAAAATCAATTTCACTTGTCGTCCCAATTGGATGTCTCCATGTCCATTTCCTGTGTGGCTTTTTCTTGAAAAAGGAATTCAAGATGAAAAATCCTTCTGCCTCTGCAAACTCAACGAGAGTATTTCCACGCTGGTTTCTGTTGCCGTGACCGAATTTACCTACTGAAGTTTCATTCTGTTGCCGGTGCCCTATTTTTGCATTGAAATCTCCCATAATTATCTTCAAGTGCTGCTTACCTTTATTATTTAGATCACGAATTTCCTCATAAAATTCTTCAATTTCTTCTTCAGGATGACTTGTGGTGGGTGCATAAGTTTGAATAATCTGAGCCTGGTATCTTCTCGATAGTTGGATAACGAGTCATGCAGCTCTGTCAGAGGAACTTTCAACTTCTACCACTTTATCCTTCAGTTTCTTGTTTATTATAAATCCAACACCACTAGTTCTGCCAGTATCTGTCCCACGATAATAGAAGAGATGTCCACTTTTCAGTTCAATGAGATCTTCTCCTTTCTCCTTACCTCACTTAACCCGACGATGTCCCACTTGATCCTTTGTAGTTCCTCTTCCAATTCAAGAAGCCTTGAATCAGAAGATAGGGAGCGTCCGTTGTAGGTAGCCAAGGTCAGCATCAAATGGCAGCCTAGTCCGGTCCTCCGGGGGATTCTTAGCACCCTCTGCCTTCATGTGGCACTGGCCGCTGCCTTGGCCAGGTACATTCCAGCTGCCGGAGACTGAGGGCCAAGATTTAAGTTGTAGAGTCATTTTGTATATATATCATCATCATCATCATTGTCAACCATTATCAATCCACTGCTGGACGAAGGTCTCCCCAAGTTTCCTCTACAACGGTCTGTCTTGTGCCAGTCTCCTCCATGTCACTCCCGCATATTTACGAATTTCATCCACCCATCTCCCATGTGGTCTTTTTCTGGGTCTTTTTCCTGTCCCTTGGAATCCAATCTAAAATTTCGGCTGTCCATCTATGGTCTGTCCTTCTGGCAGTATGTCCAGCCCATTGCCATTTCAGGGATTTAACTCTGATCATGATGTCTTCCACTCTCGTCATTTTTCGGATCCACGAGTTCCTCTTCTTATCTCTCCTGGTTATACCAAGCATGCACCTCTCCATGCTTCTTTGAGTTGTCTGCAGCCTTTGTATGTCTCTTTTAGTTAAGGTCCACGTCTCTGCACCATACGTAAGCACTGGAAGGATGCATTGATCAAACACTTTTCTTTTAAGACATAATGGCATATTGCTCTTGAAAATTATGCTGTTTCTTCCAAAAGCTCTCCAGGCAAGTTTTGTACGCCGATTAATTTCTTCATCAATGTGACCCTCACTTGATATCTGCTGTCCAAGATAAACATACGTATCTGTTATCTCCAGTTTTTCTCCATCAATCGATAAATCTTCATTTCTTGTAAAAGCATTGAACATCACTTTTGTCTTCTGAATGTTCATTTTTAATCCCACTTCTTTACTCTTGTCAGCAAGTTCCTGGATCATACTCTGCAGCTCTGATGGGGTAGTTGCAAAAATGACTACGTCATCAGCAAAACGAAGGTGGGTTAGATAATCTCCATTAATCTTTATCCCTTTGTTTTCCCAGTTCAGTGATTGAAAGACATTTTCCAATGTGGCATTAAAGAGCTTCGGAGATATGGTGTCACCTTGTCTCACTCCCTTTCCAATTTTTATGTGTGTTGTATTTTCAAACAGCCGAATCTTTGCACTTGCATTTTCATAGATGTTATTAATAATATTAATGTATGCATCTTCAATACCGCAGGATTTCAGAGCCGTGGTAACTGCTGATGGTTTCACCGAATCAAAGGCTTTTTCATAATCGATAAAAGCCATGCACAATGGAAGTTCATATTCCCTCGCTCTTTCAATTAGTTCTCTCAGTACGTGGATATGATCTATTGTGCTGTAGCCACTCCTGAATCCAGCTTGTTCTCTCGGTTGAGCCATGTCCAGTGTTACCTTCAAGCGGTGTGAAAGAACTTTAGTGAAGATTTTATAAACCACTGATAGGAGGCTGATAGGTCTGTAGTTCCTGAGATCCTCAATGTCACCTTTTTTATGTAGCAGGATCATTGTAGCATTGTTCCAATCCTCAGGAATCTTCCCTTCATTAAGGCATCGAGTGAAAATTTGGGCGAGTACTGTTTCAATTTCTCCACTTGCTTCTTGTATGATGTCTATAGTAATTCCATCTTCTCCTGGAGCTTTCCCCCGCTTCATGTTCTTGATTGCATGAGCAACTTCTGCTGGGAGGACTGGAAGAACTCTGGTACCTTTTCATGATGTCTGGAGTACATGTATCATCCCTTTCATATAATTTGGAGTAGAAATCTTTCACTCTTGTCAAAATTTCGCCTCTATTTCTTGTTATAGAACCATCTTCTTTTCTCAGAGCCATAATCTGTTTTCTTCCCTTACTGAGATGTCCCTTTGCTATCTTTAGGCTTTGGTTGTTTTCAATTGCTTTCCTCACTAGCTCACAGTTGAATTTCCTTACGTCTTCAGTGATACTTTTTCGTGCTGTCTTGCATAGCTCTATATATTCCACTTTGGAAGTCACATCTTCTTTAGTTGTCCTCATCTCTCTTCTTTTTTGCATCAACATTTTGGTTTTTCCTGATAATTTGTTTACATGCAACTTGTTCTTAGACCCAGCTAATTTTGTTGCTGTTTCCATAAGAGCTTTGGTTACTTTTCTGTTAACTTCCGAAATATCCACTTCTTCCGATGTTAGGCCTTCTAAAGCAGTGAATCTGTTCTTCAGTTCCAACTTGAAAGTATTATGGTGTTTTTTAAGGTTGGTTATGTCAATACATTTTGTTTGTCTTATGAGCTTGCCACGTTCCAGTTTAGTGTTGAGGTGCATCTTACATCTCACCAATCTATGGTCACTACCTGTGTTGAACTTGTTCAGCACACTGCAGTCTTCGATGACGAATTTTTGTTACACATAATAAAATCAATTTCACTTGTCGTCCCAATTGGATGTCTCCATGTCCATTTCCTGTGTGGCTTTTTCTTGAAAAAAGAATTCAAGATGAAAAATCCTTCTGCCTCTGCAAACTCAACGAGAGTATTTCCACGCTGGTTTCTGTTGCCGTGACCGAATTTACCTACTGAAGTTTCATTCTGTTGCCGGTGCCCTATTTTTGCATTGAAATCTCCCATAATTATCTTCAAGTGCTGCTTACCTTTATTATTTAGATCACGAATTTCCTCATAAAATTCTTCAATTTCTTCTTCAGGATGACTTGTGGTGGGTGCATAAGTTTGAATAATCTGAGCCTGGTATCTTCTCGATAGTTGGATAACGAGTCGTGCAGCTCTGTCAGAGGAACTTTCAACTTCTACCACTTTATCCTTCAGTTTCTTGTTTATTATAAATCCAACACCACTAGTTCTGCCAGTATCTGTCCCACGATAATAGAAGAGATGTCCACTTTTCAGTTCAATGAGATCTTCTCCTTTTCTCCTTACCTCACTTAGCCCGACGATGTCCCACTTGATCCTTTGTAGTTCCTCTTCCAATTCAAGAAGCCTTGAATCAGAAGATAGGGAGCGTCCGTTGTAGGTAGCCAAGGTCAGCATCAAATGGCAGCCTAGTCCGGTCCTCCGGGGATTCCTAGCACCCTCTGCCTTCATGTCGCACTGGCCGCTGCCTTGGCCAGGTACATTCCAGCTGCCGGAGACTGAGGGGCCAAGATTTAAGTTGTAGAGTCATTTTGGAGGTGTTTGGCCATAACTCACCACGCTGGCCAAGCGGGTTGGTGAGTGTGGGATAGCATTTCCTCTGATCCCGATGGTATAGTTATACCGCTATTTGCGGTCGTCAGAGCCCTTTAGTGGGAACAGGATGCACCACGAGAAGGCGGGGTTGACATTTGTCAAGGAGAGGCTGTGATGTTACGCATATAAAGGGAGTGAGACAACATGACAACATGACACCATATCTCACAAGCTTTTCAATGCCACATTGCAGAATGTCTTTCAATCAATCATTAAATTGGGAAGATACAAAAAAAAAAAAAAAAAAAAAGAAAAAAAGAATAATGGAGATTATTTAACCCACCTTTGTTTTGCTGACAATGGATTCATTTTGTGTTAGTGCCCCTTCAGAACTACAGATTATGATCCAGGAACTTGGCAAGAAGAGTAAAAATAACAAAAACCAAAATAGATGTACAATTATTTTACAAGAACTGAAGATTTAGAGGTGCATGGTGCAAATTTAGGAGTAACTGTTGCTTTAATTTATCTTGGACAACAGATATCAAGCAATGGTGACATTGAAGAAAAAATTAATTAACATATAAAACTTGACTGGAGAGCATTTGGAAGAAACGGTATGATTTTCAAGGGCAGTTTGCCATTATGCCTTAAAAGAAAAGTGTTTATTTTAATCAATGTATTTTTCCAGTTATTACTTATAGATCAGAGAAATGGATCTTAACTGAAAAAGGCATTCAGAGGTTGCAAATTACTGAGAGAAGAAGTATGGAGAGGTGCATGCTTGCTATAATCAGGAGGGCAGGAAGAGGAACTTATGGGATCAGGAAAATGGCGGAAGTTGATGACATCCCGATTAAGGCAAAATATCTGACATATTGCTAGAAGAACTGACCACTATTGAACAACTGAAATACTACAGTGACTGGAAAAGATCCAGAAGGGGATCACATAGGATATATAGAAATTTGAAAGCATGCTGGAGAGACATGGAAGAGACTTGGGTAGACCTTCACGCAGCAGTGGATTGAGAATGGTTGATGATAGGACAATATAAATATATATACATAGTATATAAATACAAGGGTTATCCAGAAAGTAATGCCCATTATCAGAGTTTTTGTATTTTCACTAATACCTACATATAATTACTAATTTTTCTACATAATCACCACCAGTGTTTAGGCACTTGTCATATCGTGCAAACAGTTTTTGAATACCTTCATCATATACCTCTGCCGCCAGTCCCTGCAATCACTGTCGCACTTCGCCTTTCAAATCGTCGTCAACAGCTAAGCGCTGTTCTCCCAAAAAGTTATTCAATTTGGTGAACAAATGGTAATCACTGGGAGCCAAGTCCCAACTGCAGGGTGGATGATCCAGAACCTTCCAATTGAAACCCTGAAGCAGATGTTGGGTCTGATGTGACAAGTAGGTCTCGAATTGTCGGGGAGAAACACTACATCCTTAGACAGCATGCAGCTCTGCTTGTTTTGGGTAGCCCTACACGGCCTTTGCAGTGTTCCACAATAGGCAAACACCGCAGAGGCTGCCATGTGCCTCAGGGCATGATCTGAAACAGCAAGAGACCTCTGCAGTCCCAAAACACTGTAAGCATGACCTTCTTTATTGAAAGCACTTGCTCACACTTGTGTGGTTACTTGAGGACCAGGAATGGTGCCACTCAAGCGACTGGCATTTGTTCTCCGACACGAAATGACTGACCTATGTTTTATCTCTTGACACTACGTAGTCAAGACATTTATCACTTGTTTGTGCATAACGGATCAAAAAACTCAAAGCTGCACTCATACGGTTCCTTTTGTGGTCATCAGTCAATATTCGTGGTACTCACCTTGCACGAATTTTCCGGTAGCCAAGGTGTTCTCTTATGATTTTATGCAGCAGTATGTGGTGAAAACAGCACTATACGAGCAACACGGATTTCAATTCCACAAGCGATAGCACACAAAACACCTGCTGTGGAGTCCACATGGAGACTTACGCAGAAGCTATCTACTTGTACCACCTTGTGGCAGAAGTATATAGCTTCTGTGTGCCAGAATTCACCTGGTTCATGAATTTCACAGCTGCTCTTTACAATGGTACCCACCTTCTGTCATTCGAACAAATACAATTGCATTAATTACAAGGTTGCTTACCTTTTTCACATTTCACTGCACGTTTTATTCTTTTTGTTGTCATGCTTGGTTTAAGCTTCCGGTGCGGTGTTCTATTTCTGTTTCCTCAGGTTCTTTCAAATGTTCTACGAACGCTCAAGTTCATGAAGTGCCTTGCTGTCCAGGTTGTAAAATTGTATCCAAAATATACATTGTATGTTATGAATTTTTCTTTTACATATAAGTATATTATACAACTAAGCGGATCACCTGGTATATACACCATCATAGCACAATTCACTTATTTGAAAGCCCAAAGCAGCATGTCACAAATATGCACCTAAGTCATCCCTTTCAATCACTTCCAAATAGCACTGTTAATGCACTATTTACCTTTTGACTGCTGACATGCAATGAAGGGATCTCTATCTACTAATGGCCAGCAAATCACTTTCAGTTGGTGGATATGATAAGTTGGTACCCACGCCGGAAGTTGCTTATGGCTCAACCCAATAAATGAAAATTTAAAAAATTAAAATAACTATAACAAACTACGTATTCAAAACTTTCCGATGAGAATTTTTCCGTGACTCGCTTATAAACGTGGAAACAGCGATGACTTCTGTTTGATATTCAAAAGTTGAAAAATCAATCACAGGTTTTGAACAGTATTAGTCTAGCCAGCATCGATTGTTCACAAATATTATTTATCTTGGTTGTCATACTGTTACTTATGACTTCAGTTTAGAGAAAAAAATATTTACAATGTGCAATAGATTTAACACAACAGTATGAGCAAAAGAATCACAGCACAGCATGAATAGACAAGTGGCTAAGTGAGATATAATGTTTGCTTATTCATATAAAGGAAAGCATTTTACAAAAAAAAAAAAAAAAAGTAAAATAATAACATCCAAAGAAGGAATCTGCTTTTTTTTAGCTCAAAAGCAACCATTTTTTAATGCTGTTTAGTAAATGTCTGAAGTTATAATCTTGTGAGTTATAATCTCTCATAAAAAACACACTTTGCGTATGATCAAAATTACATCTTTTTGCTAGTGTGAAACACCAAGTGATACATGTACTTTCACCAAAAGCTCACCATTGCAATATAACACATTTTAATTAAAGTGTGAACAAGTTTTTGGAGGTCCCATCCCACTTCACTTAAAAAACCCTATGCATTTCCAGTTCACATATTATAGACTATACATTTGTATTTAGTCCTATCTCACAGTGAAGTGGGATGGGACCTCCAAAAACTTGATCACACTTTAATTAAAATGTGGTATTTTGCAATGGTGAGCTCTTGGTGAAAGTACATGTATCACTTGGTGTTTCACACTAGCAAAAAGATGTAATATTAATGCTGTTTAATTCAAGACAATAAACAGATCACATACCAGGTGGTTTTGAAGCTTTCCGTTTCTTACTAACAGGCGACTTTTGGGGGGAACTTTTTGTTGGTGATAACAAAATATTTGCTTCAGATCCATCATCTAGATCTTTAATGTTATCAATATCTAAAATAAAACGAAAATCAACACATAATTTTCAAGGACAGGTTCAATTTTCATTACGAACAACTAGAACTACAAGGAAAATCTTCAGGAACTAGCAGGTTAAAGCACATTTAACAAGTTCGTAAAATCATGCAATGCATTGATTATGATACGCTTTCCAACATACCAGAAATTATTACTCAAGTTATGTGGATAATGCCTGTGAAATAAATCTCGCTCCTGTGTCCTGACCTTTGACCCCATTTCGATGATATTCAACAGAATCGGTTCACTATACCTCCGGAACAACATGTTAAAGTTTTGTTGCAATAGAAGCACTTTTACGCAAGTTATGAGAATAATGGCTGTGGAATAAATCTGGCTTTTGTGCAATGACCTTTGACCCCATTTCGTTGATATTCAACAGAACCGGTTCACTATACCTCCGGAACAACATGATAAAGTTTTGTCGCAATCCAAGCATTTTAGGTAAGTTATGATGCACAAGGGCAATGGAATGGATCCCACTCCAGTGGCTCCCTACCACATACTAAAATTTCATCGAAATCGAACCATTTTTACACAAGTTATGACGCATAAGGGCAATTGAATATATCCCGCTCTTATGCCCTGCCTGATCTTTGACCCCATTTTGCCTATTTTCAACAGAGTTCGTGCCCAGGTGGTTCCCTACCACATACTAAAATTTCACCAAAATCGAACCATATTTATGCATGCTATGACGCATAAAGGCGATGGAATGGATCCCGCTTTTATGTCCTGACCTTTGACCCCATTTCGCCCATTTTCAATAGGGTTCGTCCCCATGTGGTTCCTAACCACATACTAAAATTTCATCGAAATCGAACCATTTTTACGCAAGTTATGACGCATAAGGGCAATGGAATAAATCCCGCTCTTATGCCCTGCCTGACCTTTGACCCAATTTCGCCCATTTTCAATAGGGTTTGTGCCCAGGTGGTTCCCTACCACATACTAAAATTTCATCAAAATCGAACCATATTTACGCATGTTATGACGCATAAAGGCAATGGAATGGATCCCGCTTTTATGTCCTGACCTTTGGCCCCATTCCGCCCATTTTCAATAGGGTTCGTCCCTAGGTGGTTCCTTACCACATACTAAAATTTGATCGAAATCGAACCATTTTTACGCAAGTTATGACGCATAAAGGCAATGGAACGAATCCCGCTCCTATGTCCTGACCTTTGACCCTGCTTCGCCCATTTTCAATAGGGTTCGTCCCCAGGTGGTCCCCTACCACATACTAAAATTTCGTCAAAATCGAACCATTTTCACGTGAGTTATCGTGCAGACGGACGGACGTACAAAGCTGGAGCATATACGCTTCTTCAACCTGCGGTTGGAAAGCGTAAAAGATTACACAACATAAAACTATATACTACCAGCAGCATAGCGCAGTTGCTTACGTCACTATGCACTGCGTGGGAGGCGGATGTTTCTCACGGGTGTTTGAATTCCGGTCCTGCCAGCCATCTAGTCTGGGGTTTTTCTGGGGTTTTCTGCAGCCTCCCTGTGGTTGGGGATGCGGATGTGTAGATGGTTCTTTGTGAAGTTAGCCCTGGACGAACTTTGTTCCTTCTCCGTATGCAGCAGAGAAATGGCAAGTGAGCTGCATTAATTTGCCAGTAATCCTCAAAGGCGCATAGTCGTCTTTGCGGAACTCAAACCGCCATGGACAGACGAGATAGACAGAAAACTATATACATACTGAGCTGTCCTGACAGATGTTTAGAAATGAAAAACTTTGTGGCCAAACCATTAGTCACTAAAATTACCAAATAATAATAATAATAATTTGGGACAGCTTTTTTAGACATAAATAGATAAATTAGGCATAAATCTCTTAATATAAGTTTATTAGTACACACATAGCACTAAGCTGTTCTCACAGATTCAGAAATTAGCTCCTCAAAGAAAGATCATCTGCTCAATTTCTAGCAATGTTGAATTTTATTTACTGTTGGAGTATCAAACATCTCAATTTATAGTTATCTTCACATTCTATAATAGATCAGTTTTCAGTCTCTCTATCCAGAGAATTTTTAATTGTCTGGAATAAGTTTATGAAGTTTTTGGAGATTTCCATAACAATACTGAACATCCCTTTGATTTGTGCTGATTGAAATTAAGTATCAGCTTTGTAATCCAGTTACACTTATTTACCAAGTCTACACAATCTATAAACTTTATTTTGACACTGTTTATGTTTTTGCTTCCCAAGTTAGAGTGCTTTCTCTATCAAAAAGCTTTCAGCCCTACTATTTCTCTTTAAATTTATTGCAAGTTTTAGGAACTATCTCATTTTTTTTCTGTAAGTCAATGAGGTTTCAGTAACATTAATGAAAATTATCATTTTACACTACTTCTGACAAGCTGATTCCAGAGATGGACTTGAACATTATGTACTACATCAAGATGTCTGAAATAAACAATGGTCACTAATCATAAACGCTTGTGAAATAAACTTTGCTGGTGGAGAAAGGGGCAATTTGTAATTAATAAAGTCCCTGGCCTTATATAAGACCCATCGGAATTTTGAGGTGGACGAGTTCTCTTCAGATCCTGTTAGGGCATGCCTAAAGAAAGGATGAAATCTTGGGTAGACATCTGGCAACCCGGGCCTAAATTTTTTATGACGCCATTTTGTTTTGGGCATATAAGCACACTAGTTAGTATTGAATTTCGTAATTTTCTGTTATTTTCAGTATACCTACACAAAAGACGACATGTTTTTTGGATTCCTCATAAAATTTTCTATAAGATAAGTCTATTTTTACACCTCTGGGACCCTTGGCTGTGAATATTGAAGGATAAAACAAGAAAAAAAAATCGTACAAGATAGGAATAGATAAAAATGTATTGAAGTATCACTATTAAATTACGATACATAAAGAATTGCAAATTATACGAGGTGTTAAAGGGTCATTTTAAGTATTTTATACATGTTTCTGAATGCCACAAGACATGTTGCATTTGCAAAAGGACGTACAAGAAACATTGTTTCTGCGGCACCTGCATCGTTTTGTATCACAGCTTTTGCAAGTACTAATGCAAAGGGTTTGGCGAGAATGATGAGTCATCAGCATTGATTGTCCATCCAAAATCAGTTGGGCCTAATAGGTCGTCCATCATTAACACGGTAGAGCCTGAGTATACCGTGTAAAATGATCTTTTCAAGTGACTTTGTAATGAAGAGCTTGTGCAAAAGAAACCTTGTAAGTTTGGAATGCCAGCTTTGATCATTATTCCAAATCGAAGTGCATCACCGAGCCTGGTTTTAAAACCCTCACCAGGTACTCCTCGGCTAGCTTAAAGGATTAAATACTTGGAGGATAACACCTACCAAAGTTGTGGAGATATTTTTCTGATTCTGCTTGAGCGATGACAATTTGGTACCTATCTTACTGGTCACATCCAAGCCTGTAAGAAAATGGTTAGCAAGAAAGACGTCTGTGGTAGTACCACTCTTGTACACCAGAGTATGAATTGGTACGATATCTGATGCCGACTTTCTCACCCATAGTTCAGAGAGTCCATTTTCGTTAACAAACTTGTAGAAATGAGTGAGTATCACAAAAACATCTGTGTGACTTGAAAGCACAACGATACGCTGTAAACCTTCTTTAACAGCGTGGAAAACATGAGTAATACATAAGTCGGCCTCCTCAACAGTTACTAGAAGGGTATCCTTGATTTGTGTGAAGCTTACATCTTTTATTACTAAGGCGGGAGTAGGTCCGTTTTCAGGCAACATGCAGCTGAGGATACTTTCCCATTGTCAATTAGCTGATACCTTCTTCAGAAACTCGCCCAGGGCATCTTGAGTCAGAATTTTGTAGTCATCGGATGCCCAAAATCTTTCCACATGTACAGGAAGCTTCGTAGTTGTGGCAATGGATGTCAACGGTAGTGGTTACACAGAAGACCTTCTTTCTCTCTCAGAATTTTTGATTGACGATTGAAGGTAGCTGGCAAAAACAAAGTCCACACGATTGAATTTACAAACATTCTTAACATTGCTGTCAAAGATTGTAATCATATCTTCAAATGTGTCATTTTCCTTAACTGGCAACCTTCGAAACTGATTCGTGATATCAACAACCACACTAGTTTTCAAGTTATGCTGTTTTTGGAAATTCATGTCAGTAGTATCTAATTTTTTGGTTAACTCAGACATCAGTTGAGACTTCATCGGTTTGACAGTAGCACCATTATCATCTAATAAGGCAGAAGGTAAAAAATCGTAAGTTAGAATTGCTGTTATTGTCATTCCTCTCCTTGGCAATATCAATTTTTCTGTGAATCTGCAAATGGTCTTTGATAGCATTTTTCAGTTTGCTTTTTAGTCTGCATATCTGGTTGTCCTACACTTAGAAAAGAGGGCAGCTTTTGCTGATGAATAGGCGCTGATAGTGGTTTTGAGCGTGTTATAAACCTTTCCTCTTGAAACATTCAGAACACTTCTTGTGCTGTCATCAAAAATTGGAGCATCTTCTTAGCATTCAATGCTGGAGCACATTCAATCGTTAGAATGTTGTGAAGCCTAACTTCACCTTTTACAAGGTATGGGTTTTCTCTGATTTCAACATACTGGACCATCTCTTCGATGTTGGCTTCCATTCTATTTCCGAGGGTTCCTGTTAACTCATTCATTATCAACTCATAGTCAACTGGTGTAATGTTCAGCAGCCTTTGAAATAGTTTTCTTATGAGAAGGACTTCATGGTAAGCAAGCTCCCATTCAGCAATGTATGATTCCTTCCTTTTTGTTTGGCCAATGACTCCTCCGGCTGACTTCTGAGAGTGGTTTATTGTTTGTTCGAAAGCCATGTTGATCCCCAGGGCATTAAATTTTTCATTTGTTCCTCGAACAACAAAATGACCTTTTTTGAACCAGTCAAATACATTAGCATAACGAGTCTCAATGTTAAGCATTTGCTCGAACAGTGAACCCCATCTCAAATAGTTGACCATCAAAAATTTGAAAAATTGGAAGGACACCTTACACTGTTTGCATGTAGAGGTTCCAGTTCTCCTCCCTGTCAGCTCTTATGAGGTTCTTCAAAAGACTGATGCAAAGAATCCCTCCAATATTTGCACTGCTCAGAATTCTTAACTTGCGCCTGTATGAAAACATTCAACAATTTCAGTGTTTCTTCTGATGTTGCGATCAGCTCTTGGAACTTGAGTTGTGCTTCTTCCATTGATGAGCATTGCATAGAGTTGAGCACATAACCAACGTGTGTAGCTAATTCTTCATCATTCTCAATTGTACTCAAAAATGCTTTCCATTTAAGCCTCACTACCACTTCTGCTAGCATAAACATTCCTTTTACTGACCTTACATAATTGCTACCTTTGAGGACACTCTACTACTTTTGGACCAAACACATGGTTTTCAATGAAAAGGTTTTCTAACCCGCTGCCCTCTATGTGTTTCCCAATACATGCACATAGAATTTTAGTCATATGAAAGATCCCAGGAGTAGCACAAGGTCTGAGAATTCACTTGTAATCAACTGAATTTCTGCAGCAGTCATCACATGAAAGTGGCAGTACTTGTTGATAGAGATGTAAAAGCAAGCTTTGGAAATTCTTCATACATGAATACACACTATCATATGCTGTCATTGGGTAAGACAGTATTGGGAGAAAACCGATATTTTGTAACGGAACATTTGCCTTTGAGATGATAGCATGAATGCCAGACTATGTCAATGTACTTTGGTTTATCAATCCTCCAACTTTGCAACACACTTACCAACGCATCTTTTTTTTTTTTTTTTTTTTTTTTTGATCTCGTCACACATGGTAAAATGTTAACTTCTTCAATGATTTTGAAATCTGCTTCCGTTTCATTAAGAGATGTGACGTGCCTGCACCGCACGTCGCACATGTGATAAAGGCAGATAGCAGTGAGTGCACGTCCGTGTAGCTTAGTTGGGAGAGCGACTTACTCCGGAGTGAGGGGACCCGGAATCGATGCCCAGCGCGGACAAACTTGTACGCTATACAATGGTACATGAACTCAGAATCACGCCCAAGGAGACTGATATGTTTAAAAACATCTCTTTGGCGTATTTCAGCAGCAGCCAAGATTTTTTGTCTTTCTTCTGTTGTAGTTGTCTTCTTTTTGTTGTGCTTTTGGCATAAAATACATTTTGAAATCTCCGCATTTATTGAAGTTCCACTCGCTCGGCACAGATGTAGGCCAACAAGTTGCTTGTTATCCTCCATTTCATTTATTCAGTCGGAAACAAATAAAATTCACATCAGTTAAATTTTTTGTTTAGATAAATATAAGTATCCTTTCAAGAAATCACTAAATAAAATACAAAAAATTGTTAAATTTTCATAAACTTGTTTTTCAATTACTGGTTTAATAATCCTATCTTATAGAAAATTTAATGAGGAATCAAAAAAACATGTCGTATTTCTAATAGGTGTATTGGACAGAACAGAAAATTACAAAATACAATACTAACTAGTGCACATATATGCCCAAAACAAAATGGTGTCCTATAAAATTTATGCTCGGGTTGCCAGATGTCTACACAAGATTTTATCCTTCCCTTGGGCATGCCCTAACAGGATCTGAAAAGAAAACTCGTCCACCTCAAAATTCCGATGGGTCTTATGGCCAGGGACAGGACTAAATATGCTGTAGGCACATTTGTCAGACATGTTTGGAAAAGAACACCAAAGAGAACATGTCTCTTCTGGTTCTTTGATGTGTGGACAAAGCATGCAATCCCTGTTTTTCCAGACACCCTGTTACCCATGGGCTTCCTGTTTGGCACTGCCTGTCTCTCTTCATCTGGTCTACAGCTTGTGCTAACCATCAGTTGGCATCTGTATACTTTTAGGACTGTTTTTTCTAAAGGGTGTTAATTTTCCTGTGCATTTGTGGTTCTAATATGCAAGAGGAGGAACTGTCACGTGTAAATTTTCATATCATTTTTGTTATATTTGCCGACAGTTTACAGTAAAAATCACAATGCTGATTAATAATAAATGTAGTAAAATGAGCCTATCACTTGATTTTGATTGCCATCAAGGAGATTGAAACAAAAATTTGGCACCATATGCATGGTGCATAACATACTAAATAAATTTGATGGAATATGTAAAAGGAAAGAAGAGGAAGATGAGATCTGCCATTCCCATGATCTGGTGCGAACTGATCAGTCTTCTTAAAGATTGCTATTTCTTTCTTACAAAAATTGAGAGGTATAAAAAAATGTAAAAATAGATTACAGTAGCCAGACATCCCATGTGCAATGAAATCAATGCACATGAGGGGTGGCAGGGTGGGGGTCCTGTTCCAAGACATAACTGGAAAGATAACATTATTCCCAGTTAAGAACAGGAAAACCACTTGAATGGTCCATCTATTCTGATTGAATCCAATTTATACTTTGAAGCATAGTGAAGAACTTAATATAATTCAATACAGTGAGCTTGATGATATAGCACATGACCTAAACCTGTCAAAACAGGCACAACTTTTAGAATTCAGGCTGCAAGGAAATAATTTTCCAGGCACAGGTATGAGGATTTCTGTATTTAGAAAGAGAAATGAGAAACTGTCACATTTTATGACATGCAGGGGTTTTTGTCTGTGTGATCTTGGGCATAAACGGACTAATGGAATTTTAACACAAACCTGACGAATGGAGGCCATTTTTAGATTCTTCTTAAGTAAGATTAAAGGCTGTTCTGTTGCACAATGGAAGCTAAAGAAGATCAATACCTGTGGCTCATTCAGTTGGTATGAAGGAAAACTGTGACAACAAGCATGTCATACTTAATTCAATAAATAACATGGAGCACTGTTGGCAGTTATGTTGTACTTTTAAGGTAACCACACTGTTACCTGGATTGAAAGGTGGATTCACAAAGTATTGCTGTTTCCTAAGCTTATTTTATAGTTGAAAATGATCTGTTGACGTTTTTCCGATCTCTAAATTAATGGGCCAATATTTTTGGATCGGAAAACCCATCACCAGATCAACGCACTCTCAATGAGAGTGAGATTTTTTGTCATGAGATGATCTCAAATCCCTTTGGCAAGGAGGGAGTTAGAAAAAAATAGATTTAAGAGTCAAGAAAAATCAAGTAAATTCTTTTCATTTATTTTATTTTCTTTCTGATTTCTCTGCGAAGTGTTGATCTCTGTGTATGTAGTTAAATTTATGTGAATAGGTCTAGGTAAGTTAGCCTTGTGATATCTGTTTCTAGTTAAGGGATGTGTAACTAGCTGGGAAGTAGATTTAAGAAAGTTTGACATCATGCTATATTGCTGGTTCTTTTGTTGTTCTTCTTTCATGCAATGTTTTTTTTCTTCCTTCCATTGCATTTTTTTAGTGCACTGTTTACTTTCAGGGAAGAGATATTAGTGAAGTTTGTTTTAGTGCAGTATATGATGTAGTGTATATGAATTGATTTGCCTTAGTTTCTTAAGTGTATAGTGCAGTTTATATATGTATAGTGTTAGATGTATCAGTTTAAAATTATCGGCGACGCCGCGGCGTTCGGCGTTATTGATCGTCGGGATAACGTAGCGATAAAAAGAAAAATTGTAAGGTTGTAGTTCCGTATTTACCGTCGTTATCGCGATTTCTTTTATTGTATTATTATGTAAGCTTTAATAATGGAAGAGTAATTTGTAAACATGTTGTGTTTGAAGTATTTTATCTTATTGTAGTGGTATCTAATGGGAAAATCGCGTGTTTATGCCATATGTCAGTAGCGTGTATTAAAATCGTCGTTGTGTGTATCGGGCTTAATTTAGTAACTTTTCGTAATTAAAATCTTGCTTAGTATTAATATTTAGTTGGTTTTAGTATGAATCTTACTTGGTATTAACTAGTGATAGTATAATTCAGCGACTGATAGAAAAAGCGGGTCGGCGATCGCTCCGTAACGAAGTGACTTTCGTAAATTAATTGCGCGTGCGCTATCATCAAGGATATTTAATAGTCATTTAGTAAAAGAATAAAATTGTGGCTTAATGCATCAGGGCAAATTAACACATCGTTGCGTTACACGATTTTTTCGTAATTCCGATCGTCGTACCTGTAGCTAGAGAGAATTCGATTTTTATGCGTTACGAAGTTAATTGTAACGATGTTCGTTAATGTTAGTTAATTTGTTTAATGAATTTTTGTAAAGGTGGTCTCTAAAAGTCTTTGTTCAGAAAGAAAGAACGAAAATGGCTACAGTTTCTGGTGTCGCTTTTCTAAAAGCGATAAATTCGTAGAATGGCATCTGGGAGGACGTTTTCCCAGCTTTACCAGTGCAGAAAGTCCGATTTATTTATGCTCTTGTTTACTTCGAAAAGGCATTTTTCGCTTGGCACATGGAACACGTCAGGATTTGGGCGGAATTCTGCGAGGTTCACCGCAGCGCCCGTTTTCGTGGGTCAAAGTTCAAGCCAGACTCCGAGAAGATGCGAGCCAGCGATTTCTGGGAATTGCGTCTTTCTCTCCGCCTTCTGACTTAACTTCGGGCCAATTGCCTTCCGCCATTTCGGGCGCGTGCGCAAGGGATTCGGCGAGGAGCGGAGAATTTTTGCGTGCTGCTCGACACTCCGATACCAGACTTCGTAAGGGAGAGTCCCACAATAAAAAAAATAAAAAAAAATCGAGTAAAGGAGGGAGTCCGAACGACGGACGTCCGGATGCCGAAACTGCCATAACCTTCCAGCGTGCGGCCGCGATGGCCCAAGAACGGTAGGAACGATCCTTTTCTTTTCAAATTTTTCCATGGCTCAAAATTTACTCTGCTGCCGAGATGGCGCGAAAAAGTGCTTGACATCGTCCCAAGGCACTAGCGGGCATTACGCCTCGTAACTTGCTCGGTAACATCGCTGCCGCCTGTCGCCGTGTGAGAGAGAGAAAGTCTCCTCAAAGGCCGGCATCGGGAGTAAGTAAGAAAAAAAAAGAATAAAAGAAAGGAAGGAGAAGAGGGAAAATCCTACCATGTCATCATAAGTGCATCAGGCCCCGTTTCCACGGCGTGCCGGCTCTCGTAGCGACAGCACAAACACCAATTCCAATTCGGCATTAAAAGGAAAATTTAAGGAGGAGGAGAAACAAAGAGAAAAAAAATGAGTACCACCTAAAATTGAAAAAAAAAAATTAGGTGTCTTGATCAGAAATGGAATGATGTAAAAGGTTAAAATTCAGGGGTGAGAGAAAAATGGGGGGAAGGTGAAATTAAAATGGGAGGAAAATAGAGAAATGCAAATGTATGTTTGGAATTAATGGTCTGGCCAGAACCAAAAAAATGTAATATGTCATTGTGTAATTTTTTTTTGTAAAAATGTCTAGTTAATGCCAGTGACCAAAGAAATGGATTGAAATATATTAATTTTGGTTTCCTGTTAGAACAGGGTTTTTTTTTTGTTAGCTCAAATGAGAGGAAGGTGACTTGACATTGTTGTTTGTTTGGTTTTCTGTACTGTAAAGTAAGAAAAAGATTTTTCCAGGTAACTGATCAAAATCAGTGTGTTGTGAAAAAAAAAAGAATAAAATGTCACTCTTAACCATCTAAATCTAAATTGTAAAGAGCATTTAGCTCAAAGTTCAACAGTTATCAGATATGCACATCGAACATTAAGCTCTTAGCACTCTTTGAGTGAATGATCACATTCTTTAAAGATTTTTTGTAAGGCAGGCTGGTAACCAAATTGTGCCACTTACCTCCTTCATCCTCTAAACCACACAGGTGAAAACTACTTGGTTTGCAGACCAGGGTTTCTGAGAGGATTATTTAGGACTGTCAACATACTCTGGACTCTAAAATTCATAGCTAAATTCTTTTTTTTTTTATTCAGCCTAGCCACCTAAAGTTTCCTTGTATCAAGTGTTTTTCCAACCTGTGCCTGGGAGCACAAAATAAATTTATAGTTAACCTGGAACATATGCTTAATCAAATTATTTTGTGTCGTATGTGAATTTCTCTTGTCGGTGGTGGTGGAATCACCTTCCATTTACTGGGAGTTTTTAAGGATCGTACCTGGGGTGTTAGTCGTTGATGAAAAAAAATTCTTAATTGGGGTCCCTAGATTGATCACCGGCCATTTTCTTCTTTTTAAAAAATAAAATTGTGTAATATTTGCATTTTTTTAGAAGTAAGTTCATCATCGTAATAGAATAATATCTTAACAACCAAACCACGTCGTATCAAAAAAACAACAACAAAAAAACTATGTTGTAAACTGGCCATCCAGAGGAAACTTTACAGGAATTAAATCCCTTACTCAAGGCTTTACCCAGATATATTTATTTAATTCTAGTTCCACTTGAAGAATCTTTAGTTAATCTTTCTTTTTTCTGAGTTACTTTGGGTTTTGCAGACGTTTCTAGCCTCTGGATTTTAGTCAAGGCCTGTTCTCAATGTACAGAAGGATTATCAAAAGTTTTGTTTACTCCTGAAGAATTAAAATTTTGTTGCCAGGTTCCTCATACTGTTGCCAGTTACTAAACTGAAATGTTTTCATTGCATATTTTGTAATTCTGTTGTTGTTGTAATTAAGTTGTTTAAAATAACACTCATTAGTTTTGAAGACTCATTGATGGCACTGTTTTTTTTTTTTTTGGATGTAATAACTTTCTTTAATTAGTCTCTTGTTTTTATGAGATTCACAGCCCAATATTTTATTTTTTCCCCATAAAGGTTCACTGTATATGATTTGCTAATACACTATTTTGATCTTTGTTATTAATAGTCATTTGATGTTCCTTAATTCTGATTTCCAATTTTTGAGACGTTTGTCCAATATAATTAGTTGCAATTAAGTGGAATTTGATATACAACATTTTTTCTTTCCATCTTGCCTATTGTATTTCAGTATGTTTCTTTATTAGCTAAATATGCTACTTTGTTTTCTGCTGTAGTGGCTACCTTTATGTTATTCTTTATTAAATGTTTATTATATTTCTGTATGTTTCTTTATTAGCTAAATATGCTACTTTGTTTTCTGCTGTAGTGGCTACCTTTAAGTTATTCTTTATTAAATGTTTATTATATTTCTGTATGTTTCTTTATTAGCTAAATATGCTACTTTGTTTTCTGCTGTAGTGGCTACCTTTATGTTATTCTTTATTAAATGTTTATTATATTTCTGTATGTTTCTTTATTAGCTAAATATGCTACTTTGTTTTCTGCTGTAGTGGCTACCTTTAAGTTATTCTTTATTAAATGTTTATTATATTTCTGTATGTTTCTTTATTAGCTAAATATGCTACTTTGTTTTCTGCTGTAGTGGCTATCTTTATGTTATTCTTTATTAAATGTTTATTATATTTCTGTATGTTTCTTTATTAGCTAAATAAGCTACTTTGTTTTCTGCTGTAGTGGCTATCTTTATGTTATTCTTTATTAAATGTTTATTATATTTCTGTATGTTTCTTTATTAGCTAAATAAGCTACTTTGTTTTCTGCTGTAGTGGCTACCTTTATGTTATTCTTCATTAAATGTTATTAATTTTGGTATTTAGTTTTCCAGAAGTTGCTATTGGTATATATTTGATTATTTTATCAATTTTTTCAAATGTTGTGATGTTCTTTATAGATTGTTTTGGTCTGACATTTTGCACAATGTTAATGATAGTTTTTTTGAGAAAATCACTATTTATTAGTTTCTTTGTGGAGCTAACCTTTGAATCTCAGAGAACAGCTTAGTGATATGTATGTATGTATGTATGTATGTATGTATGTATTAACATTTCATTGCCATTTTTGTCACTGCTTCCATTTGATTTTTATTTGATAAACGTAATTTAGCTCTAGTTATTCAATTTCTTGCTGTGTTAATTTTCACTGCTTTTGAGTAGTACAGGCCATATTTCAGTAATATGTATTCAGTTTAGTAACTGGCAACAATATGAGAAACACCTTGCAACAAAATTTAAATTCTTCAGGAGTAAACAAAACTTTTGCAAATCCTTCTATACACTAAGAAACAAGCTTTGACTAAAATCCAGAGGCCAGAAACATCTGGAAAAAACAAGGGAACTCAAAAGAAAGGAAGATTAACTAAAGATTCTTCGAGTGGAACTAGAATTAAAGAGGAAACTTTGTTCCAGGAATGCAAAATATTAAACACAAACCACTAGTGAACTCTCAGTTAACGCTTTTTCCTTCACTATATGAAAAGCCGGGGCTTATGAGGGACTTTTAAAACCTTTCTACTTTTATCAGATTCTATTGATGATGTTGCATACTTGAGAGGATGCTGAGTGACGCAAAGCTTAAAGAAGGTATCTTTGTGGATCAGCAAATTAGAAAACTTTTGCACAATATCACTTTCGAAAGCAAACCACACACTCAAATGAATTAGCAGCACTGATATTCTTAAAATTACTAATTCAAGGGTTTCTTGGAAATAAAAAGAAGAGAACTCTACCAGCAGTTGATAGAAAAGAACTCTAGCACAACAACTGTTGCATAACTACCAACTTTTGGAACATGGATGTTACTCAAAATACACTTTGTACATTCTCATCTAGACTTCTTCTCAGACAAATTTTGGCACCATTAGTGATAAACAAGGTGAAAGATTTCACCAAGTTATATGTGCAATGGAGTAACACAAACAAGGAAGGTGGGATCCTGCGATGATGGGTGAATACTGTTTGATTTACAAAGGAAAGTTGGTATTTTTCATAAGAGGAAAAAATAACTCGCTGTTAACAAATTTAGAGGCCTGGTGTTTCTTATAATACGACCAAGAATATTAATATACTCAACCTATAATGCCTTCATAGCATTTCCAAACATATTTTCACAACCATCTTTCAAGTCTAATAATGGTGATGTTACAAAATCGCATATTTATATCATTATTGTGGGTTACTCACTTCATGAAATGTAAATTTTATAAGGGACTCACACGCAAGCTTGGCATTCAAACATATGATCTTGAATTTTCAAGATCTCACAGTGCTGGCCTGCAATAAAAACTTAATTATAAGTCCTGTAATAAAAATTCTATTGATTTTTATTACAGGACTTATAATTAAGGAAACATTAAGAAAAAATTAAAGTGTATTGAGATTGTAATTTTAAGTTTCCCAAAAGAGGGTAGAACATCAGTCACCCACAATTTCGTGAGACCAATGTTGGACATATGCAGTACATATATTGATCCAATCCATGAAAGTGAAGCATTCCACCAGATGATTGAGGCAACCATGCCCATCATCAAAGTGAACTACTGAACAAGAAAATATCTTTTGAAAAAAAAAATCTTATGATGAATGTTTGAAATATTAGTTTCAAATCTCAATGCTATGTACCTGCAGTTGGCTCTCCTGAAATTATTTTCCAGAAAGTTGGTAATTAGACAATTTAATATTGATACCTCCAAATATCAATTAGTCAAAAAACCTGAACCCAGAACAGTCAGTAGTGAAACCATGTGGCTGAAAATTGCTTCCTACACAACAGTAAAAATTTAATAAAAAATCAATAATTATGTAAACAATAAACTAAAATGACAGTAAGTGTTTAGTGAAAAATTACACCATTCAACATTTCTGTTCAACACATGATTACCACACTTAAAAAAGTGATGAGCCTTGGTAATGATTTAAGACTAATTTGAAAACATAATGAGCTGAAACAAATGAATACAGGAATGACATTGCACATTCAATATAAAATTATTTCAACTCATCTACTTTTTGAAGTATTGAGATTCAGTCTTATTGTATAATGCCCATGCTAGTGCTGAAAGTTTAACATAACACTCACTTTTGGTTAATTGTTTTTACCAGTATTGGCAGAATTTCTAGTAGTTTTTATAAAGCTGAATTTTGAGCATGTTTTGTATAGCTGCAGCAATTATTTAAAAATTTCAATTCAACCATTGTATTTCAACCATTGCTTAAAAATTTCAATTCAATCACAGTATTTCAACCATTGCAATGCAATTCTTCTTGAGTCACCAGAATTTAACATATTAGGTTCTATTAGAGTTAAGACCAGGAACATTCAATAATAGAAAGCTTGAATGCTGAAAACTAATGATACAAGTTATTTCAATCCATGAATTGAGTAGTTATAGGTAAAAACAAAGTTTAAAAATCATGAAAATATTAAAATATGAATTAAGAAACAATGAACCATGATGAAATGAAGGTCTGTTTTTTTTTTTAAGACACAGGGTCCAGAAGAAAAATGACAGTAAATTTATGCCCTCCAGACATAAAATCTTGATTAAGCCTAATGCCCTCCAGATGTGTTTTGGGTATACTTCACCTGCATTCTTGACAGAACAGTGATGCTGTTAGCAAGTAGCAATGGGTTTCCCCACAGTGGAAAAGTCATTTGTCTTACACAAAGAAAATGACAGTGTAAATACATGAAATACATATAATACAATTTTTAAGGGGCTTTAGTGACTTTTACTAATTTTAAGAGTTTTAATGTTATGGAAAACGGATGCAGAAATGCACTGGCAGGACATGTTTGAATACTGAACTTTCAGGTGAGTCTCTTATGAAATTTACATTTCATGAAGTGAGTAACATACAATTAATGTTTAAAATTGATTTCAGATATGCCAATTTTTATACAAATTACTGGTTGGTTGACTTCTATTTCAATTCACATTTGTTATTAAAATCATGCATCTTGAACACAAACACAGAATAAATGACAAAACTATGCAAGTTACAAATATTTTTCTTTCAGTATTATAAATATTTAACGGGAATTATCGAGGATAAATTTATTAAGGTACATTACCCTCAAATTTTTTATCTACAGCACTGGCCAAAATTGTGGAAATCTTTTGGAAATGGTGTATTTTTGAGGTTTGATGGCTCATAACACCACTTTTTTAGGAGTAATACCATAAAATTATAAATCAATACGAAAATAATTTCATCAAGAATGTAATGCAATAACTTTTATGAAGGATTTTGTATTAAAAAAGCAGTTATAAAGAAAAAAAGTGAAACACATACAAAAAATGAGATATATAAAAATTCTCACCATGTCAGTTAATACTTAGTTGGGTAACCTTTTAGTGTTAATTACGGACTTACAACAATTTCCCATGGAGTGAACCAAGTTTTTTTAGTTCTGCTGCTGTTATAATGTGAAACCAAGATTGGAATTATTGCTTCTATTAATTGGGTTTTATTGCTGGGTTGTTTTGACTAATAAGTTTCTTTAGTCGGCTCATAGATTTTTGATGTGGTAAAGGTCTGGGCTATTCCTAGGCCATTCCAGCAGGGGAATATGATTATCTTGAAACCACGTTTTGCACACAGCAGCAACATGACATGGAGCTGAATCCTGTTGAAATATAAATGCTTCAGTATCTTGGAAAAGATCAAGTGCGGAAGGCTTCAGTGTGGGCTCAAGTATTTCATTAATGTATTTTTTGGCCATTTATATTCCCATTAATCAAGCAAATTCTGCCCACACCTTTTGATGTCTTTCAACCCCAGATCATAACACTAACTGGGTGTTTCACGGTACATGTAATGCAATCAGGATGCAAATCTTCTCCGATTCTTCTCCTTACGTAATTTTTGCCATCACTACCAAACAGGGAGATTTGGTCTCATTACTCCAAATAGCACTGCCCTGTTGTTCTGCTGACAAGTTAACATGTGTTTTAGCCCAGTTTAATCCTTTCCACCTTTATTTGAGAGATAAAAATGGCTTTTTTTGTGGAATTCTAGCTTTTAGACAAAATTCCGGCAGTCTGCGCAGAACAGTCCTTGCACTCAACTTCACATTGCATTGTGCCATTTCATGTTGTATACACCCAGATGATTTTCTTCTGTCACCTAGGCACAGTCTCTTAATTTTTCTATCATTACTTGCTGTTGTGCACCTTTTCCTGCCTTTACCAGTCTGGTTTTGTAGTGACTGAGTCTCCATATACCTCTTCAAAAATTTAGAAATGCCACTTTTGGTTAAGTTTCCACCAATTTTTCTTCTAATTTTTTCATAACTGAAGCCTTGCTCACTTAATAATACTATTTTACATTGCTTTCTGGGTGATCAGTTAACTCTTTGCACCATTTCTTTAATTTCATTATGTTTTACAAGCTCACTAAATGAAAGAACCCCAAAAAAAGAACAACCAACTTGATAGCAATCACATAACACACTGACAAATGTCCTCCTTTCAGCTCGAATACATTACATCAATAGCTGAATCCTACTGTGACCCGATTGGCTGATTGCCAAAACAAGATGACACCTGATTGGCTCTCTAAACACTCATGCTCATTGGCTACATTCAAATGAAGGAAAGCTACTTCATATCAACCTAAGCAAGTTGTGCTTCCTTTTTCTGGTTATTTGGCTATAACTTTTCATAGAATGCAGATAACTGAACAAACTTGGTTGCATTACGCTCTTGATGAAATTATCTTTCCATTGATATATGATTTTATGGTATTACTATAAACAAAGTGGTGTTATGAGCCATCAAACCTCAAAAATACACTTTATCCAAAAGGTTTCCACAATTTTGGCCACTGCTGTATACACTAGATCATTGTCAGGAGTTCTTGCGTCTTACTACATCCACAGGTCTGGCGACCAAGCATCGTGGATTTTCCATCCAGCATGGTTGTTGATGTTGCCACCTTGTGTCTTGTAAATTTCCAGGGATTCCTCTAATTTCTGGATAATTGCGTGGGATTGATGTTTGATCACTTGTAAGGAGTCCCAGTCCATTTTGTGGCCAGTTTGTTGTATGTGCCTGTCTAATTCTGTTTTATTTTAAATGTTCCTTATTGCTGCTTTGTGCTCATTAATTCTGGTGGTTAACCTTTGTCCTGCTTCTCTTATGTATGGTAAACTACACTCACATTTGATTTTATAAATGACTCCTTCCTGGTGTAAAGTATTTTCTTCTCTTTATTCTAGGGATGGTAAGTATTTTTTAATTTTGTTTTTTAAACCTGGAGCTAACCTAATTTTTTATTTAGTGCTGATTTTTTTTTAGTTTTTCAAACAGTCCCTTGTGGTCAGTGACTTTTCCTGTGAATAGATATTCAATTTTTTCTTTATTTTTGTATTTTTGTCTATAGTACCAGTTCTGTTCCTAGTAGAATTTTCTTGCAGTAGTTCACGAATTTCATTAGAAGGGTAATAATTTTCGAATAAGATTGATTTTAACTTATTTTTATGTTTTTCTTTAGCTTCTGAAGATGAATTCAGCTTTTCAACTTTTTCTTTAAATTGTAAAGCTACATTTTTTTATATAATTAGGGTGATCTAATTTATAATTTTTTCAGTATTTGTAGGCTTCAGAAATTCTGGTTAACCACCAGAATTTCTGTGGTAAGATATTGTGTATAGATCGAAAATTTGAGAGGTAATGTACCTTAATAAATTTATCCTCAATAATTCCTGTTAAATATTTATAATACTGAAAGTAATTAGAGGAAGCCACGAAGTCATTAATTATTAGAATATTTTTCTGTCATTTCCATGATCTGCATATACCGGATCTAGTTAAAGACAGCACATTTTCTTCATATTATTGAAAAAAAGTTCAAATTTATTAAGCAGTATTATTAGCATTAAATCAAATACAAAATAAAACCATCTGACACAAATCAAAAAGTCAAATCTAAAAACTGGAAATTAGTTTCTTAACCTAAAAAAATAAATAAATAAAATAAACACTGGGATTAGAAAGAAAAAGGCTGTGCAATACTCACCTTTGTCTGAGTCATGCTCAGAAAGTGGAAAACTATTTTCTTTGTCATCAGTTTTGGAACTAACTAGTTTTGACTTATTGAGATATTCATCAGCATTAGCCTCATCCTTTATCACAGCAACTAAAAAACAAGAGCATTCCTCTGTTTAATGAAACAATAAATAAAACACATTAACTTAAGAAAAACAAACAGTAATTCTTCATTTAACACATTCACTATTGCCTGATGCCTTGAGGTGTCATAGGCTTTTTCAAGGAAGGTAGACAGCAAACTGCAAACTGAATAATAGAATGCTTTAACAATTGGAATGCTGTGACTTGACGATAAACAGAGAGATGTAAATATAATTATTCATTCAAAGGCACGAGGGAACATGCTCGCTTTAGCACGCAGAATCCTGGGAGGAAAATAAAAGGCATTCACTACTTCAAGAATTGGTTCCAAATCCACGATAACTCTAGTGAGACGCTAACACTGCAGGATTCACTGTTGGTAATGATCTCCAAAGTTTCACGAATGGCAGTGAATTTAGGGGTGGAGTAGGAAGCTAATTTCTTTATGTAATTCCATACAGGATCAGTGGCCTTCAACTGGATTTCTCTGGATAGGGTCGAGGTTAATTTGCTGTTCTTTGTGTCAATCTGATGAAGTAACGCTTGGAGCTATCCAGATTTGTAGAAGTATGGCATAAACACCTGCTTCGTTGGAAAGTGGGGGCTTGTCAGTATTTCTCTTAAGCATGGCATATAAAGATGCCGGAGATCTTGTGCCGACACCAAGGTTCATCTTCTTGAGCGTGTTCTTGAGTTTATAGGAAACATTTGGTATGTAGGGAATAGAGCCCAGGTAGTGTAGCCATGACATAGAAAGATTAGCATGACTGTTTCTATTTCTTTCAATATATCTATGTACCACATTAGGGGCATATCCTGCTTCAGTGGACAGTTTGATAACACTTTTTAATTCACTTTATCTAGAAGGAACATCTGAAGAGACGGAAAAAGCTCTTCTGATTCAGAAGAAATACTGACAAGCCCCCACTTTCCAATGAAGCAAGTGTTTATGTGATACCTCTATAATATCTGGACGGCTCCAAGCATTACCACATTGGAATGACCAAACGTTCATTTAGAATTAAGAGTCAATGAGCACACGAGGGACACAAAGAACGGCAAATTAACCACGACCCTATCCAGAAGTCCAGTTGAAGTCCGCTGATCCTATATGGGATGACATAAAGAAATCAGCTTCCTACTGCAACCCTAAATCCACTGCCATTCGAGAAGCTCTGGAGATCATTATCAACAGTGAGTATTGCAATGATAGTGTCTCGCTAGAATTACCATGGACTTAGAACCAATTCTTCAAGTAGTAAATGCCTTTTATTTTCCTCCCAGGATTTCGCGTGCTAAAGTGAACATGATGCCGCATGTCTCTGAATGAATAATCACATTTGCATCTCTCAGTTTATCATCAAGCCAAGTCACCACTTTCAAATTGTTGAAGCCTTCTATTATTTAGTTTGCAGTTTGCTGTCTAACTTCCTTGAAAAACCCATCTGTGGTTGATGTGCAGAAGCTTGGAAACCTTCATTTCCATTATACGTCAATAAAATGGGATTACTAGTATAGTTATACTATCTTAAGTATATTTGGTGTAAAGTTTCTAGTGTTATTATTGAGGAAATATAATATTGCCCGAGATAGAAAATGGTGCCAAAAAATATAAGCAGTTGATAAAAGAGATGTAAAGTAATTACAACACATTTCAGCAGTAGCAGAGGCCATAGAGAAAATTTGATGTGAGAGTTGGAGTACACAAAGAATCAGCACTAAGCCCATTCTTACTTCACATTATTTCAAAAGTGGCAACAGCAGGTGTGAAGGAAGCTGACTTGCTGACCATGACGTTTGCAGATGATGGGGTGTTTTGTGCCAAGAGTAAAAGAGAAAAGCAGAAGGAAAGCTGGAGAACAGCATTTGAAGGCAGACGACAAGTAAGATCAAGATAAAGATCTGAAAGGAGAAGTGACAGCAGAACGCAAACCAGATGGAATAACTGGAAGAGGAACATCAGGTGTACTGTGTGATAAAAAGAAACCCATGAAGCTCAAAAGGTGGGCTTTCAAGGTGAGACAAGAAATGCTATACATTGCTGAAATGTGACCAATGATACACAAAAAACTACATGCGACTGAACAGACGATACTGAGGTAGATACATGTGTATATTACCAGAAAGAAAATAAAAAAGATGATAAAGGCCACCATTAAGTGCCAGAGGTTTCAGAGAAGGGCTCGATAAGCAAGACTGCACTTGTACATCATGTTCTGAGTAGGTACTAAGAACATGCGGGACATAGAGTTATGGACATGGAGATCTCTGGAAAGCGAACTACAGTAAGACCTATGGTGAGGTAGAAAGACTGATTCAACAACGACATGAAGGAGAAGAAAATGAACTGAGAATTAACACAAAACAGAAAAAAATGGAGAAAGAGAAACAGCAACAGCAATTATGCCTATGTGTGGAATATGATGCAGAAGAAGTATTTAACTTTTCACCTGCTGTTTGTTGTTTCACTTGTTTACTTTCATCAGCTCTTATTGAGTTGGTGCAAATGAAATGTCCGGCAAGGGACCAGCACACATGGACTGCGAGAACGGAAAAGAAGGACAACTTACCTAGGCAAAATAACCCCCTTGGCATTGACACATAGTTACCATCTATCCGGCAAGGCCATGATCCTGGAACGAAAAAGTCTTGTGGCTGGGACCTGAAGAAGTCATCAACTGCACATTGAACCTTGTTGTCTGCCATGAACTGTTTTCCGGACAGGAAGTGATCCAAGCGACGAAACAGATGATAGTCTGTTGAAGACAAGTCCGGGTAATATGCAGGATGAGGCAGTGCTTCATAGCCCAAGGCACTTAGTGTAAGCATCGTTCGTTGTGTGACATGAGGGCGAGCGTTGTCCTGGAGCAAAATAACACCATTTCTGTTGACCAAAGCTGGTTGTCAGCAGCAATTTCTGACACATCTGGTGTAATTCAGCACAATAACGTTCTGCAGTGATGGTTTGGCCTCTTGCCAAGAAACTCTGATGAATTATTCTGGCTGTGGACCACCAGACAAGGAGCATCATCTTCTTGGTGTGTAGGGGTGGCTTAGGATACCATCCAGCAGGCTGTGCCTTGCTTAACCATTGTGTTGATCATTTCTGATTATCATGAAGGACCCACTTCTCGTTGCAGGAGACGATTCGATGCAGTAGAGGTTCCTGTTAATTCCCGGCAAGCAGCGACATGCAAACTTCCAAATGCTTAGTCTTGTTGGTGGTTGTCAACTCATGCGACAGCCACATGTCCAGCTTTTTGACCTTACCCAGCGCAGCCAGACGCCGAACAACTGTCGTGAGGTGGACACCTACCTCTGCTGCTATCTCACAACATGTTTTTTAGGGGTCCGCTTCAACCACATGTAACAGAACATCATCAGAAACAGCCACAGGTCAGTGACCATATGCTTCGTTTTGCAAGTCCATATCTCTGCTTTGAAACTTCACAAACTATCACCGAATGGTTCGTTCGTTGGCTGTGCTCTCCCCAAACGCTTTGTTAATGTTTTGAGTGGCAATTCCTGCAGAATGGCCCAGTTTAAATTCAAATAGAAAGATGACTCTTAAATCCAGCATCTGCATGTTTCCTTTGCAAGCCATGTTACGTCCAAACAAACCACGCCTGAACCTTGTTCTTCACACACGTGCTAGCTATTTATAGTAACAGTGTGATGTAATATCCGCAACACCTGGTGTTGGTTCCAATCCGCTGTGGTGAGGGGCCTGTCTCCACTGCTTGTTCACGACAGACATTTCCTTCGTACCATCTCAATACATAATACATGATACTGTTCTTATTTAAAATAATGAATCCAACCATGGAAGCATATACATGCATATATACAGTGGTGGCAAAAATTGTGGACACTCTTTGAAATTTTCATGTTTTGCAACTTTGCAGGCTTATAGGAAGAGTTATTTTGCACCAAATGCAAATGTTTATATGTCAATTTAAAGAAAATTTAATGCTAAATTCAATACAAAAAACAGAATGCAAATATATGCAGTACACAAAAAGTTATGCAGGAAATACTGCAATCATGCTGAATATACTGTAATGCACTTATGATTTCAATGTACCATCAGCATTTAGTAGGATAGCTTTATTCTTTAAAACTGCACAACAGCGACGTCTCATTGAGCCAACAAGTGTTTGAAGCTCTGCCTTCGTTATTACGTGGTGCCAAGAAGCAATTATAGCCTCAATTAATTGTCTTTTATTTGATGGACTCCTCATTCGTACAAGGCTTTTCAAACGTTGCCACAAATTTTCTATAGGGTTCAGGTCAGGGCTGTTTCCGGGCCAGGTCAACAAGAGAATGGACTTTGTTGTGAGCCACTGATTGCATAGTTTTGTTGTGTGGCAGGGAGCTGAATCCTGCTGAAAAAGAAATGGTGCATTGTTGGGAAAGAGATCCCTGGTGGAAGGTAGCAGTTTTGGTTCCAGGATGGTGTCAATGTATTTTTTTTTTTTTTTTTTGAGATCAGCGTGCCGTCAATTAGATGAAGGCAGCCAACACCATTTGCTGCCATACATGCCCAAATCATAACGCTTGTTGGGTGCTTTACATTGGCCTCCATGCAGTCGGGATGTAGCTCTTCTCCTACTCTACGTCTCACATATTTTCGGTCATCACTACCAAATAAGTATATCTTACTTTTGTCACTCTGAATAACTTGCTTTCACTGATCGTCTGTCCATCTAATGTGTTCTTTTGCCCACTGTAGTTTTTTGTTGCGCTGCTGTAGATTCAGATATAGCTTTTTTCTCGAAATACTACCTCTTAGTCCCATATCTGATAGTCTGCTCCTTACCGTTCTTGAGAAACAACAGTTGAACCCAGTTCAGCTCTGATATCATCAGATGAAATTTTTCTGTCCTTCAGACAGTCTTTTTATTCTTCTATCAGCAACTGTTTTTGTGCACTCTTTTCAGCTTTTCTTGGTTCAGTGACTGTTTCTTGATAATGTAAACAGCACTTTCGCACACCAGATGTTGTCACTAACCCACCTACTTGCAGTGGAGCACTGGAGCTGCCAGTTATAGTTTTATGAAAAAATTGGAACATGCACAATAATTAACCCAAAGATTCACATTTTTCTTTAAGATATATTTAGCTTTGCTTAAATAAATGCCTAGTTTCACTTTTAAAACACTGAATGTCCTACAGATTGAAAGTGTCCGGCTCTTGGACTTTGATTTGTAATATGATTGCTCTGCAATGGGTTATAAATAATATTATTGCTCTGCAATCGCCCTCTCTTTGCGCTGCAGAGGAAAAACGTGAGGCCAAAGTGGGATTTCCTGTGCAGGATGTGAGAAAACAGTTAGTTACCTAGGATTGCGGGTACGACAGGTGCCAACATTTATTCACAGCAGCCGCAGATCTGCCATGTGTAAGAGAGTGATTTATTTTAGTTTTGGACAAGGCAATTACATGTATTGTCAAATCCATTACTTAAAATGCTAAAACTACAGGGCTCTAGGTATCACCATTACTGTTGAAGACACTCTCCCTGACTTTAACCTGACCCCCCCACGCACACACACGCCGCGGAAAATGCATACTTCCTCGTGTTCGACATCCTGGGAAAATTGATGTGCTTAGGAGTGCTGAAGTAAATCTTGCGGTTGCAGGGCACATTGTACTAGTTATGCCACTGCCTACAGGCCTTGCAATCTCAGCATAAGAAAGACCTGATTTACATAATAAAACCATCCCGGTCCTTTTCATGGGTCACCAATCAACTCTTTTCTTTAGTGCCATTGCTGTACTTACACGGTCGAGTCACATTATTGTGATCACCAGCTAATAACCAGAGTAACCACTGTGTGCAGCGCGGACAGCAGCTAGACAACCTGGGAGTGACTCAATAAGGTTCTGGAAGGTATTCACAGTGGAGCCATGCTGACTGCAGTGCATTTGACAGCTGCTGGAGGGTGCATGGTGGGGGATCCACAGAGTGAACAGCACGATTGAGGTGGTCCCACAGATGCTCAATTGAGTTTAAGTCTGGAGAATTTGGGGACCAGGGAAGTACTTTGAAGTCTTCATCGTGCTCTTCCAACCAGTCTTGGACATTTCTAGCTGTGTGACACGTCCCACTGTCGTTCTGGAAGATCCCATCCGCCCCAGGTAAGACAATCAGCATGTATGGGTGTACGTGGTCTGCAAGGAAGGATTCATAACGAATTCGGTCCATAGTGCCTTCCACAGGTATGAGTGGACCCAGGGAATGCCACGAAAACATTCCCCAGACCATAATGCTGTCTCCACCAGCTTGTGTTCTTCCAAAAATGGTTGAAAAGTGTTTGTTCTCTGATGTTTCTCACCTTATACGCCAATGTCCATTTGTTCGATGAAGCATAAAACATGATTCATCGGAGAAGGCAATCAGGGAGGTCCAATTCCGATACTTCTGTGCAAACGTAAGCCTTTTCTGCTGATGCACCTTTGTTAGCATAGGTGCAGTGACCATCCGTCTGCAGCAGGTTTTGCTGAACTGTCATTTTAGACACACTTCTGGTAGCTCCCTGGTTCATACGGCCAGTGAGTTGCTCCACTGTAGTGTGTTGATCGGCCCTCACACACCTTCGAGGCCGACGTTCACCTCTCACAACAATGGCACGTGGTGCCTCGCAGTTTCCATATCGCTTATCTGCAATGGTGCCATTTCTCCAATCACGATACACTTTAATCACAGCAGCATGCGAACAGTTTTGAAACTGCACCGTTTCAGAAATACTGCCACCCTTGGCCCAAAAGCCGATAATCATCCCTTTTTGCAAATCTGATAAATCGCTCCTTTTATCCATGACAGCAATGAATGATATCTTTTCAGATTGCCTACAGCACACTTTATATACCCTCCAAGCCAGCTCATGACACGTGCCTTCTTTCATTGGCTATAAGCTGTTGACATCAAAAGTAGGAGGTGGTAACAATAATGTGACTGGAGTGTGTATTATCTACATGTTAAACTTAAAGAAATACTAAAAAATTTCGCACAATCTACAATTACGCTTCACTTACACTGCTAACAGTCTTTCTTCTACAGAACAAACAGCAAAACTGACTTTCCTCAACTTCTCACAAGATGCATTGCAGCTACTGCCATTTGATTGGTCCCAGAACAAGGACTGTGATTGGCCAGTAGTGTTTGCAATTACAATCCACTTCTTAACTGAATCACACTTGTGTTTCTTTTTTAGACTAAAGTAAGCATTACTTTTTTTTTACTGCATACAGGGTGTTGGTAAACTGTTTTGACCAAAGAAAAGGGGTGATAGTACCCATCAAGACGAACAATATTTACAACGAAACCTAGGGTCGCATTCCACTCTGAGTGTCAGAAAAGAGTAAAGTTAGATGTCCCAAGTTGAACTTTCAACAGTGCAAAAAAAGAGAATTAACAACATCATAAGTTGCACAATCCCATTTATGGAGATCAGGGTCAGACTCTAAGTAGATGCTCAAAGTGGCGGCCACGGGTGCCGTTGCACAATTCACACCGGTGAATGAAAGACTGGCGCACCCTCTCGAAGACTCCTGGTGTCGTGTTTATCCTGTCCGCCATGACAACGATTCTCACCACGAGATCTTCCAGGGAGTCCACAGGCGTCTCGTACACGAATGATTTCATGTGCCACCAGAAGAAGTCCAGTGGGGTTAAGTCCGGTGAGCGTGGAGGCCTGCCACAGGTCCGCCTATCCATAGTGCGAGATATGTGGCATTCAGGAAGTGTCTACTGCACCTTGATAAGCCAATCAGCTGCAACTGTCGATGCTGCGTCTTTTCTCTGGCAATTTGCATACGGTAAATGCTTGACTGTGATGTTCTGGCTATGTGCTACTTCTCCGGCATGACATCTGAGGTGATGACTTGTGCTTGTTGGACATATTTTGAAGTTAATCTTTTCTGACTTTCTGACACTCAGAGTGGAATGCGACCCTAGGTTCCATTGTAAATATTGTTCGTCTTGATGGGTACTATCACCCCTCTTCTTTGGTCAAAACAGTTTACGAACACTTTGTATATTTAAAATATATTTGCAATCTATTTTTTGTATTGAATCCAGCATTAAATTTTCTTTAAATTGACATATAAACATTAGCATTTGGTGCAAAATAACATTTCCTATAAGCCTGCAAAGTTGCAAAACATGAAAATTTCAAAAGTGAACACAATTTCTATATATACACACATATATATATATATATATATATATATATATATATATAGTCAGTTTCAATATATATATATATATATAAATAGTATACAAATAAAACAAAAAAATTATAACACAAAAAGACATTAGGCAAAAAAGACTAATACCATACCATGAGAAGCCCTGAAGGCAGCTAAACCTCATGTAGTAGCATATATAGAATGAAAACATTACAGAAAAAAATACAAAATAAAAAAAGGAACTTCAAAACAAGTGAAAACAAAAAACAGGTTGCTGCCATCAGGAGAGCATCAACCTGTGGGAGTGGCCTTTCTAGTATCAACAAACGACAAGGCGAGCCAAAATTGTCGGTTGGCCATGCTCCCTAGGCCACCAGACCAAATTCTAGAACAAGCACAAGAATTCCAAGAATCAAATTTATACAATTACAAAAAAAAAAAAAAAAAAAAAAAAAATTAAAATTAGAAGCTTACTGGCAGAACAAAACCACCAGAACAAGACAACTAACGAAACTGAACAGAACACCCACAAGAACCCAAATATATACACTGATATAAAAGATGGTCGCGGTTAATCAACTACCTGGTAAGCCAAAAAATGTGTGAATTGACAAGATGCAAAACTGTGTATGTAGATAAGATCTTCAGTTATTAGGGACCCACCAAATAGCACTTTGTGTTGTCTATACACATACTTAAAATTGTTAGGTCCTAGGTTAATAAAGCATGTCAATGTGCAATTTGAAACTCTTGGAAACCGAATTACAGTCCAAAATTAAATGTTTAAAATCATGTCTTAAGAAATTTTTAGGAAAATTGTTAGATTGCAGTTTAGAAAGAAGAGCTTTCAGATTTTTTACAAGCAAGAACTGTGTAGAGCAAATTTTAGCTATTCTATGAAACTGAGAGATGAGTAGATTGTGATGTATAACTTTAGAAATGTTGGAGGACCAGTGAGTGTAGTGAGTGATATCAAACTCAAAGGAGTTTCTTTTATCAAATAAGTTCACTACACCTGTTCTCTCCTTGTTCCCTGTACCTCTAAATCAAGGTAACAAACACAAGTAGACGATCCGTTAGTTTTTTCTAGGGTGAGGTCATTAGGATACAAGTCAGTGGCGCAATGCAAAAGTCCAAAATGTTAATGACAATGATGTCATCAACATAACTTAGAACAATTCCAGGTAAAGGATGATTGGCAACAAATCTATCCTCAAAGAAATGTAGATGGAGAGATATGTCACCCCCTCCTTACTTTAGAACTCCCAGGCTTTTCCTGCAAGTTAAACTGCATAAAGCTGGTAACCCCATCAGATCTTTAGTTGAATATTATTTTTCTCCAGCAGTAAACCTTGAAAAGAAATTGGCCATCAAATGCAAATCCCTGGTAGCCAACCATACTCATACTGTTGTCTCTACTTCAGACTTCATCCACAAACTTCCTAATTCCTTTTCTCCTAGTGTTAATCTATATACTCTTGATGTGGAATCTTTGTTTCCCTCTGTACCATATTTTGAGTCCTACATGCTCCTCATGAAGAAATCGATTCTTCATTTTGAACCACTCGGTACTCTTATCAAAGATCTTTATGATTGTTTCCACACTATTCATCAACACAGCTGTTTTATTTTCAACAAAATTGTGTACAAGCAACAATCTGGTCTCCCCATGGGCTCACTTCTTTCCCCTCTTCTTGCAGAAATCTACATGCAACATATTGAAGTTTCCATCATTCCTCAACACCCTTTTCAACCTTCTCTGTGGTTAAGATATGTAGATGACATTTTCATTAGCTGGCCACATACCAAGTCTGAACTACAGACACTGATCAACTCCATTACAGAAAAATTCCCTTCCATTAATCTCACTATATCTAAGGAAGTAAACAACAAAATTTATTTCCTGGATGTATCTATCTGCAGAAATGCTGATCTTTCCATTACTCGTTCCGTCTATCGTAAACCTTCTGTGGCCACTAACATCATTCCCTACAAATCTTTCACTCTGCATCTCTACAAGCTCGCAGCATTGAAGTCTTACATCCACAGGGCTCATATAATTTGCAACAACGAACTTTCTCTTCAAGAAGAATTCTCCAAAATTTCTACAATAGCCCTCTCTCATGGTTTCCCTGCTCTTACAGTCAACTCCCTCTTAAAGAAATACGAAAACAATTCGAAAATTGAATGCCTCCTTCCTCAAAAGACAGAAAACCTGAAATTCTCTGGTTCTGTTCCGTACCGCATCCTTCCTATGCTCATAAGTTACAGATTCTTTTTAGAAGTTTTGGTTACCATCTTGCCATTAAATCCACCCCAAACATCTTGAAACTTCTACAAAGGGATAGGGACAAAGTTGAAAACCTGCACCTCCCAGGAGTTTACTGCATTCCTATCTCTTCTTCAACAGGTGATAACTTATACATTGGAAGCACATACAGGAGCATTAACCATAGAATTTTAGAACATAAAAAAGATGTTTTGAAAGCCAATCTTAATACTGCCTTGTCTATTTTGACAATGGAAGACACATCTGCAGTTCCCCGCTGGAACGAAGCAAAATGAATTGCTTCTTTTGACAATCGTTTTGCCCTCCGTTACCAAGAAAGCCTGGAAATTATTTTCAACTCAATGACTTGCAATTCAGAATCTCCTCTCTACATTCCGATGATCTGGAGATCAATTCTAAGTTTTGGCAACAAAAATAGGAATAATTCAAATGTAGAATCTGGCAACAATCTTAGTCCTCCATTGGCGTGATGAAGACCTAAGATAAGGTCAAAAGCTCCCAACTTATGAACTTTCTTGTAAAAGTTTTTCATTTAACATAACTAGCGTGATCAAATTACCTTTATTTGTAGATAGAGATTAGCCAAACTGCTAGAAAAGCGACTGCCCATCAGGATACCACGAGTTTGGAGGTATAGCCCATTGCCCACGGTAACGAAATTGTTATTGATACAGAAATTCAGTAGGAAGTGCCAATACTGTTCTGTAGTCCCGCGCTCGAACTTCGTATGTATGTTTCATGAGCTCGGCAAGTTAAAGAGCTCAGGGGTTTATGCCCAGCAGCCACATAATCTTGTTCGGATTAATTCACAAATTCATGAACTTCAAGATTTATTCACTATTTCTCCAGTGGATAAAGCTGATAATAACTTTGCCTTCTTTTGTAAACAATTCTATCAGGATCTCCTGATACAGGAGATGAATACCACAGATACTTACACTACGGTCTCTCAAAATCATAAAGATATTGTTAAGAAAATAATCGCTCTGCATAAAAGGATAAGGCTTAATGTGTCCAACTTAAACTTTCCTTTTATTTATGCCATCCCTAAGTTTCATAGGAACCCATTTCCTTCCGTTTCATTATTAGTGGACGCAACTGTTATAATAGTAAAGCGGGTGGGTTGCTTCAGAGATACTTGTCCATGGCGCTTCGCAAGCTGGGTTCGACTTTGATTATTGGGAGCAATGACAGAGTCTTGGAGGTACTTGGCTAGGTGACTGTCACATCTATGGATATTTACGATTTTAAAAACCTCTTCACTTCAATTTCATTGAAGGGTTTGTGGCAGGTGGCCTTAAACATACATATGGAGTTCGAGCCCGGGACTACAGAACAGTATTGGCACTTCCTACTGGATTTCTGCATCAATAACAATTTCGTTACCGTGGGCAATGAGCTATACCTGCAAACTCGTGGTATCCCGATGGGCAGTCGCTTTTCTAGCAGTTTGGCTAATCTCTATCTACATTTCTTTGAGGATAGATTTGTTGCCAATCATCCTTTACCTGGAATTGTTCTAAGATATGTTGATGACATCATTGTCATTAACATTCCGGACTCTTTGCGTTGCGCCACTGACTTGTATCCTGATGACCTCACCCTAGAAAACACTAACGGATCGTCTACTTGTGTTTGTTACCTTGATTTAGAGGTACAGGGACAAGGAGGGAACAGGTGTAGTGAACTTATTTGATAAAAGAAACTCCTTTGAGTTTGATATCATTCACTACACTCACTGGTCCTCCAACATTTCTAAAGTTATACATCACAATCTACTCATCTCTCAGTTTCATAGAATAGCTAAAATTTGCTCTACATAGTTCTTGCTTGTAAAAAATCTGAAAGCTCTTTCTAAACTGCAATCTAACAATTTTCCTAAAAATTTCTTAAGATATCATTTTAAACATTCAATTTTGAACTTAAATTCGGTTTCCAAGAGTTTCAAATTGCACATTGACATGCTTTATTAACCTAGGACCTAACAATTTTAAGTATATAGGCAACACAAAGTGCTATTTGGTGGGTCCCTAATAGCTGAAGATCTTATCTACATACACAGTTTTGCATCTTGTCAATTCACACATTTTTTGGCTTACCAGGTAGTTGATTAACCGCGACCACCTTTTATATCAGTGTATATATTTGGGTTCTTGTGGGTGTTCTGTTCAGTTTTGTTAGTTGTTTTGTTCTGCTGGTAAGCTTTTAATTTTTTATCTTGTAGTTGTATAAATTTGATTCCCAGAATTCTTGTGCTTGTTCTGGAATTTGGTCTGGTGGCCTAGGGAGCATGATCAACCGACAATTTTGGCTCACCTTGTCGTTTGTTGGTACTAGAAAGGCCACTCCCACAGGTTGATGCTCTCCTGATGACGGCAACCTGTATTTTGTTTTCGCTTGTTTAGAAGTTCCTTTTTTTTTTAATTTTGTATTTTTGTTCTGTAATGTTTCCATTCTATATATATATTCTTCAAAACTATGCAAGTAAATCTGCTCCTATGCTCTTAACATGAAAAGCTAGCCATTTACACTTAAACTGCATTAAAAATTATTTATCAATATCCAATTTATCAAATCTTTTCAGTCATTAGCATTTCTGCACCATTAGTTTCAAAGGCAGATTTCATATCTCCACACAGTCCAAAACATTTAAATTTAGAAACTTGACTTCTGCATAAACATGATTTTCCCTTGTCATGTTCAATTCCTCAGATGAAGTACTCATTTCTTCTCAGCAATCTTATTCTATCCTGATTTTCCTGTCTCCTCATAAAACAGACTACTAATTTTGTAAATAATAGAAACATTCTCATGAGACCTTTAAACTTCACTGAACACTTAAAGGTGACAATTTATTAACTTTGCTGGCAAACACCAATACTTTGTGACACTAATTTTTTCATCCTAGAAAATGACTGTTATGCAATTGGTTATTTCCTTTCAAAGTTCCACCTTTACACATAATTACAACTCTGCTTTCACAGCAGACTGCATCTGAAGGTGTCTGTACATGATTTTCTTTTTTCTGCAGGTCAAAAGAGTGGTGATCAACATGAAATGGTGTGTTGCAAGATTCTATAGTCAATTTTGAGTGGTGATCAACATGAAATGATGTGGTGTAAGATTCTATAGTCAGTTTAAATTTGGTAGCAAATTCTACAGGCAAACATCTGGATTAGAAATGGCTCACCAGTACTTTTTCTTGTAAATTATTATGTAGGAAAACCAGAAGAAAAGGTACTTATTACACCTTCAATTTTCAGTCTTTATGCAAGATATATTAATGATTTAATTTTCCTTTTAGACAACAAAATGTCTCCCATCCATATGATATACTATGCTGGTTCAACTCCTTGGATGGAAATTTAAAATTCACCCTTGAAATGCAAAAAGATAATCAGTTCAATTTTTTTTTGGACTTGTCATTAGTAGTAAGAAGGAAAAATTGAAACATATTTATATTAGAAATCTACCAACAATAATAAAGTGTTAGACTATCAATCAAATCACCTAAATTACATAAAAACAAATGTCCCCCTCACCACTCAATTTTTGGAAAAAATAAATGCTCTAAATTCTTCAGAATTAAAAAAAATGTTCAAAAGGTGTAATTAAAAAGTTTTGGAAGAAAATAATTACCCTTTCCTACAAATCACCTAAATTCTTAGCAAAAAAGAAAAGAATCAGAAGTCAAAAACTAAGTTTCAGTTAACAAGAAAAATTACTTACCATAAAGGACCGTTTGAAAAGCTTCAGAGGATTAGTGAGAAGTTTCTAGTCAGACTAGCTCCGGCACTATGAAATAAAATTAGTAACTATCTTCCAAAATTAAAACAAAAAAGAAAATATCCTTTTACAGGAAGGTGTGGTCTATAACATAAAATATGAGTGTTGTCTCAGCTATGTGGGACAGATTAAAACCAGATTGGCAGAACATAAATAAAGCTGCAATTCAAAATATGACAAACCAAACAGACTTGTACAGACATGTTCAAAATACAGGACATAAAGTGCTTTGAGACACTGTAGAAGTTCTGACACATCAACAGCATGTTTTCAAAAGAAAACTCTCAGAAGGACTGGAAATAGAAAGAAGAGGTACAACATTAAATTATTTGAAAGGCTGGAGTTTACCTCATGAATGGCAACACCTACTATTACTGTAGTCCTGCAGAAGGGTAGGGGAACTACCAGAGTTCACCAAAATGCGTAATTACGCGTCTAGTACGCATTAAAATTTTACCAACGCGTAAAAATACGCATCAGAAACTTTTCTCGAAGTGTAAAAAGTGTGCGTTGGGAATTTTTTTCGGCGCATAAAAATACGCATCGAATAATTTTACCAGTTCGTAAAAATATGCATCGGGACGATATTTCGTCTTTCAGAAACGGAAGTAAACGAAATAAAGATTTGTTCTGTGATCATAATTTCTTTTCCCTGTGATGTTGCCTCTGTCCAATATTGTTGTTATACATCATTTTATTTCATAAATATTTGTATTTCAGTTTGAAAATGGAGGGAAAATTCCCGATAATGGAAATTTGATAGTGAAAAATTTCGCTGTAACCTTTAGGCAAGAGAGTGTGACGACTTCGAGGAATTTCTCCTTTTCCGTCATAATTTGGGTTATCGTCAAGATTGATGCATAACTGAACAGAAATTTTGGAGCAATTAGTAGTTTTTGTATGTTCAAAATCAATGCACAAATTTTTCAGCTCAGGATACATAATAAAAATTTTGCGTGGTTTTTCCCGTAACAGCGCACACCCAACCTAAATGGGCATGCGATGCCACTGATGTCTAATTTTTAAATTTTTGGTATAAAATGGTTTGACCACGAGGTCCGTAAGAGTTGATTTCGAAAGTGGAAGTTTCGTCTTTCAAAACTTTCGAAAACGGAAGTTAGATGCAGTGAAGATTTTTCCCGTAATCATAATTTTATTTTTCACGTGATGTTTCTTCTGCCTAGTATTGTTGTAAAATATCATCTTATTTCATAAATATTTGTATTTCAACATGAAAATGGAGGGAAAATGTCTGAAAACAGAAATCGGATGTAGCAAAGGTTTCCCCCCCCCGTAACTGTATTTTTTCTTCCTAACGATGATCAGAACATGTATCCTGTATTCTTAAATATTCGTCCCAAAATAGTTGTGCATTTCAGCTTGATACGGGGGGTGTCCAAAAACGAAAGTGACAATGGCGATAAATTTATAAAAAATGATGCATGGTGTTGAAAAGTACTTATATTTTCAAAGTTAAACAATTCATCTTTTGTCTAAAATAGTGAAAGCTGTCATGCATTCGTGATGGACAAAATTGTCATCCAAGGGCATTAAAAAAAAAAAAAAAAAAAAAAAAAAAACCGACAATAAAGAAATGGGAAGGGAAACAAAGATATCAGCAAAATCAGCAAAATGAAAATTTAAGCACTGGATGTTGGTGTTGTGCAGTTGCAGAAAAACAAATGTGGCTGTGGAACTTGCTGAGAAGTCTATTAGAAATTTTTAGATGCCTATAAGAACCTCAAAAGTGCAATGTTTTCACTTCTTGAACACATTGCTGTTCCATGTGGTCATTACAAAACATGATAAATTCAGTGTTATTGTTTTAAAATATAAATATTACATTTATTTCTAAAAAAAAAAATGGATCCAAATTCTAAATACATTGAGCAGTAGTGAAATATTTTTTATATGAAAAAATGTGGATTGATTTTTCATAATTGCCGCAGCCTAGCATTTTCGTAAGTATTTTATTTCATCTGTTAATTTTTCTAAAATACTCCCGACTTTTGAATATTACTCCCTAAATTTTTTCAAAGGAGTAGAAATACTCCTTTAAAAAAAATTTCCGGCAAACTCTGGGTACTACCCTGAAATTTGACATATAAATATCCTTTTATTCCTTAATAAAAACCCATAATTTTGAGATATTTGTAGTTCATCACAGAATCATTTAGAAGATATCATACCTTCAGGTGATGATTTCAATGCAATGTCACCATGTTCTTCCAGTGAATAAATTCCTGAGAGCGAATCAGATCTATCATGCTGACTTGGGAATGTATGTTGAGCATCTTTTGGTTTAGATGATACATTTGGCACAGGCCCCAGTTCTTTCAGAATGAGTTTCTGACCAGCCCTCCAACTAAATGGTGAAATTTCTAAAAAAATAAAATAAATTAAATTAATAAATAATTCAAAGGCATTATAACGTAAGATTACTGGAAATTCATTATCTTTAAAAAACAGTAGTAGTAAACATTTTCAAATAACCGTTTTGCTCTACTAACTTAAAAAAAAATGATGATACTAATTTCTCGGGTGTAATGAACACGTTTTCTGAATCATTTCTGACAAAACAAATTTTTTTTTTCAAAGCAGATTTTTAGACAGATGCTAAATAACAGTGCAACCAATGATATAGTTAATGCTGATAAACTTTCCATCATTAAAATATTACTGCCTTTATAATAAAAGGTGAAAACTACAAAATTTCAACACCTAATTTCCTTTGTTTATGGAATCCCTAAATTTCACAAATATCTTGTAATGTTCTGTTTCATCACTAGTTCATTGAACTGTAACAATACTTGTGCAGGTAAGTAATATGTTTAAAATATTTCTTAAGATAATTTTGAATAACATTGGTTCCATATAGATAATTAACAACTCCAAAATCATTGATTTTTTTGAAAATATATATATATTTCATCTATTAATAGTTTTCACTTAAACACATTTGTTCACTTCCATCTCAATTTCTACTCTCCTCACAACTGTTTACAACATTTACATAGAGTGTAAGTCCTATCCTATCACTGATGATCAGTTTTGGAAGGATCTTACTGATTTTTGTATTAATAATAATTTCATATTGGGTGAGCAATAAAATTTACCTATAAAAAAGGGTACCAATAAAAGGTACACTTCTTCCAGTACTTTAACTAATTACATCTACATAATTGTTTTTAACAATATTGAATTTATCTGTTTAGTAAAATTTTTTTATTCAAACAACCTAGAGCTTGTAAAAAAAAAAAAGGGTCCATTACTTTGATTCGGACATAAAAATAAACCATGTCATATTACCAGTGACTTATACGATAACAGGAAAGATTTTAATTTCCATCTTAATTACTTCACTCGTTGGCCATCTCTAATGCATCAAATAACATACAAAGAAACATTGTTATTTCACAATTTTTATGAATTACATCCATCTATTACATTTTCAAAAATGCTAAAAATTAGATCAAAAATTAATTTATAAGTTCCCATATCATAGGAAGTCAATTTTTCGTGCTGAAGGATATTAAGAACACAGTTTGCTGTCTTTACACGATTTTAAAAAATTACGGTTAAAATGATATATACATTAGAACATGAGCACTTTCAAGTCCACTGTGGACCCGTCATCAGATGGTGTGCTTGCATTATGCCCTGGGAGGGTATATATTATGTAGTATGCACACCGACGAAACAGTATGTTTTGGCATGCGCATGCTCACTACACAATCATGTCGTTTCATTAGAGCAGCCGGTATTGTCTCTTTCGCTGTAATAGTTACAAAGTAGTTTCCATGGCAACGGTATAATGATAGGGGTATCGTCGTTGCAGCATTCTGCCCTATGTTTATGTATCAATAGGCTTTCTAACAGGAGGATAGATGAACAGATATATACATTAGAACATGAGCACAGTGGACTTGAAAGTGCTCATGTTCTAATGTATATATCATTTTAACCGTAATTTTTTAAAATCGTGTAAAGACGGCAAACTGTGTTCTTAATAAAAAGTTCCGATATTTTTTATATTTTGGTTTATCAAACAACGTATCAATAACTATAATTTAAAATTTCCAGCTCAGCTACTATATATCAACACTTTTACTAACATCAGGACTCTACAAGATTAATCTTTGCAAGTAACTCAAAATTTTATCTGACAGATCGCTGGTAGCTAAAGACTTGGCCTTTCACATACACAGCTTACTCCTAACTTCACTCACACTTACATTTAATATCATTACCTTAATTCTGTTTTATCTATGTTTTAATTCTTGCTATGTGACTTCACACTTTTTACATGGCTCATACCCTTCTTCATTGTTTTTAACTTTTGGCGCATTATCACCTCTGCTACTACCTATCCCATTTTTCACATAAAAATTAAAACGAGAAATCTTGTATTATGAACTTCATTGTAATTTGAACAAACTATACTAAAAATATGCTTACCAGTCTCAATTTCAGTCATTTCCATTTAATAAAAGTAGGCCGACAGACATCATATCAAGGAAGGAGGCAAGTCAAAATGCAGTTGAATTAAAAGTTGACACAATGAATCCTATCTGAATAGCTAGTTCAAAGTTAAGAACACAAATAAAAGACTGTAAAAGGCTATGACACGATACAAAAATGTAGTACCATAGTTAAAAAATGACAAAATTCAGTAAAAATATACCTCACTGTAACGAAATTCTCAAAGGAAGAAGTTTAGGAATGAAGTTATATCCACTATGAACAGTGGAAGTCCTTACTGCAATGAAGCATAAAAGAACAAATGCAAAACAAATGGAATGAATGGCCTACCAAAATACGAATGAATTTATGATAATTATGCACCAAAAATGATATCCAACGAAGGGCACAGGAATAGCAGAAATTCGTAGGACTCAGCAAATTGTCAATGTCTATGCATTTCGGTGAATAGTCTGTTCACCATCTTGAGGAAGCGTACACTGTCCTTCTCATTGCCTTTCTCATACTGCCACATACGGTATAGTATACCGACATATGATCCTAGAGATAACTGTACAAAAACTACCTATATAGGAAGTACGAAGAATCGTTTAAAAAAATAGATTACAACAGCATATTAAAAACTGGAACCAAAAAGCAAAAAAGAAGAAAACAACGCATTAATACGGTACTGTATTGAGAAAAAAACAGTCCCCCGCTTTGAAGAAATAAAGATCATCTCAAAACAACCTACCAAAAAAACTATCTGATATGCAGTATCGATAGTTATGGAAAAAACTAAAAATAATAATTGTAATATTAGCAGTGGTGTGGATCTTCCAATACCATGGGAAATCTTGATTAAGGAAGACAGACAACAAAAAAGAAGTCCCACACCAAGAGTACATCATTCCTCTGAAGACACCTCAGTATACCCAACATAACGGAGCAGTTTTTCGGCGGTGGCAACCACAAACTTGAATGACGTCGATGGTCTATGTATGCAGGGTGACAGCGGCCCCAATGGGTGTGGCAGTATGTGAAAGACAATGAGGACAGTGGAGTTAGACTCCGTATGCTCCTTGAAGATGGTGAACAGACAATTCACCGAAATGCATAGGAGGAAATTGACAATTTGCTGAGTCCTACGAAATTTCCGCTATTCCTGTGCCTTCATTGGATATCAGTTTTGGTGCATAAATATCGTAAATTCATTCTTATTTTGGTAGGTCATTCTATTTGTTTTGCAATTGTACTTTTATGCTTTACTGCAGTAAGGACCTCCATTGTTCGTAGTGGATATAATTTCATTCTTAAACTTCTTCCTTTGAGAACCTCGTTACAGTGAGGTATATTTTTACTGAATTTTATCATTTTTTAACTAGGGTAATATGTTTTTATATCGTGTCATAGCCTTTCAGTCTTTTATTTGTGTTCTTAACTTTGAACTAGCTTTTCAGATAAGATTCATTGTGTCAACTTTTAATTCAACTGCATTTTGACTGACCTCCTTTCATGACATCTGTCAGCCTACTTTTATTAAATGGAAATGACTGAAAATGAGACTGGTAAGCATATTTTTAGTACAGTTTATTCAAATCACAATGAAATTCATAATACAAGTTTTCCTGTTTTAATTTAGATACGGAAAATAGAACAGGTAGTAGCAAAGGTGATGCGCCAAAAGTTAAAAACAATGAAGAACATGTATACACATTCTTATACTAAATTTATCAAATCTATTTTTATTGTTTTTTTTTCCTTGCCTTATTAGTATAAGAGCAATTTAATGTTGGAACTACTAGTTTGTTTCTGCTATCCAGAAAAGTTATTCCTTTGCAGCAGTTGTTGGCTTCCCAATGAAAGCAGCTACATTTTTTACTTCATGTGCTTTCTTTCCTACCTTATTAATTTTGATGTACAAGGACACCCACAGCATAGACAAAACTTGGAAAGAGAGTCTAGCCAGGTGGCACCGTATCTCCCAAGCTCTTCAATGTCACATTGCAGAATGCCTTTCAATAACTGAACTGGAAAAACAAGAGGATAATGATAAATGAAGATTGCTAAATTATGTCTTAAAAGAAAAGTGTTTAATCAATGCACCTTTTCAGTTCTTACTTATGGATCAGAGACTAATATCTTAACAAAAAAGACATACAGAGGCTGTGCAAAACTCAAAGAGGCCTGTATAAATGCATACTTGGTGTAACTAAGAAAGATTGGAAAAGGAACTCACCAGTAAGAAAAATGACAGGAGTAATATTTGACATCATGACCACAGTAAAGACCCTCAAGTGGCAATGAGCTGGACAAATTTCTGGAAAAACTGACACAATGTGTGAAAAATTGAATATTAGACTGAATACCAATGAACAAAAGAACATGACAGATGAGTGGATATTATACAAAAGCGTGCCACAGTGACAAGAGAGAAATGCTCAAGAGAGAGAGACAAGGGCCTGGAAGTGACTTGGGGAGACTTTCATCCTGCAGGGGATTGAGGTTGGTTGATGATGATACAATATATTGTATATACATGTTGGGATGTAAGGTCATGTGATGCGTAACATCACAGCCTCTCCTTGACAAATGTCAACCCCGCTTTCTCATGGTGCATCCTGTTCCCACTAAAGGGGCTCTGACGACCGCCAATAGCGGTATAACTATACCATCGGGATTAGAGGAAATGCTATCCCACACTCACCAACCCGCGTGGCCAGCGTGGTGAGTTATGGCCAAACCCCTCCAAAATGACTCCACAACTTAAATCTTGGCCCTCAGTCTCCGGCAGCTGGAATGTACCTGGCCAAGGCAGCGGCCAGTGCGACATGAAGGCAGAGGGTGCTAAGAATCCCCGGAGGACCAGACTAGGCTGCCATCTGATGCTGACCTTGGCTACGTATAATGGACGCTCCCTATCTTCTGATTCAAGGCTTCTTGAATTGGAAGAGGAACTACAAAGGATCAAGTGGGACATCGTCGGGCTAAGTGAGGTAAGGAGAAAAGGAGAAGATCTCATTGAACTGAAAAGCGGACATCTCTTCTACTATCGTGCGACAGATACTGGCAGAACTAGTGGTGTTGGATTTATAATAAACAAGAAACTGAAGGATAAAGTTGTAGAAGTTGAAAGTTCCTCTGACAGAGCTGCACGACTCGTTATCCAACTCTCGAGAAGATACCAGGCTCAGATTATTCAAACTTATGCACCCACCAGAAGTCATCCTGAAGAAGAAATTGAAGAATTTTATGAGGAAATTCGTCATCTAAATAATAAAGGTAAGCAGCACTTGAAGATAATTATGGGAGATTTCAATGCAAAAATAGAGCAACGGCAACAGAATGAAACTTCAGTAGGTAAATTCGGTCATGGCAACAGAAACCAGCGTGGAAATACTCTCGTTGAATTTGCAGAGGTAGAAGGATTTTTCATCTTGAACTCCTTTTTCAAGAAAAAGCTGCACAGGAAATGGACATGGAGACATCCAAATGGAACGACAAGTGAAATTGATTTTATTATGTGTAACAAAAGATTCGTCATAGAAGATTGCAGTATGCTAAACAAGTTCAACACAGGTAGTGACCATAGATTGGTGAGATGTAAGATGCACCTCAACACTAAACTCGAACGTGGCAAGCTTATAAGACAAACAAAATGTATTGACATAACCAACCTTAAAAAACACCATAACACCTTCAAGTTGGAACTGAAGAACAGATTCTCTGCTTTAGAAGGCCTAACATCGGAAGAAGTGGATATTTCTGAAGTTAACAGAAAAGTAACCAAAGCTCTTATGGAAACAGCAACACAATTAACTGGGTCTAAGAACAAGTTGCATGTGAACAAATTATCAGGAAAAACCAAAATGTTGATGCAAAAAAGAAGAGAGATGAGGACAACTAAAGAAGATGTGACTTCCATAGTGGAATACATAGAGCTATGCAAGACAGTACAAAAAAGTATCACTGAAGAAGTAAGGAAATTCAACTGTGAACTAGTGAGGAAAGCAATTGAAAACAACCAAAGCCTAAAGATAGCAAAGGGACATCTCAGTAAGGGAAGAAAATAGATTATGGCACTGAGAAAAGAAGATGGTTCTGTAACAAGAAATAGAGGCGGAATTTTGTCAAGAGTGAAAGATTTCTACTCCAAGTTATATGAAAGGGATGATGCATGTACTCCAGACATCGTGGAAGGTACCAGTACCAGAGTTCTTCCAGTCCTCCCAGCAGAAGTTGCACATGCAATCAAGAACATGAAGCGGGGAAAAGCTCCAGGAGAAGATGGAATTACTGCAGACATCATACAAGAAGCAAGTGGAGAAATCGAAACACTACTCGCCCAAATTTTCACTTGATGCCTTAATGAAGGGAAGATTCCTGAGGATTGGAACAATGCTATAATGATCCTGCTACATAAAAAACGTGACATTGAGGATCTCAGGAACTACAGACCTATCAGCCTCCTATCAGTGGTTTATAAAATCTTCACTAAAGTTCTTTTACACCGTTTGAAAGTAACACTGGACATGGCTCAACCGAGAGAACAAGCTGGATTCAGGAGTGGCTACAGCACAATAGACCATATTCACGTAATGAGAGAACTAATTGAAAGAGCGAGGGAATATGAACTTCCATTGTGCATGGCTTTTATCGATTATGAAAAAGCCTTTGATTCAGTGAAACCATCAGCAGTTACAATGGCTCTGAAATCCTGCGGTATTGAAGATGCATACATTAATATTATTAATAATATCTATGAAAATGCAAGTGCAAAGATTTGGCTGTTTGAAAATGCAACACACATAAAAATTGGAAAGGGAGTGAGACAAGGTGGCACCATATCTGCGAAGCTATTTAACGCCACATTGGAAAATGTCTTTCAATCACTGAACTGGGAAAACATAGGGATAAAGATTAATGGAGATTATCTAACCCACCTTCGTTTTGCTGATGACATAGTTATTTTTGCAACTACCCCATCAGAGCTGCAGAGTATGATCCAAGAATTTGCTGACAAGAGTAAAGAAGTGGGACTAAAAATGAACTTTCAGAAGACAAAAGTGAAGTTCAATGCTTTTACACGAAGTGAAGATTTATCGATTGATGGAGAAAAGCTGGAGATAACAGACACGTACGTTTATCTTGGACAGCAGATATCCAGTGAAGGTCACATTGATGAAGAAATTAATCGGCGTACAAAACTTGCCTGGAGAGCTTTTGGAAGAAACAGCATAATTTTCAAGAGCAATATGCCATTATGTCTTAAAAGAAAAGTGTTTGATCAATGCATCCTTCCAGTGCTTACGTATGGTGCAGAGACATGGACCTTAACTAAAAGAGACATACAAAGGCTGCAGACAACTCAAAGAAGCAAAGAGAGGTGCATGCTTGGTGTAACCAGGAGAGATAAGAAGAGGAACTCGTGGATCCGAAAAATGACAAGAGTGGAAGACATCATGATCAGAGTTAAATTCCTGAAATGGCAATGGGCTGGGCATACTGCCAGAAGGACCGACCATCGATGGACAGCCGAAATTTTATATTGGATTCCAAGGGACAGGAAAAGACCCAGAAGACCACGTGGGAGATGGGTGGATGAAATTCAAAAGTATGTGGAAGTGACATGGAGGAGACTGGCACAAGACAGACCGTTGTGGAGGAAACTTGGGGAGACCTTCGTCCAGCAGTGGATTGATAATTGTTGACAATGATGATGATGATGATATACATGTTAAGAGTCACCACCATATTTTAGCATTTCAGCAGTTATGCCATCCACTCCCGGAGCCTTACCAAATCATGGAAGGACCCGATTCAGGAATGTCTGAATGAGAAAAAGATAATTAGTATGAAGTACTTGTGTGCGGCATGTGATGGATATTAATGAAGCCCAAGCTGTGTGCTAAGTAAATGGAGACATTTGATACACCAACAGTAAGTTCTTTCTGTGAGGAGCTAACCTCTGAATATCAGAGAACAGCTTAGGGATGTATATGTATGTATGTAAGTAAGTATGTATGTATGTATGTATGTATGTATGTATGTATGTATGTATGTATGTATGTATGTATGTATATATGTATGTATGTATGCATGTACGTACATGTTACTTGCATATCAAACAGAAGATACACATAGAACACAACTTAAAATTTAATTTCGGATCAGTTTTCTGATTTTATTACATTAATTTTAATCAAGTTCATTTTAATTTAACTACAAAAATAGAACTCTGGCAAAAATTAGTACCAAATGTGTAAATATTCTAATTTTTCTTCACCCCCCTCTCCCCCCAAAAAATGAAAGAAAAAAGTATTACATCTCATGTGATTCTATCATAAAGTTCACGTTTAGATACCATTACGTGACCACAAGGTTCTTCAGGAAGACGCTTTGACGTCTGTAAGTTCTGTTTTACACGTTCTGTAAAGTGGATACAGTCTGTGGGGGTGCATTAACATGTTCAATTAAAATATAAAGCAGTTAAAAGTCCTAAAAATGTTACTCACGGAAGTGCGTGTTCAGTTCGACGTCAGTAATTATTGAGTTTCTTTGTCCAAAGTTGTATCTTGCTTCAATATGGTCAGTTGTTAGGGTTAGCTCGAGAGCCATTTCGTCATAAGTTGTACCCTACTTCGGCAAGATACAACTTTGGACAAAGGAACTCTCAATAACTACTGACGTCGGACTGAACACGCACTTCCACAAGTAACATTGTTAGGACTTTTAACTGATTTATATTTTAATTGAATAAGTTAATGCACCACCACAGACTGTATCCACTTTACAGAACATGTAAAACAGAACTTACAGACGTCAAAGCGTCTTCAAGAAGAAAGAAAAAGGATTATGCCTAACATTTTCTATAAATATTCCTTAAATAGATTACCTATTTATTTTGATTATAAATAAATAATATCAAAAGGTATTCTTTACCTGTTATTGAAAAAGTATTTCCCACATTTGTTGCTCCGTGAGGCACGTGTTCCCGTCCCGAGAGGCCAGGTTTGCGTTAAAGGTTTTTTTTTGTTAGTTAGAAAGTTTTACAAATAAGACAATTTAGTTAAATATTTTCAGCTAAAACATTCATTCAATAGTACAATCAAACATTTAAATTTTTTTTCTATTAATTTAAACATGCATAAGGAAAAGTTATACTCATCAGGTCGGGGGACATGGCTCACATAAAAAGCTCTTCTTCGACGATATTGTGGCGAGTGCTTTCTGTACTCCGAGTACCATCTTCAGGCCATCCATTACCTACATGAGGGGTCTTCGTGTGTGTAGCCACAGGAGTTGAATGTCGGGAAAGAAAGGGAGGTTTTTGGTCTTCATGGTGTGCAAGGTGATTGCTCCTCAAGTACCGCTATCTATTGGGTTGGTTGGTAGGTATATTCGCCGTAAGTATATTCCTTTATTTTTATAAAGGGATATTAGATTATTACTATCTATTTAAAAACTGTTGTATTATTATTATTACTATTTTTTTTAGTCCTTTATTATATGGGGTGATTTTTTGTAATGTTCTTTTTTTTTTGTCTTTTTTTATGCATTTTTTTTTCTTTTTATAAGTGACTTCCAAGTTGTATCAAGAGTAGTGGGGTCTTGTAAATTGCATATATTATCTTTCTTTTGTTCGATTATAATGCTTTCAGAGATCCTTAATTATTTTTTTGTTTGTGTGGGTAGTTAGTAATTTAATATTTTCGAAATTAGGAAGGATACTGTTTATGATTAATGCAGTGTTGGATAAGTGTGGTTTTTCTTCTTAAAAAAAAAAAGACAAAAAAAAAAAGAACATTACAAAAAATCACCCCATTTAAAAAGGACTAAAAAAATAGTAATAATAATAATAATACAACAGTTCATTTAAATAGATAGCAATAATCTAATATCCCTTCATAAAAATAAAGAAGAATATATTTATGACGAATATACCTACCAACCAATCCAATAGATGGCGGCACTTGAGGAGTAATCACCTTACACGCCATGAAGACCGAAAACCTCCCTTCCTTTCCGAACATGCAACTCTTGCGGCTATACACATGAAGACACCTCGCGTAGGTAATGGATGGCCTGAAGATGGTACTCGAGTACAAAAAGCGCACGCCATAATATCGTCGAAGAAGAGCTTTTAATGTGAGCTATGTCCCCCGACCCGATGAATATAACTTTTCCTTATGCCTGTTTTAATTAATAAAAAAAATTAAATGTTTGATTGTACTATTGAATGAATGTTTTAACTGAAAATATTTAACTAAATTGTCTTATTTGTAAAACTTTCTAACTAACAAAAAAACCTGTAACACAAACTTGGCTTCTCGTGACGGGAGCATGTGCCTCACAGAGCAACAAACGTGTGAAATACTTTTTCAATAACAGGTAAAGAATACCTTTTTGATATTAATATTATTTATTTATAATATAAAGCACGTTTTGAACATAAGGCAACCATTAGGATTTGTCTCATGAATTGCACATTTTGTATTTATTTTGAGTTTGTGAAATAATTTCACCTTTCATAACAGAAAAGTATCTCACTTTAATTAAGAACACAGCAGTTTCGATATCAGTAAATAATAATCAGAGTTGGTTCTATTTTGCAATAAACTGTATTATAAATACATTGTACATTCATGTCTGACAATAAATGAACAAAAGAATATTACTTTTATTTGAACTGGCTTCTTTAATTCCAGCTGTTTTCTTCTTTCGTTTTGATGAACTTTTCTTGTCTGACTCTCCTATAATAAAAAAAAAAATTATGTTATAAACATCAGTTCAAATAACACTAACTAAAAGTAAAAAATATAGTAACATAGTGAACATTTTTAATTATACAGTAAAATAGTCACCTAATATATTTCTTAACAAACAAGGAAAGATTTCAAGTGAGATACAGAACAGAAAATTTGAAGCAAATAATTGCTTACTAAAATTAAATGGAAATTGTTATTTTACATTGTTTGGTAATGTTCTGCATTTTTTCGAATAAATCAACTGCAATAATATAAAGGAATATTATTACTGCATTTCCCCAGATTTCCTTATTATCCTGAAATAGGAATTCAACAGCTAAAATTATGGTTCAAATTGGGATCTTCATAAATGAATGCCATCAACAGAACAATGGATGACAACAACAGATACTTCCTTTATTTCAGTGAAATCAAAAGAAAAACAATCACAGCTTTAAGAAACTGCAGCAATAAAAAAAATGTTAACAATATTAATAAACATCAAAATATTACACAATACAGCACAGTTTATGTATTTATTTAATGAAGTGAATTTTTAAAGATGTTAAAAGACAAGAAAAGTTCATACTCCTGAAATTATGATCATGAGCACTATAATTGCCCACATTTTAAGAAAAGAGGGCACAATATCTTTGCTATAATAGCTTTAATTATACTCTCATATTAAAAGTTAAATACAGATGGGCACTACTTTGCACTATACACATGCATACACAAAGAAAGAATGATGATTTGCAATAAACAGGAATGGAGGATTCTAAAAACTTCTCACCAGCCAGAATAATTATTGATCACTGCAGTTCATGCATGTTGTATTGTGCTGGGAAGTGTGATGAATATAATAGCATACCATTGAAAAAATTAAGTTAAATTATCTATATACTAGGTTACACATACTTTTATACCCAAGAGATGACAGTAATTATACGTAGTCCCTAACAGCAAGTTTTTTTTTTTTTTGTGTGTGACCACTACACCTTTTTTACCTCTAGTAAAATATAACTTCACTACTGAGAGAGAGTCCATAGCATTAACTTTTCAAGAATACTCCATTTATATCAATACTTAACTGATGGTTTAAGTTTTCATTTGACAATAAGGTTACAAACCGGTTTTGCATTAAAATATTTTTTTGCTAAATTCTTCATCACATGTTGTGGAGGAAGTTGGTAGGGAACAAAGAATCATAAGAGTCTGACTAAAGATTAGATTGGACAGCAGAAAAAACAAGGCAGGGAAGATCTCAAATTAGCTAGATAAGACTATTTTCACTAAGAAGAAACTGGGTAAAGACATAGCTTCTGTTAGCTCCCTGAGTGATACAAATTGTCTTGTTTAAACAGTTTTACTCCATAGGAAAATCTTGATTGCAGCTGTTTGTCAGCAAAAAATTTCTTCCACAGAAATATTAAAAGATGATTTTCTATAATTTCATGGACATGTCTGACAAAAAAAAAAAAAAAAAAACATTATAAAGAATCCTTACTGATCTGCATTTCAGTCTTTTACATATATTAAACATTAAAGCATTACAATAGTCATATTGTGCTGTAACACATTTATGCCTATTTTACGTGTACTTTTACAACAATTCTCTCAGCAACCCTTTGGAACCATGTGTCTGCAAATTGTTTTTGTGTTTTGTGCAGTTTGTGTGTGTGCCTAAGGGTTCATTCAGTAATTCTTGGCAATCTGTAAAGTTAACTGCTCATGCTGCTATGTTTGGAATCATATCCATTCATGCATCAACTGATTACATTTCCAACAAGTATGACGCATGTGACTGGAATTTTTGTAATTTTGTAAAGAATCGATTTCTAACATCTAATTTTGTGGAAGGATTGTTTTTTGGTGCAAGTAATTTTGTGAAAGGTCCATTTTTTAATGCTTGGAATATTGTGAAGGATCTTAAAATGAACCCAGATTTTTCTTAAACAGACCCCTAGCTACCTCATTATTCCACTATAACAGAAACACATTTTTTTTTAATTATTTGTATTGAAAGTAAAACAGTATATTACTTTTTCTTCTGATTACCATTGCAATTCTTTTTCAATCCAAAAAAGTTCTGCACTGCTGCAGACCATTTAGTAATTACATAAAAAAAAACAAAAAAACTCTCATATGGTATGCTTTTCTTTAGCTTGATTTATTTGTCATTATTATTCTTTGCAGTACCAAACCATGGATTTATTGGCCATTGAACCAGATGTTCCTTAAAAGCAGTCCATCTGCACTCACAAAAAGTGCTTGTCCACGCAATGGTGGTTAAACTTTGCTGCATAATTTTCCGCAGAACTGTTGATTTAAATTGTTGCTGAAAATTACACACACAATGTACTTTCAAACACACTGAACAGTAAGTACAATGAACACTACTCACCAGGAAGGAGAGTGCACTGGAAAGTGTAATTCCCCACATTTGTAGATAAAAATTCTACTTTTTCAGTACTGCAAGATTTTTGCCTCTAACATATTGCTCAGTCACCTAGAAACTGCAACTTCTACACTGTCCTATACTTTGTTCTATTATTTCCAGCACAGAAGCACCTTATTTCCATGTAGTCATCTAAGAAAACTTAGAAATTACACAGCACTGAAGAGGGAACTGCACCTCCAAATGTCCACTCAAGAATGCCCCCACTACAATACCTATAGCAAAAATCTTTGACAGCCTGTTCAGTGCCCATGTTGACTAACCAACTGTCATTGGCAGCTGTCTGCAGTAAGCACGGAAGCTTCATCGACTGGATATTGGACGACATAAAGATATTCACTTGCTCAGATGAGTCCAGATTCTTGCTCCAACCTTCTGACAGAAAGGTTTGTTTTAATGCTGTGTGGGCAAATAGCTGCAACCCGACAGAAAGGCTGGACAAAATAGGCCAGTGGGGGTTGAATTTTGTGTAGATCACCGTGTCCCCTCATCCCTATTGCACACACCCTAACTTACAATCTAAAGTATTATTTTGGATTGCCCTACATGACTCTTCATGTATCTGGATGACATTGACTCGTGCACATATGGTTTAAGGGTAATGTCCAAGCATTTTGTGTTCTCTCGTAGCTCCCAAACTCCTCTAATTTGAATCTTTTTTTTTTTTTTTTTTTTGATTGGAGGTTTAACGACCACCGTGAGCAACTCAATGGGCTATAAGCAGTCGCCCGTCCCTAATTTAGGGTCACTGGTTCCAGGGAAGGGAGAGAGCCAGTGCCGTAAGACAAACACAACATCCATGCCTGACCGGGATTCGAACCCGGACCCCTTACGGACGAATGATCAGAGGCCAACGCCTTAGACCACTGCGCCACCGGGGCGGCTCTAATTTGAATCCTATTGATCATTTGTAGGATGCAATGGAATGTGCCATTCACTGATCCACACCAGTGTCTTATTCTGTCAAGCAGGGAATGAACACCTGAAGCACCTTCTGCAGTTTAGTGTAATATATATCATGCTGCCTGAAAGCAGCTATTATCGTAGTTATTGCAGCAAAAGGTAGCCAAACACGCTATTAGGTAGGTGGTTATAATGTTATGATTTCATAAGTACATGTCCACCACAGAAGTAAATTATCAACTGCCAAGAAGATGCAGGAGATTTTTTTTTTTTATGTATAAACAGAGGGAACAGTAGTAACAACATTAAATGAGCCAAACCAAACATCAACTAGTAAGAAATCAATGCATTCTCAGAGATAAAGGTTTTCTTGCAAAGTAACTGACAGCATCATTGACAACATAACCTAAATAAAAAAACAGATATAAATTCCTACCATGTGATTTTGTTTCTTTTTCATTCCCATTGTTTTTATGGTTATCTTTCAATTCTGCTTGTTTCACATCTTTCTTTCCATGAAGAGAGAAGCCTTTGTATTCAGGAGGATATGGAACAGCTGTAGTCTTGCGCACAACTGGAGGGTTTGCCTGAACTTCTGCATCTACCTTGCTAGGTACTGGATTTGAATCTCGTTGTGCAATAGTAAATTTTCGACTAGAATTATAATTCACTGGTTTAATGCTAGAAAACTCATCTGCAGGAGCAGTAATTAATTCTGCTTTAGCATGGTCTTGTTTTGGATTTATGAAATCTCCAAAATCTGCTTCTGAGAGTGCTTTCTCATGTTTCTCTCTCTGCTTAGCTATGATATCTTTCACTTTCTCCAAACCACCTGAATAGTGAATGAATACATCATATAAAAACAACAATTTAACAACATGACTTACTGTATAACACTTAGCAAACAACAAAATGGGGAAAATGAAAATGAACATAAAACAAATTGTACACAATGAAAACACATACTGAGCAACACTAAGAATACCACATTTACCCATGTAATCATCACATATTTTACTATGTGATGGCTCTATGGGTAAAAACCACAATAACCACAATTGCATTCAAACCATATAACCACAATTATGTTCAAAAATTAAAGTGTGGGGCATACATAAAATTCAGTTGAGGAACTACTGTATAAGCATGAAGTACAGCTGACAAACATTGCAGTATGATAAAGCAGCACCACTGGCCATGCTGTCTGACTTTGCTTCAACTGCTATGTGCATGAAACCAGAAGTACATACTATTTACCTGCTTGCACACTGTATCTTTCACTTCTAAATGGTTGTTCATGGTCTAGAAGCAAAGGCTAGCAAGGCTACTTACTACCCACGCCAGCGACAATACAGTATTCAGGGTTTCAGCAGCTGTCGTGGAAGTTAGATGTCTTGGTGCTTTTTGAGCAAACACGGTATCAAAGTGTTGAAAATACTGTAAAATAAAATTAATAAAGAAAATCAGTTATATTTGTTTATAGTGAGTGCAAAATTGAGAGTTACTGCAAAAGCAGAAGAAATCAGAAACCATAATGCTGCAGACTGAAAGTGATGAAAGCCACATCCAACACTGGAAAATGAAGGATTTTTTATTGTCAGAGAGCAACTCGAGCCAAAGGATATTTCGTAGGGAAGAAACCATATTTACCAATTCTTGGAAAAAAGCTATATGATTACATTTGGTTATGATGTAACCTCAGTGATGTTTCAGCTGAAAGCAATACAGTTTGCCACAGATTCAATATTTTATTGCTGGAAGCATCCAAGATGCTTATGGTAATAAAATAACAGATAGAAAGCACATACATGTACTTGGCTATTCTTTGAAATTCAGAACTTATCACCTCAAAGAAAAATCGCTTGCCAAATCCAAGTTTGAATAAAAAAAGAAGTGAAAAACTTTAAAACAAGTCACCATGGATTGAAAAAAAAATGCATATGCAATGAACTTTGTGGCATTGCATCATCATTATGCAGCCCCATCTGAGATGCTTATGGCAATAAAATATTGATTTTATAACATTTAATAATATTTCTATGGAAAAAGCATTTCTACATTGTTACAAATCCGTAGCACAGAACAAACTCCAGTCCATCCTGAGGAGCTTTTAAACATGATGTTGAACAAGAAAGGAGAGAAAAAAAGTGACCATTAAGATTAGAGGGAATTAAAAATAGCATTGCATCATAATGTTATGCATTATTGTCGACGAACAAAAGTTGCCACTGAGCATCACATTTAAACATAAAACTGTGCCAGAAGCATTGCAAATGGTGTAGTGTTAAGAGCACAGAAGCAGGGAGGATGGAGCAGACACTTCTGGAATATTGGGTGAAAATAGTGTGACAATAATAACTAAGTGTCCTGCTGAACTCACCTAGCATGCTTGTATTTGACGTTTTCAGGAACACAACAGAAAATGCAAAAGTGTTGTTAAGTGGAAAAGAAAACTAATTGAGTGATAATTCCACATGGATTCACATGGCTTTTATTAAAACACTTCAACATTTGTGTTAACAGGACCTTCAAGGCTGCAATGAAACAGCTGTATGAGAAGTGGATGGCTTCAAATTAGCATCACTGACATACAAAAGCTGCAAAAAGAAGCCAGAGATGACCCTCATCTGTGAATGGGGAGAAAGCTCATGGTACCATATCCCTGCCAAACTCTTAGTCAAGGGATTTAAAAAGCATCAAGAATCTAAAACAGCTTGGATGGCAGTGATGACTACTTATAGCTGGACAGCAGCCTAAATGGAGGTAACACATCCCGTAATGAGAGTAGTGACAATGAAGAAGTACAATTGCATTAACTGAAAATAATTCAATTACTAATCAAAAACAACTATTATGGGAATTTCCTAGTAAAATTCCCATAATAGTTTTTTTATTAGTAATTGAATTAAGAAACTAGGAAGTCATTTCTCAACATGAGCTTTATTCAAAGAATGAAAATAATTGTTAGCAACAGTTACTGGCACTTTGAAGAAAAAACAAAACAAAAAAACATTGGTGCGCTCCAAGTGTAGGTAAAACATAATTTTTCTCTCTGTGTTCTTCCCACAATAAAGGAAGTTAAATTTAATAAAATTTATGAAGTCTTAGAAAGAAATACAAATGATTTCTGATGCATGGAACAAATGAGATGATATCACATGCGAAGACAATGAACACTGAAGCATTTACAGCTCAAAACAAGAATTTTGTGTTAAACTGAAACCATATACCACCAGCGATTAAAAGCATCACTCAGGTAAAACCTAAGACATTACAATATGCTTGGATATGATGAGCTTCATTTAGCTTAGGTGTAGCCACTTCTTGAGAACTGCCACAGAATTTGTCAAAACACATTTAAGATATGCACCGAGTTTGATGTTTTTTTGAGGGATCATTTCATAATAAAAAAAAACATTAAAATATCTTTATTATGGTCAACATTTCTATACCTTATTCAAGCTGCTGTTGTTTCATGTTAACAGCGTACTTTGACTTACTGTTTTCACTTAACTTTCCATACTATCATTTCCACAAATGTTTTTGCAATCATTTTTTAACATCCAATTTCAGCACCACTGCATTTTCTGTTTCAAAATCTAGCTGGATAAACATCATTACAGATCATATTCTCAGATAATTTTCATATTTCTTTCATTTGAAAATTAACCATTCTGCTGTATCAACAGTTACTAGCACTACTGAAAATACAAAACCAAAGCACAAAATGCCTAGAAAGATTGAAATTGCAGAATGGATATAAATGGTTAATAATGTAATAAAGTCCCATATGGAAGAAACACTGTCCATTTCAAATTTTAAACTGCTTCAGAATGGCAAAAAACTGGCCACCAATGGAAGATGTAAACTGATGCATTTATGCAACTCTTTACTCACATCTATTTGTAGAGTTCTGGGATTAAGTGAAAAAAAAAAAAAAAAAAAAAAAAAAAGTCAGCTATTTTCTTCAAATCATTGAAACACAGTTTCAATACAGCAATCGCTCTTTTAATTAAACAGCACCAAAGATTTCAGTTCCTACTCAGTTCTCAAGCAAAATAAGTAATAACCTTGAAATTATGATAGAAAAATCAGTTGAGTAGGAACATCACAAGTAAGGAAGGGAATGTCTGAATATGTGCACCTGTGCCCATATAGCTCCTAGAAAAATAGCATAAGACAAACCAGCATTTGTAGACAATGTCAGCTGGCTGTGAAAAGGAATTTTATTAGTTTCAAAAGAACACTTGTTCACTGCATGAAAAATATTTAGAGTAAAAACCAAATTGTTGAAGTCAATCTGAAGCCTTCATTTCAGAAATCCCACAGCTATCAAAGCTGATGGAAATACTATCCACGCAGTTTAAAAATGACATTTATGCACAATAAGAATGGAAGTGTTTCTAATGTAATGATTTTGCTAAAGAAAACAACATTGTGACAGATGTTAAAGTAGGTCTTTCTGGCATCAGCAGTTATCTGTATGCTGATGATTTAATTTCTGTGAGTGTTAATGAATTATACTATAATCACAATGAGGTGAAAATGTGACAAATTTTAAATGAGGATAAATGTTGAGAGATTTAATTCATTGCTTCTATCCCACCATTATCTCACCAAAGATTATATGTCACCCCTGCAACTGGAAGAAATTGTGCATGGTAGCAAAATATGTGAACATGCTTGCCAACAAAAAGCAAAACTGCATTGCTTACAAATTAGGTGCAATTAAAGCTGAATGATGATAGAACACAAGGTGTAAGAGGTTCAAAGGAGAAATGAAGTTGAAAAGTTTACAGGGTAGTCAGAGTCTTTTCCTAATTTCAAGAATTTGCACGAAAATGAAAAGTGCAATATTTGACATGTTTGAATGATGAACACTTTTTTGGTTAGCTGTGTAACCAGGTGACACTGGGAATTCTTATGGTTCTCATGGTGAGTGCCTAAACGAGTGATCATTCAAGAAAAAGCAATTTGCATAGCACAGCTGCTTGAAACAAAGTTAGTTCTGCAAGTTCAAAAACTTTTCATGCATGTTTATGAAAGAACCCCTCTGATCTAAACTGGAAGAAGTTTCTAGAAACTGGTAGTCTCCTCTACAAAACAAGAAATGGCTGACTTGGCACAGGCGAGGCAGATGTTGAATGAACAAGGAAAACACATAAATGGAGTAAAAAAACGTCTACTACGCACGAAACCACAGGTTTGAGATTACTGCAGATTACAATCATGCAAGTTCTGCACAAACAGATAAGACTGTATGCAAATAAAACCCAGATCTTCAAGAGTTGCAGCCACAATAGAGCTGTAATATTGGCTGGCTCAATTCCCTGGCAACCCTGCTCTCCAGACATTATGCCATTAGATTTTATTATGAAGTTTTTTTTTTTTTTTTTTTTTATGTTTAATGACCACCGTGAGCAACTCATTGGGCTATAAGCAGTTGCCCGTCCCTAATTTAGGGCTGCTGGTTCCAGGGAAGGCAGAGAACCAGTGCCGTAAGACAAACACAATATCCATGCCTCACTGGGATTCCAACCCAGACCCACAGTGGAGGAATGATCAGAAGCCATCACTTAGGTTGGTAAAGAACCCAGTGCACAAAACCATGGTACCAGATTTAAACAATCTTCAAAAAAGCATCAAGAGTGCCATTACTGCAGTTGATAATGAACCTTTGCTGTAGACCTGGTGCAAAATTGAGTAAAAGTTGGATGCACAGACATGGAATCATAAATTGAAATGCATTAATGAACATAAAAGAAACTGCAAGCACTCATTTTCTAACAAATGGTAGGCATTCATTTTTCTAACACAGAAAACATTGTTGCTGTTGCACATTTAGTTTCTTTGTAAATGAATTTTGAAACTATAGAAGACTTTTGGATTGTCCTGTAGTGTGAAGATGAGAGTGCACAAGATTGCTGCAGCATTAGATGTGCACTAAAGAAACTGACTGAAGATTATTAAAGAAATGGAAGTACTTTCTTATTGAAAATGCTTGAGTAAACACAGCAAGGAACAATAATTAAAGAGACACTGGGGGCATTTCTGCTATGCTTCTTGTTCTCTTCCCTGTAATGGGAACAGTGATTGACTTTTTCTAAACCTAATCAACTAAACCAGTTTTTCCATGGCAACTTAATGATTTTAGTTCAACAAAAACAGACCTACTGTTTCAATAGGTTTAATCAACCCTAGATTAACTTTGTGTTGACCTGAAGCTTAATCACATTTCATGGACAAAATAGCCTCTTTGATAAATTATAAACACCTATGGCCCTCCAGTCATTTTGATCATCATTAGTTACCTATCCACTAGTCCTTGTTCATTTATTCATTAGGTCTTTGCAATATTCACTTTACCTCTTCAAGATATTGTGCACCAATAGAAGTATCCTTTTTTTTTTTTTGCACACTTGACAGGATTCCAAAACCTTTCAGGGTATTTTGGATGTACTTTTCCACATCATTTCTGAAATCATGCCACAAATCGACTGGAGATTATACACATATATAAACACAAAAAAGAAAGCGGTGAGTTGGGGATAAAAACAGAAAGGCATTTGTAGAACAGTGTAGAAGAAATATTTTTCACATAATCCATGAAATACATATAAATTATCAACACAGCAATCAGACAGCTCTAAATTCTGTTTCTCACATAACTTAAAAATCACATCTGAAAACTTGAAAATTACATTGCCTTGGAGCAAGAATCGAACCTGCATCTCCTGATTTCCATTCGAGCATGACAGCCAATAATCTGAGTGATTAGAACCAGAATAGTATCTGATTTTTGCCAGTCAAAGCAAAAATCAGATACTGTTCTGGTTCTAATCACTCAGATTATTGGGAATTCGTCAACCTGGGTGGTGTAATGGCTATCATGCTCGAACGGAAATCAGGAGATGCAAGTTCAATTCTTGCTCCAGGGCAATGTAATTTTCAAGTTTTCTAATGTGATTTAAGTTACACGAGAAACAGTAAAAAACCTACAATTCAGAGCTGTCTGATTGTTGTGTTGACAATTTAAAGGCACCTGTAGAGTTAGAGAATTATGTGGAATATAACTGACAAAATAGCTGGAAGGTGTTTCGGAGTTTGGTAAAACATATCAGGAAGTGTCAAGTCTGCAACCTGTAGCGTATCTTTAAAAAGACAGGTAGCTTGTGATTTGTGATATTGGATGAGGGTACAGTGAATTGATGGAGTAAATATTTTGAAGATTTCTTGAAAGAAAAAAGAAAACTCAGTGAACAATGGACAAGTAAATAATGAAGATAAAAATGCCAATGATGACATCTAAGAGGACAAAAAAAAAAAAGAAAAAAAGAAAAGAAAACTAATTATAATAAGGTTGTTTACCATTTTTCACATTTCCTTGCACATTTTATATATAAAAATAAAACATGCCAGGAAATGTGAAAAATGGTAAGCAACCTTGTTATAATTATAATTGTATGCACGTAAATTAAAAACAACTGTGGCTTCTGCTATAGATGTTTCAACACTGAAAAAAAACAAAAACTGTGTGACAAAATTATGGAAACACTACTGATGAGAATAACATGTTTCTATTAATATCATGTTCGACAAGCTAGTGAAAACATGGTTTTGCATTGATTCCATATACATGCAAGACCATACAACTAATCATAGAATCAAAGCCAGTGAATTCTGAATAGTCACAAGGAGGTATATTAAACCATTCTGTTTGAAGGAAGGCTTCAAAGTTCCATGAATAAAAAGGCAGACGTAATCTGCACCTCATCCTATTTTTAACAACTGACCACAGTGGTCTGATGATAAGCATAACTGTAATCCGTGCTGTAGGTTGCACTAAAAACACAAGGCAGCTAAACTTGATGCACATTTATAAAACTTCCAACCACTAATGACTAGTTAAAAACTGTCGTCAGTTGCTAAAAGCATTTATTGATGGTAAAAGTAAAACATTAAAATCATTACATCTTTCAGGCTTCCTAGAAGCCCATCATCAGATGACATAAAAACCTAGCCCTGATGGAGGTGACATATACAGATATAGTCACATCGTCAGTAATAATGACGTTACATATGAGCACGCAGAGACCGTGCCACCTTGGACATAACAATTCGACAAAGTAAATGAGGTGTCTTACATACAATTAAATAGAGGAAAATTTTAAGAAACACAAGTGATAAAAAAAAAAAAAAGAGAAACAATTACAAATGAAGTCCATCATAATTATCCATTATATATACACTTGCTATTGCCTTTCATTTCTACAATAGCCAGGGTATATATTATGTATAATTATGACAGATTTCATTTGTAATTCTTTTTCTTATCACTTGTGTTTCTTAAAATTTCACTCTATTTAATTGTATGTAAGACACCTCATTTACTTTGTCGAATTGTTATGTCCACGGTGGCACTGTCTCTGCCCACTCATATGTAACGTCATTATTACTGACCATGTGACTATACATATTTATCACCTCCATCAGGGCTAGGTTTTTATGTCATCTGATGATGGGCTTCTAGGAAGCCTGAAAGATCTAATACTTTTAATGTTTTACTTTTACCATTAATAAATGCTTTTAGCAACTGACGACGGTTTTTAACTAGTCATTAGTGGTTGGAAGTTTTATAATTGTGCATTAAGTTTAGCTCCCTTGTGTGGTCTGATGATATTTGAATCAGATGAATACACAAATCATGGGAATAGTTGAATATTGTTTTTATGTTTCTCCAGCTACAACTTAAAACACCTGGCTGGGCATATAGGAGTGTTCTTCTGTTTCTTTTATGCAAGATTATCTATTGTTTGTACTTGAAGGTATTGCCTATCCATATTTTGTGAATGCCAACACAACTTTCGAAACAGTCCTAATGCAGATACTGAACAAATTAGTAGTTTTAGTTACAGATGCCCTGCTGCCAGTGCATCAACAACTTGCCAACTTTGGCAAACAGACTGCACCCTTTTCTTCTTTGTGTGATTTGTTACTCAGCAGGAATATCCACACCACTGATCATGTTGCAACATCTCACAATATACACTCTATTACAAAAAAAAGGGGGGGGAGCTCAGTCATATGTACTGCTATCAAATGCACATGATTTTATGGGTGTCCAATAATACAGCATGTGTTCATTATTCAGTTCAGAAAGGCATTTATAAAGTAAGAGATGAGGAAAATGGGATGAACTGTGGCAATTATACAGTATATGTAACAACCTAAATGCATTTACTTGGTTGTACTTCATTATATTTCAAATTCTTTACATATTTCATTCCACATATGTTGTAGAATGACTGCTGCTACTGGATATAATCCTATTACTTTTAACTGCTACCAATTAACCTTATTTCTACAAAAACAAGGCAGCAGAAACACATAACAAGAAACAGATGAAAAGTGAAGGGAATTCTAAATGACCTATTAGAAATCAACACCTAACCATTACATGAAAAAACATTTAATGGAGGTATTGGCGATTCATGAAATGGGCAATACATTTTGTGTTTTGCCAATCAAGAACTGCAAAAGTGTCACTTAGCGTTAAAAAAGATAACGATGTGGTGGGATTCCTTTTCATGACATCAGAAATATGTTCAGTCAAATACTGATTAATACCTCACAAGGTTATTGAATACATACAAGTGCCAGTTGTACCATTAAAAATATTTTACAAGAACAAATGAAGTACAAAAAATGCATAATACTTTACTACCAATGATGTAATGAAAAGTTTTCCTAACCTGGAAGGGTAACTGTAGGCTGAAGCTTTGGCCTTGGATCACATGGCCTAAAATAAGACTTTAATGACTGCTCATTAAGACAAAGTACTCTAGTTTCTCTAACAATGGTAGAACTTATTGTTCCATTTTCTGAATGTTCAAAATCAGAAATCTCTCTTTGAAGAAAATCCCTCTCCCACCTGGAGAACTTAATCTTGGAACTGGCATCAGATGCCTGAGATGATATTCTTTTTGCATGCTGTGTTTGGGTGGCACTATCTTTCACAGAGAAACGAGAAGTCAGTAGCTGGTTACCAAAATTATAATGAAGCTGTTTTCTGTTAACAGACTCAGATGATGATGATGCATCAGTATCATCTAGTGAAGAGCTGAACACTCTGTTTTTTATAGTAGAAGAAATTAATCTCTCCCTAATATCTTTGGGACCTTCACTGGAAGTCTTATGAAGAGGCAATTTTGGTTGATCTTCTAAAATTAGAAGCTGCTGACCATCTGTCACACCTTTCAGATGAGAAAAAAGTTTTTAAAATAATCAGAAACAAATTTAACACTAGGTCTTAACACCTATAAAACATGCAATGCTAAAAACAACACAAAATTACAGGATTATAGCCAAATGGCACTGGCATAACCATATAGCAAGAGCAAGTAATTAAAAGTTTCAGTATAAAATGTATGGTTATACTTAAACAATCTTTGATTATAGTGCATGTTACTTTTTAAGCAGTGATGCATTAAGTCTGGAATTTTATGTACAGTAATATCTGACTTCATGAATGACCGACTGGAACTGTCAGCTGTGGGCAAATCCCCCACACTGGTGTATTTACCTGATTAAAAAGACAAAAAATTGTAAAACCAGACTCAAGTGTGGGATATGGTGAACCTACCACACTTTAGAAGAATAGTCCACCATGGAAACAATTTCGACACGGAAAAAGGAGAATGAGAAAGAGATCTCAGCTGAGTGAGTGTAAGATTGGTGTGTGGAATACTAGAGGTATAAATGACAAGATAAATAAGGTGATTGAAGAAATAAATAAGTATAGATTGGATGTGCTGTGTGTAAGTGAAACTAAAAAAAGAAAAAAAGAAATTGGGATAGAAGAAGCTAGTGGGATGGCGAGTGTGTGGTCTGGAGTATTGGATAATTTGAGAGGACAGGATGGTGTAGGCGTGATTTTAAGTGAAAAGATGAAGAACAACATGATGCACTATAGCTGCATAAGTGGGAGAATTCATTTGAAAGTGAAAATTCAGAGAATAGTAATTGTTATAGTGCTCCTAGTGACTCGAAACCTTCCGATAGGAAGATTCTGGAATGAGCTACAAGCTGTTTTGAGCCAGTTTGCTGCTAAAGGGAAAGTTATAATAGCAGGAGATTTCAATGCTAGAGTAGGTGTGCAGAATGCGATTTCTGATGACAATGTTTTGGGTAAGTTTAATGATCCTTGTGTGAATGATAATGGTGAAAGATTAATTGAACTCTGCATTGAGAATGGTTTGTGTGTATCTAATACATTTTTCAACCGCAAATACATCCACACATGTACTTGGGAAAATTGTACTCTTGGTCAAAAGAGTGTGATAGATTTTGTAATAATACGATCAGTATCTGAAACAGTTAGTTGTTAACACTCATGTGATGAGAGGTGTGGATGTTGACTCTGATCATTACTTGGTAGTGTCACGATTGAAACTAAATATTGGTTGGAGGAAAAGGAATAAGAAGAGGCCTAAGATGGAAAGAATAAAGGTTGAAAGGCTCCCTGATTATCATCAGCGTTATTCTGACTTACTCAGAGAATGGCCGAAGGAACTAAAGTCTTGTGAGAGGAGAGAGATGTAGAAAAGAAGTGGGAATGTTTTAAGAACTGTGTTGTCACTGCTGCTGAAGAGGTCTGTGACACCACAACAGTGGATAACAATAGAGGTGATGTTTGGTGGAATAGTGAGATTGAAGAAGCACTAAAGAGAAAGAAGGAAGCCTGTTTGGGGATGTTACAAGGTAGAGTTTCTGTGGATGAATATCGCTGTAAGAAGCATGAAGCAGCTAAGCTGGTTTGCCAGAGAAAGGCAAAAGATAGGAAGGAGACGGTGGAAAGGCATGAATTGGCATTTTGGAAAGATAGGAAAACTTTCTAGAAGTACACGAGATTCAGGGAAAATAGGAGAACAAAGTTGTAAGCTGTGTGAAGAATAGAATCAGGAAAATGATATGGGAGCCCAATGAGTTAAGTGAAAGATGGGGTGAATACTTCTGTGAGTTATTAGATCAAGAAAGCAAAGGTGATTCTGAGGCAGAAGCAGATTATGTCACAGTGAAGAATGGAAGCACAGGAGGGATCTCAAGAGAAGAGGTGTGCAAAACTTTACTATCTCTTCAGAATGGTAAGGCTGCGGGAGATGATGGCATAACTGCTGAGCTATTGAAATATTGTGGTGACTGTAAGCTTTCAACACCAACGGGTGCCTTCTTCAGACTTGTTCGTCCTTAGGCAAGACAAGAGGAATAAACAATAGAAATTTTTAAAATATACATGAACAGAATTTAAGAATGTGATATGTTGCGTCGGGTGCATGCGACAACGAGAGATGCCAACAGAAGCGTGCTAAGTGTGAAGAAATGTGCATCATATTTGTGGAAGCTCAAGTGAAACGTCATCATTGCAAACCACAGGGTTACTCAAAATCTCCAGGGTTTCCCTGATGGCAGTGCCCCTGGCGGTAGTATAAAGAGCAATTCGCTTTATCTGGTCCCATTTCGGGATGGCGGAATGGGTAACCACTTTCCTGGATAAGGCGATTGTCAATCTTCCGTGCGAGACGTCCCGTTTGTGTTCGATTAGTCAAAGAGCGAAAGAGCGTTTTGTCATTCCGATGTAATGCTTGGTGGTACCATCCATGTATTCCAATGGTATGGAGTATACTCCCGCATCAGTCAGAGAGGTATGAGTGTTACGCGATGATAGCAGGTGGTGTGATATCGATCTCGGTGAGCGTATCCCAAAGCTAAGCCCGAGTTTCTTTAAGGTGTTCTGCAAGAAGTAACTCAGGGGCAAGCCCCAATGTATAGCAGAGAAGGCTTGGTATGGCGGCTACCTGGGTTGGAGAAAACAGCGTAGGCGTTCTTGATAATGCCCTCGATCATTTGCACACTGTAGCTGGAGTAAGAGGCCAGATCTCTTAAGTTGTCGACTTCTTCAAGTCTGGATGCAGTGTCCGAGGAGATAATAAAGGCACGTTTAGCCCTATGTCTGAAAATGGCTAATTTGTGTGTAACGGGTCCCATAGAGGTGGGTAGGATTACATTCGGGACATATGTTGGCTTGTAATAAACCTTGGTTTCGAGAGATCCAGAACAAGATTTCTTGACTAGGATGTCCAAAAACGGGAGACTGCTGTTGTCCTCACACACCATGGTGAAACATATGCTCCGGTGGAGGGAATTAATGAAAGCGAAAAAAGCGTTCAGTTCATCAACTTCATGCTGCCAGAATAAAATACATCGTCGGCGTATCTCAGCCATATAAGAGGAGCGAGCTTAGCTCCATTAAGGATTTTTGATGAACATTGAAGAAACACCAAGTGCTTGCTTCAAAGTGTCCACTGCCTCGTCGACAGGTACTGATGGATAAAGTGACACCACGTCAAAACTACCGATGATGTGGTGCAGAGCCACAGTGACTGCCTGCCTCCACAACAGTCCTGTTGTCGTCGGGTGACTTCGTCACAAGGCTGAAGAACTTCACTGTGTCTCCGCACCACATCATCGGTAGTTTTGACGTGGTGTCACTTTATCCGTCAAGTACCTGTCGACGAGGCAGTGGACACTTTGAAGCGAGCACTTCCTGTTTCTTCAATGTTCTCAAGGGACTCACTACTGGGTATTTCCTATGCGATAGAAGTGGTGACGGAATCAATTTTTTTCTGTTTTAATAATCTAATTTACAAGCAGTCCAAAAGGGTTGCCATGGGCTCACCACTATCTGCTGTACTAGCTGAGGCCATCCTCAGACCGCTAAAAATTCTTAATGGAGTGAGCTAAGCTCGCTTCTCTTATATGGCTGAGATACGCAGACGATGTATTTTTTATCTGGCAGCATGGAGTTGATGAACTGAACACTTTTTTCGCTTTCATTAATTCCCTCCACCAGAACATATGTTTCACCATGGTGTGTGAGGACAACAGCAGTCTCCCGTTTTTGGACATCCTAGTCAAGAAATCTCGTTCTGGATCTCTCGAAACCAAGGTTTATTACAAGCCAACATATGTCCCGAATGTAATCCTACCCACCTCTATGGGACCAGTTACGCACAAATTAGCCATTTTCAGACATAGGGTTAAACGTGCCTTTATTCTCTCCTCGGACACTGCATCCAGACTTGAAGAAGTTGACAACCTAAGAGATCTGGCCTCTTCCTCCGGCTACAGTGTGCAAATGATCGAGGACATTATCAAGAACACCTACGCTGTTTTCTCCAACTCGGGTAGCCACCATACCAAGCCTTCTTTGCAATACATTGGAATTTGCCCTTATGTACCCAGCCTGAGTTACTTCTTGCAGAACACCTTAACGAAACTCGGGCTTAGCTTTGGGATATGCTCACCAAGATTGATATCACGCCACCTGCTATCATTGCGGAACACCCATACCTCTCTGACTGATGTGGGAGTATACTCCATACCATTGGAATACATGGATGGTACCACCAAGCATTACAGCGGAATGACAAAACGCTCTTTCGCTCTTCGATTAGTCGAACACAAGTGGGACGTCTCGCACGGAAGATTGACAATCACCTTATCCAGGGAAGTGGTTCCCATTCCGCCATTCTGAAATGGGACCAGATAATGCTAATTGCTCCTTATACTACCGCCAGGGGCACTGCCATCAGGGAAACCAATGGAGATTTTGAGTAACCCTGTGGTTTGCAACGATGACGTCTCACTTGAGCTTCCCCAAATATGGCGCACATTTCTTCACGCTTAGCACGTTTCCGGTGACATCTCTCGTTGTCGGATGCACCCGACGCAACCTATCACGTTCTCAAATTCTGTTCATATTTATTTTAAAAATTTCTATTGTTTATTCCTCTTGTCTTGCCTAACCACGAACAAGTCTGAAGAAGGCAACCGTTGGTGTGAAAGCTTACGCTTTATTAATAATATTTATACGTCAATAAACGGATATTTTATTTCCTTTTCATACTAATTATCTGGTAGTTTGTATTTCTTTGTAGAGCTAACCTCTGAATTTCAGAAACACCTTACTGATGTGTATATATGTATGTACGTACGTATATGTAGATACGTACCATTTCTTTGAATGACTGGATCAATTATGTTCCAAAGATGCTCTGGAAGTTAATGGGACTAACTTTATAAGTCTCTGTAAGTGCCTTGAGCCATGTTTACATAACAGTTTCAGTTTTATGTGGAACCAGACATGTGCATATACTTTAAGAATGTATTCTGCCACTGTGCAAAGATTTTATGTTCCCACATACAAATGAAGTATGCCATTTGCCATTGTCAGCCACCTTGAATGCGCAAGTGTTCCTGGTTTCCTCATAGATAGATCGTAATGGCACACACCACTAGATATTGCATGGCATATTTCCAATAAATATTTTTGGTCTGTGCTCCTCATGTCATCCCTAATTTTCAATGGAGGCAGGTTATATTCAACTGGAGCAAATTGAATAACTGTTAGTTCCTAACAGTTCTCAAGTTTCTTTCCTATTTTGCGACCAAAATCATTTGGTCCTTTGGTCTTTCCACCCAGGTGACGTAAGGGCAGTTTCACAGTTCATTTGCATGAAATATACAAATCATCCATTGTAGCGGCATTCATATTTCTTTTTCTAATAAAGAGACGACACCATTAGTAGCACCAGTATTAGTGATAGTTCTATCACGTCCTATATAGTAGTGATGTATCATCATCATCATCATTGT